>JAJTWQ010000008.1:6322149-6965366 GCA_029007595.1 Solanum commersonii
AATCCACGCCTAGAATAATACCAAAGTCTACCATTTCTAACTCTACCAGATCTGCTGAGGTGACTTTTTAAGAGACTGTGACAGGGCAATTTCTCTATACCCGTCTAGCTATAACTGGGTCACCAACTGGAGTAGAGACTGAGAAGGGTTCTAATAGAGTTTCTGGACTGACACCAAAGTTCACTGCTATATATGGAGTAAAAAGGAAAGACTATCCCTGATTAGTCCACGTTTTGGACTTATTTAGGGCTTTCTTTGGATGGATTTAATGTCCTCAAATACTTATTTTGTGCCAATAACTGATGTAAAATCCTTGTTTTCCAGGTATTTGGATTGACGAACAAAACATGGACACTAACGAGCAAAAAGGAACAAGGCAACTAAAAGAATGAAGAAAAGAAGGCTTGTTGATCTAATCCATTGGGCGAATCGCTGAGTGGCTATTACCTCGCCTAAAGTTCCAGTGTGCCAAGCCTTGAAGGAGAAAACCAAGTCGGCGAGAGAAAGGAGCAGTTGGCGTGTCACCGAACGATTTCGCAATGCAATGATTGGATCGCCCAAAGTTACAGAACTTGAAGATGCTGAAGGCCAATGCAAAAAGACGGTCGAACTGACCAAAGGGCGGATCGCAGAGCTGATCGGCGATCCGGACTTACTGCGCCGAATGGTGCTTCGCAACATATTTTTGGGGACTATAAATACATTTTTTAATATTTAGTTTAATGAGGTTTATAATAGGATCAGGTCTTCATAATATAGAATTTTTAGCATTTCAGTTTGAACTATAAGTATTGAGACAAAAACTTTTCCTTAGCTTTGAAGAATTAAAGTTTTCCATTTTTGAGAAATTGGAAGTGGATCTTTGAGATTCTTCAATTTGGACCTTCATAATTATGAAATTAATCTTACCCAGTTGATGGAAACACAATTTGGTAACGATTTCTATCTTTTTATGATGTCTAGCTAAAACCCCAATTCTTGGGATGTGATTATGTAATTATAAGTTGATTTAGCTTGTGGGTATTGCTAATTGTTAGTTTAAATGCTCTTTAAAAGTGTTTTCAATCAGTAATTGTAGTTCAATTTAAAAGGTTGTAGTTGCAAATGCAACTCTACCTTCGTGTTTTTGGCTTGCTCGAGAGAGAGGTTTTAAAACCAAGATTACTGAATTGATAGTCTGTGGGTATTGGGTTGTCATGGGTTCAGCTCGAGAGAGTGAATCCTAAACCCTTTTCCACACATTCAGCTCGAGAGAGTGAATGGACTAAAGCGTAGGCTGTTCTTATTTGTATGCTTATTGGTGTTCGAGAGAAACCAACTTGATTCGGGATAAATTGTTCGAGAGAAAGTTTATCCCCACTAAAGTCTAGCTTATTCACTAATTTACAACTATTTACTAACAGTTGCAATCACCCACATGTCTACCTTAGCCTATAATCCAATCACATCCCAAGAACCTGTCTCAATATTATTATTTTCGTGTTATTTGTTGTTTTTGTAGCTGATAGTTAAAACCAAAACCCCTTTTATTTGACATTCGTGTCACCCCTAATTTGAATTATGTTTGTATTCATAAATAGCTATTCCTATGATTGACTTGAGCATATTCGCACTTTGCTATTGATTCTTAACCACGTACCACTCCTTGTGGGATTCGATCCCAACTCATTTAGTTGGGTTATATTACTAAGTAACGATCATTAACAGTTAGAATTGGATGAAATGTCCTAATACGTGAAATCAAAATGGCGCCGGTGCCAGAGAGTGGTGTTGATTGAGAATTTTTAGTTAAGTTGAATTTTGTTCTTGTTAGTCCTATTTGAATCTACTTACTTTTAGTTTTGGTTTGCATGTTGCCTGTTTACACATAATAAAGGAACAGATCTTGTAGCAACAGAAAACTAATGGACCACCCTCATTTGGAAATGATGATGCTTAGAGATAAAATCTTAAGTTTCAGTAAATTGGAGGGTAAGTCAGTTTACGAGTTGTGGTAACAGTTTAAGGCTCTCTTGCAGTAGTTCCCAACTCATGGAATTCCAGAAAAGATGCTTCTGGAATGCTTCTATATAGGTCTTGGTCCTGAAAATAGAAGCACAACTGATCAACTCTTCTCGAATTGTTTCATACAATAACCCTATGAAACAGTAGCCCAACTCCTTGATGGCATGATTAAGACCAACAAGGAGACATAAAAAGACCGAGAATTAGCCGCATTGTTGACTCAGCTGGATGCCTTGGCCAAGAAAGTCATGGAATTGGAGGTGATGTGCAAAAGAAAAGATAGATACATACCTCCTCATGAGCGAAGAAAACCTAAGGAAAATGAGGGTAGACGTGTCGAAGAAACACTCTTAATCATTCTCCAAAAGGTCAATGAGCATGATAAAGTGCTGGAGGAGATAAGGGAGAATGTTAAAATGCTAAATCAGATGACTGCATCTCACTCCAGATCTATCCAACTACTTGAGACCCTCATGGGTCATGTATTACCTCATCTCTACCTGAGACAATAAGAGGGGCTGCCTGGTGACACTAAGGTCAACTCCAAGAATGAAGTTTGAGTAAGGACTTACGTCGTGCCACGACGTTAACTAAGGTGCTTCTTGGGAGGCAACCCAAGGTTGTATCGCTTTATTTTTGTTTTATAAATAATCATGTGTTGATTTTGTAGGTTGAAGTGTGGCATGTGTTTGAAAAGTGCAGATTGGCGAGCAAAAAATCCAGTCGGTGACTCACCGAAGAGGTTGGTGAGCCCGACTTGAACCGCCGTTTAACTCAAGAAACCCTAGGGCTTGAGTTTGTAAAACTTGGCGAGCCCAAGAGCAAATTGGTGAATCGCCGACGAGGTCAGCGATCACGATTTTGTCCGTCGTTTGGACCCCCACATTAACTGGAGGTCCTGTAAAACTTGACGAGGTAAATGCCCACTCGGTGTATCGCTGAGTGGGTCGGTGATCAAGACTAATGTCACCAAATGGGCGAGAACTGGACGGTTTTTAAAGGCCAGAGGTTTAAACTTTCAAACTCTCACTTTCCCTCACTTTTGAACTTTCCAAACTCACACCCATGCAATGTTTTCCATATTTTTTGCATTTTTATCCCATTTTAGTCATTGTATTTATGTTCGGAGTTGGATTACTTTGCCGCCTAGTGTTTCAAAGTATTTATTTGGCATCTAAGGTTGCTTTTTCGAACCTCGAGTTTATATTTAGCGATCTGTACTCTTTTGCAATTGATTTTGTCTTAGTGATGTGTGTTGGGCCTCTCTGATCATAATTATGTAGGTGTGTCTTTGTTAATTTGATTGTCGTGCCTTTAATGCCTTTTATCATTAATTCCCAAGATTCTGTGCCTTAAAATTGATTAAAATTGTGGGGTTGTGCTTGCATGTTGATTGGTTCTAGTCAGGTGAAGTCTAAGTAACCCTCATTTGTGCCAAATGACGTATTTTTCCCAATGATGGAGTGGTTGACGTCATTTCTAAGGGCAAAAGTAGTCAAATGGCCAAATTTGGTCAAACTGGGAGAATTCTGAGTATCTCGGGGGCATGGATATATTGGGTCTTGGTTTAATTTTATGGGTGCATGTTTTGATTTTGTTTTGGGGGGCTGCGGGGTTGAATTTGGGAAGTTGGGTTGAAAGTGGCACGTTAGGTCGTTTGGTGAGCTGAGTCGAGCTCGCCGAACCACTCGACGGTTCACCGAAGTACCCCTTATTGCCTTTAATTTTGTGCTAAATTATGAGTTAGGTTCTTTTACTGTTGGCGAGAAGCTTGAGTTCGCCGAGTGCATTTGGTGACTCACCGAAGGTCTTCCTTCATCGCCTTTTTCTGCGCCTAATCCCTAAAGTGCATTGTAACTTTCGGTGGGCTAGTCCTTACTCGCCGAATGTTGTCGGTGATTCACCGAAAGGGCCTCCCCAGCATCGACATGCCATTTGTCTAAGAGCTTTTTGAACCAATCCTTTCAGCGAGCTTGATCTCGCTCGCCTAAGTGATTTGGCGACTCGCCGACCCGTTTGGTGAGTCTGTCTGCAACTACTTTTTTGTGCTTTTGCTTGAATTGTTTCTAAGTCTTTTTTTGATGTTCTTGCAGACATGGCTAGACCAAAGGTTGCTGGTAAGGACATGCCGCCCCGCAAGAGGGCCAAAGGGATAAAAATAAATGAGGATGCAGCTGCATCCAGGGCCAAAGCCACCAAACTTCCCACAACTGGTGGGAATGGAAAGGTCATAGGGAAAGCACCTGCATCACCGGAGGCCAGCTCCGACAGTGACGGTATCTACGTTGCTCACCTCACCACTTCTGAGAGTGAGGGTGAGAACCAGGAGCATCAGGCTACAACTTCTGAGCTTGAGGAGGATGAGTCACTAGCAGCACATAGGGCAGAGCTACGATCCAAAAGGATGAATGATCCGTCTAGGATCAGGACTCCCCAGGCCACCACTACTCCTCTTCCCGCTCCAGCACAGGCTGTGGTCTTAGCACCACAAGTACAGGGTCCTCCCCTCGGTCTATGAACAGAGTTAAGACTGAGGGACTGAGGACAATTATAGAGGAAAAGAGGTTGTCCACTAATGGGGTGATTGACAGGTGCCCAGAGATTATGACCTGTCTGAAATCCCATAAATTCCAGCTCTTCACCAAGCCCTGTGGCCCGTACATCCTAAGTTGGGTTCGAGAATTCTACAATGCTTACAGTGCCTTGATACCATAAAGGAAGAAGTTGGCAGCTAAATTCAAGTCGATTGACTACGTGGTTGTCAGGGGTAAGAGGGTGTAGTGTGATTTTGTTTCCATCAATGCTGTCTTAGAATGTACTACGACGCTTGAGGATGACTGTCAATACAAGATCAAGACAAAGACGCTGGAGAACATGAAAAATTAGTTGGCCCCGTTGATATCAGATGGCACTCCAAAGTGGCTTGAGGTTGGGGCAGCTATTGAAAAGAAGGACCTCAATGTAGCAGCGAGGTATTGGTTTGGCTTCATCAGCAGTACCATCATGTTGTCCCAGAACAAGTCAATCCTTCGCCACACCAAAGCAGCCTGTCTTGGTTGCATCATTAATGGGACAAGGCTGAATCTTTGGATGATTATTGAACAAGAGATGGTCATGAGGGCCAAGCAGCGCTAGACTTCCCTCTTCTTTTCGGTGTTGATCCCCGAGTTATGCAGACGGGCTTGGGTTCCTAGAGATGGTAAGAAGAATGTGGAAGTGATTCCCACATCTTCTACTGATATCCGGAGAATCGAGGCGGAGTATTTAAAAGATGAGGTGGAGAAGAAGAAGGCAGCCCCAGTGGACTCTTCCCCGGTTGTGGACACAAACACATTACCTGCAGAGGAACCTTTGCCTACTCTGGCCCCTGGGCCTTCATGTATTTTTAGTTTTGTCACTTCTGATACTCCTAGTTCCTCTGCTTCCCCATTGCCTCCCAGATTTGGTGTTGCTGTTGTTGATTGATCCCAAGTCCTACTCACTCAGGCTGCATTGTTATGGATGGGGCAGCTAGCCCATTCTACCGATCATCGTGCCGCCAGACTTGAGGCCCCTATTTCGAGAATGATTTAGACAACCTTTTTTGATGCTGTGACACTATTGAGTACTACCATTGATGCACTTACAGCTAGGATAGCAGTGTGTAAGTGCAGCCAAGGGAACAACAAGAAGGTGATGGCTCTAAAGGCTGTTATTGCTTCACTGAAGAGAGATGTGGACCAGCTGAAGTCCATCGACATGTCCATGATTTTTTGGGACAGTGGAGATCCTAGATATGCCAGATATGCCTCCGGCTACCACCGGGGATGATGTTAGAGTTGAAGAGGTAGCTGATCCTGAATTCGAGACTGAGACGGATGAGGAGATGATTGAGGTTGCTGATGAGGTTTCTTACGAGGTCTTTATAGAGATTGAGAAGGCTATGATCGATGCAGCTATGCAGACCTCTTTGGCAGATATGCCTTTGGCTGACCCTAGTAGAGTTGGTGATACTGTGGATGTGACTCTGGGTACTGCTGCCCAGACAGATGGAGCGACTGTTTAGACAGGATCCCTTTTTACCTCCCCCTCTGTCTTATTTTTATTGACTTTTAGATATTTTATTGCTTGCATTTGAGGACAAATAGCTTTTGTTTTATGGTGGGGTGAGGCCCACCTTGCGTAACTATTGTTTTGTCTATATATTTGGGCTTTTGAGCTATAGATTGTGTTTAGCACTGTATTTTGTGGATGATTGAGCTTGTGGCTCCTTGCTTTAATTATAAATGATTTTTGGACCCTTCCAAAATAATTGTGCCACCTCTTGATCGTGTTTGAATGCGGTTGTTCTCTTGCAAATTTGAATATCGGTCTTGATCAATACCGATGACTTGAATAGTGCTCATAATCGAACAAAAATGAATGTGCGGCTACGATGAGGCCAAATGAAGTTGCATAGACAGTATGTGAACTTTTTGCATCTCGTTGTGACTAGTCGGTTATCGAATAAGTCTCTTTTGATGAACATTGCACACTAGTGAAAGTGTGGAGTCTTGTTTGATATTGGTGTCAATGCCTTGTGTGATGAGCTTACCGTGAACCATATGTGATGACACCTAGAATTTTCCCCGTTGGTCAGGTTGACTAAGTGCTGCAATCTCTTGAAATGATCTTAGGCAACTTTGAAGAGTGTGAAACAATTTGACATGATACCTCTTTTGTGGCCAACCTTGTGAGTTTGTGATCCTTGTTTGAACACCCTTTGAGCCTTACCTTTTTTCTTGGAAGAAACTTAATGCAAATTGTGACCTTTCTTTATCCATTACCCTTAATCCTCATGATTTGTGGTTTATTTGAATAAGCCAACTTAGGCCAAAATCCTAAGTTGGGGGTGTGGTGAAAAAGAGAACGTAAATCAAGAAATGCAAAGAAGTCCCCTTGGACCCATGGTTTTGAGAAAGATGGAACCCTTCTATACAAAAAAAAAAAGAGAAAAAGAAGAAAAGAATGAAAAAGAAAAAGAATGAAAAAGTTGTGGAATAAAGTTGTGAAAATGCAAAAGAAAATGGGGTGTCCGGTAGTCCATGGAAAGTGAATAATGGGGTGACTTTGAGCATGAATGAGAATGATGAAGAAGAGGGAAGAAAGTGTTGTTCATACCACATTTCATGAGGATATCAACTATTGAGCCTAAATGATCATGCCTTTACACTCAGCTCGTTACGCCTTGAAAAGACCTTTTTGATCTTGAGTGAGCTGAAACAAGTGTTGATTGGAAAATAAGGGCAAACCTATCGGTAGAGTCATGCATGTGTTCATCTTTGTGAGTGTGAGTGTCGATTGTGATTCCGAAGCTATAAAATGTTGAACCATTGTGTGTGACTATGGAATCATTCTTTGTGTGAGGTCATTTGAGTACCTTTTTTGAGCTTGAACTTGCATTTGAAGCAACTATTGTGAACTTGAGAATCTTTGATAATGGTGTGTCACAACTTGAATCTTTGAGTGCACAATTGATCCTTGCATGAGTAAGTTGAGTCTTTTTATGTGCATTCATGATTGAGTCTTGTGTAGCACTATTTGAGACATCCTTTTTGAACTGCTGAACTTGAGTTTTACTTGAGGACAAACAAAATTTTAAGTTGGGGGTGTTGATGAGTCCACGTTTTGGACTTATTTAGGGATTTATTTGGATAGATTTAGTGTACTCAAATGCTTATTTTGTGCCAATAACTGATGTAAAATCCTTGATTTCTAGGTATTTGGATTAAGGAACAAAGAATGGACACTAACAAGCAAAAAGGAACAAGGCAGTTGAAAGAATGAAGAAAAGAAGGCTTGTTGATCGCTTAATCCATTGGGCAAATCGCAGATTGGCTATTACCTCGCCTAGAGTTCCAGTGTGCCAATCCCTGAAGAAGAGAACCAAGTTGGCAAGAGAAAGGAGCAGTCGGCATGTCACCGAACGATTTTGCGATGCAATGATTGGATCGCCCAAAGATACAGAACTTGAAAACGTTGAAGGCCAAAGCAAAAAGGCGATCGAACTGACCAAACGGCGAATCGCCGAGCTGATCAGCGATCCCGACTTACTGCGCTGAATGGTCCTCCGCAACATATTTTTAGGGACTATAAATACATTTTTGAATATTTAGTTTAATGAGTTTTTCATAATATAGAATTTTTAGAATTTTAGTTTGAACTCTAAGTATTTAGACAAAAACGTTTCCTTAGTTTTGAAGAATTGACGTTTTCCATTTTTGAGAAATTAGAAATGGGTCTTTGATATTTTTCAATTAGGACCTTTATAAAGACGAAATTAATCTTACCTAGTTGATGGAAACACAATTTGGTAATGATTTCTATCTTTTTATGATGTCTAGCTAAAACTCTAATTCTTGGGGGTGTGATTATGTGATTATAGGTTGATTTAGCTTATGGGTATTGCTAATTGTTAGTTTAAATGTTGTTTAAAAGTGTTTTCAATTAGTAATTGTGGTTCAATTTAAAGGGTTGTAGTTGCAAATGCAACTCTACCTTCATGTTTTTGGCTTGCGAGAGAGAGATGTTTTAAAACTAAGATTATTGAATTGATGGTCTGTAGGTATTGGGTTGTCACGGGTTCAACTCGAGAGAGCGAATCCTAAGCCCTTTTCCACACATTTAGCTCGAGAGAGTGAAAGTACTAAAGCGTAGGCTGTTCTTATTTGTATGATTGTTGGTGTTCGAGAGAAACCGACTTGATTCTGGTTAAATTGTTCGAGAGAAAGTTTATCCCCACTAAAGTCTAGCTTATTCACTGAACAACTATTTACTAACAGTTGCAATCACCCAAATGTCTACCTTAGCCTATTATCCAATCACATCCCAAGAACCCGTCTCAATATTGTTATTTTCGTGTTATTTGCTATTGTTGTAGCTGATAGTTAAAATCAAAACCCCTTTTTATTTGACATTCGTGTCACCCGTAATTTGAATTATGCTTGTATTCGTAAATATCTATTCCTATGATTGACTTGAGCATACTCGCACTTTGCTATTGATTCTTAACCACATACCACTCCCTGTGGGATTCAACACCAACTCATTTAGTTGGGTTGTATTACTGACTAACGATCGTTGACATTTAGAATTGGATGAAGTGTCTTGATACGTGAAATCAATCCCCTGGATCTAATAGAGCATAAACATCTAAATGGAAGACTTGTAATCTATCAGTGACCACATCAAGAAAATCTTCCTGGTCCTGGTGAGCTTGGAGAACATACAACTTGTTTTGGCGCTGACCACCACCTGTACCAGATGAAGTACCCTGCTGAGTTTGGCGACCCGTTGATGCTGCTGGAGCTGTAGACTAAGCCCTACTATTGTTACGTCCTTGCCCTGTTTAGAGGAAGGGCAATCTCTCAACATGTGACCATCTTTCTTGCCTGCAGGACATTTGCCTTGATGGTTCTTACCACACTTTGGACAAGTTAGGTAGCTCCTGTTACCTGAAACAATCCCATGAGACTTAGAGCCTGATGCCCTACTTTTCTTATCATGTCAAAACCTGAGGGATGGAGCACTAGCCGATGAAGGTGCTAAGGCTGAAGATTTCTGCTGAAACTGTGAGCGATTTCCACCACCCGATTTCTGCTGAGAGTACTCATAGTTGTCTATCCTCTCCTTCTTGTTGTCCTTAGCTAGTTCTCTAAGCTTATCTCCCTCAAACTACTGAGCATGAGTCATGAGCCTAGAGATACTCATATCCTCTAATAACATAGCATTTATGTACTCTATCTTCACCAAGTCAAATACCCCAAATAGGAACTTACTCATTTGTGCCCTGGGATCGGCAACCATATGTGGAGCATACCTGGAGAGCTCAATGAACTTAAGTCCATACTCTTTGACTGACATTGAACCTTGTCTCAAATTCATGAATTCATGAGCCTTAGGCTCCCTTAACTCTCTTGGAAAGAACCTATCTAGAAAAGCCTCGGTCGAACACTCTCAAGTCACAGGAGATGAATTCTCACCCCTGTTTTCCTTCCACTGCGTGAACCATATGTGAGCCACATCCTTCAGCTGGTAGTATGCCAACTCTACCCTATCGTTTCCAGTAACTTGCATCACTCCAAAGATTTTCTCGACCTCATCAATGAAGTTCTGGGGTCTTCAACAACTTGCGACCCTAATGCAGATTAATCCTAACAAAATCAGGGACCCTAGCTGCCACAGATCCACCACTAGTATATGTAGGGGCTGGAACTTGTTGATTGTTTTGGTTGGCTACACTCTGAGCTAAAAGTTGGATCGCATTTCGAAACTTGGCATTTGAAACCTCATGGTCTGGGACTAGAGGAACTACGTTAGCATTGTGGGCATTAGTATTCCTTGCGTAAGATCTACGAGGAGGCATGATCTAAAATGCATAACGTCGCTTTAGAAAGGAGATCATACCCACGCACGATAAGAATAACAAAAAGTGAAGTTTTTCACAAGACACTTCGTAGCCTCCCCCTTATAAGTGTGGCACACTTCACACTCATGAAAGGGACTCTACTTAGTGCGGATTTTTAGACATCCTAGGACTCTTAAACCTAATGCTCTGATACCAAGTATGTCACTCCCCGAGGCTACCCCCTTGACGTAAACATGGGACCTAGGATCACGAGTGACCCCAAGCTAACCCTAAGTTGGCAAATCATATGCATACTTAAACAGATACTGTGCGGCAGCTAAAAACATGAGATAAGCTAAATGATGGGGAATACCCAATCTAAGTTTTAATATATAATTACTGAAATAGAGTTTAAGAGACTGAACTATAACTCAAATACTAAAGCTGAATTTGTTTATGTCTGAAATAAGCCTCTAACTAACTAGAGATGTTGTGACATGTCCCCAGCTAACTCTAGTAAAACTGAAACTAAAATGAAAGACTGAAATATAAAGAACATGTCTATCGTCCTCGGAGAATAAGGACTCACCAGTGATACTGCTGAATATGGATCGGGAACCGATCCACCCGTGATCTGAATGTTGAGGACCTGAACCTACATCACGAAAACATATAGCGCAGTATACGTCAGTACTTGAAAGGTACTAACCATGCAGGATAAGGATAAAGTTGAACAAGCATATAATTGAACAAAGCATACTAAACAATAATATAATCTGAATATGATAAAGATACTGAGATATACTGAATATGGACTAAACTAAATGCAATGACCAAGTACATAACATGCTGAAGTTGAATACTGAAATATAACTGGAACCTGCTCAATGCACTAGAATCTGACTGTGGGAGCTACTATTTACCGACATAAAACCACATGAGCTAAATGTGGAGTCCGATGTATATGCCCCGTTGAGAGGACCCAATATACCTTGCCAAGGGTATAGAGGCATGACTGGCGTGATCACTCAATATGGTGCCCACAGAAGGGACTTATAAACCTACGGGGCACGTAGTTCTAAGACTATGAGGATGACTGGACCTAGTCCAACTCGGTGTTAAGCCTACTCCCAACTGGAAATGTGTACAATATAACATAACTGAAATATACTGAATAGCTCGATATTTTGACATGCTAACTGAAAATGCAACATTAAATACTAATAATGAAACATTTGAGAACTGAGGCATATATATCTGTTTTTCTGTCCTAGCTAATGTAATTCATGAACTAAACGAATCTACACAACTAGGGTTCTGAATTTCATGCAAGGAACTAAGCAACAATGTTACAACAAAATGAAAATCTGATTGGGAATATTCTAACAACTAAATCACAACAATTTCTAACGTTCAAGAAACCCTAGGTCTAGATAATATGAAGGGAATCAAGAATCAGACAGAATTCTAGGGACCTAGTGGATGGAAGGAATCCACTAGTGAAATCCCACATACCTGGTGACGAATTCCATAGAGAAATCTTCCGATTTCAGGGATGGAACTGAGGAAAACTTGTTGCATTCTTAGGGAGGGTTTGGTCGACTGTTTCTTCTCCTTTTACTCTGGTTTGATCGAATTTTGGTGAATGATTCGCTTAGGGTAGGTTCTGATTTAGTTACTAGGCTTAAACTAACCAAAATGACGTAGTTTAGGAGTTAAACGTCGTAGTTTAGGTGTCCAACACATAGGGGAAAAGACCAAACGACCCTCACTTAGGACCGTGGACAGACCGACGGTTCGTCCTGTCAGGGCGTCGATTGGCGTCTGGGACATGGACCTGGACCACGGCCCATGCTCTGACCTACAGCCCGTGGGTCTGACCCTGGGTTGTGCCTTGGCTGGATTTCCTGGTGTTCTAGGAGGGAGTTACAGGTGGGCAACCACGAACCCCACCTACGGTCCGTAGGTCACCCTACGGATCGTAGGTGGCCCCCGTTAGTGGCACCTGTAATTGATGAATAACTTTCAAGCACACCACATCCAATTTTAAGTGTAAACGACCGTTAAGCAGTATCAAACCCAACAAATGAGCTGGGGTTGAATCCCACAGGGAGCGGTACGTATTCAAAGTTCAATTAAGAAGTATGAATGTTATCTAACTAGATATAGGAATAGAAATTATCGAAAAAGACATGAAACAAGTCAAAATGGGTGACATCAAATGTCAGATGGGGGGTTTTTGGTTTGCAATTATCAACTACAACGCAATCACAAACAATTTGAATTAACAATAAGGAGAAGAATTCTTGGGATTTGATCGATTATAGGCAAATTTTGATATATGGGTAATTGAAACTACTAGTAAATAGATAAATATCAGTGGCTAGGCTAGACTATAATTGAAATAGCTTTCTCTCGAACAACTATTCCGCTTCAAGTGATTTTTCTCAAACATCAACAAGCATAACAATTAAGAACAACCCATAACCTTAATACATCTTCTCTCTCGTGCAAGATGAGTAGGATTGGGTTTAGGATTAACTCTCTCGAGCTGAACCCAAATAAACCCAATACCTACAAATCATTAATCAATAACCTTGGTTCTAAAACCTCTCTCTCAAGCAAGCCAAGAACACAATAATAGAACTACAGTTGCAACTACAATTCATAAATTAAACCTTAGCTAATGATTAAACTCACTTCAATAAAGCATTAAACTAGTAATTAAAAATACCCATAAACTAATTCAACCCATAATCACATGATCACAGCCCAAGAATTGGGGTTTTAGCCAAGCATCATAAAAGAGAAAACGGTTACCAAATCGATTAGCCATCAACTGGGTCAGAGTAATTAAGCATTTACAATGCTTCGATTTGCAGAAAATTCGTAACCCACTTGCAAAATCTCCAAATTGAGTCTCAAAAAGGCTATAAGTCTACTAAGGAACTCTACCAAAACTCATAGAAAACTATTCTAGACTTAAAAGAAAATTAAAAGCTTCTTAATTTACAGTTCAAAATTCTATTTATAGTCGCCAAAAATTAGCCACGAAGTGCCATTAGGTGAGGTAAGTCGGGTTCGCTGAACCACTCG
Organism: Solanum commersonii; assembly: GCA_029007595.1. Lineage (NCBI taxonomy): Eukaryota > Viridiplantae > Streptophyta > Magnoliopsida > Solanales > Solanaceae > Solanum > Solanum commersonii. Next base: position 6,335,615 of record JAJTWQ010000008.1, read on the forward strand.
ACGAACCGCCCATTGCTCTTTTCTATCGCCTTTCTACCTAGGCTCTCAGCATCCTCAAGTTCTGTAACTTTGGGTGATCTCTCTTGGCATCGCAAAACTGCTCGACGATTCACCGACTGCTCCTTTTCTGTTGCCGACTTGGTTTCTTCCCTCAGGGCTAGCACACTGGAACTTTAGGCGGTTAAATTATCTACTCGACGACACGCCAAGTGCTCTTGGCGATCCTCAGTCTCGCCTTTCTTTATTTCTTCAGTTTGTTTTGTTCATTTTTGCCGGTTAGTGTCCTTGCTTTGCTCCTCAATCCATATACCTGAAAATCAAGGCTTTAACATCAGTTAATGGCACAAATTAAGCATTTGAGAACACTAATATAAACAAAGCCTCAAATAAGTCCAAATCTCGGACTCATCAACACCCCCAACTTAAACTTTTTCTTGTCCTCAAATAAAACTTCAAGATCAGCAGTTCAAAAAGGATGTCTGAAAAAGTGTTGCATAAGACTCAACATGAATGCACACAACAAGGTTCAATTTACTCATGCAATGATTAATTGTGCACTCAAAGATTCAAATTGTGACTCACCATTACCAAAAATACTCAAGTTCACAATACATGCTTCAAATCCAAGTTCAAGCCAACAAAAGTGCTCAAATGCCCTTATAACAAAGATGATTCCATATTCACACACAACTTCTCAACAATGTTAAAGTTCCGGAATCACATACAACTCTCACACTCACAAAGATGAGCACATGCATGACTTCACCCATAGGTTTGCCCTTATTTTCCAATTGACATTTGTTTCAGCTCACTCAAGATCATAAAGGTCTTTTCATGGCTTGTAACAGGGCTGAGAGTCAAGGTATGGTCATTTAGGCTTAGTGGCTCCTACCTTCATGAAGTGTGGTCCGAATATCACTTTTTTTTCCTTTTCTTTAACATTTAAATCATGCTCATAATCCACGTCATTATTCAATTTCACATGAACTACCAGATACCCCATTCTTTGCAATTTCCACCAATTTATTTCACAACTTTTTTTCATTCTCTTCTGTGCTTCTTTTCTCTTTTTTACATGAAGGGGTTCCATCTTTTTCAAAACCATTACTCAAAGGGGGATTTCTCACACTTCTTGATTTTCCTTCTCTTTTCACCACACCCCCAACTTAGGTTTTTGGCCTAAGTTAGCTATTCACACAAACCATACTTCATGAAAGTTAAGGGTAAATGGGTAAAGAGGGATTACAATTGTTCAAGTTTCTTCGAAGGAAAGGATAAGGCTCAATAGAGTTCAAGAAAGGTTCACACATCTCACTAGGTTGGCCACAAAAGAGGTGTATTATCAAATTATTTTACTCTTCAAAATCTTTGGCTAAGATCATTTCAAGTGTTTGCACCACTTAGTCAACCGGACCAACGGGGCAAATTCTAGGTGTCATCACACAAGGCATTGGCACCAGTATCAAACAATACTCAACACTTTTTAGCTAGTGTGCAATGTTCATCACAAGAGAGTCATTCAATAACCGGCTAGTCATAACGAGATGCTAAAAGTTCACACATTGTCTATGCAACTTCATTGGCCTCATCGTAGCCACACATTCATTTCGTTCAATTAAGAGCACTATTCAAGTCATCGATATTGATCATAATTGACACTCAAATTCGCACAAGAACAGACACAATCACACACAAAAGAGGTAGCTAAATTTTAAAATTAGGAACAAAACCATTTTCATTCAACACAAGGGCCACAATCTAAAACACACATATATAGATCAACAAAGCCCAATATTCACAAAAAAAATAGAATCACAAGAGGTAAGTATGGAAATACCTCACCCCACCCACAAAAGAAAAGCAGTTGTCCTCAAATGCAACTAAACCAAAAATAATCAATAAAAACAATAGAAATGGAGGTAAAACTGATCATGTCTACGCAGTCGCTCCATCTGTCGGGGAATCAATGCCTGGGGTAACACTCTGAGGATGGGCATCAGTATTCGATGTAGCATCAGTTGTGGCTCCACTAGACCCAGTCATAGTAGTGTCTCTCAAAGAAGCCTGTCAGGCAGTCTCGAACATAGCACCCTCTAAATTGGATAGATCCTCATATAAAACAACATTTCGCTCCTTATTGGTCTAGGCCTCAAACTCGGCAGCAACATCCTCCTCCTTAATATCATCTCCGATGGTAGCTAGAGGTACCTCAGCACTCGGATCATCTGGGATTTCCACTGTCCCAAATAGCAAAATAAAGTATGTGGACTTCAGACGGTCCACATCCTTCCTAAGCTTAAAACCTCAGCTTTCAAAGTCGTAACCTCAGTAGTCACACCATGTCCTCTCTTGAAAATCACTACTCTCGTTGTAAGAGCATCAATGGAAGCCTAGAAAGGTGTCAGCACAGCAGTGATAGCTTTCTCAATCATCCAGGGCGTATCGGCCTCAAGCCGGGAAGCCCGCACATCTACAGAATGGGCTAGGTCCCCCATCTTGAGGAGCATAGCCTAAGTGATCGGAGTCCTTGAGGCGGTGGAACTAGAAGCTTTACGGGGATGGGAAGGAGTGAAAGTAGATGTACCTGAAGGCCCGAAGTACGCAAGGCTACCTATACAGGTAAAGAATCAATATCAACCTCCGGGGATGTATCCACCGGAGCTGCTCTCTTCCTATACACCTCATCCCTCATGTACTTAACCACTATGTGTCGGATGTCGGTGGAGGATGTGGGTGTAACCTCAATAGCTCTTTTCTCGTCACGAGGAACTTCAGCCTGACGACATAACTCAGTAATGAGTACGAGAAATCGAAGGGACGTCTAGCGCTGCTTGGCCCTCACGACCATTTCCTGCTCTATAATCAGTCCTAAGTTTAGACTTTTCCTGGCTATGAGAGATCCTAGGCAGGCAACTTTTGGGTGGCAAAAAATGGACTCGTTCTGTGACGGCATGATAGAGCTGCTGATGAACCCAAACCAGTACCGAGCTTCTACGTTCAGATCCTTCTTCTCGATAGGTGCTCCGACCTCAATCCACCTCGGGGTGGTGTCAGAAATGAAGGGAGTTAACCATCCCTTCAGGCTATCCAGAGTTTGTGAATAATCATCCTCTGGTACTCGTGCTCAACACCTACAGCCCTATCAAACGCGGTATCGATGTCATCGCTGATGCATCTCACCATCCTCTCTCGAACCATCAAAGACTCTACCTGTCTGAAAGCACTAACCTTCTTCTTTATTTTTGGTACCAGGTCACTATAAGCTGTATAAAATTCCCAGACCCATGTAGGAAAGTATGGGCCACAGGGCCTGGTGAAGATCTCGAACCTGTGGAACCGGAGAGTGTCCCACACATTTGGTTATATGTCCACTACTCCATCCGTCTTCTCCTCTAGAATGGTCCTCAATCCATCGACTTTTAACCGGTTGAGTAACCGGGGAGGAGGACCCTAAACTGGTGGTGCTGGAACCACCATTTGTGCCGGAGCTGGAATTGAATCTGCAGCAGAAGGGGTCGACTCTAGAATCCTAGACGGCTGTTAACGAGCTTTTGTATGAATCTCTGTTCGTCAGGTCTGTATTAATTGATTATCCTCAGGCTCAGAGAATGAAGCCTGAGAATTGAAGGATTCCCCATCAATGTTGGAGTTATGCTCCGATCTGTCACTTATGGGCGTATGTCCCTTGCCTTTGCCTTCCTTCGGAGGTTCTTTCTTGCTCATTGTGGTTGAAGCAGTTGCTCCCTCCTTTATAACAATGCCCCATGCCCTTTTGTGAGGCGGCATGCCACTATCTTCCAAATTGGTCCTACCATTTCTGTAAAACAAATCGAAAAATATTGGAAATTGTTCAAGAAAATTGCAGAAATCAAGTTCTAGAAAGACTCGCCAAACTAGTCGTCGAGTCGCTTAAGCGAACCAGATCGGGCTCGCCGAAGGGATCAGCTCAAATTTTTTCCAAAATTAAGGCATGTCGGCGATGTTCAGGGCCCTTTGGCGAATCGCCGACACCAATCGGTGATCTTGGAGTAGCTCGTCGAATATTACAGGGTATTTTATGGGTAAGGGGCGCAGAAAAGGTGATCAAAGAAACCTTTCGGTGAGTCGTCGAGTGAACTTAGAGAACTCGATTTAGCCAAATCATGAAATTAAGGGTGATCAAAAGGGGACATTGGCAAACCACCAAACCATTCGGCGAGCTCGACGCAGCTCGCCAAACGACCCAACATGTCAGTTTTCCACCCCGTTTCCTAAAATCAAGCCCGCAACTCCCAAAATCAAAATCAAATGCAAACACTATGCAATTAGACTCATATCCATACAACCCATGCCTTCGGGGTACCCAGACTTCCCCCGATTTGGCCTAAACGTCCCATTTGACGAATTTTGCCCTTAGGAATGACGTCAAACGTTCCATCATTGGGAAAATTATGTTATTTGGCACAACTCGAGGTTACTTAGACTTCACCTAACTATACCCAATGCAATACAAATTCCACCCAATAATTTAGAACCAAATTAATCTCACAAAACACAAGAAATCATCGATTTTAGCATTTAGGCACAAATTCGAACACAATACGGGAAATCCAACACATACAAACACTAATTAAACAATTAACCACACATAATAATACACAATTACTGATTGCATTTGAGTTTAACAGCTAAACTAAAGTATGAGGTTCGGTTAACCAACTTGTATGCCAAATTGAGAATATTGAAAAGCTAGGCGGCAAAATATTCCAAATTCGAGCACGAGAACCCACACAAAAAGTGAATAAAAGAGCAAAAATAAATATTATCTAAAGTTCGGGTAAAAGTGTACGGGGCTATAAATGAGAGAATATGAAAGATTTTGAAATTTTAAACCATTTGGCCTTTTAAAACATTTCAGTTTGCGGTCCTTTTGGTGGAGTAAGTCGCATACACAAAACCACTCGGCGATACGCCGAGTAGTTATTTTCCTCGCCGAGTTTTACAGGACCTTCAGTCATCTTGGGGGTCCAAACAGTAGACTAAATCGGGCTCAATGACCTGTTCGCTGAGTCGCCGATTGAGAAATTGGCCCACCGAGTTTTATAGACTTTTACCTCAGGTTTAGTGGGTCCAACAGTTGTCCAAGTCAGGCTCCCCGACCTCTTCAGAGTGTTGCCGACTGGACTTTTGGCTCGCCAAACTGATTCTTTTCCAACACACTTCACCTTTCAACCTGCACAATCAACACCCGTTATTCAAAAATAAAAAATCAATGCATTAAAAACTTGGGTTGCCTCCCAAGAAGCACCTTAGTTAACGTTGTGGCACGACGAGGATACTAAATCAAGCTTCATTTTTGGGGTTTGCCATTGTGTCACTAGGCAACCCCCCTTGTTGTCTTGGATTCAAATGTGAAAAATTTTTCCTATTTGGGTCTCCAGCTGCTTAATAGAGACTGAGCGAGAGGTCACCGTATGATTGAGAGTTGAGACATCCTCTTTTATCTCTTTCAACATTTTGTCGGACCCTTCAACTTTGTTGAAAATGCGTGACAGCATATCTTCTATCCGGCCACCTTCAGAGTCCTTGGGTATTTGACACTCATGGGGAAGAACATACCTATCTTGCTCCTCTCTTCCTTTCGAGTGGCATTACGATCACGTTATTCTCTGTCACAGTCTCTCCAGCTCTTATCTCTATTTCATTCTTGATTTCCACCCAGTCTTGGGTAGTTAGCATGATAACATCCTCCTTGATTGGCAAGGAAGTTTACTTCCTCATTGTACAATGCTTCAAATCTTGTTTCATCGGGGTTTACTCCACCAACACCCATAACATTAATACTCATTGCACCAACACCCATGACATTTTTTGCCAAGATATCCAGTTGGGTCATCATTTTGTCCATGTTTTGGTTTCTCTCTTGATCCTTTTCGGTCTACTATTTTATAAGTAAGAGGAGAGACTTGGTCTTCACGAGTATACCATGCCTTATTGATTTTGGTCATGCAATCAAGGAGTTGGGACACTATTGCATAGGGCTCTTGCATTATACCACCTGGAGAAAGTTGATCAACCATTTCTTTGTTTACCAAATCAAGGCTTCTATAGAAATATTGCAGCAGCACATTATCTGGAAGTCCATGAGTTGGGCACTGAAGCACGAACTTATTAAATCTCACCCATGTCTCATGGATTGGCTCACCTTCCAAGCATTTGAAACCTTGGATACCATCCCTTAGAGTCATCATCTTCGATGGGGGAAAGAATCTCACTTGAAATGTTGTAGTTAGCTCATCCCATGAGGTGATAGAGTCCCTCGATAACTCAGCCAATCATTTAGTAGCTTCACCCATCAAAGAGAACGGAAACAACCTGAGATGGACTGATTCTTGTGATATGTTCTTAAATGAGAACGACCCACAAACATCCATGAAGTTCCTGATATGCTCATTGGGATTCTCATAAGCCATCCCCCCAAACAATCATTTCAATTGTAAGAACTGAAGCATTGTGCTTGTGATGTGAAAAATGGTGTTTCCTTCAGCTGGAGGTACACGAATGGACCAACACCACCCACTTGGTTTGAGTCATTGATATCATTGAGATTCCAAATGTCATCTTGGTGGCCCACTTGGCTACCATTACTTTCATTAACGCTTATCTCCTCCTCTGTTTAACACAATCAACACTAAACCAAAAACTAAAATAAGTAGATTTAACTGTAACTACAAAGATCACAATTCAACTTCAATAAAAGAATTTTAAACAACACCACTCCCCGGCAGCGGTGCTACTTTGATGAATAACATTTCAAGCACACCTCATCCAATTCTAGGTGTAAACGATCGTTAAGCAGTATCAAACCCAACAAATGAGTTGGTGTCGAATCCCACAGGGAGCGGTACGTGTTCAAAGTTCAATTAAGAAATACGATCTAACTAGATATAGGAATAGATATTATCAAAAAATACATTAAACGAGTCAAAAGGGGCAACATCAAATGTCAGATGATGGGTTTTTGGTGTGTAATTATCAACTACAACACAGTCACAAACAATTTGAAATAACAATAAGGAGAAGAATTCTCGGTATATGATCGATTATAGGAAAATTTTGATAGATAGGTAATTAAAACTACTAGTAAATAGCTAAATATCAATGGGTAGGCTAGACTATAATTGAAATAGCTTCTCTCGAACAACTATTCCGCTTCAAGTGATTTCTCTCGAACATCAACAAGCATAGCAATTAAGAACATCCGAAAACCTTAATACATTTTCTATCTCGAGCAACATGAGTAGGATAGGGTTTAGGATTCACTCTCTAGAGCTGAACCCAAATCAACCCAATACCTATAACTCATTAATCAATAACCTTAGTTCTAAAACCTCTCTCTCGAGCAAGCCAAGAACACAAAAATGGAACTGCATTAGCAACTACAATTCATAAATTAAACATAAGCTAATGATTAAACCCACTTCAATATAGCATTTAAACTAGTAATTAACAATACCCATAACCTAATTCAACCCATAATCACATGATTACACCCCAATAATTGGGGTTTTAACCAAACATCATCGATTAGCCATCAACTAGGTAAGTGTAATTAAGCCTTTAAAATGCTTCGATTCGTAGAAAATTCGAAACCCACTTGAAAAATCTCCAAATTGAGTCTCAAAAAGTCTTCAAGTCTACCAAGGAACTCTCCCAAAACTCAGAGAAAACTGTTCTAGACTTACAACAAAACTAAAAGCTTCTTAATTTACAGTTCAAAATTCTACTTATATTCGCCGAAAATTAGCCACGAAGGACCATTAGGCGAGGTAAGTTGGGTTCGCCAAACCACTCGGTGAGCCGCCCATTACTCTCTTATATCGCCTTTCTGCCTTGGCTCTCAGCATCCTCAAGTCCTGTAACTTTGGGTGATCACTCTTGGCATCGCGAAACTACTCGGTGATTCGCCGACTGCCCCTTTTCTATTGTTGACTTGGTTTCTTCCCTCAGGGGTGGCACACTGGATATTTAGGTGGTTAAAGTAGCCACTCGGCGACAAGCCAAGTGCTCTTGGCGATCCTCACGCTCGCCTTTCTTCACTTTTTCAGTTTGTTTTGTTCCTTTTTGTCTGTTAGTGTCCTTGCATTGCTCCTCAATCCATATACCTGAAAATACAGGCTTTAACATCAGTTTATGGCATAAATTAAGCATTTGAGGACAATAAATTTATATAAACAAATCCCCAAATGAGTCCAAATTTCAGACTCATCAGCAACTTCTGAAAATCTGTATTTTTTCCCTTTCTGAATCTGGGTGTTACAAAGAGAGTCGAGATCAAATCCCACAATGAGTGATATAATTGTAAGAATTAAATTAGGAATTTAAAATGCAAACCAATTCATTGTAGCAATTAGGACAAATGGGTGGATAATTCCACCAATTTTAATAAAAGGATTTTGGTACCAATTATCATAATTCAACTAAAAATAGGGGTTTAAACAAGTATGAGACGATCTAGGGTTTGGGAGTTGGTATCAACATCTAATAGGGGTACAAGTGTTTGCTCAATAATGATAAATAATCATGAATTGGTTGGGTAAGCATCAACGGCATAAATTTTCTTTCGGTCTCAATGCATCAAATCATAGAATCTCCTTTCAGTCGCATTTATGTAAAAATATAAATAAACCTAATATCTTACTAAAAATATCTTTCGAGGAGATTTGACAATTAGAATTTAAATCACAATTTCTCTTTTGAGCAAACTACATCAATTAAATCCAATTTGAAAGCATTAAGCTATCTACCACTTCAATTAATCTCTTTCGAGCATCAATCGAAGAACTAAGCTATGATTTAGTTTGTAATCTTATTCTATGAATTAACCCATGGTAAATAGCTCAAATCCATGAATAAAAAATAGGAAAACAAAGCATGCCACTAGACCCACTAAATTATGTCAACACTTAACTCTATAATTACACCCCTAGAATTTGTGATTTTAGCCAATCATCATAAAAGATAAAGAAATTATTAATTATGTTTTTAGTAATTAAGGAGTTGATAATCAACAATAATCTTCAATATCCACTTTGAATTAAACCCTCAATTGTCGATTATAAGATTGTATCCCAAAACTAAGAAGAAAGTAGAAAAAAGTTTATTTATCTATATGAAAAAGTTAGAATAGGTAAGAATTAAAAGGTGATAAAAAGATTAATTTTCTCTCTCCTTTAAGCTATTTATAATTTTTTCAACAATTGGTCTAAAATTTCATGCACGATCTTTTCGGCGACGTTAGTCGGACTCACCTTCATGATGTTGGGATATATACTATTAACCATGTGTTTAAATATAGTATTTATAATAGAGTAATTATTTATTTATTTTTAATAGATCATTTATTCATCTATGGTGTCTGTTTACTTATATAGTAGATGATTTAGTTTATAGAGTTTTAGCTTATACACAGAGTATTAAATCATCGGTTCTTATAAGTATAAAGTTTTCTGTTCACAATCTAAAATGGGAATTGGACATGACATCGGTACGATTGTAGCAGAATATTATATGTAATTTATCTTGATTATGGGAATGGTATAGTTTCAACTTCTTGTGCTAGTGTATTTTGTATGTATTGAACGGAACCGAGTAGAGATAGTTGTTTTAGACTGACTGACAAAAACATATTCTCTAAACTATTAAATGTACTTATATTCTTAATCTTGATATAACTATTATGATCTGTATATGTTAATTATCGTTTTGATTTATCAAAATGTGAGATTCTAAGGATGGGCCAATATGGCTGGTAGATTGGATGATAGTAATATATATTGGTGAAATAATAAGTTAGTTGAAGGAATCTATGTCTCGATATAGAGATTGATGATATGTCTTTTTGAGAAGTTTATAAATTCTCATCGTGTCAAACCTTGCAAGTGGATTTATGAATCCGACACGTGAAATAAGTAAAGCAATGCTCTAAAGGAAATTGATCATTGAGTTAAATTCACCAGTAATTTAATTTATTGATTAGTATCTGTAATCTTAACATGGAGAATTATAGATGCGTTTAATGGGAAATTTTGAAATATAAATAGAGGAGTGCAATTACAAATTTCAAGTGGAATGATTTGTAATTTATTATGGTAAGAATAATTTCAATTAATTATTTGGAATTATATCCATAATAGGAAGCCTCAGTAATTAATTTTGTGGTCCCTACCGTGCTCATATTTAACTAGAACCTAGAATCTATTCTAAAGGGGAAAGGAAGAAGTATGTGTCTTTCTTTATTCTTAGGCAAGGGAGAAGTATATCACTTTTTTCTATTCTAAGAAAAGGGAGAAGGACATGACTTTTTCTATTATAAGGAAAGAGATGGTATTCCTTCTCCTCCTTGGACTAGGAAGAAATCTCTACAAATAGGGATTCTTCTAACGCTTGAAATGAAGAAGTTTTCTATAAAACACTTGCCCACCCAAATATTAAGAGAGTTCAGAAGTGAACTTGGGATCACTACAAATTACCGCAGAACTGTGGTCCAGTTTGTTGACTAGCTTGTGGATCCACTTAAGGTTCTATCTTGTCGACTAGCTTGTAGATTCACTTGAAGGTATCTGCTCACACTTCAAGAGGTAATTCTTGAATTAAATTTGAGAAAAGTTTATACGCTTTAACATGATTATACTTGTTCTAGCATAAACAATGTGTTGTCTATTATCACGTAAGTTGTATGATTCTGGTATGCTTCTGTTGTGCATATAGTTTTCCTACACATGATTCAGTGAATCACCTTTTGTTCTTTAACTCGCCCTTCCTTGGCTTCAGGCTTCAAGTGTTTGAACCTCATTTAGAAAACTCAATCAGTCATCCTTTAATGTTTGGCACATGACCAATTACCACCTTATTCGCCTATTTAACCCTTATTTTAACTCAGAAGTGTGACACCTTTGACGATGGAATTGCTAGATCGCCCAACTGTTTCAGCGACTCACCATTTGAACTTTGCTTCGCCGACCTACCTCAAATATTTTATAAAGTGAACACTTTCACTTTAGTCGACCTATTGGGCGATCTTCCCTTTATGTTAGGCGATCCTCAGCTGGGGGCTTACACTCTTTTCAATTTTTTTGTATTTTTTCATTGATTATTCCTTGCCTTGTCCTTTAACCTTTATAGTTGTAAAATATCAAATTATCATCAAATAAGAACATAAATAAGCATTGAGGACAATGAACTAAAAAGGCCTCAAATGAGTGAAAAACAAATGGATTTTACAAATATTGAAGACTATTAGAGGTGTGTGCAATGCGATGGAGTTTCAACACAATAAGTGATAATTAATCAATTCCAAATTAGTTATCACATAGATAGAGTTTTTTCTAGGCTACATTCGATGTTCTCTTGAACTATCAAACGTATATCCATTGAATTATGTCGAAATCCAAGACCCTTAAAAATAAAACACCAAACATTGCTTGAGTGGGTAGACTATTCCTAACTCATATCCTTAAATGAGTAATTAGTTAGATTAGATTATATCTAACTCTAATTCAATGACTAATTTCATCAATTCCTCACTAATGAGTCTTAACCAACTCCATTTTTCTTTGTCAAGTCAAAATAATATTAGAGAGCTCAACCAATGTTTGCACCCACTAATTTTTAAATTAGAACTTCATGACAACATTGGATCCATGCTTAACAATCAATTTAAGAACTAATTAATCAGCACCCATTGGGTATTACCTCCACATACTAAAAGTACAAAATTTACCTAAGTCTAGACCTTATTCCTCGTGGGATCAACCCTAACCTTTGTTAGGTTCTTTATTTGACAATGACCACTTATATTTTTTTTACGAAAGTGTAGTTTGGGTGTATCAGTTAGGTATTGATTTAATTTAGTGGGTTTTGTGTCTTGCTCTGTTTTACTGTTGTACATTCATGGATTTGAGTTATTTAGCATGGGGTTAACTCTTTTTGTTACGGTTGCAAACTTAATCCCAATTTAGATCTTCGGTTGATATTTGAAAGAGATGAATTGAAGTGGGTAAATAAATTAATGCATGCAATTTAGATTTGATTGTTATAGTTTGATTAAAAGAGAAACAGTGGTTCAATTCTAATTGTCAAATCTACTTGAAAGAGAGATTTAGTAAGGTATTCGGTTGATTTGTGTTTTATATAGATGAGACTGAAAGGAGTTTCTATGATATGATGCTTTGAGATCGAAAGAAGATTAGTGCCATTAATGATTACCCAACATATCTAAGTTTGTCCAACATTATTGAGCAAGCACTTGTACCCCTATTTGACATCAATACCAATCCCCACACCCCTAGATCATCTTTTACTTTATTAAATCCATATTGATAGTTGAATAGCGATAGTTTATTGCAAAATCCTTTTAGTAAATTTGGTGGAATCATCCACACATTTGTCCTAATTTCTATGATAAATCAGTTTACATTTTTAATTTTCTAATTGAATTATTTACATTATATCACTCCTTGTGGGATTTGACCCTGACTCTCTTGTTGGGTATTTTTATTCCTAACGAATGCTTACTCTTTTAAATAGTTTCTAAGAGTAATTTGAGCATTATCAAAAATGGTGTTGTTGTGGTGGAGTGATAGCTAAAAATTCAATTTGTGAAGTTAGTTTTTGAACTTGTTAGTTTGTAGTAGTTTGTTGTTTGGTGTTATTGTTGTGCCATATTCGCATGTGGAATTATGAGAGAAGATTGAAGTGACGACGCTAGTCACTATGAGCTAAATGATAACATACGAGATATGAATGACATGTATGTTAACATTGTTGAAAGTACGGCAGAAATCGTTGGGAGAGCCATATTTCATGTAATCAAAATTATGTTGTAATTGCTCTAAACGAGTTGAATGTTTGGAGGTATTGGTCATGAAGACCCCATGAAAATCTCTAGAATTTTGTAAATGTGTGTGGACTTTTCACCTATTAGAACATCACTCCATACGTTTGAGGAGGCTATCCCCTTTTGCCTTAACGGGGGAAGCAACTAGGTGGCTGGCCGAACTACCAAATGATTCAATGACTTCGTGGGAGGAACTTACATAAGTGTTACTTGAAAGATTCCCCCCTCCCCCCCAAATGGTAAAACTTAGAGATATCATCCAGAACTTCAAAAGAGTGGTAGGTGAACCTCTACCCAAAACTTGGTTGAGATTTCAGAAGTTGGTGCTACAATGTCCAACTCATGGTGTTTCAGACAATTTGTTGCTATAAATATTTTTACTGTAGCTTTGATTCAGTCAACAAAGAGTTGGCTAACCAACTCATTCAAGGTGGGTTGATACGACAACCGTACAATGTGGCAACAATGTTGCTTGATGATATGACTAAGATAAACCAAGCATGACATAAAAGGGATGATCAAGTATCTTCTCTACAATTGGGTATGAGCAAGGAACAAACGGAGAAGGATCATGAATGTGATAAGAATATGGCTAAGATGATGACCCAACTTAACTTGTTATCCAAACATGTTATGGGAGGTGGACTCAAATCGGTAAACGCAATTGGTACAAGTAGTGGATAGTCTCTGGATAATGCTATGTTTGAAGAGTTATACAATGAAAACGTGCAATACTTGGGGAACTAAATTGGAGGTTGTCATTCGAACTATTCTAGATCGGGTGGGAACCAAGGTTGGAACAAGGAAAAAGATCATAGCTAGAGAGATTAGAGAGATTGAGGTGGTGATTGGATAGGTTGTGAAGCTCAAAAAGATAGATATGTTCCACCTCATGGTCGTTCCAAACCAAAAGAGCAAGCTGGACTAGAGGTAAACCCAACTGATGATAAATTAACAAGGATCTTTAAAAAGGTTGAAGGGTCTATGAAAGACTTGAAAAGTGATTTCTACACTTTGAGTCAAACAGTTACTTCCCACTCCCTGTCAATGAAGCAGCTAGAAACTCAAATGTGTCAAATCTCCACTCATTTAAATCTAAGGAAAAAAGGGACTTTGGAAAAATCTTTCAATGTCAGAAACTCAAAAATTCAATTATTTTCTATGAGACCTTTCTACGGTCCTTTAAATTTTCTACGATATGTAGGCCCCATCCGTAGAACCCAACTTATGGTCCAAAATTTCACCAAGTTTGGAACCTTTCTACGGAAGCTGGCTACGACTCGTCAAACCACCTACGTCCCGTCCTACTTATTAGTAGGTCAAACTTAAAAAACTTTATCCTCCAAAACACAAATCTGGGTTCTACAATTTGCTTCCTAGGCCCGTAGGACTCCTATGGTCCGTAGGTTGGACTCGTAAAACACTATCTCAGAGAAGTTTTTGTATTTTTATTTCCTTTTCATCTTTCCAACTTTTGAGGTGTTACAATTAAATATGTAACCTCGTTGTTCCCTATTTTTGTTCCCAAATTGGTAATTATAGTAATGAGAAATTTGTAGTATCCACCATAACAACATTATAAAAACCATACAGTGACACCCATTTGTCCTTTGCAAACTTATTCTTTAAAATCAATAGTATGGCTGCCAAACATGATTATTATATACCCTTTTTAACAATTTTCATCATTCAATGATAAATTCCACTCCTTCTCTCCTAGTCCTAAAGGAATACCCAGATATATGATAAATTATGATATTAACTCTAGTGACCAACAATTTATTATTACAACCAATGGCAAGAGATGTAGCATAACTATAAATAAGCTCTATCATTAGTGTTTCTTACCCAAAAATTTATATCCGGAGAAATCGTCTCCTCTTTACATATTTGTGCTCCCCGTTGTAGAAGTCTTTCTAAGCAAGTGGTATAGGATATTGAATAAAATATGAATTTGGTTCATTAACCACTTATTAAAATAAAATATCTAAAATTTATCTGCTAAATAAATAACCGCAGATAAAACGAGTAATTCAAATTTACTAAAAGGTCTTTTATGAAAGAGAGATGATTAGTTCTCAAAAATGACCTAAATGGTCATTACATGGATTTTTCAAATGGTTGTGACTTTTTTGATGAGTTGTGATTTTATTGAAGGGTTGTGCTTTTCTAATAAGGCACAATAAGAACTTGTTCATACTAGCATTTTTTTATTATAAATAGAGGAGTTTTCTCTCATTTTAAACTACAAATTTTCTAAGTTTTATACTCTTCCGCTTCTTGAAAAACCTCATGTCACACCCCGAATCTACACCCTGGGCGGGACTTGCACTCGAGAACCATTGACAGCCCCAAGCGAACCCTTGGCCTAGCTTAACTCTTAGCAGAAGACTCACTCATGATAAAATAAAGTATTGAAATACAATTATAACTAAACTATCTCAATAAATAACTTAGAATGTTTTTAAAGATCAACATTCAACTTGACGAAATGGCAACTCAAGTCTCAACATAACTGAAAAGGGAAAGTAAAGACTCTGAACTAATATCAACTAACTGTCTATGAAGCTTCTAACAACTGAGATGGACATCAGGACAAGACCCGCGACATCCTAATGAACTAACTAATAAAACAATAAAAGGGATCCTCCAAAAAGCAAGGAGGCTCACCACAAGACTCTGAATGCTCAATTGGATCAACGAAGCAATGGGTGTTGATCCTTGTTACCTGTATCTACATCATAAAAATGATGCATGCCAAATGGCATCAGTACATTGAATGTACAAGCATGTGAGGGGAATTCTAAAAGAAGACATAAGCTTGAAAGGAACTGAAAGAACATACTTGGTCTCAACTCAACTCAACTTAACTCATCTCAATATAAAGCAATAATATGAATGCAATATAAAGAAACGCTTTTAAAACATGGATAACAACTCTGTATATTTAGAAGTACAATAGTAACTCAGTTTGTATGCAAGGATACAAAATAAACTATGTGTGTATATAAAAATACAAAATACTTTTGTGGGAGTTTCTCCAACCGAAAACCATCGCTTAAGAGCTATATGATAATACAACATTTTTTCTCACACTGCCAAGGTCGTCCTATACCTTGTCGAGGGTAGAAAACCTAAATACTAAGTGGATCCACTAGTCCATGTTAAAAGCATTAAGGAATCATCTAAAAAGTATGACCCTTTTCTATCCCTGATGGCTACATGGTTTATGGGGGCTGTGAGTTGTCTGAACTCTCCCCCATAGTGGTGCTCAATACTACTCCCAAAATATAACTAGCTCATATGTTTAAAATCATAACTCTTTCTGTGGTTTGAGATAATTAATCAAAACTAGGCCAAAGGCTCTCTAGGAAATCAGTGTACCCTATCTTGCTTAATTGTGAAAGCATTTACTCTTTACTGAAAAACTAGCTCAAAGGCTCTTTTGGAAATTTATGTTTCCTTTCTTGATTAAATCTGGAAACATTTACTCTTTGGAAATACATAGTCCTCATCTACTCTTTTGAAGAGATGAGCTTCAGTCTTTACTCTTTACTCAACTCAAAACTCAAGTCTTAAAACAAGTTTAAAGCATTTGCAAGGGACTTTTGAAAAGACTCTAGGAACTCTCTAGACTTGGCTCTTAACTTTTCTTGAATTTGAATTTATGGATTTAAGGTTATGATTCATGTTTATGGATGATATCAAGATGTTTATACATAACTTAGAGTGCAGAAATCAACTAGAAAACATAGGTACGACTTAAGGGAACTCAAACGGAAAGAAGTGGGAAAGGGTAGAAGACCTGGCGTCCCTGGCGATCTAAGTGGCGCCGGGCGCCAGAGCCCAAACTTTAGAGTCTGGGTTGGAGCACTCTGAGTGTCGCAGCACCCACGAGCCCAAACTTTAGACACTGAAGCGGAGCGCTCTGAGTGGCGCGGCGTCCCATGCCCTTGCCTAAAAAATACCCGAGTTTTCTTGCTCGTTTTTCAATTCTAAACCCTCTAGATTTGATTGGTTCCTTCCCCAAATACTTAGATTCAAATACATAACCAAAATATGCAATAATCTACTCAAAACAAGATCAAATTTCATGAATCTAACTAAAGAACTTCTCAACAACTTCAACAATCAAGAACCCAATAGAAATTTCAACACAATCCATCAAGAAGTCAATTTATATACTTTTAAGAACATAATTTCGCTGAATTAAATCATGATTGGCGCGTGGGTGAACTAACTCAATGCTATGTGATCTCACATACCTTGTAGGGATCAACCCTTGGCGAAATCCACAAGATTAACTTCAACAACGCGACGAATCCTTGTTTCTTCTCCTCTTTTCTCCTCTTCTGTTCTCTTCTCTCAAAACCCTAACTTAATTCTATGAAGCGCAAACTGAAACAATTCAGTTTAGACCCCAACTTAATTACCAAAAATGAATTTAATTAATTGGGTAGTGAAAAGACCATAAAACCCTTCTAAAATCCGGTTTGACTTTCCTTACCTAAACAGTCCGCCTTCAAATGGGCATATCTCCTTCATACGAACTCGAAATTGAGCAAACTCGGTGGCATTGGAAAGATAATTCAAAGACCTTTCCTACAGTATCTTGTAGCCCACCGAACGCATATTGTTCTAGGGGGTATGGTCGATTGAAGTTGACCCAAAACTCATGCTTTGCTTAATTTGTCAAACTTTCCAAATTTGATTATTTCCAAAAAAAAATGGTTTTCTTCTTGAATCTAGTTCTTTAAAAAAGCAGGGTGTTACAATATATCCCCCTTGGAAATATTAGTCCACAAATGAGATTACTCTTAGTAAGCTAAGGGCGTAACATCTAACATTCAGCTCAAACACCCAACAAGCAAATCTAACACATTCAGTAGATCAATTAAAGAGTACTAAGAAGAGAATTAGTACCTTGATTTGGAACTCCTCCGGATTTGAAGAGATGTTGGTATCTCTTCTTCATATCCTCGTCATCTTCCCAAGTAGCTTCCTCAACAAACTGATTCCTCCACAGAACTTTGACTAATGCTACTTCCTTCGTCCTCAACTTGCGAATTTGGCGATCTAGAATCTCAATAGAAATCTCCTCATAAGATAAGTTATCCTTAATACCAATGTCTTGAGTAGGTATGATAAGTGAAGGATCGCCCATACACTTCTTTAACATCGAAATGTGAAATACCGAATGAACCACTGCTAACTCTTGGGGTAGCTCTAACTCATAAGCTACGTTGCCAATCCTCTTGGATATCCTATAAAGACCAATATATCGGGGACTAAGCTTCCCCTTCTTACCAAACCTCATAACACCATTAATGGGTGAAACATTCAAGTATACCCAATCATCTACTTCAAACTCTACATCTCTTCTCCTAACATCAGTGTAGGATTTCTGATGACTTTGCGCTGTTTTTAACATCTCTTGAATAGTCTTAACTTTTTCCATATCTTCATGAACCAAATTTAGTCCAATTAACCCAGCTACACAAACCTCAAACTATCCAATAGAAGATCTGCATCTTCTCCCATAAAGAGCTTTATAGGGAGCCATTTGGATGCTAAAGTGGTAACTATTGTTTTAAGCAAACTCAATGAGAGGTAGGTGATCATCCCAATCACTTTTGAATCACACAACCCCTCAACATATCTTCTAAAGTTTGAATAGTGCGCTCTTCTTGACCATCTGTCTGAGGATGAAAATCAGTACTCAAGTTCACCTTTGAACCCAAGCCTTTCTGAAATGACTTAAAAAACTAAGCAGTAAATTGTGCGCCTCTATCTGAAATAATGGAAACTGGAATTCCATGAAGTCTTACTACCTCTTGAATATATAACTTGGCCTAATCCCGCTGTTGAATGGGTAGTCTTTACCAGCAAAAAGTGGGCTGATTTGGTCATTTGATCTACAATCACCCAAATAGAGTCATGTTGCCTACGAGACCGCGGCAAGCTATTAATGAAATCCATATTGATCATCTCCCACTTCCATTCCAGAAGTTATATATTCTAAGCCATACCACTGGGCCTTTGGTGCTCTACTTTAACTTGCTAACAAACATTTAGCAACGAACTCATCAATACCTTTCTTCATACTATTCCACCAATATACTTCCCTCAAATCACGATACATCTTTGTGGAACCTGGGTGGATAGAATATCTAGAGCTATGAGTTTCCTCCATGATCCTCTCTTGGAGTTCAACCACCCTTGGTACACACAACCTACCTTGATACCTTAATACACCATCTCCCCCTTGTTCAAAAGCCATTACTTTCTGCTTATGAACATTTGCCTTCAATTCAAGAAAAATAGGATCTTGATCTTGTTTCTCTTTCACTTCTGACACTAATGATGATTCAGCCCCACTCATCACCACTACTCCTCCTTCAGTGGAATCCATTAGTCGAACTCCTAATCGTGCAAGTATGTGCACGTCCTTTGATAATTCTCTTTTTTCTTCCTCAACATAGGCAGTACTACCCATAGACAACCTACTCAAAGCATCAGCAACTACATTAGCCTTACCTGAGTGATAGAGAATACTCATATCATAATCCTTGAGTAACTCTAACCACCTCTTCTGTTTGAGATTAAGCTCTTTCTGACTAAACACATACCGGAGACTCTTGTGATCGGTGAACGCATTCATATGAACACCATAAAGATAGTGACGCCATATTTTCAAAGCAAATACTATGGCAGCCAACTCTAGATCATGGGTTGGGTGATTCTTCTCATGAACCTTAAGTTGTCTGGAGGCATAAGCTATAACCTTGTCATTCTACATTAACACGCAACCCAAACCAACTCTGGACGCATCACAATATACCGCAAAACCTTGTGTACCTTCTGGTAAGGTCAATACTGGGGCAGTAGTCAACCTAGTTTTCAATTCCTCAAAAACTTTTCTCACAAGCTTCAGACCATTGAAACTTCACTGTTTTCTGAGTCAACTTAGTCAAAAGAGATAAAATAGATGAGAACCGCTAATAATAGCCAGCCAAACCCAAGAAACTCCTAATATCCATTGGAGATGTAGGTCTAGGCCAATTCTACACTGCCTCTATTTTCTGAGTATCAACTCTAATTCCATCACCAAAAACAATGTGACCTAAGAATGCTACAAACTCAAGCCAAAACTTACACTTAGAGAATTTAGCATACAACTCTCTATCCTTTAGAGTTAAGAGAACTACTCTGAGATGACTAGCATGATCTTTCTCATTCCTCGAATAGATTAGTATGTCATCAATGAATACAATAACAAACATATCTAAATAAGGCTTGAATACTCTGTTCATAAGGTCCATGAATATTGCAGGAGCATTGGTCAAACCAAAGGACATAACTAAGAACTCATAATGACCATAACGGGTCCTGAAAGCTGTCTTTGGAATATCACATTCCCTTACTCTCAACTGATGGTAGTCTGATTTGAAGTCTATTTTCGAAAAACAAGTAGCACCCTGAAGTTGATCAAAGAGATCATCAATTCTCGAAAGAGGATACTTATTCTTGATAGTAACCTTGTTTAACTGACGGTAATCTATACACATTCTAAGAGAACCATCCTTCTTTCTTACAAATAGGACCGGAGCGTCCCAAGGTGAGACACTTGGTTGAATGAAACTTTCTCTAGGAGATCTTTCAAATGTGTTTTTAACTCTTTCAACTCTGCTGGTGCCATCCTATATGGTGGAGTAGATATAGGACTAGTATCGGGAAGAATATGTATACCGAAGTCTATTTTTCTCAGGAGGGACTCCGGGAAGATCATCTCAAAAAGACTTCTGGAAACTCTTTTACTACTGAAACTGACTGAATAGGAGGTATCTCAACACTAGAGTCATGAACTTAGACTAAGTAATAGACACACCCCTTGGAAACTAACTTTCTCGCCTTAGGTATGAAATTAAATGACCCTTAGGCATTGTTGATCTACTCTTCCACTCTATAACTGGCTCATTAGGAAACTGGAACTTGACTACTCGAGTTCTACAATCTATTGATGCATAATAGGCATAAAGCCAATACATACCTAGAATGAGCTTAAACTCTACCATGTCTAACTCAACTAGATCAGCCATGGGGCTCCTGTGATTGATGGAAATGGTACAATCACGATAGGTGTGGAAACACTGAAAGGCTCAAGAAGTTTCTCAAGAAGAATATCAAAATTCATCACAACATAAAGAGTCACAAAAGATAGACTCGCTCTTGGATCTAGGAAGCATAAACATCAACATCAAAGTTAAAGACTTGGATCATACCAGTGACAACATCTGGTGAATCCTTTCCTCTTGGCGACTAGTGATAGCATAAAGACGGTTTGCTCCTCTGTCTGCCCCTGAAGTAACTCCTCTAGATACAGCGTTGTCTGGTGGAGCAACTGAAGAAGACTAGGTTGTATTGCCCCCAATACCACTACCATGCCTGCTCTTAGGGCACTCTCTCATAAAATGACAATTCTAACCACTTGAAGTAACTAGTGGAGCCATCACGACACAGCCCTGAGTGGCTCTTACCACACTTAGCACTTGCAGGAGTCTTAGTACACCCCCTGCGCCATACTACACTGATAATGTGCAGGTCTAGCTCTGAAATTCTGAGAATTCTAATTTTGGAACTCACATTTGTTTCTTGGTGCAGGTGCACTAGCAGATGATGGAGCAGGTCCCTTTTGTTTTTGTTGGAAGGAAGACCTGTTCACATTACTCTTTTGTTGCTCAGACTCATTCCCCGATGTCTTAGCCCTCTTATTCTTAAACTTTTCTCTATTCCTCAGCTTATCCTCCTCAACTTGTTGCACATGGATCATTAGCCTTGTTATATCCATATCCCCTATCAGAATAGTTGCCTTACCTTCCTTACTTGACAGAGGAGACAACCCAGCAACAAACAAACTCATCCTGCCTCTCATGTCAGCAATCATCTCCGGAGCATAGTGGGAAAGTTGGGTGAACTTCAGACTGTACTCATGAACACTCATAAATTCCTTCTTAAGAGTAAGGAATACTCGTACCTTGGCTTCTCTCAGTTCACGAGGAAAGAAACACCCCAAGAAGGCCTTCTCAAACAAAGCCCAACTCACAAGTGGTGCACCTTCAACTCTGTTTTTTCCACTGATCAAACCAGATTCTTTCGACACCCTTCATTGGGTATGCAACTAGTTCCACCCTCTCAGTATCAGCAATATACATAATCACAAAAACCCTCTGAAGTTTTTCAACAAAGTTTTCTGGATCCTCGGTGACACTTGAACCAGTGAAGCTTGGAGGATTCATTCTTAAGAACTCACAGATCCTTGAAGTATCAGCCACTTCCTATCCATTCTCTCTCTGTCCAACCTGATTGGTCACAACTTGACTTAACATCTGGATAGCTTCACGAAATTCAGCATTGGTGACTGATGTTTGCGTAATCACGACACAACTTCTAATACAAGTGTCTACGATCGTACAATAGTAAAGTAACCCAACCAAGGGTTGGGGTCGAGTCCTAAGGGAGTGGGCTTGAGAATTAATAGAAAAATAAAATTTAGTTCTAAATAGTCATAGCTAAAAACATTTTCGAATACAAACATGTAAAATCTAAGGGGTAACGCAATCGTCAATTATCAATGGGAGTTTGTCACAAGTAAACAAAAACAGCAAAAATGCAAAGAGTACTAATCAAGGAGATGGGGTTCTTGGGATGTGAGAGGAATACGGGATTAACTAAACTATTGGGTACATGTTTTTGATAATAAATCTGTTGAATATTTGTGACTAGGCTAGACTATAGTGGGGGTAAATTCTCTGTCGAGCAACTTACCTCAAATCAACTTGGTTTCTCTCAAACAATGAGTTATCGCATGAAGAACAGTCTCCGCCTTAACCCACTCACTCTCTCGAGCTGAGTGTGTAGGAGAAGGACTAGGGTTCACTCTTTCGAGTTGAACCTCATGTCGACCCAATCCCACCAACCATCAATTTAATAGTCTTAGTTTTATGACCTCTCTCTCTCGAGCAAGCAAAAAACACAAAGGTGAAATCGTAGTTGCACCTAAAATTTCATTAAGTTCCACCACAACTACTAAACGAAATCACATTTAAACAATAAATAAATCATCAACAAGCAAGACCCAACAGATAATGTAACCCGTATTCACAAAATCACACCCCAAGAATTTGGGTTTTAGCCAGACATGTAATAGAGATAGACATTTATACCAATATGAGTTTGCATTCAAATGGGTATGAAGATTTAAGTCTCAAAACAAGCCAAGAGTGAAGAATCCACAAGACCCAAGTCCAAATTTTTGGAGTTGAAACCATTTGAATCTTCAAGTTCTTCGAAACCCTCTCAAAACTTAGAACTCAAAATTCTATGTTAAAAATTCAATATTAAAAATTTGATATTAAGCTGCAACTCTCAACAAGTATTTATAGTTTTTAAAAATATGTGCTGCAGCGGATCATTCGGCGCCGTTAGTCGAGATCGCTGATCAACTCAGTGATTCGCCCTTTGGTAGGTTTCATCACCGTCTTGCTCTATCCTTCAGCATCATCGTGTTTTGGATCAATGGGCGACATAGTACTGCTTCGCAGAACTACTTGGCGAGACGTCAACTGCTCTTTTTCACCGCCAATTTGTTCTTTCAGGGATCAGCACACTGGAACAAAAGGCTAGGTAAGACCTTTTGGCGACTCGCCGAATGGGTTCGGCGATTCTCAGATCTTCATTTCTTCGTTCTTTCAGCTGCCTTTGTGTTACGACCCGATTTTGAAAACTAAGGTTTCAAAACCAATTTCGCAACTTTGGCAATTTTAGTGATGTTTGGGAAAAAATTATAATTTGGAAGTCACCACTTAATTTTTAGGAAAAATTAAGAAAACCATTTAAAAAGGATAATTTTTTAAAAGAAACAACATTTGAATAAACCATAGTCGAGTAAGGGTTCAAATAATTCTCTAAGGAAGGGTTTAGGCATTTTAGAGAATCTGCTAACACGCGGTTGACCGACGGATTTAAAAATTTGGCTAACTTTGTAAAAAATGGTTACTTATAAAAATCCGTTTTGAAACTTAAATAAAAATCTTTTGAAACTTGTATAAAAATTTTCTTGATATTTCTAAAAATCTCAAGAATAAACCTAACTTAAAACTTTTATCCATAGTCATGTTTTGAATCCTACGATTAATTCAAACTCATAAATATAGATTAAAGGACCTTGTTTAACAACTATGAAAGGATATTAAAGATCCTTAAGTCATTCATACAAAGTCTTAAGTTAAATTAAAAGGCAACTAATTTATTTTAAGAAACTTGACAACTTTATCCTATTCAAAAATTTGAACTAAATAGTTAGTTCAAACTCATAAACAAGAATTCAAAACTAATTACTAACTTATGAAAGAATATGAATAATTCTCAAGTTAGTCTAAGAGCTAAGATTACTCGACTAAAAAGAATTTGGAAAAAAAGTTTAAACTTGCTCAAAATGAATAGCAAAATAGAAAACTTCCCCCAAGGATTCATCTAAATTAACAAAATAAAATGTTTAAAAGTTAGCAATCATCAACATATATTCACAACTAGAGTTGATAACTGAATAAAATAAAGAACTGGATAAAAAGGGAACTTTGGCCCTTTTATGGTTCTGCCGCCACAACTGCACTCAAATTGAGACTTTTCAAGTCCAATTTTTCAGATTTCCAGCCCTTTGGAATACCATCGCTGCTGCTGATTTTTATTATACGGGACTTTAAGTCCAGAACTTGAATTTTTTTTAGCCCTTTGGGGGCTGCTGCTATTGCTGCAAATTGGACTTATTAAAGTCCAAAAATTTCCAATCTTAGTCCCTTCGGGACTGCTGTTACTGCTGCCACTGGTTTGGGTTTTAAAACCATTAATATTAGCTCTCCTTTCACAACTCCGATGGAGGTTGACTCAAGAAGGGAAAAAATGCAAGAGAGGGGAGTCCAAGAGACTCGATGGGGAGTATTCATGCATAAGAAAACAAAAGAAATGAAGATAAGTAAATGAGTAAATTCTTTAATAAACTAAGTGATAAGGTTTACAAAAATATTAAAACAAATCACTTGGATGCAGCAATGAATCCTTTCATCCTGATAATAAATCTAGACACTCAAATTATTTATAATAATAAACCGAACCTCACAGGCAACCTTCCGAATAAGTACGAAACTTTCAAAGAAGCATGGATACTAAACAATTAAGAAGTCAAACACTTAGAGAACAACAAGAATGAACATCAAAACAGAATAATCAATTTAATTTCTAACACTTAACCATGTAAAGGGAAAAGATGGGGGGGCTTGACTTCAAATAAATCAACTAGTCGGTTTCAAATAATTTAGAACAAACAGTGAAAGCTACTTAATTTATACAATTAATTTTTTTCAAGTGTCAAAAGTATTTTATCATGCTCAAGGATAAAGAAAATCATATCATAAGAGAACTCAATAAGAAGCAGGGCAACTTAAACTCGCACAAAATCAGATTTCCAAAATTTAACACATCAAAACTTGGCAGAGAGGTCCTTAATAATGTTTCCAGAAAATACATAGCTAATTTAGAGACTTGGACAAATGTCTTTATCGATTATACAAATTCAAATGGAAAGACGAGGAAATTTCAACGCTTCCTCACTTAGATTCACAACTCCAAATTACATGAAAACAACCATGAAGAGATTACAAAGTAAACATGTTTAGGCACTTAAAACTTACTCAAAACTGATCTACTTTAAGCTAAAGGACTAAAAGAAAACCTTAAGACATTCAAGAGAGACTTAAACTTTCAATCATGACCCAGTGAGGCAGCATACATTAATAGAGACTAAAGAAAACAACAGTAAGGCAAGAGCTGCAATATACTAAAAAAAAAAAGGAAGGGAACATTCACATTTAAGGTGATAAAAAGTGATTAAACCATTACAAAGATAAGCAACACATGAATAAAGAAAACAAAGCTAAAAATTACTCAGGAAAAGAATGAAAATTACCTGGTTCTAGGCAGCGAACCAGAACGACGAGTTGAGAGGACGACTTCACCTCTTCCACTCGAACAGCCACAAAACGTTTAAAAAAAATTTAAACTATGGAACCAAGAATTCCCAAGCCTTTTAGGGTACCCTTTGGTCTCCGAAAATTCCTCCTCTTGAACAGTGAAAGGGGTGGGTTTAAATAGGACAACTTCTGGGTCGAAATTGAGGGGGAAAACGATGTGGGAATAATGCAAAATCCAAAATTCCGTAGCAGAGATTTGTGAGTTGGAGGAGGTACAAATTCGTACCAAATCAAACGGTTGAAAAGAAGAATTTGAAAATGGATGGATGAGAGCCGCGTGGCTCGTCTAGAAGCTTCTTAGAATGCTATCTCGTGCTGGGCACGCACATCGTACGAACGAGACGAGGGAGAAGATGAAATTGAGGGGCGATTTGGGGAATTTGGAGCTCATGTTTGCTGTTCACATTTTGATCGTAGTTGGAGTTGTGTTTGTATGCTGGGTCGGTGGAGTAATGAGATTGTGGGCTAAAAAAAAAAAAAAATGGTTTTGGGGAATAAGAGATTTGGGCTAAAATGGTCTTTTGGGCTGAAAAGTTGAGGTTCCAATTGGATTTCAAAGAATTTCAAGAAGTCACAAGTGTTAATAGAAATTGATAGAGATGGGAAACAAAATGAATCATATATTTGATTAACTATTAAACTTCTTAATCATAACAATATAAAACAATTATTTCGAAATAAGACCAATACGTTGATTAAGTCTATTATTTAGAAAAATAAGAATATGGTTGACTAAAACATATTTTTGGCATAACGATTTTCCTAATCTTTAATAAGTAGTAAATATATATATCTAAATATTTTTACTCATATATAGAGATATGTAAAAAATTGATTTGAAGATGATTATCAAAGTATTTTTTATTTTAAAAAACAATTATTTCAAATTGTTTGAAATTGAAGAAGCTTGAAAATTAATTATAATTGTGGAGGGCCAAAATTGGATGTCAACACTTTGTTCCTTTTTGCTAAGTAGTGTCCATGCTTTCCCTCAAATTCCAAATACCTGAAACTTAAGGGTTTTCATCAAATATTGAGACAAAACATGCATTTAAGGACACTAATTCTATCAAAATATAGCCTTAAATGAGTCCAATTTGTGGACTCATCAGTGACCTTCCCTTGGGGTTGCACTTCTGGTGCACTTGGTACCACTTCATCCTGTGGTTCAACAATTCTCCTAGTGGGACGATCTCTGACAACTCTTCGTGGAGGAATGATCTGAAAGACACGCATAAGCACGAATTAGAATAAACCTTTATAAAGATAACTCTATAGCACGAAATAAGTATGAAAGAAATGAGATACTTCCTAAGTGTTGCAGCCTCCTAATTATAGATGTGGTGCTCTTCACACCGATAACTAAGAATTTACAGACACGGCTTCATAGACTCCCTAGGACTCTTGAACTTTGTGCTCTGATACCAAGTTTGTCACGCCCTGAGCCTACACCTTGGGCCAGACTGGCACTCGAAAACCATTGTTGGCCCCAAGCGAACCCTTGGCCTAGCTTACTTAGCAGAAGACTTACTCATGATAAAAGAAAGTATTTAAGTACAATCATAACTAAACTGTCTCAATAAATAACTTAGAATGTTTTTAAAGATCAACATTCAAATCTTAAAACAAGTTTAAAGCATTTGCAAAAGACTTTTGAAAAGACTCTAGGAACTCTCTAAACTTGGATCTTAACTTTCCTTGAATTTGAATTTATGGATTCAAGGTTATGATTCATGTTTATGGATGATATCATGATGTTTAGACGTACCTTAGAGTGTAGAAATCAACTAGAAAACATAGGTACGACTCAAGGAAACTTAAACGGAAAGAAGTGGGAAAGAGGAGAAGACCTGGTGTCACTGGCGCTCTGAGTAGCACCGAGCGCTAGAGCCCAAACTTCAGAGTCTGGGTTGGGGCGCTCTGAGTGGCACGGCGCCCCATGCCCCTGCCTAGAAAATCCCCAATTTTTCTTGCTCGTTTTTCAACTCTAAACCCTCTAGATTCGATTGGTTCCTTACCCAAACACTTAGATTCGAATATATAACAAAAATATGCAAGAATCTACTCAAAACAACATCAACTTTCATGAATCTAACTCAAGAACTTCTCAACAACTTCAACAATCAAGAACCCAATAGAAACTTCAACACAATCCATCAAGAACTCAATTTCTATACTTTCAAGAACATAATTTCACTTAATTAAATCATGATTAGCGCATGGGTGAACTAACCAAATGCCATGTGATCTCACATACCTTGTAGGGATCAACCCTTGGCGAAATCCACAAGCTTAACTTCAAGAACGCGACGAACCTTGCTTCTTCTCCTCTTTTCTCTTCTCTCAAAACCCTAACTTAATTTTATGAAGCGTAAACTGAACCAATTCAGTTTAGACCCAACTTAGTTACCAAAAATGAATTTAATTAATTGGGTAGTGAAAAGACCATAATACCCTTCTAAAATCCGGTTTTGACTTTCCTTATCTAGACAACCCGCCTTCAAATGGGAATATCTCTTTCATACAAACACGAAATTGAGCAAATTCAATGGCGTTGGAAAGATAATTCAAAGACCTTTCCTACAGTATATTGTATCCTACCTAACTCATCATGTGATAGGAGTTATGGTTGATTGAAGTTGAGCCAAAACTCATATTTTTCTTAATTTGTCAAACTTTCCAAATTAGATTATTTCCAAAAAATAGTTTTCTTCTTAACTCTAGTTCTTTCAAAAAGTGGGGTGTTACACCTCAAGAGTTATTTGCACCCGTTGAGTAAGTTGGAAGTCAGTGAAATTTAAGGTATCACACAAGCAAGAGTTAGTGAACAAATTGTAGCAATCATATTCTCTAAGCATACTAGACTACAAGCATAGTTAAAAAAAATTAGCAAATGTTAATATGACATAGTATATAATTTCTTGTACTCGAAAGTTGGAAATCATAATTAAGTTAATTTTATCTCCAATTTTTTGTATGTTTTCCATGAGAATGCTAGTGATTTTTTTTTCCACGTTTTATTCTTTACATAAGTTAATTTTATTTGGTTTCTCTTCTTTATTTACTTATTATCCTTATAATATTTTGATTTACTATTTTTTGAACTATTCATGGGTTCAACTCAAATAGAGATTTCTGCTTACTCATTCACTCATTTTCCTGATTCAACTGTATATTGAAAGAATGTACTTAAATAAATATTTTTTCTCCCCAAAGTGAGATTTCACTTCCAAAAAATTGATGATACTCTTACGTTCATAAATTTAAACATTTTTTTAGTGTTTAGTGCTTTGCGATGACACTAAGGATGTGTTTGGTTTGAAGGAAAATATTTTCCAATTTTCTCATGTTTGATTGGGTAAAATGTTTTCCAAATCAACTCATTTTTCTCAAATTTAAGGAAAATGACCCCCCTTCAAAAATAAAGGAAAACATTTTCCAAAAATTTCCTCCAACTTCATATTACAATTTTTTTTGTTGAAAAAGTAAATTTAAAGTTTATTTTTTAAAAAATATTTTCAACTTCAATTTTTTATTTTTTACCCCACCCCTACCCCACCAGCCCCCAACCCCCCCCCCCCAAAAAAATAAAAAATAAATTATAGTTTTTTTAAAAAAAAACATTTTCAATTTCAAATTTTTATTTTTCACCCCACCCCCTACCCTCTCCCCCCCAACAGCCCCCTACCACCCACCCTCTTCCAAAAAAATTATGTTTGTTTTTAAAAAATATTTTCAATTTCAAATTTTTATTTTCCATCCCCCTCCCCCTCCAAAAAAAAAGAATTTAAAATTTGCTTTCAAAAAATATTTTCAATTTCAATTTTTTATTTTTTCACCCCACACCACGCCTATCCACGACCCCCCCCATCAACCCCCCACCCCCCTCCAAAAAAATTATGTTTGTTTTTAAAAAATATTTTCAATTTCAATAACTATTTTCTACTTTCTAGTAAAAATAAAAGATATTTTCTCAATAATATTTTTCATTCATAAATTAAACACTAAAAAATATTTTTCGAAAAATGTTTTCTACTGACCAACCAAACATGAGAAAATAAGTCAAATATCTCCTTGTTTTCCAGGAAAACATTTTCCTTCATACCAAACACACCCTAAATATTAGTCCATTGGCTAATCATTCATCAATTCATACTTGTATTTTCCTACTATGATTTTAATGGCATACATACTTCAATATTATTAATATCATTTTAAAACATTAATACTAATTAGAATGAGGTACATATGCAATGCACATGTTCAAGAACTAGCAATTTATAAAACATTAAAAAGTTTTAAATATTAAGTAAATTTTACACTTTATTTAACTTAATAATTCCAATTTAAGTAAAGCTTTAACCTCTATTAATTAATATATGTTATAAAATAATGATAGAATACTAAAATCAAATGGAAAAACATAGAAAGAAGAAGAGGAAAACAAAAGTAATAAGAACAAAGAAAAAGGAAGAGGAGAAGAGAAAGTCATAGTAACCTTTTCTCAATATACTAGATATAGGACCCCGTGCCAGCACGGGGCCCAATATATATTATTTTTTTATTTTAATTTATGTCATATTATGGAATTTGAGAAATTATTGAAATTTTTATATGATTTTAAAAATATTTTAAATTGTTAGCTATTGTGATTTGTAATACTTTTTTTTTAACATAATTTTGAAAATAATATTTATTACTCTATTTGTTCTAATTTATGTGGCACATGCAGAATTTCAAATATTAACCTTTTTTATATGTCTGTTTAATATATTAAGTTGTTAATTATTGTATTTTTTTAGTACATTTTGAACCTAATTTTTTAATAATATATGTTATTTGCCATGTCCCAATTTATGTGGCATTAATTGATAGATTTGTTGGAGTCGAGAGATTTATTTTGTTAATTATTGTAATTTATAATTTGTTTTTCGTCAAATTTCGTCGACTATCTTTTTTATTAATTATTGTAATTTATTGTTTATTTTTCATCAATTTCAAACAATATATGTTTATCATATAATCTATTTTATGTGGTACCAATAGAATTTAGAGAGTCAATTAAATTTTTTATATAAGTTTTAAATAATTAATTTGTTAATTATTGTAATGTATAGTATTACTTATATTATTTTTAAATATATTTAAATATTATATGTTAGGTTTTTTATCCTAATTTATATGGCATTGATAGAATTTAAAGTGTCAAATAATTGTTAATTATTGTAATAGATAATATGGAGTATTTAAGTCATTTATAGTATAGTAATTAATATATAATATGTAGTATTTAAGTGTTATATTATGGAATTTGAGAAGTTATTGAAATTTTTATATGACTTAAAAAATATTTTAAATTGTTAGCTATTGTGATTTGTAGACCTTTTTTTTTTTTTTTTTACATAATTTTGAAAATAATATTTATTACTCTGTTTGTTCTAATTTATGTGGCACATGCAGAATTTCAAATATTAACCATTTTTTATATGTCTCTTTAATATATTAAGTTGTTAATTATTGTGTTTTATAGTACATTTTGAACCTAATTTTTTAATAATATATGTTATTTGCCATGTCCAATTTATGTGGCATTAATTGATAGATTTGTTGGAGTCGAGAGATTTATTTTGTTAATTATTGTAATTTATAGTTTCTTTTTTGTCAATTTCAAACAATATATGTTGTTAATTGATAGATTTTTTGGAGTGGACTATTTTTTTTTTTTATTAATTATTGTAATTTATTGTTTCTTTTTCGTCAATTTCAAACAATATATGTTTATCATATAATCTATTTTATGTGGTACCAATAGAATTTAGAGAGTCAATTAAATTTTTTATATAAGTTTTAAATAATTAAGCTGTTAATTATTGTAATGTATAGTATTACTTATATTATTTTTAAATATATTTAAATATTATATGTTAGGTTTTTTATCCTAATTCATATGGCATTGATAGAATTTAAAGTGTCAAATAATTGTTAATTATTGTAATAGATAATATGGAGTATTTAAGTCATTTATAGTATAGTAATTAATATATAATATGTAGTATTTAACTGTTATATTATGGAATTTGAGAAGTTATTGAAATTTTTATATGACTTAAAAAATATTTTAAATTGTTAGCTATTGTGATTTGTAGACCTTTTTTTTTTTTTTACTCTTACATATTTTTGAAAATAATATTTATTACTCGTTTGTTCTAATTTATGTGGCACATGCAGAATTTCAAATATTAACCATTTTTTATATGTCTCTTTAATATATTAAGTTGTTAATTATTGTATTTTATAGTACATTTTGAACCTAATTTTTTAATAATATATGTTATTTGCCATGTCCAATTTATGTGGCATTAATTGATAGATTTGTTGGAGTCGAGAGATTTATTTTGTTAATTATTGTAATTTATAGTTTCTTTTTTGTCAATTTCAAACAATATATGTTGTTAATTGATAGATTTTTTGGAGTGGACTATTTTTTTTTTATTAATTATTGTAATTTATTGTTTCTTTTTCGTCAATTTCAAACAATATATGTTTATTATATAATCCATTTTATGTGGTACCAATAGAATTTAGAGAGTCAATTAAATTTTTTATATAAGTTTTAAATAATTAAGCTGTTAATTATTGTAATGTATAGTATTACTTATATTATTTTTAAATATATTTAAATATTATATGTTAGGTTTTTTATCCTAATTTATATGGCATTGATAGAATTTAAAGTGTCAAATAATTGTTAATTATTGTAATAGATAATATGGAGTATTTAAGTCATTTATAGTATATTAATTAATATATAATATGTAGTATTTAAGTGGAAGGTGGTGGGGCCCACTTACATAGTTTGATAAATATATTGGATATTAGTAGTGATTTATAGTATAGTAATTAATAATATATAATATGTAGTATTTAAGTGGAAGGTGGTGGGGCCCACTTATATATTTTATAAATATATTGGACATTAGTAGTGATCTTATTGAAATATTGGTAGTCATTCCTAGACTCTTCTATAATATAGAATATTCAAGTGGCTCCAATGTTTTTTGCTATGTAAAAATATGTATTACTATATAAGAAATATAATTGCAAGTAAATTTAAGTTGGCAAAATATTTTTTTTGCTATTTAAAAATATGTACTACTACTATATAAGAAATACAATTGTAAGTAAATAAGAGTGGGACCAATTTTATTCACATTTCTTATATAGTAATTTTGGTGTCTTATTTCATATACAATGTAGGCTTTTTATAAGCCAAATAACTTGGAAAACTAAACATGCTACAGTAACATGTGGGCCATAGGACATCTACATCCACAAATTATTTACAACACTCCCCCTTGGATGTTCTTGTAATGCGCATTGTTTGTTGACTTATTTCAAGTTACTTGAAGGAAGCTACTTGTAAGCTGATTGTAGGAACCTACTTGAAGAGCTACTTGTAAACTGTTTATAAGAATCTTCTTTTGTAAGTTGCTTATGAGAATCTACTTGCGAAGCTGTTTGTAATTTGTTTATAAGAACCTATTTGTAAGTTGTTTATAAGAACCTACTTGTGGAGCTACTTCTAAGTTGTCTTCTCGGTTTCAAGCTTATCCAGAGAATTGTGTAATCTGTATCCACTAAATCATGTATTTACTACTCGTTGGAGTTCCTCAATAGATAATGTGTCTCGTTAAAATCTTACTAGGAAAAACCCTGTGGGAAAAAGTCCTAGTGAAGGAAAAAGAGTACGCATATATTTGTAATACGCTTTGAGAGTTGCCTCATTAAAAACCTTACCAGGAAAACTCAGTGGGACAAAACCTTGGTTAAGGTAAAAAGAGTACAACGCGTATTTACTCCCTCTGATTAAAACATCATTTAATTCTTGTAAAAGATGTCTCCCAATCTTATACTTGGTTTTCCAAATATTGATATTGATTGTGTCTTTGTGATCAAATCATATTCATAAAAATGTTGCATCATTGAGTTTATCTTGATATATTGTTTTCTTATCCGTTGAATATGTTGAGTTCATCCAAATACATTTGTGACAATCAATTAGTTTGTGACCTCGTCGGCGTAGATAAATTTCCCATCTGACTTGTTTGTAGCAATATCCAAATAACAAAGACTTTCATGATAATAATATTCACAGTCTTGTAGGATAATACGATGTGACAGTATTTCCACATGAAAACATATATATCTTTTGAGATCAAACTTGATATAAATCAAATGATTTCCTACAGTTTCATAACTAATAAACTTTGACAAGATTGGTTAGAATAAAATAAATTTATAAATCAATATTTGATTCACTTTGATATCTCTATCGATAAGAGTAATGTTATATTTGCATGCACATTAATAAAACTATTATACCATGAATAATAATCATAGGATACATAAGTGCACCAATTGCACTATGACTTGGTACTTTCTAATCATTTTAATGAAATCAAAATTGATCTTTATGTTAAGCGATCTCACATTCATTGGGGTACTATTCAATGGAATCGCTTTGGAACCTTTTAAATCCTTCAGGATTTTCATATGATATTTACTGTCTAGCTAGACATGATAATCATCCATCATGTGTATTCAAGTTTTTTCATATATTGTCAGACTGAAAGAAACCTTATTGCATCCACCTTGAGAGTATACATCTCTCCATACAATAATGTCAGGACTTTTGCGAAAAATCTTTATTTTTCAATTAACAATCCGTACTTTATATTTTATGATTTTACTTATCTCATAATAATTCATTTGTACCCCACTGACATTATATCTTGGTATATGGATAAAATAAGTCCAAAACATCACTTTCCCAAGTGAATAGAAAAATACTTGAATTGTATTTTCTTTGGCCAATCACTTATCTGTCAACTCTCGACAGATTTAATATCAAGATCCTCATCACCATTTATAATTTTGAGCGCTACATTATATTTAAGATATCGTCGACGATTATTTGATATTGATTCTAATGTGACATAACTTATCAAGCTCACTTTATTTTTCATCATTTTCAAGTACCTGAACCTTTGACAAGATTTTTATAAAGTGTTATGTCATGGTGCTCTTTCTAAAGAACTTGCCTTATTATTCTTACTATCTTGATCATTTGCTCCTTTTCTTCTTCAAGAAGTTTTATCTTTCAAATCGATTAATTTATCACGCTTCAGGCGTGCCATAACTTATGTCCTTCAAGGATTTTTCATTAGAGCATTTATATCTGGTTTATAACATAGGTTCTTTGAATGTGTCTGACAATTGACTTAAATTATTGCTTAAATTATTTTTCAACAAGGATCATACCAATACCAATAATAATTCATTATGTATAACTAATTTTTCAGTTGCTTATCATTCCTCCCCCTAATGTTAGAGAATCTAACATTCGCCCAACATTATTTGGGGACTCATCTTTGTGCATTGTGTAATGATGGAGCAATGGAATAATATACCGCACATTTAAATTTTTTTTAAAAGAAAATTATTTGGTTCCTGACCCTGAACCAATTGTGATAGGGGAACCTTGTTGGCTTGATACGTACAAGTGTTGCTACACTTTAAATAACACATCTTATACCAAATTTCTTTTGGGAGTTTTGTTCTCATAACCAATGGTTTAGTTATAATTAGAGGCATATAATTTCTGCTTAAACCACTTGGATATAAATCAACATCATCAATATAATTTTATAATTTGAAATGTGCTTTTGATTTAACAATTCTAGCAAACAACCTTTGCAAAAATCAAATTGCAAGTGGATAATAAAGCACATGTGACCATAAACATAAATGCATCTATTAAAATCATATAGTAGTAAATGGTCTACATGATAGGTGAACGGGCCCATATTCACCTTTCTTATACATTTCAAAATTCTAGGAGATATAATCTCAAACTTAGCTGGTGCAATGATAATTTTATCATGAGAACAAACAACACAATAGAATTCTTGAAGAATTTATTATTTCTTCAATACATATATATAACCACATGAATTCTCATTTATTTTCGTATCATATTTGAACCGGGATGGTCATCAACCGATCATGCCAACTAATATTTATTTCAATAAACTTGTAGTTTGTTTTGCATGTGATTCAATCATCATGCTCATATTTAGTTACCACAAACAATATGCAAATATGGGTAATCTTTCACGTAAATATTTATAACCCACTTTGATTGTAGTAATATGAAGATCTTAAATCTTTCCATATTTTGTAGTCTGAATTTTTTTTTTCTTTGACTATTTTTTAAAAAAAAATTAAAAAGTTTCTTTTGAGACTACAATTCCAATATCATGAGCAATTTTATTTCTTTGGGTAGTAGCACATTAGCTCACCAAAGCTCACAATTAACATTGGATACTACCACATATTTCATAACATTGTTTGTGTGGTAAACATCTCTTTCAAGGAGAAATTTATATCATTATTGTCATGATCAAAATCATTATAAGCAAAACTTGTTTCTTGATTTACTTTTGTCATTAGTATCTCCTCCCTTTTGTTTAATATCTGGCAAAAATTTTTTTTGACACACAGAGATACATAATCAATAACAAATTTCTGTGGTCAAGAATTATTTCCTTCTTTTGTCATTCCAATAGTTCATCATAAAACGTACCACAATATTAGTGATGTACTAAAAGTGCTTGACCAATGGCCATTTATATCAACATAAAATTTCTTTATTTCTCTCTAACCTCTCATAGGGGTGAGTTGTGGTATTTATTAAATCATACATGAGTCTTTATTTATAATTTTCATCATCTTTTGACACATTCACTTTTAAGAATGATCCACACTTCATGATACTTACCACAAGTCACATTCTCTTCAAGGAATTGACTATAATCATATATACATGCTCCATAATTATTAGAGAAAAGACATAAAAGCACAACTGAAGTTGTTTCAAATTTTCATAAAGACACCTTAACTTAGAGGGCGTCCTATTACCCCACAAAAGTATTGAATATCTTTGTAAAAGGACCATTTTGACCCATTTTCTCTACTGTGAACAGGCGCGTGGTGCTCACTTTTTTTTATTAATTTAATTTAAATTAATTTCTTCAAATCCGACCCGACCCGACCCAAATCGTTTCAAAAAAGAAAACTCTTGTTCTACATTTTTCATTTCTTAGTTTCTCTCATCATTTTCCTCAATCATAAGCATTGTTGAAGATCATCTCCTACAATTTTGGTGTTTGTTGGTCAAATTTCTTGGAGAACTAGCGGAGTAAACAATGAATTGAAGATTAACAGGTTAGAATAGTAACAATAGCAAATCGTTTGAGCTGCAAACTAAAACCCTCATCAACATGTATATCGGAAAAGTTGCTTGTGGTTTCAATGGCGAAGAATAATTTGTTTAAATCAATAGTAGTGGTCTTTGGAGTCATGTCTTTTGAGTGGCTGACGATTGGGCTTGTTTTCAAACCATGGATTGATAAAACCCGAGCTTCAATGGACAACTTTGGGTTTGATTTTTGGATCCTCAAAACTAAATGAAATTAAGAAGAAATGAAACCTCGGACAACTTTAAATTAGCTTTTTCGATTGGAAATTAAAACGAATTCCTACCTTATTGTGTTGATTTCATCAGTTCATCATAGAGTACCTATGACTCTTTTGTTGGGGAATATGATGAATTTGAATGGAGTATAATTAATAAAGAAAATAACTTAAATGTGGCAGTTTTTAATTGGTTTTTGGCATTAAAAACGGACTTTCACGCGCATCATGTGGGTGTTCACAAACATAATGAGAAAATGGGTCAAAATGGTCCTTTTACAAAAATATTCAATACTTTTGTGGGGTGATAGGACATCCTCAAAATTAAGGTGTCTTTTTGAAAATTCGAAACAACTTCAGTTGTGCTTTTATGTCTTTTCTCTAATTATTGTTATTTTTTCATTATAAGTTCATTGTCATGCTTGAAATTTATCATATTCATACCTCGACATCACTTTTGAAAGGTCAAGTGCACCTTCACTTTATATTTCTTTATTTTGATAGAGGATTTATAAAATCAAATTAGTTTGCACTGTAATCGCGTGCCCAATACCTTTCATACCAAATTTGATGACAAAAACAACCTTCACTCTTTGAAGGACCTATTTTGAGAACTCATAATGTCCTTTCTTTTATAATTATCACAACGATGACTATTATTATTTTATCCATTCACGTGCATATTCATATGTCCAACCATAAAATAGTCTTGCCATCTTTCAGACTTTCATTGTATTGCTATCACATTCTCTTTTAAGAATGGAGCATATTATATGGGACGGACTTCACAATTTTTAGCAAGAACATATCGATTTGCTCAATCATCACTATATATTAATATATTGCATTGCGACTTTAACCCAATGTCTTATCCATACAAAGACGTGTTAGGCCAAAATACGAAGGGACTTGAATTCAAAATCTTATCATCATGGTGCATCGAGACTTTAATCGATGTCTTACCCTTTTGGTGCGATGAAACTTGAATCCCGTCTTACCCTCAATCAATGACAGAAGAAGCAAAATACAACAAAATTCACCTTGAATCTTTAAAAATATTACAACTTCACAATTAAATGGCAAATGGATTAGAAATAATAAGAAAAGACATTAACAAAACCTATTTAATCATGAGTACAAATTTATTTTACTAGGCCTACAAATATCAATTATGTAATTGATAAACACACTATACATAATTTTGAATAAGTAGCCAATATAATCCAATTAAATTATGTATTAATAAAAAAATATAAGTGTTAAATTTCCTTCCCTTTTTTTATTTGTTTATTTATTTTAGCAAAAAAAAAATTGTAGTAAAATTCAGTGATCCTAGTTTTGTACATTAGTCATGTAAAATTCAGTGATCCTATTTTTGTACATTAGTCATGTATAATATGACAATTTAAAGGTCAAGATGAGAAATGACAAACAACTAATTGTTAAAGAAATCTATTGTCCTGACTAATTATGAGTAGCTTATATAAAATATAAATAATCTTTTATTTACCGTTTCAAGACACATGCACAATTCAAATTTCTAATATGTATTGAGTTCTGATGACTTTTGGTCCGACACTTAACAAGTCAATTGTTTTGTTGAAAATTAATATGGAGTAATTTTTCGTATCACTGGAAAGTAATATTTCATATAAATAATATTATGAGTAATAGTTAACAAAAGGTTATGTGAGATGAATACCTTTTTATTCTTATAGCTAATTATAAAGATCGAAAACTCAAATAATCAGATAAAGAAGACTTCATAGTATGGATAAAATATATTATAAGAAATAAATTATAATATACTTTAAGCATATGCAAAAGAAAGTCACAAATTTATACTTCTCCCATTAAGAGATTTTGTGGGCATAGATCGATCAATTTGACAGCAAGAAGAAAACAACCACCATTAAGAATAGATTGATTTGTATACCCAATTTCTTGTTTGTTCATATCAACAATGGCTACCAGTAGTGTAATTGAATGTGTTTACCTGCATATAGTTTTGATATGGGAATATTGATAAAAGTCTCATGTCTTAGATTTCTGATAACTTATTTGAACTTCTAATATTTTGAGATTTACATAGGATAGAAAAATTATTAGAGACTCGTGCTGATAATGGGTTATAAAATAATGATAGAATATTAAAATTAAATGGAAAAACCTAGAAAGAAGTAGAGGAAAACAAAAGTAATAAGAACAAGGGAAAACGGTCTGATATACCCCTCAACTTTGTCATTTAGAGCTGATATACCCCTCGTTATGAAAGTGGCTCATATATACCCCTACTTATATATAAATGGATCACATATACCCTTTCCCTCTAACGGAAATGAAAAAAATTAATTTTAGTTTAATTTTTTTATTATAATTATAATCCCATTTGGGTATATTTAATCCTCCTCAAACCTTTTTTTTTTGTTTCAATGACTAATTTAGATTTATTATTTTGATGGTCAAATCTATTTATGTTTCACTAATATTCTTGTAAAACTTATTATAGGCGATCAATTTTTTTTTCTTCAAATACAAAAATTAAATTACAATATAGACAAAAAAAATTGTTTTAAATATAGCCACAAAAAAATAGTTTTAAATTTTTTTTTTACACTAAGGAATGAAATAAAAAAATAAAATAAGAATAAGAAACTCCAATAATGAAAATCAAAGAAGTCAAAAAATAATTTATATATGAAAAAAATTTGAAATATACCTTGAACTTTGCTAGAAGAATCTTATATACCCCTAAATAATTTTTTTAAAAATTAAAAGTCAAAAATATAAATTTAAAATTATTTTTTTCACTTTCGTTAAATGAAGGGTATATGTGAGCTCATTTTGTAACGGTAGGGGTATATGTGAGTCGTTTGTATAACGGTAAGAATATATATGAGTCACTTTTATAACAAAGGGCATATCAGCTCCAAATGACAAAATTGAGGGATATATCAGACTATTTTCCCTAAGAACAAACAAAAAGGAAGAGGAGAGGAGAAAGTAATAGGAACCTTTTCTCAATATTTTTTGGTGTCTTATTTCATATATATATATATACTAGGAAAGAAAGCAACATTAATAAAGTTATATTGTTACTCTCTGCGTCCCATATTAGATGAGAATCTTACTATAAATATTTTTTTCATATTATTTGAGCACTTATTAAATTAGGATAAAATTAATTAATTCTTTTCCATTTTACCCCTACAATTAATATGACCATTCCTATATTGTATGTGTATTTTTTGTAACTCATTTCAATGTACATTAATATAAACAAAGGGCAAAATGGTGAAGCCTTCCAATGTATTAAAGATTTCTTAATCACCGTGTAAAGTTGGAAGTGCCCATCTAATATGGGACGGAGGGAGTATAGTTTATGTATTGTTATAAAATTAGTAAAGATTGTTATAATATATTTTGCTCATAAGTGAGCTAATATAAAAATTTATTTGTCATTTGTCTTTTTAATTTCAATTTTAAATTGCAAATAAATGTAGCGATAAGATTGAGGGTAGAAATGAAGCATATCTTTCTAAATTTAAGTAAAAATAAATAGAGTAGAAGTAACATTAGGGTTATCGATAGGACGATTCATTTGGTTATTTTTAAAAAAATTATATCATTCAATTTTTTGGCTATTTTATAATGTATAACCAAAATTAAAATTTTAAAATCATCCCAATCCTAATTTATGTGACAGAAGCAGTACAAAAATTAGTCATTTTTTTGTTGTCTTGTAGATATTTTAAGTTATTATTTATTGTAAATTATAGTACTTTTTATTAAAGTTTTTAATAACATATGTTACTTTTTATGTTTGAGAGTTAAATCAACTTTTTTTTTATATGTCTTTTAATTTTATATGTGTTTTGTCCTTTTCCATTTTGAAAAACCAATACTCTCTCCATTTTATTTTATATGTCATTTCTTTTTATAAATATATTAGTTATTCCCTCTTCTTATTGAAACACATGTTGACTTGTGATGAATACTTATTCCCTCTTTCTTATATAGTAATATATATATATATATATATATATATAATGTAGACCTTTTAAGTCAAGAGTAACTTGGAAAACTAAATATGCTACAATAACATGTGGGCCATAGGACATCACATCCACAAATTATTTACAACAAAATAATTAATTTCGAAACTTGTTCACATCCTAAACTCATTTTTCTCTTGTGACTGTGAGCATGGAGTCCATTAAGGCAGAGGTTTTGGGGAAGATGGGTAAGAAGGAGATAATCAGAAAGGCAGAGGAGTTGGTAGAGAAAGCAATGAGAGGGAACGATGCTTCACATGATGCAGCCCATGCTTTTCGAGTTAGAGACCTTGCCCTTTCACTTGCTCACGAAGAAACCCTTTCTACTTCTCCTGATTCCATCTTAATCGTAAGCTTACTACTCATAATTACCTAACTAGATTGAGGGTTAATTGAAAACCAAAACTCGTGTTAAAGATTTGATGAGGTTACTGAGTGCAAGATTGTTTTAGCCACTGGTTGATGATTTGGGCATTCTTAACGATACTGCTTCTAATAACTAGTTTGTCTCCAAGATTAGTTTGCCTAATGGGATACATCTGGGATGTAGTTTACTTAAAGTTAAAAACGTATTGTAAACCCACTTCCAAGGATCCAAGTGCATTCACCTTTCATATATGTAGTCTGAGTG
Source organism: Solanum commersonii (assembly GCA_029007595.1). Lineage (NCBI taxonomy): Eukaryota > Viridiplantae > Streptophyta > Magnoliopsida > Solanales > Solanaceae > Solanum > Solanum commersonii. Next base: position 6,377,798 of record JAJTWQ010000008.1, read on the forward strand.
TTGATTAGTGTGAGCAAAATGTGTACATATGTTTGAGGAGGGTATACCTATTTTCTTTTTCTTCTTTTAGGCATTTCGAAAAGTTAAACTTTTCTTGCTATAATTTCAGGTGGAACTGGCTGCTCTTCTACATGACATAGGTGATGCCTCTTTCACTATTATTTTGATGTATTAGAGCTTTAACTAGGACCCACTGAGTTATATACTGCTATAACGCTTTTTGTTACACTTTGCTCATTGCTCGGGTTATCTATTTGATAATCATAAGATTACGAGGGAATAACCTTTTAGATTATGAGAGTTCTACATTTGCTGCTTGAGGTGTGGGAGGGATGGGATCTATTTGATGACTGTAAATTAAAAGAGAATTGAAAGGAAATATTATAAGCAATTCTGTTGGTGCGTGCGAACTGGATCTCTCTGCTTATAATCAAGTTCTGTCGTTAATCCTCTGATATGTTATATAACTTATCGGATTCTCTTTGGCTTTCTGATTGCAGGTGACTACAAATACGTAAGGTTAGATTCTATCATATTTCATGATAAGAAGAATTTCTCTGTAGCCTATGTTCTCATGGTTTTGTTGGATGAAAGTTACCTCAAAAGGTGATAATTTTCTGTATGGATGTCAAAATGTCATCCATGCTGTTACGTGACGCCTTCTTGAACTGTCTTGGAAGGGTAATGTACGGCAAAGCAACCGACATCTGGGTCATTACTTTCTGCCAATCAAAAGCCCACTCAGTGCACTAGACTAGATTGTCGGTGCAGTGCTATAAAGCCAATGACAAGATCAGAGAGTGTACCAGAGAATTGAATGAAAGCTTTCGTGTATTAATGAGAACAATGAGTACAGGAAAGTTAAGATGGTACCCTTGGGGGGAGAGTCCCCAATACAGAGATCTGAATGCTTGCTAAAAATTCCGACTAATAGACCCTATATATGTCCTTAAAAAATAAACCCAAGTTACAGGTATTGACATAAGTAAGCTGGGAAGACAGTAGCACTGTTCTTATCATCTTTGACATCGTGGTTTCTCTTTGTGCAAAATAATTTAGTGGTCCATCCCTATACATTGCATGATTGCAGTTTTTTATCGTCTTCCCCCCCAGTGTTCACTCCCAGTCATTGACTTTTCCAGTGTTTTAATTTCATTTTTATGATAACCCTGGTGTAAGGGCAAGCTTGCGGGCACCTCAACTAATTCCATGGGGTAGCTACTACCTCCCGTCAGCACAGGTACCGGGTAACTCTATCCACCAAAGCTTGAACAAGTGGGAAGAAAATCACCTAGTATTTTTTCGCCGGCTAGGATTTGAACTTGAGACCTCGTGGTTCTCAACCCACGTCATTGACAACTAGTCCATACCCTTGGGTTCTTCCATTATTATTCATTTCTGATGCCTTCTTTTGGCTTCTAGGGATCCATCTGAGGCAAAGATTGTTGAGGAATTTCTTCAGGGTCAAGGCATAGAGGAAGGGATGAAGATAAAGATATTGAATATAATTAAGGGGATGGGTAAGTTTGTGGATGCAGTTGATTTTCTATTGTAGTTACATTATTTGTTCGGATGTAGATGTGAATTTGTTGTGTTGTTGTTCCATCTTTTTAAAATTATCTTTGTTAGTTCACTACCATACTATTGTAAAATAAAGCAAAACCATTTGATAAAGCAGAAAAATATTAACTGATTTCATTCTGGATATTTTTATAACTTGTATCTCTTTGAAAATGAATTAGCAAACTGTAAGGAAACTATGATGACTCTTTCTGTGGTAAATGATACCTTGAATTTTCTGTCACTCCAGCCTTTGAAATTCTCTCATTTGTCTGTCCATGTCTGCCATGGACTTAAAAACATATTTGTCATATTAGGTTTTGCCTGTCTAATTACTGGAAATAAAATTGCGACCACAATGTTACTGTATTGCCAGATCAAAGGATTTTTCAAATGGTTGTGTCCGTGTCAATATTTTCGTTGATGATTTTTTGAAGTGTGGTTAATATTGTTTTATTAAAATAATTAACTTTCTTAATCTGTATGTACTGTCTCCTTGGTTGAAATAGACTTTTGTCATGTAAAACTTTCTCTGTGTCTTCACGCTCTTCTCAGTTCCTTTGGAGTGATTGGTGGTTGTGTTTCACTTTCATTTCTGTACTATAATCTGTCATATTCCTTGGGCTTTGTTTTCTATGGAAGAGTTGGACACAAGATGATTGTTATCCTTTCCTGATGATTTGAATGAATTGATTAAAAAACAATGTTCCCTTTGATATAGGTTTCAAGGAAGAAGTTGGAGGGCTTGCAAATATGAATTATTCAATAGAGTTTGGGGTGGTGCAAGATGCCGATCGGCTTGATGCGATTGGTGCAATAGGTGATTGATTCAATTTAGTTACCTCTTGGTCACGTGTATATGTTATGTTCTCCTCTCATTCTCTGTGGTAGATGCTGCTGAAGAGATAAAATTATGCTACTTGGATTTTTTCTAATTACAGACTGCTTGGTTATTTTCCTACCTTAAAAAGATACTGTCTTTCTTAATTTGGATATCATATGGTAATTACGGTTTCAGGAATCGCCCGTTGCTCTACTTTCGGTGGAAGCAGGCATAGAGTCCTCCATGACCCAAGAATTGAACCTCAATCAGATCTGTCTAAGGAAAATTACATGAACAAAGAAGAGCAGACTACTGTGAATCATTTTCATGAGAAGCTTCTCAAATTGAAGGACTTGATGAAGACAAAGGTCAACTTATCGTTTGTTTCTGTATATTTTGTTTTACCCTTTCAGAACCTTATAAATTGTGCAAGAAGAATTTTCATGTGAATCATCTCTTCATTACAGGCTGGTAAGGAAAGGGCTGAGAAAAGGCACAATTTATGGAGGATTTTCTGAAGGAGTTCTATGAAGAGTGGGATGGGAGGGCTTAAATGAGGTAGCAGTTTTCCAATTGATGTTGCATGTTCCTAATTATAGTTCTTTGTCGTGGTTGTTCTTTATATAATAAACACTAATTGACGAACTTTTGCATCCTAGGATGAGTCTCAACAACAACATACCTAGTGAAATCCCACAAAGTGAGGTCCGAAGAGGGTAGCGTGTATGCAGTCCTTATCACTATCTCTCCTAGGTAGAGATGTTTTCAACAGACCCTCAGCTCAAGCAAATCACAACAATAATAAAATGGAAAAAGATAGTGGGGAGAAACATGCAAACGAAATGTGGCGCATATATGCAAGGAACCATAACACCAACAACAAAGTGAGATCATCTAAACATAGTAATAGGACAAAGACTACATTAATACAACAACTGACATGGTGCTCTATTCACCACCAAACCAAATTCATGAATAAGCTAGTAATAGTACAACTCTTAACTACTTACTAACCTTCTACCCTTATTCGCGACCTCCTTACCTCCTTATCTAAGGTCATATCCTTGGTAAGCTGAAAATGTGTTATATCATGTCTAATCACCTCTCCCCAATACTTTTTTGGCCTACCTCTACCTCTACTTTACCCCACTATATCCAACTTCTCACTGGAGTATGTGCTCATCTCCTTTTCACAGGCCTAAACAATTTCAGTCTCCCTTCCCTCAACTTGTCCACCGTGGAGGTCACTCCCACTTTGTTTTGGATATCCTCATTCCCAATCTTATCGCTCCTAGTATGCCCATACATCCATCTCAACATCCCCATTTCCGCCACTTGCATCCTTTGAACACAAGAGTTCTTGACTAGTCAACACCTTGCTCCATACAACAAAGGCGGTCTAACCACCACTCTATATAATTTACCGTTAAGTTTTGGTGGTACTTTCTTGTCACACAACATCGAATGCAAGCCTCCACTTCATTCATGTCGCACTAATACGATGTGTGACATCATCATCGATCTCTCTATTTCCTTGGATCAGGGATGTAGATACTTAAATATTTCTCTCTTGGCGACAACTTGTGTATCAAGTATCACTTATACCCTACCTCATACGTCAGACCACTGGATTTACACTCCAAATATTGTCTTGGTACTGCTCAATGTAAACCCTTTAAACTCTAGAGACGGTGTCCACACCTCCAACTTACTGATAATTCCACCGTTGAGTCTCTTCGATCAAAACAATGTCATCTGCAAATAACATACTCCATGCCACCTCACCTAAATTGCGTCAATTGATCTATCGCCAAGGCAAATAGAAACGGGCTTAACGATGATCCCTGGTGCAACCCCATCTCAACTTGAAAGTGATATGAGTCTCCTCCCACTATTCTTACTCGGGTCTTGGCTTTATCATACATTTCCTTTACCCCCTAATGTATGCAGCTGGTACACCTTTAGACTCCAAACATCACCAAAGAACTTCTTTAGGGACTTTGTCGTAGGCCTTCTTAGTGTCAATGAATACCATATGCTATTAGGTGGTACCTTTTTATCACACAAGACTTGTGAAATTAGGTTTGAGCCCAACTCACACTCCCAAGCTAGCTCAAAGGGAGGAGGATTGCCCAAGCCTTACAAGGAGTCTACTCATCTCATTAACCACCAATGTGGGACTTTTGTTATTCTTTAACACCCCATCTCATGCCCAGTTCTTAGCATCTGCTGCGTGGAAAACTTTGATTTTTGGGGCCCCCAATATTGGGTGAGATGGGCCCTTCTTTGATACCATGTGAAATTGGAAGAAGAAAAGAAGAAGAAGAAGAGATATGGGGAATTGAATTGATTGATCATTCCCTCAAGTTGATGGGATTAAATAGTTGTTACAAATAATGTAAATAAGGAAAGAAGATAATAAAATATTACACAATCTCCTAACTGCCTATTTAAAGGGATTAGGGAATATTCTCAAATCTTGATTATTTAATCATACCATATTTAAATATTCTCATATCTACACTATCTAAATATACCATAATTAACACTACCCCTCAAGCTGGAGCCTATAAGTCATGCTCCTAGTTTAACACAAATATAGTCAATTCTGGATCCTCGGAGTGATTTTATAAAAATATCCACCAGTTGATCTTTTGAGTTGACAAAACTTGTGGTGATGTATCCAGACTCAATCTTCTCTCGAATGGAGTGGCAATCTATCTCAATGTAGTTCATCTTTCATGGAACACTGCATTAGAAGCGATATGTAGTGCAACTTGGTTATGACAAATCAACTTCATCGATTCAACTCCTATTTTCTATTCTTGGAGAAGTTCTCTCAACCATATAAGCTCACACGTAGCTAGTGCCATAGCTCGATATTCTGCCTCTGCGCTTGATCTAGCTACAACAACTTGCTTTGTACTTCCCAAGATATTAGATTGCCTCCCATTAAACACAATAACTTGAAGTGAACCGCTTGTCAAAAGGAGATCCTGCCCAATCTACATCAGAATATCCAACAGTGTTGGTGTGTCCCGTATCTTCATACAATAAACCTTGTCTTGGAATAAGCTTATTATTTGGATCCATTAGACTATCCACATGTTTGCAATCCAACATACCAGCATCTTCCAAAATGTCCAAGGCATATTTCCTTTGAGTAATAACAATATCATGGCCAGATTGGGCCACTTCAATGCCCAGAAAGTATTTCAACTTGCTCAAATCCTTGGTCTGAAAGTGACTTGAGAGGTGTTGTTTGAGTTGAACAATACCTTCATGATCATCTCCTGTGATAACAATATCATCAACATAAACAATTAAAAAGATATGTTTGCCATGAGATGAATGCATATAGAATACAGAGTGATCATTTTCTGTTTGGATCATTCCAAACTATTGGACAACAACTCAAAAATGACCAAACCATGCTCTGGGAGACTGCTTGAGACCATAGAGGGATCGACAAAGTTTACAAACTAGTCTAGAATCCCCCTGAGAAACCAAACCCTGGTGGTTGCTCCATATATACCTCTTCAGCAAGTTCTCCGTGTAGGAATGCATTTTTGATGTCCAGTTGAAAAAGGGGACAATGATTCATTGTTGCCACAAAGATGAGAAGACGGACAAAAGCCATCTTGGCAACTGGTGAGAAAGTATCTCCATAATCGATGCCATAAATCTGAGTGTATCCCTTAGCAACCAGCTTGCTTTGAGACGATCAATAGCTCCATCTAAAACTACCTTAACTGTGAATACCTAACGACAACCAATTGTGGTTTTGCCTTGGGGTAAAGGAACAAGCTCCCAAGTACCATTATCATGCCAAGCAGTCATCTCAATCATAGCTTGACGCCAACCTAGATGAACCAGTGCTTCTGCCACAGTCTTTGGAACTTTGGCTGATGATAAACTAGTAACGAAGGCATGATATGAAGGTGACAAGCGATGATAACTTAAATAAGATTAAACGGGATTTTGATTGGTAGTAGTTCTAGTACCTTTGTGAAGAGCAATGGGAAGATCATCTGATAAGTGCTCGATCCAAGCAGAAGACATTGTTGGAGCATGTAATGAGTCACCAAGACTGCTTTGTGTACCTGTATCAGAGTTAGAAATACCAACTGGATTAGCAAGTTAGCAGGAGGTTGAGGTTGTCGGGATTAGAGCTTAAGAGTTGGAGGTGGAACTGGGTTGGAATAGTTGGAATGGGAAGGATTCCTATGGCCTTTGATTTTTTGTATTAGGAGAAAAATACGGAGAAGTCTCGAAAAAGGTAACATCTGCAGAGATCAAGTACTGATTGGTAGAGGGATCAAAGCATTTGTAACCTTTTTGTAGGCGAGAATACCAAAGAAAGGCACTTTTAAAAGCCTTGTGCTGAAGTTTATCTTTTCCAGGTGCAAGGTTATGAACAAAGCATATGCAACCAAACACACATGGAAGAAGGGGAACCAATTTTTTGTCCGGATAGAGGACTGAGTGAGGACTTTGGTACTGCAAAATAGATGAAGGCATGTGATTGATTAAATAACAAGCAGTAATAGCATCACCCCAAAAACGTAGAGGGACATGATTGTGAATGAGCAATGTTCGAGCTGTTTCAATTAGATATATGTTCTTTCGCGTAGCAACTCCATTTTGTTGAGGAGTATGTGCACAAGAAGACAAGTGCAATATTCCCTGGGATGACATAAAAGAAAAGAGAGAAGTGGAGAAGTATTCTAGGGCATTATCACTGATTAACTTCTTAATGGAAATACCAAATTGATTGCTAATTTCAGCATGGAATTTCTGAAAGATAGAGAATAACTTTGATCTATTTTTCATTAAAAATAACCATGTGCACCGAGAATAGTCACTAATAAAAGTAACAAAATAATGAAAGCCTAACGAAGAACTAACACGACTTGGACCCCATATATCCGAATGAGCGATTTCAAACATAGAGGTGGCCCTATTATTGACTCATTTTGGGAAAGAGGTACGAGTGTGTTTACCAAGTTGAGACGACTCACATTCTAACAAAGATAAGCTAGATAAACTGGGACCATCTTTTGCAATTTCAAGAGACTTGGATGACCCAATTGACTATGGAGCAATTCAGAAGAAACATCGGAAGTGAAAACAACATGTGGTGTTGGGATAGAGAGTAGATACAATCCCTGTGACTTATGTCCTTTCCCATTCACCTGTCATACTTCTATCCTGCACAAGAACAGAATCATCAAAGAAGGTTACAACGCATTTCAGGTTTTTTGTTAATTTGCTAATGGAAATACGATTATATGGACATTCATGTGCAAAAAGAACTAATTTTAAAGGTATGGAAGGCATAGGGTGAGCTATACCTATCCCTTTTGTAATTGTCTTTGATCCATTCGTCGAAGTAACAACAGAGAGGGTAGAAGGGGAAGTAAGAGTAGAGAAAGTGTTTTTGTTGCCAGAAATATGGTCAGAAACACCAGAATCAAGAATCCATTGTTCCTTAGACGAAGATTGTGACATAAGCAAAGGAGTTACCAAGTTGTATTGTGCAAGCAGTTGATGATTGTTGCCTTTGATGTTTGATATTGAAGGTAGTCATTATAATCTGTAGTCATTATAATCTGCTCCAGTTAAAGTGATAGATTGAGATGATCCATCCATTACAAAAAGAAGTATTAGAGAAAGAGAGAGATGAGACTTGACAGCTTTTGGATATAGTTGATTTAGCGACCAGTTGATCAATCCCTCTGTTTTCTTTTCTTCTCCTGAAATAGAACATTCAGAGAGAGGGCTAAAACACTAATGACTCTGATACCATGTGTGAAATTAGGTCTTGGATCTAATTCACACCCCAAAAGCTAGCTCAAAAGGAGGAGGATTGCCCAAGCCTTATAAGGGATTCACCCATCTCATTAACCACCAATGTGAGACTTTTGTTATTCTTTAACAAGACTCTAGAGGCAAGGCCTCCATTTCATCCGCAGCCCCCCCCCCCCACACACACATCATCGTTAGTGTCCCCACTACCATGGATTATGGACCAAAGATACTTAAAACACACTATGTGGCAAGACTTACTTCCACGTCCGCTTTATCTAACTCAACACTAAATTTGCACTCTAAATACTCGATTTTGGTCATACTTAAACCTGATCCATTTGGACTCCAGAATTTGTCTCCAAACCTCCAACCTAGCACTAACTTTGTCCCGAGTCTCATCAATTAGTATTATGTCATCTGCAAATAACATACACCATCAAAGCTTCTCCCGAATAAACTGCCTCAACTTATCACACCAAGACAAATAGGAAAGGGCTAAGAATTGATCCCTGATGAAAACCATCTCAACTGGGAAGTGCTCCAAGTCTTTTCTCGCCGTTTTAACCCGAGTCTTGGCTTTGTCATACATGTCCTTTATCTCTCTAATATAAATCATCAGGACAACCTTTAGCATCCAAACACCTCCATAGGACATCCCTCACCACTTTGTCATAGGCCTTTTCAACGTTAATGAACACCATATGTAAGTCCCTCTTCCTTTCCCTATATTTCTCCACAAGTCTCCGCACAAGATGGAGGGCTTCAGTACTCTATCACTCCGGCATGAATCTAAATTGATTCTTGCAAATGGACACCTGTCTCCTCGCCCGCATCTCTACCACTCTCTCCCAAACCTTCATAGTGTGGCTTAGCAAATTGATGCCCCTATAAATTGTTATAGTTTTGGATACCACCCTTGTTCTTGTACATTGGAATCATTGTACTTTACCTCAATTCGTCGGACAATTATGCCGTCTTAAAAACATCATAAACAACCCAATCATTATGCATTATATCATAACTAAAACATCACCCTTCCAATATCCTATGATAGAGTCTAATTAAATATAAAAGGAGAATAGTTCTGATTGAAGCAGAAATGGTACAGGTACAAATTCTTTAACATACTAGGAGATATGGTGGTAAAAGAGCTAAAACACTTGTCTTGTTAGATATAGTATTGTATACTACAGTTAGCTTATTAAGCTTTCAGCAATCTATTTAGTTGTTTTAATGAAGAAAGTGCCATTACGGATCATGCTGATTAATTAAAACAATCAACATACTATTTCCTTTAGGTTAGTTAAGATATCACTAGGAGTCACTGAGTTGTCCAAATTTTTAGCAAGTTTGACAAATGGAGTTGAGTAGATACCTATCTGTTAAGGTGTATTTTCATATCTAGCATGATTTCTATTAAATTATGCATGTTTTTTTTAGTCACATTTTAAAAATGTTTCATGCTTCACATTTTATCACATTTGCGGAAACAATCTTTCTACCTCCACGAGGTAGTGTAAAGGTCTGCGTACAATCTAACCTCCCTAGACCCCCACTTCTGGGATTTCACTTGGTATGTTGTTGTATTACAACTTTGCATGTGTATAGTACTGCTTGTATTGTAGAGTTTTAGCTTTAATGCAATGCTTAGATCAATATTTTGGTTATGATATAATGCATAATATGTTTCTTACATTACTTGCTAAAACCACGTCTCAAAATCATCAGATGTTACAGAATTACATATGTTGTTTCAAGTAAAGCTATTTGAAATATGTTCTAGATGTTTTTTAGCTATATTATGCATTCTGCATATGTTGACTATGACTAGGAAAATACTTTTTCTTTTGTGAGTAAGTTTGAGAGAGATCTAAATTGGCATTCACTTTCTTTTGTGGGGCATTATCGCGAATATTATACACATTGGGATGGTAATTAAATTATGCTAATCATAATAGTAGGCAAATTCAGATTTTGTTAGAACTCTTAGTTGACAACAATGGTGTCATACCTTCGTGAAGCACACACGAAACGCACAGAGACCTAGCAGATCAGAGTTTGGGTTGGACTGGTCTTATAGAGTTCACAGTGCACATTGTTTCAAATTTTGATAGATGTGAACCTTCCACAAGTTAGATAAATGTATATATACTTGTATATATGTGTGTGTGTAGTTTTAAAGTCTCAATTGGAGTATTCAAACGTAGTATGTATTGAAAACAAATTCAGATGTTTGATCAGAACAGACAGAGTTTCAACCGTCAACTTATTTACACATTCAAGATATACTAGCATCTATTATCAGTATTCATGAAGTTGCTTAGCATGTATTTATTTAATTTGCCAAACCTTATTCCAAGAGTTATAGAGGTATGTAATTGCGGGTCTGTGGACTTATGCCTCGCCTTTTACATTACAGATTCAGAAGTTCTTACTATCGGACCAATGACCAAACAACATTTAGTGCGCTGGTGTGCCTCTCACGACTTCTTGGGTGTTGTGTTATTTCTATCTTGTTTAAACATTTCAGTTGGTTGCATTTGGACTCCGACACTCTGTTTGGATCATTGTTACCCATTGTATTGTATTGTATCATTACTATACCTACAATGTTTGTTTTGATTGTTACTTAAAATGCATTGTATTGTATTGTTAAATTCCGTTGTTACATAACAATGAAAGCCCTAATTTTATGGAACAATCAATTTAGTGTGTTTCCATTGTTACTTGATTTCTTTTTCCAATAATGTCTTTACATAATATTTCATAATACTATTTTACCCTTTACCTTATATTATTTAATTCTAGTCAAACCTCCTACCCTAGAATAATTAAGGATATTTTAGTAAATTTATAAATTACAATACAATACAATACGATACAGTCAAACCAAACAATAAAAATGTTATTAAACAACAAACAATACAGTCTAGCCAAACATTATATATACAATACAGTACAATAGAGTACAATATAATACAATACATTATGAAATCATGGATAACAATGATCCAAACAGGGTGTAAGAGTTTTGCTCCAATCAACTTTTTTTTTTTTGGCTTAAGAACGGAAGGATTTTATTTATTTAATAAGAAGGTTTATCCATACAAAAGTGGAACTGGTCTATGGGATATAGTTTCATTCACATCTCTTTCGAGAGCATAAGGAGATGTTGCAAAAATATAAGGTTGATTGTAGATCATGTGTGGATCCTTCATTGTCCTTCCATATTTAGCTAGCAAGTCTTCTACTGCATTAGCCTCCCTCGGAATGAGCTTCAGGGATGATCCTTCCCATTGTAGTAGCAGCGACCTGAGAATCAGTTTCCACTAGCAGATGTTTTACGTTATTATTTTTTGCTATATTCAGTCCATGTAGCAATGCGAAGACTTCTGCATGAAGGGCATTTCGTGCTTTGATTTTGCAAGCAAAACCCACAATCCATGTGCCTAGTTGATTCCTAATGACTCCTCCAGTTCCGCCATTTGTGGTTTGAGATTCAAAGGAACCATCAATGTTCAATTTAAAATTACCTTCAGGGGGTTTATGTCAAAATATGGGAACCATATGTCTAGGTAATTTTTTTGTAGTTGTTTGAGCAATGTGGTAACATTCAGTGGCTTGAAAAGAGATATTATATGTTGTGCTAGGAGCTCTACTAATATTCATTTTTTTTAAAACTTTGCTATTTCTATTTTTCCAAATATTCCAAAGAATTATTGGAGCTAGAATAGCGGTGGGCACCAAATGGTGATTGTTGGTGTTAATGAAAGACGTTGAGGTGCACAGTTGTTTAATGCTAGCTTGAATGTCCTTGGAGTTAATGGGGATATTATATTTCCCCCATATATATTTAGCATCCGGGCAGTCAAAAAAAATCTGCTCAATGTTTTCTTCTATGTTAGGACAAGAGGGGAGGTTTTTAGAGCTAGTAATATTTCTATTGTATAAGGCACTCAAAGTTGGTAGTTTATATGAGAGAGAAGCCATGGAAAGAATTTTATCTTGTTAATAGTATTTGTCTTCCAAATCCAAATATTTTTGTAATTTGTATTATGAGTAGGTTTGAAAATGGTTTGGAGATACATAGCGTAGGCGCTTTTAGTGTTAAAGAGACCGTCTTTACTATTGTTCCAAAAGAATGTGTCTATTTTATGTGAGTGAGTTTGGATGTAGGTGTTTTCTATAGATTGTTTAACTTTGCTAGGAATGACAAAGGATAGGCATGAATAGTTCCAGTTGTTATCTGTGAGGAGCTCATTTAGTAACATATTTGATTCGTTTCTATTTATTGGGCCTTGTATTGTTTGACGAAGTGAACATGTAGCTTCTATCCAATTATCTTCCCAGATTCGAATATTGTTGCCATTCCCAACGTTTCAGGAGATGCCTTTGTAGAATAGCGGAAAGACTCTTACAAGGCTTTTCCAAATGTAGGAATCATAGGGATAACATTTCATATTGTGCATTTGACTTCTATTTTGGTATTTATTGGTGAGAACTTTAACCCATAGGTGATTTCTATTTTTTGGAATCGCCAATTTAAGCTTGCTAAGAGGGCAAAAAAATTTCCACCTGTTTTTTGTAAACCCAGTCCTCCGTAGATTATAGGGGTCGTTACTAGTTCCCAATTTTCCAGATGGAGCTTTCTTTTATCCGGTGTGGATCCCCAAAGGAAGTTCCTTTGTATTCGATCTATGTGTTTGCGAGTTGATTAGGGTAGAAGATTGCATTGCATTGCATATGTAGGAATGGATGCTAATACTGATTTTACTAGAGTAGTTCTTCCTGCTAGTGTTAGTAGTCGGGATTTCCAGCCACGAAGCTTATTATTCATATGGTCTATGATGTATTGGTAGTCAGGAACTCTTAGGATGATGGTTTGTGATGGGGAGTCCAAGGTATTATCCTACTTTATCTTTCTGACTGATATTTAGAGCAGATGATAGATTGTTTCTTTCTTCTTGGTTAACATTTGCAGAGAAGATAATAGATGACTTGTTAAAGTTTATGTTTTGACCAGATTGATTCGAAAGAGTATTGAAAATGTGGATAATGGTATAGCATCTGCTTTGGCTAAGAGGATAATGTCATCTGCAAATAGAAGATGGGAGATAGGGGTACCTATTCTACCGATTTTAACTGGCTGCCAGAGGTGTTCTTCGATTCCATAGTTTATAAGTCTAGATAGAGATTCCATGCATATAATGAATATGTAAGGTGATAAGGGGTCTCCTTGCCTAATGCCTCTAGTAGGGAGGAAGTAATTCGTAGGTCTCCCATTAACAAGTATAGATAGAGATAGATGAGGTCGATACACAAGACATGATGAGATCAGTTATATTTCTTGGAAAATTTAGGATTGTGAAGGATTGCTTGATAAACGACCATTCTAATCTATCGAAAGCTTTCTCTAGATCAATTTTTAGAAGCATTTTACCAAATTTCCCTTTCGCTTTTTGTAAAGAGTGGATTGCTTCTTGAACAATGATGGCTTTGTCTACGGCTCGTCTAGCAGGGATGAAGCTACGTTGTTGAGGACTAATTAATGATGTTGTCTAGGTAAGGCCTGATTCTATTTACTATTATTTTTGTAATGGTTTTATAAATCGTGTTACAAAGACTAATGTGTCTATAATGGGTGATCTGTTCGGGATTCTTTATTTTTGGAATTAAGCATATAAAAGTTTTATTAATTTCCGTAGGAATAGTGCGAGTACTAAAAGCTTTCATCAAGTATTTATTACTGCATCCTCTGTATCACTCCAATACTTTTGGAAAAACAATGGATGAAGCCCATCAGGTCCCGGAGATTTTAGGGGTTTGAAAGAGAAGATAGCGTTTTTGATTTCTTCTTTTTCTAATGGCCTACCTATGTTGACAATGTCCTCCAGATTGAGGGCATTACCACATACGACAGGGTTATGTAATTCACTTTTATTTAGTTCAGTTGAGTAGATGTTTTGGAAGTGCTGGTTAATGATATTGAGATTGGAAGTCCAGTTTCCTACAGAGTCGTTTAGTCCTAGGATTCTATTTCTTCGTCTTCTATTGGTAGTGGTGGTGTGAAAGAATTTAGTATTTGCATCTCCCTCGTTTAACCATAGTACTCTAGACTTTATTTTCCAATAATCCTCCTCTTTTTAGAACTTCGTTAAAATCATTTATGAGTTTGTTTTCCAGATTCCAGTGAAAAGAATTTTTACAAGCTTAATCTATTTTCTGTAGTCCATGTATTTTGTTAAGGATACTCTTTTTTTGTTTGAAAATATTGCCGAAAGTTTCCTTATTCCATATTTTAATGTTGCGTAGAAAATTTTCCAGAGCACTGTTATAGTTATTAATGTCTTTCCAATTCTCTTTTACAATGTTTGGAAAGTCGGGATGCCTAATCCACATGGACTCGAATCTAAAGAGTTTCCCTGAGTTATGGGAGCTTCTTTGACAGCTAAGAAGAACAGGACAATGGTCGGAGTGAGTACGGGGAAGGTGATGAACATGTGAGTCAGGGAAAAGATTTAGCCAGGAATGATTACTAAGAAAACGATCAATTTGTTCCATTATAAGAGTATTGTTATTTTTATGTTTATTTGACCATGTGTATTTTTGGCCCGTGAACCCCAAGTCAATCATATCCATATCGTCTAGGCAACTAATGAATTTAGCACACTTTGTGTTATTTATGGGTCTACCTCCTAGTTTTTCCGAAGCATTAGTGACTTCATTAAAGTCTCCACAAACTAACCACGGCCCTTTTATTCTAGCAGTAATATTTTTCAAATTTTCCCATAGTATTTTCCTTAGTCCATAGGTATTCTTGGCATATATTACAGAAAAGAAAAACTTTGGGAAGCTTGAACTAACCTTAATAGTGACATGTATTTCCTGTTCTGTTATCACGAATGGCTCCACATTGATTTCCGAGTTCCTCCAGGGTAGTGCAATCCCTCCAGAATAGCCAAAAGCTGGGACTTGTACAACATCTGTGTAGTCTAGTGCTTGCAGTATCTTGTCATGATCCTCCATCCTAGTTTCAGAAAGGGCCAATATAGTTGGATTGTGGCTATCTATGAGAGCACGTATGTTATTCATAATTTTAGCATTATTTGCTCCTCTACAATTCCAAAGAAAAATCTTCATTAATGGTGATTCTGGCGAGTTGGAGCTCCCTCCTGGCATTAGAACCATTTCCAAGTTCACAGTTGCTTGCATTTCTTCTGTATTCTCCATTTCCAAAGTTTGTTTGTTCTTGATTATTGGAATAACTAAAGCCACATACTAAAGTGGTTGTTGAGAGTTGTAGTAGCGTATGTTTAGGTCTGCTTTGGTCATCTCTTGTGGGACATTGATTAAGAATTTCTTTTCAATAGTTAGTAACATATCTAGTGTCAGTGGACTCCTCAGATGGAGAGTTTGAGTTAGGGGTTCTAGGGTGTTTGGTTACTCTTCTCTCTGTGGTGGTGGTTGATGTTAGTGTATAGTGGGTGATGGTTGACTCATTGGTATTTCTGGGACTACTTGGTCCTCTATAGTCGCGTCCTCCTCGCTATCCATGAATTCCTCGTCTGGATGGTTTGGGGATTGCATGTTTAGGATTTGTTGTAAGGAGGAGTGAACAAAGTTGTTCAACTGGTGTATAAGATAGAGATGCTGGGTATTCAGGTTGGACAGTGAGGAGGGAAAGTGGAGTAGGTGGTAGAACTCAAGCGTAGTCAGCTCCTGTGTTAGTTCTAGCTGAGTCGAGGCAAGTCTTATTAGAATGTTTGTCAGCCTCTCCTCTATTAGAGTTGGCAGTGGGGTGAGGTTGTTTACGTTCAGGGGGAGGTCGAGCATACCCTCCCACGTCGCATAAGGCGATGTTTGAACTGAGTGTGGGAAGGTTGCTAGTAAGTGAGCATTCAAAGTCGAGTAATTGTGATCGAATGGCGTTAGAGGATTCGTAAGGTACTGGAAAGCTGGGTTTCGAGAAATATAAGCTGGCATTTCTGGAGGTTGGAGGTTGGAAGTTGTCGTGTGGAGGGGGTGGTTGGTACAAGGGTTGGAAGTTCGGGAGAGGATTTGGTTGGTGATTGAAGTCGTTTCTCATCAGTTGATGAGGGTGGGAGGTGTTGCCTGTGCTGAACCTTTGATTGTGACTTTGGAGTACACTATGTCTGAGGTGATGGTAAGGGTGATTGTTGAATTGTGACATCTTTGCTAGTAGATTTTGTGAAATCTGGAAGTGTTGTTGATAGTGATTGGGTTTTAAAGGTTTCTTTTTGGGGCATTGGATTATTGAAATCTATATTAGGTTGTACTATGGGATTTGTTTGTACTTTATCTCCAACTTGAATTCGTGTGTCAGTTTTTACCATTGGAGATAATTTTGACCGGGAGTTGTGGTTAGAAAATAGTTGGTTTTTAGTTGTATTACTAGTATTATAGTTGGTATTTTGGAGGGCATTTGATTCAAAATCCAGGGGAATTTGGGTATTTGGTTTGGTTTTAATGGCTTGGAGTATTTGTGGTTGAATAGTACTAGTAGTTCCTTGAATTGGCAATCTTTTTCTGTTATTTTGTTAAGGTTGAGTGGATTTGGTAGTTGGCAGGGTATGGTGGGGAAGTAATTTTGTATCGGTATTTCAGTTTTTTTGGATGTGGTGAGGCTGCATTTTTCCACGTTTGTGGCTTTAGAAGCCTTAAAAGAAAATATGGATACTAAGTTTTTTACATGGCCGGGGCTTTCTTTTGCTATTGACGTGGCAATTTTTTTCCCTTCAGAATTTGGGGTTGGATTTTGGGGGTCATTTTTGGTTTTTCGTTGGTTGTTTTTGTCTTGATCCTGCTGCTCTAATGGACCTACAGAATCAAAGGAGTTGCTTTTTGTTTTTTGGTCATTTATGATGGAATTAAAAGTGTTGATGTTGAGTTGAACATTGTTTTCCTTATATGCAGTCTTTTGAATGTTTGCTCTTTTCTTTTTTGGGTAAACTACAGTTTGCCATCCTGCATTTTCGTTTAATTCAGGGGATGGTTCTGTTCGGTTAGGATTTTTGGATGTTGAAGGTATATTGTTTGGCTTATTTGGGCATGAATGTACTAGGTGGCCAAGTCTTCCGCATATAGTGCATAGAGCTGTGGAAGGTTCATATTGGATTTTTTGCAGATGGGTACCTATTAGGATATCTCTTGGAAGAGTTCTAGATAGGGGTGCTAGGATACAGAGCCTCGCGTATCGTCCTCTGGTGGTATTCATAGTGACTCTGTCTATTTTTAGTATTTGGTTGCCTATTTGTTGGAGGATGTTAAGGTCGTAAAATTCTGTAGGGAGTTCCGGTAGTCTTATCCAAACTGTTGAGAAGTTTATTTGAGCCATCGAGGGATTGAATTTTGGTTCCCATTTCCTAGCCGAGATAAATTGCTAGCCGATGAACCATGGACCTTGATGAAGTATTTTGTCATAGTTTTCTGGCTTTGCTAGTTTGATGCAATAGAAGTCTTCACTAAGGTCTATGAGGCTTATTTTTTCCGAGAGTTGCCAAAGAGCTTGGAGGCGATTTTGAAAGTAGATATAACCGATTCTTTTTCCAATCAGTTTGACAATTAGAGAGTACTTCCAGGGGGAGTATAACCTGAGTTTGTCGCTTGATGATATTGGAATGAAGTTTGGGTGGTTGTGGGGATTTTCTTGCTCGTCTTGGAAGTTGATATTGTCTAGGCCTTGTTTATATCGTTTTCATTTATGGATGCCTTGAGAGTTTCTAGAAAACTTACTTTATGAGTTGTTGCGCGCGTATTTTCTTCTTCCTTATGCTTCTTCGTGCTCCGATGTACCAAATCTGTTTCTTGGTCATTCATTTCCTGTTCTTCCATGTTCATAGTCGTAGCAGAAAATCAAAACGTTAACTGAGTTGTTGGCTATCGTTTGTTCCAGCAATGTATCTGCACGGAGAGCTTTTTTTTATGGTTATCTTTCTCCAATCAACTTTGTAATGATCATGTATACGTGCTGGAATATTTTATAGGAAAAATCACATGTGTTTTAAGACTTTATATTACTAGTCATAAATGTACATTTTAGTAATTATTTAAAATAACTGTTTAATTACAAGTTTTAACACATTAGGATAATTTTATATTAAATTAAAGTATTTTTTTATGGTAGTTACTGATTAAAGGAGCAAAAAAAAGGGAGTAATTTTCTTAATTAACTGATAATTATACAATTATTGTTACCACATTCTAAGGAATCTATATATCTATCTATATATAATAGGAGAAGAAAAAATGTCACATGTCAGCGTCACAATTTTTCAGAATTTTAAATAATAAATAATTAAATATCATATAACTATTTAAAATATTTAAATACACACTTTTAAATAAAAATAGACACATGTCATTAACTTATCCAAATAGTGACAAATGTCAGCATTTTAAAAACAGATTTAATTAGTAAAAAAACTTGATTTTTAAAAAACATGAGGCAGTTACAAATTAGTTAATTTTTTTTAAAAAATACGTATTTTATTTAATATGATCTTTTTAAATATAGTTACCACAATTAATATAACTCTTTTTAATTTTTCATTTTTAAAAGATAACTAATTGCACATGTAACTAAAAGTTTATGTTATTTTTTACTCTTATTTTTATCATAATTAAAATACCTATATTTATTGATTGACATCTATTTAATTATTTTAAAAATAATAAAGACGCCAATGAAAATAAAAATAAAAACTACACATTAATATGACTCCATTACATACTACTTTCTCATTCAAAATCAAAATATTTAGAGTAAATGTATTCAAATGAAAAATGAAAAATACAATAAACTTAAATATAACATAAATGTAAAAATATATACTTATTAATAAAAATATTTCAAGATAATATGCATTATTTAAAATAGAAAAAAAAACTGCCAATTAAAAAAAAAGGATAAAACTTACGTCCTTAAAAAAAGGTTAAAATCAGCCATGATCAACTACCTAAATTTAAAATTTAAAATTTAAAATTTAAATTTCAAAAAAAAAAAAACTAACCTTATCCTTAAAAATCATCTAAACCTTATAAGGCACGTCTTTAAAAAAAAAATACTACTCCTAACTTCATCATTTCTATCTTCTTAAAATCAACTATCTAAAATACGATTTCAAACATGTTTTAAGAAAAAATAACATCCAAACAAAAATATGATTGCACTCACTAAGATTGTAAAAGAAGAATTACTATTTGAATTGTTTGTGCTGCAATTATTTTTTACGATTGAAGGGATCACCTCTCCAATGCAAGGAGGAAGAAAAAGAAACTGATGATAGAGAAATAGAGAACTTCAGAAGAATTTCATGTCAGTGAATCAAGTATATCATCTTTTAATATTTTAAGTACATGAATTACTTATATGATAATTGTATTGTTCATATGCTATTTTTTTAAAATAATCTAGCCATTTTCTATTCATCTTTAAAACAAATATTGAAATGATCCCTTTTATATGATTTATTAGTTTTTTTGGTATTTAAATTTAGGTTGAAGTTCCTAATTTATGTTGTTTTTGTATTAATATTTTTGATGATTGCAATAACTATTTCGTTTTGTAAGTATAAAACAAATATGAATAGTGATGAAGATGGTGAAAAACTTGAGAAGATTCAGAAATGGAGATGTCGACATACCAAAGATAATTATTTTCATTAAATTTTTATTGTAACTTTAATTGTTTTTTTTTGGGAAAAAATCTTATGGTGTGTAACTTTATCATTTTTCATCCTTGATTATTTGGACAAGCACTATGATAGTTGTCAAAAGGCCAAAGTGTGGAGCAACAAAATCGACATGAAATTTGTTATTGAAGTCAATATTCTAATACAAGAATCTGGTAAGTTTATGTAGTTACTATTCTAATATATATATTTGTGCACGTCTAATTTAATATTATTTTCTCTGGACAACATTCTTCCATTCAAAATTTACTTATAAATAAAATAATGTTATAATTATATTCCCTTTAAAACGGATCATTAAGCAGCAATATAGTTAGAATTGCACTTTGCATCAAATTTATACGGAGAGTAAATTCTATATTTAAAAAAATTGAAACTAACAAACATACAAAAGATAACTACCTACACGTCACAGACATTTTTTTTTTAAAAAAATCACACAAATCAAAATTTGACTTTTTCTCAAAATTGCTAAAATATTTTGTTAAAATGTTCTAATATAATATATTATAAATCCTAATTGGTTATTGCAATATACAATTTAAAAATATATTAGCCAAATAATAATAATTATAATAAGTAGTGAAAAATGTAATCAAGAAAAGGAAATATTTTTAAAAATTATTCAGATCTAATCTCCTATCTATTTAATCATTTTCAAAATGATTAAGAAGCAAATGAAATTACACAAAAAAAAAATCAACAAAAACTTTACATTAATATGACTCCACTACGTACTACTTTCTCATTCAAAATCAAAACATTTAAATATTATTAAAATTAATTTAAATTATAAAAATAAAACTACAAACACTGTAATTTTTTGAAAAAGTACTGCGAATCTAATTTTTATTATTACTTTATTTTTTTTACCATTTTTTAAAATTCAAAATTTGAAAATAGTTAACTACATTATACTCTTCTTAAAAAAATGCTCTCAAATCTTAATTGATTATTGCAATATACAATTTAAAAATATGTTAGCCAAATTTGACTGTATAAATAATAAGCACTGAAAATGTAGAATATTAACTTTTACATTTGGTTTGAAAAATAAACACTTCTCTAAAAAAAAGAGAAAAAATAAAATAAAATGAAATATAAATCAACTAAAACTAAATTAATCTTAGAATATTAACTTATGAAAGTATTATTCAACTGTATAATTATATTGTATTAAACTATCGCGTATATATATATATATATATATAATTTTGTTAACTATCACATAATGGATATGTGACTTGAAGAAAAAATTAAAAGACAAAATATAAAATTGTGAATAACATGCCTACATTTTGATAGTCAAGTGATTAATTAAAACGTTTTTTGTATGCTTAGTATTTTGATAGGACTTTTCTTAGTTATATTTTGTTAAATGCTAACTATTAAATTTTCTTATATCTTTATTGTTTTAATTAACAATAGGATAATATGGATAGAGTGATAGTATCTATCATTTTAAATAAATTAAATAATGATAAAATATTATTATTTTCAAATTTAGATAATGAACTAAGCTTATATATTGATTTATTTACATAAATATTCTATTATAACACATCAAGATAATTAATGTTAACATTCTCAAATAAATTTTCAATATTATCTTTTAATAAGTTAAAATTTTAAATTGTCAATAAATTAATATTTATAATCACATTTATCAATTAACTGCGCAATGCGCGGGCACGTATACTAGTTTATATAAAGGAGAAACATGAAGTTGCTGATGTGGCATGTCTCTAAGTCAAGAATAACATTTATCTTTCTTTTTTTCAAATTTTTGACATTTTTTTTTAATTTTTTAATTTTTATCTTATTTTAAATTAATGTGTAACATAATCAAGTCAATGAATAGAAAAAAAAAAAACGATTCTATTAATTTCAAGCTTTTACTCTATGAATAGGAAAAGACATCCGTTTACTTTCTAAACTTTTGTAACTCCTAAATCATAATTAACAGATAGACCTTTTGTATCCCCCTAGCCCAACTACTACTTACCCCCATTAATTAGCATTTAAATTAATTGGTAATTAACAATTAGAAATATAAGAAAGAGGAGATGCCACTCCCAGATTATTGTGGAAAATGATTAACAACAAAGATCAACTGCCATCAAGCTTTGAGGTATGTTTCCTGACTAGCAAATCTATCTCTTTTTTTTTTTCCTTTTAAACTTATTTTTGTTATAAATCTTAAATTTTATGTAGAAGCAAATAATATTTCTATGATATATATTTAGATTGCTTTGAACGACAGTATGATTTGTAGACGATTTTCTTACATCTCACCTTTATAGAATATCAAATTTGATTATATGAGATTTTGTTGCAATCATAAATGGATAGCTAATTGCATATGTAAGCGAACACCTTATAGTTGATCTGTCATAATTAAGAAGGTATGATATTTCATGGTAACTTTTTATACTTGTAAAAGCTTTCTAAATTGTTTAAAATATTTCATTGACTAGCTCAAGACGTCGATGCGCTACCAGATTGACCATTTTCTTATCATCATGGGAGTTGTCTTTCTATTATTCTTGTCAAATACACATTGAGGTTTTATTAAAAAAAAAATAAATAGAAAGTAGTGATACGTTTTGTTTCATTGTGATGTTGTTTATTATCTTAGGATAGTGTACGATATGCATACTTTATGCACATTGAAAATTATTTATTTTTCTTTTGAAGTTACTAATCTTAATATTGTCATTCACACAGACTTGGTGGCCACGAGAATTTTGCAAAAAAAGTGTTGTACTCAACACCTTTTTATTATAGTGATTCAAGATTTCATGACAATATAATATTATTGTATACTTTTCAAAGTTCTTCTAAAACAAATTAATTTGATTGCACATAATTTTCACTTTCTTATTATAGTGATTCAAGATTTCATGACAATTTATTGACTATTTTACGTAATTTCATCTAAAAAAAAAATTAACTTAGGAGTATGTGGTTGCACTTATTTTTCACTTTTCGAATTCATCTAAATTTATGTTGTTCTCGCATTTTTCTATTTACTGCATATTATGGTAAATGCTATAACTTGAAGTTTAAGTTAATTTCTTTAGATTTTGTAAGGTATTTTGTAATGTTTTTTTAAATTTATCAAGGCCATGTTAGATGTTGACTTATGTTGATAATAAATTGGTTTGTGTTTTGCTATGCGTTACATGAAGTTAAAATGCAAGTCATTTATTTAACATTTCGGAGAAATATCAAGATTGTTTAAATGTAAAAAAAAAAGGTGAGTTTTTAGTTTTTGAATTCTACTTTTCAAAAGTTTTGATTTTATTTTAGGGTAAAAAAAGAAATGTATGTGAAGAATATCATTTTTTTTTTAAAACGAAGGCACTATCCACTGATATTTTCCTTTTAATCCATTATTGTGCTATATTTTAATTAATTTCAATTAATTGTATACGGAAAAAAATGACACCTGGATTTATTAAAGAGATCAACCAATTAACTAATGAAAATTCAATAAAAATATTCATATTTGTAAATGTAATCTAAAAAAATAAAATATATATAGATAATTTTATTGTTTATAAAGACTAAATTTATGAAAATATATATATCTACTCACTAATATTTTGATGATGCGCGACTATTGAGGATAATATAAAAAAAATCTTTCCAAATCTCTCTCCACTTTCTTCCCCAAACGATTCTATCAGTATCGTACGCATCTCCATCTCTCAACTGTTATCTTGCTCAACTTTCAATATTCTTTATCTAGCAAACAACATCTATGAACACAGAAGTCTCTTCTTTAAAAATCCATCAGCTTCACTCTCCATTTTCTTGTCATGTTCATCTTTATCTTAGCACTAGTTTATAACCACTTCATCACCATATTTGCTCGTAGAGTAATCAAATCAGTGATGGACAT
Source organism: Solanum commersonii (assembly GCA_029007595.1). Classification (NCBI taxonomy): domain Eukaryota; kingdom Viridiplantae; phylum Streptophyta; class Magnoliopsida; order Solanales; family Solanaceae; genus Solanum; species Solanum commersonii. The sequence goes on from JAJTWQ010000008.1 coordinate 6,401,610, forward strand.
CTCTCATCTCTAACGCATTGGTATCAATGTGTTCCTCTTCGTTGTAGCAGTGACCATCATAGCTTTTATTGAAATCAAACATAAAAGATCGAAGAATGTTGTGAAGGAGAAACTTCATAAATGATTACGCATGCAACGATTATGATGCAGTGTGTGTGGATTTTGATTCTATTGGTTATATTTTTTGTTTATAAAATGGTAACTAGTTAACTCTAGATATCAATTTGCAATAATGTTAGTGTTTTGGAAGTGTATAAAAATTGAAATCAATTAGTAAGTCTAATTTAACATGTATAAACATTTCATTGTATGAAATTTGATATCCCAACAAATTTGTGGACTCTTATACTTTTTATTGATGTTTAGAAAATGTATAAAAATTGGTCTCAATTAGCAAAGTTTAGTTTAGTATGTATAAACATTTTACAGTGTGAAATTTGATATCTCAACAAAATTTATGAAACAGTATGCTCTTCTTTATTGATGTTTAGAAGTGTATATAAATTGACATCGATTAATAAGCTATGTTTAGTTTGTATAATATCTTACAGTATGAAATAGGTAGGAAATTTGATATTTCAACAAATTTGTGTATTATTATATCTTTTATTAGTGTATACAAAATGTATTAAAAGTGGTATCAATTATTATGTTTAGTATAGTATGTATAAGTATCTTACTGTATGAAATAGGTATGATATTTTTTACCCCAACAAATTTGTGGACTATTATATTTTTTATTGATGTTTAGAAAGTGTGTAAAAATTGGTATCAATTAGTAAAAAATAGTTTACTCTGTATAAACATTTTTACTATGTGAAATAAGTATGAAATTTGATCTCTCAACAAAATTTATGGAATATTATACTCTTCTATTGATGTTTAGAATGCATACAAATTGATATCAATTAGTAAGTTTAGTTTAATATGTATAGATATCTTATGGTATGAAATTTGATATCCAATAAGATTGTGAATTATTATATATTTTATTAGTGTTTAAAAATTGGTACAAATTATTATAGTGTATATAATTATTTTACAATATGAAATAGGTATGAAATTTGATATCCCAACAAATTTAGAATTATTATATCTTTTATTGGTGTTTAAAAGGTATATAAAAATTGATACTCAACTACCCATTAGTAAAGAGCAATAAATTGTGTATTAATTTTAAAAAGTGTATTAAAATTGGTATCAATTATTATGTTTACTATAGAATATATATAAATATTTCACTGTATGAAATAGGTATAAAATTTGATACCTCAACAAATTTGGAATTATTATATCTTTATTGGTGTTTTAAAAGTATAAAATTGGTATCCAACTACCCATTAGCAACGAACAGCATATTGTTAGTATTTTTAAAAAGTATATTAAAATTGGTATCAATTAGTAAGTTTAGTATAATATGTATAAATATTTTAGGGATAATTTCAAAGACCTCCCTCCAAGTTTTGCTCTATTACGCTAATTTCTCTTGTGATTTATAATATTATGTTTACCTCCCTTATTTTGATTTTCTTGTAACCATTCTTAAAATTTATTTAACATAAATATAGATAAAATAGAATATGACTAAATTACCCCTTTTAAAATGTTACTTTTAATTATCTAATCTTATCAGTATCTTATCTATCAAAACTTTATGAATGAGAAAGCCAACTTGCAGGATTAAAAAATAATAATCAAAATCTGTGGTCTCAAAAGTAAGAGATTTAATTAACTTAATGAAATACGTATTAAAAAAAGATTTTGATTAGTAGAAAATGTGTTCGAGTATGTTCTTGCGCTTTCTTTTTTATTTTTAATTCTCCTTGCAAGAACACATACTAATTAAAGTGATGAAATTACATCAAAATTAATCTGGGAGAAAGAAGTTCATCAAATTTTAATTACAAAGTGATTGAATATCCAAAATTATCAAGATCCATTTACATGAGTTCATGAGGGATTAGAATGAAGAAGTCATCAACATGTAAAAAGATGAAAAGAAAAGAATAATTGCAGGCATTCTCCTTTAGTGGGTACGAAAATAATGTTATAAAAAAATTATAAGGGTTCAATTATGTATGTATCACAGTTCCAAACTCAGAGGACTAGAAAGTGTTTAAATTTTTTAATAGTTTTCCTTAATTAAAAAAGATATTCATAAATTAAAAAAATGTAACGTTAGATAAAGGATAAATTAGTCACATTCTATTTTATTTATGTATATTTTAAATAAATTTAAAGGATGGTTACAAGAAGATCAAAAATAAGGGAGGTAAACGTAATTACATAAATCACAGGGAAAGTTAGTGTAATAGAGCAAAATCTGGAGAGAGATCTATGAAACTATCCCAATATTTTACTGTATGAAATAGATATGAAATTTGATAACAATTTTTTATTTATGAAACTTGTATATATAAGATGCTAATTGTAAATGATGTAGTATTTTCAAATGAAAACAAATTATCCACCTCATGCAGATTGTTAAAAAAAAAATTATTCATCTAAAAAAATTACAAAAATATCATAATCCAAAAATAAAAATGCTTATTTTAATTATTTTTTTTTTTTTAAATTTCAAATAAAAAAACATCTAAATATGATATCAGCAAAAACACTATTACGTGGAAATTTTTTATAAAAAAAATTGACAACTAGAAAGAAGGAGGAAGGAAGAACCAAAATAGGAGATTGATAATATTAATAAAGAGATTGATAACAATAAAAACAATGACCAATTAATTGAGAAAACAATAGGGTATTGATATCCTATCAGTTATAGAATACTATAATTAATGTTTACACGGAAAATACATTATTAATTAATTGATTAAAAATTATTTTAATCTATTTTTTGTTTTATATTCATTTTATTAATTTATTATTTGTTAGAAATCTAATGTTATATATTGAAAACTAGAAAGTCTTTGTTATAACTAGTAATATCACTCTTAAATATGTTATTTATTAAATTTACACGTGATTTGTTATATTCATGGTTATGATTGTTTAGTTTTTTTCAAACATATGGTACAACGTTTGGTGTGTTTGCACAGTAGGTGTTGTTGGTACAAATATTATTGCAACTAAAATTGAGAGGTTAATCATTGATTTTACAAACTTTTTTTTTCTTGCAATATCATATGTCAAGGTGTTCTTAGTTTATCTGCAATAATATTTTTCAGGACAGAACAATTCTTCTTCTTACCTTCTCTACATGGAGTTATTATTATGGCTACTAAATATATTAAAAGATGATTGAACATTCCATACATAAAATTATGGGCAAAATCAACATTAAAAAAGGCAAAAATTCGGTGGTGGACTAAAAGTGCACCAATATTGTGAACATGAAGAACTATTAGTGTTTCATGGGAAAATTCAAAACTCAAAAATAAGGGACTATTTTGTGTTTTTTCTCTTGTTTTTTTTCTGTCCAATAAGTATAGTTTTTCCATCTATTAATTTCAGCCCATTTTCCTTAAAAAAAAATAAAAATCAGCCCATTTTGACATGTCCAATTTTGGTCCGATCCAGCCATTTGGCACCCCTAATTCCAACTTAACCAAAGTCATAATTTCGGGATGTTGAAAGCATCGATCATAAGCCGAGGATTGTTGTCGTTGAAGAGTCCAAAGATTTAGACATCATGATCATCGATGAACTTCCGAGCTATTTGCAAGTCTTTGAAGAAAGGCTAAAGAATCTGAAGGAAGAATTGTCCGAACAAGATTTGCAAACAACTTTTATTAGAAGGAGAAAGATATTGAAAACTGTGATTTGCATCATAGACGGGGAAGAGGTAGATGAAGATCCAAGAAAGGAGTTGAACTCGAGTTGAAGTCACAAGACCGAGTTGTGGATATCGTCATCAAGTCAAGAAAAAATTAGAATGCTTGAGAGTGATGACCTAAGTATAAAGGAGGGTGTTGAAAATAAACTTGATTAATCTCATGTACATGAACTCTATCATGTATTAGGAATTAATGTACTCATGTATGGATACGTTTTGTTCATGAACTAGGAGAAGATGAAAATTGTTCATGAACTAGAGCTTATTAGATTATGTACATACTATAGAGAAAACCTATGCATACACATGTAGCATAGTTATTTTATCAAGTCACGTTAGAAGTAAAAGGTTTCAAATCATGATTTCTAGTAAATTGCATATCCAAATGGACCCTAAGTTTTTGTTATCAAACAACTTATAGTAAATTGTTTTTTGGATATTTGTGATTTCTAGTAATGTGATACTGAAAAATTAGCATGAAACAGAAAGAATGTAGTATATCAAAATTAAAGAATCATAGCAATCAACACAGAATCTATTATTCCAATCACTCACCTTATGTACCTATTTCAATCTTTTTTGCTTTCCCTGTATCATTACTACTCGCCCCCATTTTTGTATCTTTGTATCACTGAAATTTGTTTTTAAAAAATTACGAAAATTAGAGAAAGGATGGTACAAACATTAGAGAGCTACATAAAGTATTTGTTGTTCAGAGGAAGTTGAGATTGATCACGCCTAGAGAGTTTGACTTGTAGTCCATACTTGAGGTACATAGTAAGAGCCATTTTGGGCATAACTGGATGGCCTTCCACTACCTTGACATGGTAACGATAGAGGATGGATGCAGCTGTGAATTTCATTTGATAATAAGCAAAATCTTTGCCTAAGCAAAGGCGAGGTCCTCCGTTGAAGGCAGTGAAGCGGTATGCTGGTTCACTCATGTACCGTCCATCTCTCAACCACCTTTCAGGTCTGTATTCTCTGCAATCTTTACCCCATATACCTTCCATTCTTCCCATTGTGTAGATTGCATACACCACCTTTGTTCCCTTCTTCAATACTGTCCCGTCTGGGAAAACATCGTCTTCAACAACCTAGACATAACAATACAAATTTATTCCATCATCAAATGCTATATAATAACTTAATAATGCAAATTGGTTGTATGATTAGAGCCATTAACTCTTAAAATATCAAATCAAGTACATTTTAAGTGTCAAAATTGATCTTTTAAATAAGTAGTTATGTGTGAGGTACAAGTAATGTAACCGATAGTTATCTAGTTTAAGAAATGATAATATGAGTTATTTAATGTTGAAAATAGAAAAGTTTTACCTCTTTGTGATCAACTGGGACAGAAGGGTACAATCTGAGAGCTTCAGAAAGAGCAGCTTGTAGATAATCCATTTTCTTGATCTCTGCTGGCTTGAAAATCAATGGACTTTCATTAATAGTATCCTCCCTTTCATTCAGAATCTTACAAATCTCAGCTAAAATCCTTTGTTCAACCTCCGGATTACGATCCAACAGCCAGAAAAACCAGCTTAATGCAACTGAAGATGTGTCTCTTCCAGCTAGAATGAAATTCACACATATATCTCTTAAGAACTTATCGGAAAACAGCTTTCCTTCTTCATCTCTTAACCCCATAAACACTGTTAAAAGATCTGATCTCTGTTTGCTATCTGCTATAGAAATCTCTTTCTTTCTTGTTCTGATTACTTCATCAGCAAATTCATCCACTTTTTTTAGTGAATGTTTAAGTGTCTTCTCTGTTCCTAACCCGAGGCACCTCATGGTTTTCCATACAAGCGTGGGAGTGACAAACCGTAGAACGGTTGCCTCTGTTGCTAATTCGAAAGCTTTAGCAAATGGAATTTGGGGTAAGTGAGGATGGAGACACCCTGGATCAACCCCAAAGGCAATCATGCAGACGTTATCGAATGTGAGCCTAAGGAGAACATCTTGAAGATCGATAGGGTTTGATTGCTTGATTGAATCTTCTAAAACAGGTAAGAGCCTAGAATGAACAAGCTCCAACAATGAATCTGTCGTCATGTTCCTAAACTTAGCAGAATGGAATTCAATGCTAGCTGGTTTCCTCTGTTTATGCCAATTATCATAATCTGCATTGAATATTCCATCTCCAAGAAGGTCTCTGACAGTGCTCCGGAAGTAGTCTCCTTTTGGGAAATTTGAGAAGTTTGTCTTAAGAAGATACTCAAGATTCCGGGGATCAGATGTGACCACACAATTGAGGTTGGTAAACCATGGACCTCGGAATGTAAATGTCCCGTTCATGCGGCAGAGAACATCAGAAATCCACTCATACATGTCTTTACGTAGGCCTAAAATCAAAGAAGGCAACATCCCTACGAGTGGCCAGTTTGGTAGTCCTTGTTTTTTCGCTTGCCTTAAGGAATGTATAGCGATGAAAACAACAAGTGCGAGGAATATTTCCATGATTTGTATCTCTGGCAAGAGAAACAAACTGAGATGTTCAAATGAGGAAGAAGAAGTCATGTTAATTAAGGTGAATGTATTCATGAGGTTGAGATGATAGGTAGTAGTAATATTGTTGTAGTTATAATAAGCATGGAGTGTGATTGTTTTGGTGTGATTTCTAGTGCTACAAATATAGCTTGTTTACAGTTTTGATTTGGTGAGCTGAAAATAGAAAGAAATTACTCTCATCTATATATGTTGTGATTTCAAATCACATTTCTTGTTGAAGAGGGTTTTTTGATCAACAATCAAACTGTTTTTTTTTTATCTTCTTATTTTGATTGATTTCAAAATATGGACGTGTCTCTCTCTCTCTCTCTCTCTCTCTCTTATTAAACCCGGTTGACTAAACTCGCAAGGCTTTTTTTTTTTTTTTTTTTGCAATAGAGTGGGTGAGATAGTTAACCTAAGTTACAACAGTTTTCTAGTCTTTCCCGCGCACACGTTTTTCCCTTTCTTCTTTTTTTCTTCCTATAATCCATACAAATTTCAAGTTAAGTGTGCCGTTTAGCTACAAAAACTTATTGGTCTCTTTTACCCTTTGGTATGGTGGTGCCACGTGGAATCTCTTCTGTTTTTTTCTTAGTTTTTATGCAATTGAAGCAAAATAAAATAGTTACTAAAAAAAAATATTCTCTTCGTCTCAATTTATGTGACACTTTTTAGATTTTAAGATTCAAATAAATATATCTTTGATCATATATTTTTTAATTATTGTGACTTATAGTACTTTTTATGCAGTTTACAAATATATAAAATTCATTTCAAAAAAATTATAAATTCCACGCATAAATTTTCAGTCAAACTTACATTATTTGACTCTCCAAAAATAAAAATATCATATAAATTAAGACGGAAAGAATACCAATATTTGATTGGATGAAATGGAAAGAAAGATGATGAGGATGTAAATGAAAGTGGTGTTGGGAAGGAAAATGTGTGCATCGAATGAAAGAAAGAGAGGGTAGGAATTAGTCTTTCTAGGGGAAATAAATGCATAGGAAAATAAAATGTTACTCCCTTGGTTCCTATTCTCTCTTTCTGTTCATAATTACTTGTTCACTTCTAAATTGACACATCTATTAATAAAATAATTAATGACATAATAAAATTATCATTTTACCCTTATTAATTATGAAGTGGATGAATTAAAAAACTTAAGATTTTCAAGAATTTCTATCTTTTTCAAAGTAATTAATTGAGGGTATAATAGGTAAACAAATTTGTCCTTTCTTGATTTGTCAAAATGGACAAGTAATTAGGGACAACCAAAAAAGGAAAAGTGGACAAGTAATTAGAAACAGAGGGAGTATTTGTTTCCAATTTAGATTTCACATATTTTTAAAAATTAGATAAGTTTATTATTGCATCATATTTAATGGTCTCTTGAAGTCAAGTTTTCAATAAACGAACGTAAACTAGTTTAGTTTGATTAATTATATTGCACAATGAACATGAATTAATCATTTAGATTTCTTATGTTGGTCAAATTCAGACTTGAAAGACTAATAACTCTCAAGGGTAAAATAGGAAGAACAATGTTATTTATGTGTTGATTTTGTGAAATAGCAAGTACTCCCTCCGTCCCATTTTATATGTCACTTTTTTATTTTGCACTTGCATTAAGAAATGATGTAATTTTACCCTTCTAACCTTATTTAATTTTTTTGGAACTCAAGTTTTCAATCAATGAATATGAATTAATTTATTTTAATTAATTAATTTAACCAATGAACATGAATCATTTGATTAGCTTTTCTAAGTTAGTCAAATGTGTATTTTCAAGGCTAATAACTCACAAGGGTAACAAAGGAACAATATGGTAATTTATCCATTGATTTTTTGAAATGACAAGTATTATGGACCAACTATTTATAGAAATTGATGACATATAAAATGGGACGGAGGGAGTTGTAGACAATAAAATTCGCGTCGAGAAAATAATAATCAAGAACGGAAAATTATGCAACAATCGTTTTATTATTTCAAAGTGCGAGTGTTACAATCTCTATGATTCCTCTGAATTTTCCTTTTCAAATATAATTAAAGGGCTATTGAGCTTGATCTTGAACTTGGGATTTATCTCGATCTTGAACTTGGACTTGGACTTGGACTTGGACTTGGACTTGATCTTGAACTTTATCTTGATCTTGACTTTCTAGTTGAATTCAAGGGCTTCGAGCTTGATCTTGAATTCGGTGGTCTTGATCTTGATCGTTCTTGAACTTGATCTTGACTTCTTCAAATCTTAAACTTGAACACTTGAATTCTCGAACTTGTAGAGAAATTGCGGCTTTTGATCCACAAACTTTCTCTAGCTTCTTGTTCGAATTCGTGGTTCTCTTTTCTGAATTATGCAGACTCCTATTTATAGTTTTAGAATAGGGGAGTTGTGATTGGAATAGGATTCCCTTCGGCCAATCAAATTTAAGTGACATGACATATGTGCTTTATAGAGCGGGCTTTAATTAAATTCATATTTATTGAATTTAAATAATTAAATCAATTATAGTAATCCATAATATTTATTTGAACTAATATATTCATGAATTTAATATAATCCGAATCATTTAATAAATTTATATTTAAATAAATTTTAAATAATTACAAATGCCCCTACTTCAACTCTTGTCAGAACATTTTATTTTTTGGAGACCGGACTTGAAGTACAAACCATACGATAATCGTGTGTCATTTATTTTAAGGTGCACCATAATTATATTAATTAATGAACAACCCCAAAATAATTGGAGTAACCACAATTGGAGTCCACTATTAGTCATGTGGCCACCTGCCACTTTCCATTGGTCCAAACCAATTTGGATATGGAAAACAAAATATATGTTTGTTTCAACTAGGACATGGAAAGGGTGGATTTTTTTCCAATTTCAATTACCACCGTCTGCACAATTGCGGCACAAGGTTGTTTACCATCGTGAGCCGATTATTTCAACCGGAGGAAACCAATTTTATCAAGTAATTATACTGATATTGACAAGTTTACTCCTTTTAGGAGTTCAATTACAAATATTACTCCTACTCAATCACACATTCTCCCTTTTTATCGCCTTAGCTAAGAAGGAATTATAATCCCACTCAACTTCAAATTCATATATCTTCTTTATTGTCCTAGCCAAAAAAAGAATTGTAGTTGAACTAGGAGAAAGATTTTATTCTCGTCACATGACATCTATAAATAGACACATTGTCTCCACAATTTTGTCTTCAATTACAGATTGTGAGCTACAAGCCTACGACGAAAGGGGAATAATTCAAGGTAATTTTCCTCCCTTTTTCTGATTTTCGTCACTTTTTTTTAGCTTGACACATCTGTCGTAGAAAATTCATATCTCATTGTAGAAAAATTGAAATCATGAACGATTTGATTTTCCAGAAACTAGACTTCTCGATCTCTAACATATCCAAAATTCAGAATTTAATACATTCCGAATCTTTTTAGATGATTTTTTGAAGTTAGCTCTAGATTCTGTCATGCTGAAAATTTCAGAGTTGTGCGGCTTTACTAAGACTCTCGTGTCTTGATGTAGGAATGACGAAATCACAAGCCGCTTGATTATTTAGAGTCTAGACACAAAGGTCTTCAACATATCCAAATTTCAAAATTTAATACCTTCAGAATCTTTCTAGATGATTTTTTAAAGTTAACTTTAAATTCTGTCATGCTGAAAATTTCAGATTTGTGGCTTTACTAAAACTCTTGTGTCTTGATGTAGGAACGATGAAATCACAAGACGTTTGATTATTTAGAATTTAGACACAAAGGTCTACAACATATCCGAAATTCAAGATTTAATACCTTCAGAATCTAAGTAGGTGATTTTTCGAAGTTAACTTTAAATTCCGTCATACAACTGATATTCTTAAGGCGAAAGAGGATAGATATAAATCCCCACCCTAAGAAAGGTAATTTATGGTATTCTTAAGGAGAAAGCGGATAGATATAAATCCCCTCTCTAAGAAAGGTAATTTATGGTATTCTTAAGGCAAAAGCAGATAGATACAAATCCCCTCCCTAAGAAAGGTAATTTATGGTATTCTTAAGGCGAAAGCGGATAGATATAAATCCCCGCCCTAAGAAAGGTAATTTATGGTATTCTTAAGGTGAAAGCGGATAGATATAAATCCCCGCCCTAAGAAAGGTAATTTATGGTATTCTTAAGGGATAATTTATGGTATTCTTAAGGCGAAAGCGGATAGATATAAATCCCCGCCCTAAGAAAGGTAATTTATGGTATTCTTAAGGTGAAAGCGGATAGATATAAATCCCCGCCCTAAGAAAGGTAATTTATGGTATTCTTAAGGTGAAAGCGGATAGATATAAATCCCCGCCCTAAGAAAGATAATTTATGGTATTCTTAAGGCGAAAGCGGATAGATACAAATCCCTGCCCTAAGAAAGGTAATTTATGGTATTCTTAAGGCAAAAGCGGATAGATACAAATCCCCACCCTAAGAAAGGTTATGGTATTCCTAGGGCGAAAGCGGATAGATATAAATCCCCGCCCTAAGAAAAGTAATTTATGGTATTCTTAAGACGAAAGCGGATAGATATAAATCTCCGCCCTAACAAAGGTAATTTATGGTATTCTTAAGGCGAAAGCGGATAGATACATATCCCCGCCCTAAGAAAGGTAATTTATGGTGTCAAGACTTGAAAACTTCAATTTTCAGACTTGAATAATTTGAAGACTTCAACTTGCAAACTTAAAGAATTTGAAGACCTCAACTTCCAGACTTGAAGAATTTGAAGACCTCAACTTCCAGACTTGAAGAATTCGAAGACTTCAACTTGCAGACTTAAAGAATTTGAAGACTTCAACTTGCAGACTTAAAGAATTTGAAGACTTCAACTTGTAGACTTAAAGATTTCAACTTGAAGACTTAAAGATTTCAACTTGCAGACTTGAAGACTTCAATTTGCAGACTTGAAGAATTTGAAGACTTCAACTTGTAGAATTAAAGAATTTGAAGACCTCAACTTCCAGACTTGAAGAATTTGAAGACTTCAACTTGCAGACTTAAAGAATTTGAAGACTTCAACTTGTAGACTTAAAGAATTTGAAGACTTCAACTTGTAGACTTAAAGAATTTGAAGACTTCAACTTGTAGACTTAAAGAATTTCAACTTGAAGACTTAAAGATTTCAACTTGCAGACTTAAAGACTTCAACTTGCAGACTTGAAGAATTTGAAGACTTCAACTTGCAGAATTAAAGAATTTGAAGACCTCAACTTGCATACTTGGAGGACTTTGAAGACTTTAATTTGCATACTTAGAGGATTTGAAGACTTCAACTTGTATACTTGGAGGATTTAAAGACTTCAACTTGCATACTTGGAAGATTTGAAGACTTCAGCTTGCATACTTGGTGGATTTGAAGACTTCAAATTGCATACTTGGAAGACTTGAAGACTTCAGCCTGTATACTTGGAAGATTTGAAGACTTCAACTTGTATACTTGGAAGATTTGAAGACTTCAGCTTGCATACTTGGAAAATTTGAAGACTTCAACTTGTACACTTGGAGGATTTGAAGACTTCAACTTGCATACTTGGAAAATTTGAAGACTTCAGCTTGCATATTCGGAGGATTTGAAGACTTCAACTTGTATACTCGGAGGATTTGAAGACTTCAATTTTATAGAAACTTCAAGCATATTGTTAATGAAAATCATATTTTTAAGGGTTTGCCCCATCTATTGACCAATCAATACTTCGTACAAGTCTGAAGTTTCATGAGACAAAAGATAAAACAAAATACTTATCGCTTTGACTGTCATATGACAGATCAAGTAGGAACATGTAGTTTTTTGACACTCATGCAACTGAACTTAGGATATATTTTAAGCACCTACGTACCTCAATGAAAATGATCAAGTCACAACGTAGTTCTGGGGGAGTGATTTTTTTATTGTTGTGTCGTACACAGTTTATACTCTTGTGGGCCAGGAATGACATGCAGTTTAGGCTCGTACCTTAAAGAGCATCATCTTACTTCAAGGGTAGTACCATTTTTAGGAATTTTTCATTAATAGGACCAATCCTTACGCCATCTGCATCAATAAGCTTGTAAGCACCATGTGAATATGCTTCTTGTACGACATATAGTCCATCCCACTTTGAGGTAAATTTTCCCCCAGACTTGTGCGAAGTAATGATGGGTCTTCTTACCGCGAGAACTTGGTCTCCAACTTGGAAGCACCTCAAGTGAACCTTCTTATTGAAAGCACAAGATAGAGGAGCTTGATAACATTCAAGGTTTTGCTGGGCTTCTAGCCTCTTTTCGTCAAGTGCTTCTAACTCAGCAAGATGCAGTCGAGCATTTTCTTCTTCAGTGATCCCTTCTTGAATAACACGTCTTAAGGAAGGTATTTGACACTCGAGTGGTAGGACTGCTTCAATTCCAAAGAAAGTGAATATGATGTTGCTTAAGTTGGAGTGCGGTATGTTGTCCTATATGCCCACAAAGCTTTTTCCATTCTTTCATGCCAATCCCATTTGGACTTGGAGACAACTTTCTTCAAGAGGTTGCATAGAGTCTTATTGAATGCTTCAGCGAGACCATTGGCAGCAGCATGATACATAGAAGATTTACGCTGCTTGAAACCAAAGAGATCACAAATTTTGTTCATTAACTTGTTATCAAATGGCTTGCCATTGTCTGTTATTATGTAGCGAGGGATGCCAAAACGATAGATGATATTCACTCGAATAAAATTTGCAGCATTCTCTTTCTTCACTTCTTTAAGAGCGACAGTTTCAACCTATTTTTGAGAAGTAATCTGTTGCAGCCAAGATGTACAAGTGTCCACCAGAAAATTTTGGTAGTGGTCCCACAACATCCAATCCCCAAGCGTCAAATGGCCAAGATGTAATAGTTGGGTGCAATACTTCGGGCTGCTGATGTATGAAATTCGCATGAAATTGACAAGCATCGCACCTCCGAGCATAATCTAAGCAATCCTTCACCATGGTTGGCCAATAATACCCCATCCTCTTTATGTGAAAGTAGAGTTTTGGTCCAGATTGATGCGATCCACATAATCCCGAGTGTGGTTCTTACAAAGCTTGAATTGCTTCTTCCTCTCCCAAACATCGTAATAGTACACCCTCAAATGATCTTCTATATAATGTGTCCTTGTAGTAAAGGAAGCGAGGTGCACGACAACGAATGTCAGTCCTTCTCATTGGATCTTCTGGAAGTATCCCATAACACATGTAGTCAATAATGGGTTGTCTCCAATCTTCCTTCGCGGCTTCAAAAATGGCGACGAGATGATCAAGCTCATTTTCTATACATTCTTCCTCATTTGGCGGTGGTACTATCCATTTTTGACAAATAGTCATTTGTGTCTGATTAGGAAGGGTTAGCGTTGAAGTTAGAGCCATCAATGCATCAACTTTCTTATTCTCCGTTCTACGCACATGTTGAAGGGTTACATCTCCAAGCCATCCTATCAATTTTTGGGCATAATCATGATAAGGACACAATTCGGGCTTCTTCACCTCATAACTTCCCAAGAGTTGGTTGATCACCAACTGAGAGTTACCAAAGACTTGTAAGTTTAATTGTTTCATGTCAACGACCATCTCAAGTTCAAGTATCCATGCTTGGTATTCAGCGACATTATTGGAGCAACATTACTTCAAAGTAAAGGAGAATGGTAGAATATCTTCTTGTGAAGTGATAAACACTACGCCAGCACCAGCTCTGCCACGATGTGCAGCTCCATCAAAGTACATTTTCCAAGGAGGTTGAACTTCAATTAACATCGCATCTTCATCAGAAAGCTCATCAGCTAACTCCCAATCATCCGGTACCGGATGGTCTGCCAAGAAATCCGCCAATTGTCCTTTCATAGCTTTTTGAGGGATGTACACGATCTCAAACTGTTGGAATTGGAGGTACCATCTTGCTAGTCGGTCACCAAGGACAGGTTTCGACATAACAAACTTGATGGGATTTACTCTAGAAATAAGACGAACAACATGGGCTTGAAAATAATGCTTCATCTTTTGAATTGAGAAGACTAGCACCAAGCACAATTTTTCAATTGGCTAATAGTTCAGCTCATTTAGTGTCATCGTTCTACTCAAGTAGTAAAGAGAGTTTTCTTTGCCTTCACTATTCTCTTGATCTAACCGGGCTCCTATGGAACTTTCTTGTGCCGCAATGTCGAGTATCAATGGCTTTCCGGGTATAGGGGCTGCCAAAACTGGAGGTTTCGCTAAATATGACTTGATACTTTTAAAGGTGTCGCTACATGCTTCATCCCAATTAAAAGGAGCACATTTCTTCATAAGATGACTGAATGGTTGGTATCGTCGTGCTAGATTTGAGATGAACCTCCTCAAGTAGGCTAGCTTTCCTTGGAAACTTTTTAACTCATGAATATTTCGAGGCTCAGACATCTTCGATATTGCATAAACTTTGGTTTGATCAATTTCAATTCCTCGATGTCTCACAATGAAGGTAAGAAACTCTCCAGAAGTAACTCCGAAGGCACACTTCAATGGATTCATCCTTAGTTGATATCTTCGAAGTAGCTCAAACACCATTCTTAAGTCTTTCAAATGATCACTCCTCTTTCTCGACTTTACCACCAAGTCATCCACATAACATTAAACATTTTTATGGAGCAAGTCATCAAATATATTTTCCATAGCACTTTGATATGTAGCACCAGCATTCTTCAAATTGAAAGGCATCACTTTGTAGCAATAAATACCTTTAGGCGTGCGAAATGCGGTGAGTTCTTCATCTTTTGGTGCCATATATATTTGATTATAGCCAGAAGAACTATCCATGAATGACATTGCCTCAAAACCAGTGGTGGCATCAATCATTAGCTCAGGAATGGGAAGAGGGAACTCATCTTTAGGACATGCATTAGTGAGATCCCTGAAGTCAACACAAACTCGAATTTGGTCATTCTTCTTCCTTACAGGAAAAATACTTGAAATCCATGTAGGATATTTAACTTCACGAATGAATCCTGCCTCAATGAGTTTGTTAACTTCATTCTCTATCAATGGAACCAAGTCTGGCCTAAAACGTCTTTGGGCTTGTTTAACAGGACAAGCACCATTTTTGACTGCCAACTGATGGACTGCTACTTTAGGATTCAAGCCAGGCATTTCTTTATAACTCCAAGCAAAGACATCCCTATATTCCTTGAGTATATTCATATAAGCGATTTCTTCATCAACTTCTAGAAAGGCACTCAAGTAAGTAGGCCTTGGATCTTCATCAATGCCAAGGTTAACTTCCTTTAAGGGATCTATTGTGGTCTTCACTCCTACTTCAAGTTCTGGTGGAGCATCTCCAGCATCTTCCTCTTCTAGAGGGTCATTGTCATTGACAGATATATGACAACACCAGCCAATATCTTCTAACTCTTCATCAATCTTCATTTGAGGCAAAAAATCGTGCTCATTCTGGATTGTAACATGATATAAGGAGCCTACACTTTCTTCATCTTCCTCGCGCTCCTTGGTGTAAACCACAGAACTACGTTATGACTTGATCATCTTCATTGAGGTACGTAGGCGCTTAGAATATATCCTAAGTTCAGTTGCATGGGGGACAAATTTGAATGAAGACTCAGATTTGTCTTCGATAGCCTCTATGATAAAGTTCTTCAATTGATCAATTAGAATCAAACCTTCAGCTGAGATATGAATCTCTTTGATCTTTGTTTGTTTTACGCGAGACTCTCCTTTGTCTTGAATTTTAGAAAGCTTCGAAGTTCTTGACTTGATCTTCTTTGGATCATGTTATCCATCTTATTTGTTAGCTTGGAAAGTTTAACATCTTGTTCGTGACCACACTTCGTCAATCCTTCAATTGCTTTAGTCAAGCTTGCTAGTATTTCTTCTATAGTGCAATCATTTGATATTCTTTGACGTTTGAAAAGTTGAGATGAGAGGTAGAGATTGTCCCACTGGGCGTTTGTAGACAGTAAAATTCACGTCGAGAAAACAATAATCAAGAACGAAAAATTATGCAACAATCGTTTTATTGATTTAAAAGTGTGAGTGTTACAATCTCTATAATTTCTCTGAATTCGCCTTTTCAAATATAATTCAAGGGCTCTTGAGCTTGATCTTGAACTTGGGATTTATTTCGGTCTTGATCTCTATCTTGAACTTGGACTTGGACTTGATCTTGAACTTTGTCTTGATCTTGACTTTCTAGTTGAATTCAAGGGCTTGGAGCTTGATCTTGAATCCAGTGGTCTTGATCTTGATCGTTCTTGAACTTGATCTTGACTTCTTCAAATCTTAAACTTGAACACTTGAATTCTCAAATTCTTGAACTTGTAGGGAAATTGTGGCTTTTGATCCACGAGCTTTCTCTAGCTTCGTGTTCGAATTCTTGGTTCTCTTTTCTGAATCATGAAGACCCCTATTTATAGTTTTAGAATAAGGGAGTTGTGATTGGAATAGGATTCCCTTCGGCCAATCCGATTTAAGTGACATGGCATATGTGCTTTAATTAAATTCATATTTATTGAATTTAAATAATTAAATCAATTATATTAATCCATAATATTTATTTGGACTAATATATTCATGAGATATAATCCGAATCATTTAATAAATTTATATTTAAATAAATTTTAAATGATTACATGAGTATTAAAGATCATCTATTTTTAGTAAAGACTACATATACTCCCTCCGTCCAACAATAATTGTCCACTATATTAAAAATAGTTATCCAATAATACTTGTCCAGTTTAGAAAATCAAGAGTTAATTTACCTTTTGTGTCAATTTTATCTTTGCTATTAAATACTATTATGTGGTGAGTGAACTGGAAAAAAAAAAATTATTTTTATTTTGATTTAATAAGTAGAAATAAGTGCACATGAAAATAAAATGTTACCCCTTTTATCCCATATTACTCATCTACTTTTCCATTTATCATCTCTTAAGAAATCATAAATTAAAAAAAAAATTAATGTTTTTAATATACTCTATTATGTGCCTTATTCATCAATACTAAGATTAAAAATGGAGTAACTTTGAAATATCGTCATTGTTCCATGTATGTATGTATGATATACACCCCTTTTCCCTTTTTTTTTATATTCTTTTGGTGGAACCATCAACAACTCCTTAAAGTTGGCACCAATTTTTACTTAGACACCTCAAATAGGCTTTATTCATTTTAAACGCCTCAAGTAGGGCCCCGCTGTGTCATTTTGACCCCTTTTTTGACAATCAACTAAAATTACAAAGTGTGTAATACAATTGCGAATGACATGACATGATGACTAATTAGAAGTTGACATGTGGCGTTTTAGTGTAAAAATAATAATATTAAAATAAATTATTAAAAAACAACTAATTTTCAATAAAATAAATAAATCAAATTACCTATTTTCTACCACTCCCACCCCCACCTCCACCCCATCGGCCTTACTTCCGTCCTTTTTGTCTCCCCAACCCCTCCACCATATTTTGGTTATTCTTCCATATTTTTTATAATAAAAAAATCATTAGATTTTAGTCCTTCTTTTTTTATTTTTTTGTTGTAAATTTGATTTTGAGAACAATTTTATCGATAGTGAGGTGAGTTTCTAATAAATATGACATTTTTCTTATATTATTTTTTTGAAAAAAAATGTGTGTTTTGTTCTAATGAATGTTTTCAAAATTAGTGTGATGATTTTTTAAAATTTTGTTCTTGTAAATATTTTTAAAATTAGTGTGATAATTTTTTTGTTTTGTTTTTTCATATTTTGGAAGGTTTTTCATCATGATTTTTTATGGTGGAAGGTGGAATAAGTGGTGGGATAAAGAATGAAGAAGAAAAATAATATGAAGAAATTTTTAAAAAAACACTCCTCATGCACTCAAAATGGGTGCATCACACCCAATGTGTCAAGTTAGTAGTAAGTGTCAAAATGACACAGCGGGACTCAACATGAGGTGTCTAAAATGAACAAAGCTTAGTTAAGGTGTCTAAGTGAAAATTAGTGCCAACTTTAGGGGGTCATCGATTGGTTCATCCTATTCTTTTTGCTTCACTTGAGCCGAGAGTTTTTTGAAAGCATTCTCTCTATCTCTATGAGATAAGGATAAGGTCTGTGTATATTCTACTTTCCCCAGATTCTTCACTTTGTGGGATTTTAGTGGATATTTGTAACCTTCTAAAACATATTAATTTTAAAGATAAAACGAGAAAAAATTATTTAATTCTATTTTAATTTGTAAATTGAACAGAAAATATGGACGAAGGAAGTACTTGCCACAATTTAGGTGAGATAATTTAAATTGACACAAAATTTAAGGAATAGAAACACTTAAATTGATGGAATAAAATGAATCTTGGATAATTATATAATTATAAATCAATCCAACTAAGAAAAGTGTTGAAATTAAGTTATCTTTTATTAAACTCGTACATCATGAATTCTCCATTTGTAGAAGTATACTGTAGACCCCACAAACTGAACTTATTGTTGCCCAATCTTACACAATTTCTCATTTCTTTGAAATATTTCCCTCCCTTTAATCAATTTAGGCCATCAATTTATTTCCTTTTTCAAATAAGTTTTCAGTTGTACGTATTAGGTTTCTGGAGGAAAAAGAAAAGAAAAAATATTCCTGGGAATTAAATAACATTTCATAGCCACAAGTTGTAATTATTGGTTGTTTACCAACTATTTAAAGATTGCAAAAGAAGCAACTCGTTTTTAGTTGAGCATCACAAATTGCAATTACTCCCTCCGTCCCATTTTATGTGAGGTAATTTGACTCAGCACAGAGTTTAAGAAAGAAAGAAAGATTTTTAAAATTTGTGGTTCAAAATGAATGTTAGAAATTTGTATAGCTATAAATCATTTCATTAAGAATAAAATATACATTTTATAGTTGAATTGTTACTTTATATAGAAATGTATCATTTCTTTTTTGATTGATTAAAAATAATAGTAAATTACATAAATTGAGACATAGGGAGTATTAAATTGGAATCATGACATAAATAAATTTATTTCTTGTTTAACTAAAAGTTGGTATTTGGCAATACATTTTGGGACTTATAATTTAAATTCGAAATTTGTTTATAAATGTGAACAATAACTTAACTTCAGCTTACCAATAATCATTCTTTACGTCTTGTTAAAGGAAATCCATGTATGTTTCTTGTCTCAATTATCTTAGGTTATCCAATTATTAAGGCATCCCTCTTTTTTCAGTTTTACTGAATTGGGTTATCTTTACGATTATTATTATTTTTATTTTAATGCCGCATTAATTGTTAACAATTTCTTACGCTAATAGCGCAACTTATGTCTTACCAACTTTATAATTTGATAAATTAAGGCAACTTAAATTAGAATCTTTGATTCATAAAAGTTATCTCTTTCATCACTATCTATTGTTTCGATTTAATTTATGGGATAGGCAATTCTTACAACTTATTTTTATTAATATAAAGTAATTAAATAAAAGAAATATCACATCATATATGTATTTAATACTCTATATGACAAGTTATAAATATACTTTTTAATAATTACTATTAAAATAACATTTTAATTACAAGCAATGGCGGATCCATAATTTCGATTCAAGGGGGTTCAAAATATATATGAAGTAAAGGTGCAAAAATTACATGATAAATAAAGAGAGAGGGGCGATGAAGGACAATACTAGTTTTAACCCACTAAATTGTAACTCACATTGTGTAACACCTTGAAAATTGAAAAGTTAGATTGGAAAGGAAAGGTTAAATTTTTTGCACTGGTTGCAGGTTCTACGAGCCATCCTAGGGACCCTAGGAAGTTCTACGGGTCATAGGAAGCTATCGTAGGAATTGGGTTGAATTCTGAAAAATGTCAAGTCCTATATGTTGGCCTACAGATGAACACGACGAGTCGTAGGAGGTCTTACGGGCCGTAGGAAGTCCCCGTAGGGTGGATTCGGAGAATTGATTTAAGACCTCAGGTTTACTAAAGGTTTCAAGGGCTTATAGAAGTTTCCACGGGTCATAGAAGGGGTCCGTAGAAGTGATCCAGACTTAGTGAAATTTTGGACTTTGATTTGGGTTCTAAGAGAGGGCCTTACGGGCCGTAGAAAGGTTGACGATCTGTAGGAAGGGTTTCGTGGAAGTATGGTCAATTAATGAGCCCTAGTAACAGTTCTACGGTTGACCAGGACGGTCCGTAGAAAGTAACGAACCGTAGGTCCAACCGTAGACATTGTCTGACCGTTTTTAATTAAGGGTGATTTAGTCTTTTTCTACCCATTTAACCCCTAAACTATGTCGTGTTGACCTTATAACTACCCTTATATATGATTTTACCCTTCAAAAAATCCTTCATTCCCTCCCATTTGCTCAAACTCACAAATTCTCACAAGGGTTTCTTCTCCAAAATTCTCTCAAGAACTCCAAGGTGAAGAACTTGATTTTAGGGTTTTGATTACCTAAGGTTTGTGGGAGTTCAACGATGGATCCCTTTCATCCATTGGGTTCCAAAAGAAATCTCTAATTCAATTTCACTCAATTATCTAGGATTCTTCATGGGTCCAATTTGTTATGATTCAGTTGTTATTATTTGATCTTATTATGCATGATTTGATTCAATTACATGTTTTCCAATTGATTTCATATGGACCACTGCCTATGCCTATTTTATGAATATGAACTATGCTTATGAACTTATGAATTATGATTATGAATTTATGCATGATTTATGAAATTGATGATTTATGACTAAAGGATGCTTTTAAGATGAAATGTCAATGATTTGTGAAAGATTTTCTCACATTTGAAAGGAATCATGATTTAGATACTTAGAAAGGTAAGTGTCTATTATGAATTTATTCCCAGTTTTTGATATGATTATGATTATGTCTTTTCAGTTGGGATTTACTTAGCACCGAAAGGACTTTGAGATGGAGGCTATACTTTTAGTAGAGGTTTAGTCTTTAGTAACAATCTCATTGTCCTAAACTACATGCCCCTATAGGATTGTCTTAAATGACCTAGCTAATGGATCCACTTTAGTAATAATGGATGATACAAAGTTTTGCCAAGACTCTCTCTTTTCGGTGTGAGATTTACACATGATTCCATGTTATAACTTGCATGGTCTTATTGTCGGTTAACGGTAAATATCTCACAAAGGGACTATGTTTTCTTCAAAAAGTTTTATCAAAGTTTTTCCCTATGGTTTTCAAATATGCATTGACCTTGTTAATAACTTATGATTTCTCTTTAAAGATTTTTATTGCGTTTTACTTGGTCATGCTTATCATGTTTAAGTTCACTATATTATTATGCTTATCTATTTATGCATTTACCCATACTCAGTACATTCATAGTACTAATGCATATTTGTGCATATAGTGTCTCATAATATATGGTATGCCACTCCTCCACCGGAATGCACTTAGGTGGATTGCTTCGCTATCGACTACTTGTATTTGTGAGTCCTCATGATTCCAGGCCAAAGTCATGGACAATTTTAGTGCTTTGATGTCTTTTTAGTATTCAGATTATATTCGTGACTTAGGAGTTTGTCCTAGTCACATCTATGAATAAAAGGCTTATGTCAGACTTAGTAGTATTCCACATATTCTCTTATGTACTCTATTGGTATCTTTTATGTCATCTTATGGGTTGAGATTTATATTGCTTACAATTTCATTTATCGTATTTTTTACATCATGTTTATATAAAGTGGCTTGTTTAGGGTCTCTCGGGGTTTTATTCTCCATATCACATCTAGGGTATACTTTGGATCGTGAAAAACTAGGTATTTAGAGCATCATGTTTTAAAAATGTTTCTAGGATATTTGACAAGCCGCGCCAAGTAGTGTCTTGTTAATGAGTGTGAACCGCGCCGCATTTATGAATAGTAAACTACAAGGCGTTTAGGAAACTTCTCTTTCATTATTCTAAAATCACTCCATAAAGTTTATTTCTATAAAGGTCTTACTCCTAACTCTTATTTGATTCTTTTCAGGATATGCCTCCTCGAAGAGCTAACTTATGAAGAAATGTGGGTGAGAATGTGGAGCCCGAGGTTCCTCAAGTTTCGGTGGATCCTTTAGTCGACAAAGTGTCTCATGCCGAATTCTAAGCCACTTTTCAAATGTGAACTCAAGATATCACAGACCAGGCTAATAGATAGGTCATTGCTCCCGTGAACGAATTGTAGGTACAATGACAACAAAGTGAGGTGATGAGTGGTAGATTTGCACTCATTTAAGGTCCATTTAGCTCAATAATTAGTGTCCTCAATGCCTAACTTTGTCATTTTCTAATCAAATATTGATGATTTGAGGCTATGAAGACAATTGGACAAGGCAAGGACTACAATTAAAAAGAATGGCCAAAAATACAAATAGAGGTACAAACTGAACATTGTTGATCGCCTAACATGAAGGGCAGATCGCCAATTGAGCACGATCTCTCCCAAACTGATAGTGCATAGTACGTGTGTCTATCAAACAAGGTTGGTGAACTTTAGTAGAGAAGGCGTTATACCGAGTTAGAATGACAATCCTACTTGGGAGTGTGCAAAAACCGAACCGACAATAAATCGAATCGAAAAAAATGTTATTGGGTCATTGCTATTGGATTATTGGGTTAACAGGTTTTTAATGATTTTTAAAAAAAATATTGGTTATCGGTTTAGTATTGGGTTATTGGGTAAACCAGTGACCCATTAAGACGATAGTAAGTTACTACTATTGTCACGCCCCAAACTCTAGGGGCGCAACTGGCTCCTAATGCCAGAACTCAGGCCCGACCCGACCCTGCTGAACCATTTGCTACTAGCGCATGGAAGCCACACGCAATCAAGAAATCAAACAAGTATATCTCGGCTTATAACTAAGCCATCGGCTGGCAAGACCCCTGTCAACTAATCTATAAAGAAACAGGTACTCCTAGGAGATCATATAAATAAATAGCCAACTAGCACAGAAGTCCTGATTGGGCCATCGAGGCCACCATGATATCTATACCAAAACTAAAAGCAGGTATATATCAATACAATACATCAAACTGCTCACAAGCTTGGCAAACCAACAACATAGGCACCCCACACACTAGTCTGCAAGCCTTTAAAAGTAGTAAAGATTAGCGGGACAGGGCCCCAGCCTACCCATAAAGATATATACAACAAAAGGTAACAAACTTCCCAACTCTGACAGCTCCGGAGGAAAGGGGCTAGCCAATCGAATAAAAGTCAATCTTGCTGCTGAGGAGGTCTATGCAGTCATCTGTCAAGACCTGCATGCATGAATGCAGTGCCCCCAAGGAAATGGGGCGTCAGTACAAAATAATGTACATGGTATGAAAGGCAATAGACTATGATGAGGTATCCTGATATACTGGAATAATCTGATAAATAAATCAAGGATAAGATAAGTGTACTGACCTGCTCCTAAATCTAAACTTATCAAAAATAATAAAACAACAACCTAACCAAGCCCCCATACGCTCGGCAGGTACAAACAGCACACAAGACCACCTACTCAGGCCCCCAAAAGCCCGGAAGGTGCCAATCAACCTATATACCCCTATCAGTAGTCCCCTAGCCCCATAGGCAGTCATATAGCCCTCTTAGGCATTAATATAGCCTCGTAGGAAGCACATAGCTCTCTTAGGCATCAACGTAATTCATAGACAACTCATAGCCCTCTTAGGCAACAACCTGGCCCTGTAGGCAACTCATGGCCCTGTTAGGCATCCATATAGCCCTGTAGGCAGAACATAGCCCTTCTATGCATAGATCACATTCCTGCAACTAACCACAATAACCCCAACGTCAATAATAACAATCCAAAGCAAGCAATTTAGTTATATGCAACCTATAAAAATAGCCTCTAAGTCGTGTCCAACATAGGGACGCTACTAACTGAATAAGAATCCCGACAAGGGAGGATTATATCAACTCGAGCAGCCAACAATCAACAATCACGGCTACAAGTATATCAAGGATAACAACCCAAATACATTGCTTCTAAGCTTTAAGGAAACATGTCGTAAGTAGGGAATAGCCTTAACATACCTTTTTCACTAAATTCACGTGGCTTAACGACTTTTACTCAATAATCCCTTGATACTACAACAAGGTGGGACCATAATCAACACAAAAAAATAAAAGATACCATGACAATACGATAAAATATATGTATTTCCGTAGCAAATTGCTATTTGCTGCTTATAAAAGCTAGAGTCGATGAAAGAAAGGTCTTACCTTGATCTTAAAGTCGTAATACGCCTCAAAACCTTCAAATATATCCAAACCCTTGTTGTCCCAACACTAAAGTGTGATACGCTACGAAATCGATAAAACAAATTATACCATGATGATGAGCCCAATGCGTAGAACAACTTTCGTCAAGGACTTAAGTCGAGAAAATATGTACCTTAGTTGATCCTAGAAATGGGTTTCTCTATTTTTCTCTCGTTTTTAGCTAAAAATGAAGAAAGGTTTCGAAGACGAAGATATATGTAAAGTTCGACCGACCTAGGGCCCCACCTCACGTGCCTACTTGCGCAGTCCCACGAAAATGCAAATATCTCTCTATTCTAAAGTCGTATGAACAAATAGTTTAATGCATTCGAAACTAGACTCATACACCTTCGATTCGATAGGTCGTGGGCCCCATAACTCTTTATATATTGGGAGAAAATTTCCAAGACATTTGACCCAAATTTCAGAGAAATCTTAAAAAGGAACTTACGATAACTTCTGCCAACTTTTATTTCGCCACTTACTTAACTTCAAAACTTGAGATACAACCCTTGAACACTTAAAATATGACATACCACATCATTTTTAATTTATTACTCACTCTCTTTGTCTTTCCACGAAGATACGAGTTAATTTAGACGTTTTGAAGAGTCGGGTGTTACAATTATACCCTTCATAAATATGAAATATTAATAATTTAACATAACTAGATACTATATCAGTACTCTACACTATGGTCTACACACTTCACACGTTATAGTACTTCTACTTCATATCAGAAATTTCATATTGTAACACCACGAAAGTTTTGTAGGTTGAACTAGAGCCTAAACGTAGTGTCAATGAGGTATAAAATGAATTCCCCTAAGTTAGTACACCATCTAGGTGTGCTATGGTGGTCTATGAGTTAAGGCCTAAGGGAGGAGTGCCAAACAAAAGGGGCAAGCCAAGGCCTAAGGCTAAGTCTGCCCCAAATTTGAAGCGACTGCCTCAAACTCCATGGCCATCACCACGGCTCGTGGTCATGACCACGGACCGTGGGAGGCTTCGTGGAGTTTCTTTGGTCGAGGGAGAGGGACCTCCAAGTATCCCAGACACTGCCTCACCCTTCACTAGAGGGACCACGAGTCGTGGTCCACTTCACGGTTCATGAAGGTGGGCATGGAGTTCTCTTAGCTTTTAGGAATTTGTGGGTTGTTAGGGTAGCTACTTCCCAAGGCACCACGGGTACCACTACGGGCTGTGGTGACTTGACGAGGGAGAGGGGTGGCTCGTAAACATCACTTGGCACCAAGGCTTGAAGGCCTTGCCTCCACAAGGCCAAGTCAGGACCAAGACCATCACCACGGACGGTGGTCATGACCACGGATCGTGGGAGGCTCCGTGGTCTTGCCTTGGCCAAGTGTTGGCTTGTGCACGAAAGGGGAGACACTGCCTCCAACACCACGGGCAGTACCACGGCCCGTGGTGCACTTTCACGGTCCGTGAATGTTGGCCGTGGTCCCTGACGGGGACCATTTAAATGAGGAGTTTTGGGACTTTCCTTTTAAGTCCTATTTAAGTAGGGGTGTTTTGGGTATTTTTAGAGGTTAATTATATATTAGTTTTTAAGTCTAAATTCACAAGTTTTGGTCATTATACACAACACCCAATTGAAATCAAAACTCTCCCACTTCTCTCTAAACCCTCTCTCTAAAAACCTTAGAAGAAGAAAAATACATTGGAGCTAGGGTTTTAATGTTCTTTCCAAAATTGCTTGGAGCTTCTCCATTGATTCTCAAGGAATCAACTAAGGTATGGTTGCTTATCACTCTTGGGATTCCTTTCCCCAAGAGGTCCTTTCAAGATGAATTTCAAAATCTCCAATTTCTAGGTTTTCAATCCAAAAATATGGGTCTTCTTTCTAAAGTGAAATTGATGTTATAAACGAATTTGATTGATGTTATATGAACAATTATGAATGAATTTATGTTGTAGTTGTGGTTTCTTGAAGAATTCCCCATGAAACCCATGTTTCTCCTTCTTTTCCTAATTCTAACCCTAGTTTGTGTTGGATATTAAGTGAAGGCTATGAATCGAATGTGATGTTATGTAATTCATGTTTGTATGATGATTCTACCCTAGGTTATGTATAATTTCTATGAAATTAGGGTTGAGTCTTTGAATGAAACCTTGAAGGCTATGAAGGGAATATGTCAATTGCTTATATTGAGGTTGATTATCTATTACTTCATGAATTACCTTGTATTATGTATTGGTTATGAACTGATTGGTGATTGAAGTATGAATTTCCTATGAAGGGCAAGAAGGTATGAAGGTTGGTTCTTCTTTGAACTCAAGTATGAAATGTGAATTACTTATATTGTAATGATGATATACCTAATGTGTTGTTGTGGTGTTGATGACCTAGCCTCCTCATCCTTAACCCTCTACACTTGAATTAGCTATGAAATATGTATGTATGTTATGGTATGATTGCTATATGATTGAAAAATAGTTCTCACGATTATAGTGTAATGTAAAGTGAAAGGGTTACTCACTTACTAAGTGTTTCTAAAGTGAAAGGATTGTTACTCACTTATTAACACATATGAGCTATTATGGTAAGATGTTTACATAAGAGTCTAGTAAAGGATAATGTGAACTTATGTGATGACAAAAGATGATTACAAAAGGGAATCAGATGCTTAGCACCGAAAGGGCATGTAAATGAGATGGGGGTCTCATGTTTAGTAAGTTCGGCTCCCCACATGGGTTTCCTCACGTTTAGCAAGTCCGGATTACCCACGGTATGTGTTGTCTCATGAGATGGAAATCCCCCACGTTTAGTAAGTTAGGATTTCTAGGAGCAATCTCCTTGACCCTTAACTATGTGCCCACATAGGACTTTAGCTTAGTGGATCCACCTAGATAGCTATGTACGAATGGTTACACCTTAGGCAAGTGTTAACCCTCTCTTTTCGTTGTGGGAGTAGAACAGCGGATTCCATGTAGCTCTCATGGTCTATGTCGGTTATGGCAATATCTCCCTAATGTAAAACTAAATGAAGGTATGAAGGTGTGAACTCTTACTAGGGATTTCTTAAGGGTTTTTACATTGTGTAAGAGAGGGTATAGGACTTCTCTTGCACATTGCACTTGTGGGATCCTAAGAGATGGTTGTAGTAGTGTTCTCTTATGATTATGATGATTATGACTTATGTATGTTGAAGCTATGTTATGTATGATCATTATGAATATGGTAAGTTATGATGAAGTATGATCTTATATATGTATACATGAAGTAGGTTGGTTAATGTGATACTTGACTTTGAATAGGGTTATGGGATTCTATTCCTTGCATTGCACTAGATTACTTGGGTTGTCTACGTGTTGGGATGATATTATGTTGGTTTGTACTATGATACTTACTTTGTGTGCATATTGGATTTACTTGGTAAAAAGCATGTTTTGACTAAAATGAACTTTCATGCATGTTTCAATGGTTTTTATGCATAGTAGCCATACTTAGTACGTGTGTTGTACTAACCCATATTGTCTCCTTTTTCCCCAAACATTTAGGTTCGAGCCATTGAGGATTCAAGCTTACTTCTCAAGACACTTGGAGTTGCTTCCCCAAGTTGGTGAGTCCTCAAGTCCGAGGACAAGACCCTATGATCTAGCTTCTATGTTTAGTTCTTTGCTTATGTTGAAAGACATTGTTGTACTTTCCTATTTCTAGACTTCTTATTGATGTAAGGGCTAAGTCCCATTTTCGCTACTTCTATGTCTAGATGGTACATTGTGACGAAGCTAGATTCTATTTTTCATATATGAAGCGAAGTTGAATTTCCAAAGTAAAAGTTTTAAATTTTCCGTGTTTTTATTCTATGATACATGCTATGATGAATGCTAAGGGCTTGTATAAGACCTCTTCAAGGTCGAATACGCCGGTAACGACTAGGGGGTGCTCTCGGGTCGTTACAAACTTGGTATCAGAGCATAAGGTTGAGAATAATGTAGGATCCATGTCACAAGATACCACGTCGAGTAGAGTCTTGTTCATGGGTGTGAAGCGCGCCACACTTATGAATGGGAGTCTATAAGATGCTTAAGAACTTTCACTCTTTTGTTACTCCATAGTTGTGCGTAAGAGTCTTCACTCTATCTAGTCCTTTTCTTCTAATCCTTCTCTTGTGCTTATAGGAAATGAATACAAGAAGGAACAATGCAAGGAGGGCTAGTGAGGAGAATATGAATGAGGCGGTTCGCCCTTAAGCTCCTCAAAACCCTCAAGTTCCTATTGAAGAAGGGGCTAAGTCTAATGTTGAGATAAGGTCGGCTATTCATAATTTGACTCAAGTGTTGGCCACTCAAGTTGCTAGGGATGCTAGAGTGCAAGTGAACCCCAATGCTAGAACTACCGCTTCTAGGATAAGGGATTTCACAAGGATGAATCCCCCTACTTTCTTTGGCTCCAAGGTGGAATAAGATCCATAAGGATTCATTGACGAAGTGTTTAAGGTTCTAGAGGCTATGGGTGTGTCTTCTCAAGAAAAGGTGGAGTTCGCCGCCTATTAACTCAAAGATGTGGCACAAATGTGGTATGAACAATGGAAGGAGGGGATACCTATTAGAGAGGGTCCGATAAGTTGGGCTACATTCAAGATGGCTTTTCTTGATAGGTTTTTCCCCTTGGAACTAAAGGAGAGGAAAATGCAAGAATTCATCAACCTTCGTCAAGGGGGTATGAGTGTGAAGGAGTATGGCCTCAAGTTCACTCAATTTTCCAAGCATGCTCCTACTTTGGTGTCGAACTCTAGAGCTACAATGAACAAATTTCTTATGGGAGTATCCGATCTTGTGGTGAATGAATGTAGGTCAGCTATGCTAATCCCAAGCATAGACATTTCTCGTCTTATGGTTCATGCCGAACAAATTGAGAGCAAAAGCTCAAGAAAGTTGGTAGAGAGTTGAAGAGGTCAAGGGCCGATGATGGAAATTCTTCTAAGGTTAGGTTTGAAATCCAAGATAAGCCAAAGTTCAAAAAGAGGCTTTCCAACCAAGGTCCTCCTAACACTCCAAGGGTCAACAAAGGTAAAATGTCTACCCCCAAGCCTCAAGAAACAAAAGGTGGTGGTCCTTATGTTGAGAAGCCTATTTGTACAAAGTGTGGTCACAAACATGAAGGCAAGTGCCTAGTTGGCACGGGAAATTGCTATGGTTTTGGTAAGAGCGGCCACATGAGGAGGGACTGCCCTATGCTAAAGGCTCAAGGAAGGGAAAATGCTCAAGCACAAGCAAGTGGCCCAAATCCCGATGCTCATAAGAAGAATCGCTTCTATGCTCTCCAATCCCGAGGTGATCAAGAGAGTTCTTCGGATGTTGTGACCGGTATGTTACAAGTATTTTCAATTAATGTTTATGCATTGTTTGATCCTAGTGCCACTTTGTCATTTGTAACCCCTTTGGTGGCTATGAAGTTTGATATGCTTCCCGATGTCTTAAATGAACCCTTTTCGGTTTCCACCCCGGTGGGTGATTCCATAATTGCTAAAAGAGTGTATAGGGGTTGTCCCATATCATTTCCCAATAGAGTCACTTTGGTTGATTTGGTGGAACTTGATATGTTAGACTTTGATGTTATATTGGGGATGGATTGGCTTCATGCTTGTTTTGCGTCCATAGATTGTAGGACCCGAATTGTGAAGTTTCAATTTCCTAATGAACCCATTTTAGAATGGAAGGGAGGAAATTCCGTCCCTAGGGGAAGGATCATTTCATGTCTAAAAGCTTATAAGTTGATTTCTAAGGGTTGTCTATATCACATTGTGAGGGTCAAGGATCTTGAGTCCGAGATTTCTCCTTTGGAGTCGATCCCCGTAGTGAAGGATTTTTCGGAAGTCTTTCCCAATGACTTACCCGTGATTTCTCCCGAACGGGAAATAGATTTCGACATAGATTTATTGCCAGATACACAACCCATTTCAATCCCTCCTTATCGGATGGCCCCAGCGGAGTTGAAGGAATTAAAAACTCAACTCAAGGATTTGTTGGATAAGGATTTCATCCAACCTAGTATATCTCCTTGGGGTGCACTGGTGTTATTTGTGAAGAAGAATGATGGATCTCTTCGTATGTGTATTGATTACCGACAAGTAAATAGGGTGACCATTAAGAACAAGTATCCACTCCCTAGGATTGATGATTTACTTGATCAACTTCAAGGAGCGAGTTACTTTTCAAAAATTGATTTGAGGTCGGGTTATCACCAACTTAGGGTGAGAGGTGTTGATGTTCCGAAAACAGCCTTACGAACAAGATACGGTCATTTTGAGTTCTTAGTGATGTCCTTTGGTCTTACAAATGCCCCGGTGGCTTTCATGGACCTTATGAACCGTGTGTTTAGAAATTTTCGAAACTCATTTGTTATTGTCTTTATCGATGACATCTTGATATACTCAAAAAGTGAGGATGATCACATGAATCATTTAAGGATAGTATTGCAAGTCCTCAAAGATCACCAACTCTATGCTAAGTTTAGCAAGTGCGAGTTTTCGCTAAGATTAGTTGCTTTCCTTGGTCACATTGTTTCTAGTGAGGGTATAGAAGTTGATCCAAAGAAAACCGATGTGGTCAAAAGTTAGCCTAAACCTTTGAGTCCTTCCGACATCCGAAGCTTTTTGGGTTTGGCAGGTTACTACCGGAGGTTTGTTGAGGGATTTTCATCTATTGCATCTCTATTAACAGTCTTAACTCAAAAGAAGTCCAAGTTCGAATGGTCGAAATCTTGTGAAAGGAGCTTCCAATTGTTAAAAGATAAGCTCACCTCTGCTCCGGTTCTGACCTTACCAGAGGGCACCGAAGGGTTTGTAGTATATTGTGACGCTTGTCGAGTGGGTTTGGGTTGTGTCCTCATGTAGCATGGTAAGGTTATAGCTTATGCCTTGAGACAACTCAAGGTGCATGAGAAGAATTATCCAACTCATGACCTTGAGCTAGCGGCTGTAGTCTTTGCCTTAAAGATTTGGAGACACTATCTTTATGGGGTACATGTGGATGTGTTTACCGACCACAAGAGACTTCAATATGTTTTTACCCAAAAATAATTGAATCTCCGACAAAGGAGGTGGTTGGAACTCTTGAAATTTACCACCTGGGAAAAGCAAATATAGTTGCGGATGCTTTGAGTCATGTATCTGTGGGTAGTGTGTCTCATGTGAAAGAAGAGAAAAGGGAGTTAGTCTGTGATGTACATAGGCTAGCCTGGTTGGGTGTCTGACTTGAAGAATCCCCAAAAGGAGGTGTCATGGTTCGTCATAATTTCGAGTCATTGGTTGTTGTTGACGTGAAGTCTAAGCAATATCTTGACCCTATTTTCATGGAACTAAAAGAGTCGGTTCTCAACAAAGCAATAGAAACTCTCTCTCAAGGAGAAGATGGGGTGCTTAGGCACCAAGGGAGGTTATGTGTACCGGATATGGATGTCCTAAGAGAGACAATCTTAGAGGAGGCCTATGGGTCCCGATACTCCATCCATTCAGGAGCCACCAAGATGTATCGCGACTTACGTGAGATTTATTGGTGGAACGAAATGAAAAGAGACATAGCAAAATTTGTAGCTAGGTGCTCAAATTGCCAACAAGTCAAAGCCAAGCACTAAGGACCTGGAGGTCTAACTCAAGATATTGATATCCCCACTTGGAAGTGGGAAGAGGTCAATATGGACTTCGTGGTAGGTTTGCCTCGAACTCGTAGGCAACATGACTCCATTTGGGTCATTATGGATAGATTTACTAAGGAGGGATAGATATGGGTTGTGTACTTGGTACATATCGATAGCAAAATTAATTTCCCATTCTGGAGAGATACCAGGGAGTCCGTCTGGAAATACATCTAGAAACTAATTAACTACCGAAATAGACTGAAGAGTCGGTGGTTCTGCATCTATATCATGAACGTGAACAAGATGATAAATACAACCCTTGGTAATCATCCTCCTTGCCTTAAGATAGGAAATAAACCTACCTTTCGGCGTTGTTGTATCGCCTTTCCATTCCCGAACTGCCTCTCCTGGAAAGTGGAATCTAACAATCTTTGTCCGGCACTCAACATTAGCATAACAAGACGCTAACCAGTCCATACCCATAATGACGTCGAAATCGAGCATCTCTAACTCTACGAGATCTATGGAGGTTTGTCGGTCGATAATTTCTACTGTGCAACCTCGATAGACTCTCCTGGCAGCAATAGACTCACCAACTGGTGTAGATACAATAAAGGGTCAATCTAATGACTCTGCTACTATACATAACCTCCCCGCAATAAATGGAGTAACATAAGACAAAGTAGATCCAGGATCTATCAAAGCATAAACACAATGGGATCAAATAATCAATGTACCTGTCACAACATCTGGTGATGACTCTAAGTCCTGTCAGCCGGTTAATGAATATGTATGATTCTGTCCACTACCAGAACTAGATGCTCCCTCTCTACCTCCACCTCCACCTCTACGTGCTAAAGTCTGGGGTCCAAGCCCTGTAGACTGTGCTGATGAGGAGGAACCTATGACTTATCTATACCACCCTGACCTATGGTGGGACAGTTTCTCCGCCCATGCCCCTCCTGTCCACAAGAATAACAACTTGTGGAACCCTGTTTGCACCTCCTAAAATGCATCCTACTGCAAGTAGCGCAACGCGGCGGGGCTGTCCTAGCATGGCCTGAACCCCTCTGCTGCTGCTGCAAGCTTGATGCTCGTGAACCCTCACCTAAGCCAGACTATTCCTGACGATCAAATACACTACTCTGGAACTACTGTGGTGGAGGTCTAGGTGGCCAAATAGAATATCGGGGTCTGGGACCACCCTGAAAATCTCCATGCAAACTAGAAGGCCTATCCCTCTTATGTCTCTCTCTCTCGACCCTCTCACTCGTATACTATAGATGTCAGCGATCCTCTATGCCCTGTACAAAGCCCTGAATCCGCGAGATATCCGTATTATCATTTAGCGCAGTGGTAGAACAAGCCTCGATATAGTCTAAGTCAAGCCCTCCCACAAATCTACGTATCCTATCATGCATCGTATCAACAAATGTTGGTGCATATCTAGCCAATGAATCAAATCTCATCCCGTACTATGGGACACTCTTGCCACCTTGTCGGAGGTTCAGAAACTGGTCCACCCGGCCATCCTTAATCTCTCGAGGCAAATAGTGATCCATGAAAGCTTCTGTAAAGCTATCCCAAGTGGGTAGAGATGTATCTTCTCCCCTAGATCTCTCCCAACTTTCATACCACAATACTGCAACATCACGCAATTGAAATGCTGATAACTCAACTGACTCAGTTGTTG
Source organism: Solanum commersonii (assembly GCA_029007595.1). NCBI lineage: Eukaryota > Viridiplantae > Streptophyta > Magnoliopsida > Solanales > Solanaceae > Solanum > Solanum commersonii. The sequence continues at coordinate 6,435,497 of JAJTWQ010000008.1, forward strand.
AGGCATGCATGACTCTGAAGATCCTATGAAGCTGATCAACAAAGTGTTAAGGGTCTTCTCTGCGATATATCCCTGTAAACTGTGGAGGATTCAAGGCAAGAAATTCACGAACTCTCAAACTTCCAAGCCCTTCAGAAGGTCCGGCAACATCTGGCGCCACTAGTTGGCACTGTGCAGCTACTAACTGTGCTAACATATATTCTGCACTCTTGAAATCCTGATCAGATGGAATAGGAGGAACTAGAGGTGGTACTGCTGGTGGAGTCGAAAGTCATGTAACCCTCGAAGGTTCTTGAAGCTGTGGAGAAGCTATAGGGGGCTGAGAAGATGTCTCCCCCTGGGTCTCACAATGGGCTACCTCCACCTATGGTACCTTGCCGGTACCCTCGCTTGCAGTTGTATCTAGCCCCTGGCTAGTTGTGGTCTGTCTAGTGTTAGTCATCTCTATCTGCATACAAGTATCAATTATAAGCCAGAAACCTCAACCCTTAAGACATTGCTCTATAGCACGAGGTGAGCAAAAGAAGGATAGTCATTCTAACATGCCTGGTAGCTTCTTGCTTATCATATGTGGTGCACAACACATTTATAAACAAGACTCTACTAGACATGGCTTGCAGACTCCCTAGGATACGACGTTGCTCTGATACCAAGTTTGTCACACCCCAAACTCGAGGGGCACAACTGGCTCCTAAACCAGAACTTAGGCCTGAATCGACCCTGCTGAATCATTTGCTACTAGTGCATGGCAGCCACACGCAATCAAGAAATCAAACAAGTATATCTCGGCTTATAAATAAGCCATCGACCGGCAAGGCCCCTGTCAACTAATCTATAAAAGAAACATCTACTCCCAAAAGATCATATAAATAAATAGCCAACTAGCACAGAAGTCCTGATTGGGCCATCGAGGCCACCATGATATCTATACCAAAACTAAAAACAGGTATATATCAATACAATATATCAAACAGCTCACAAGCTTCAGCAAACCAACAACATAGGCCAGTATGGCCATAACGTAGCTATACACCCCACACACTAGTCTGCAAGCCTCTAAAAGTAGTAAAGATTAGCGAGACAGGGCCCCAGCCTACCCATAAAGATATATACAACAAAAGGTAACAAACCTCCCAACTCTGGAAGCTCCGGAGGAAAGGGGCTAGCCAATCGGATAAAAGTTAATCCTGCTGCTGAGAAGGTCTACGCAGTTGTCTGTCAAGACCTGCATGCATGAATGCAGTGCCCCCAAGGCAATGGGGTGTCAGTACAAAATAATGTACAGAGTATGAAAGGCAATAGACTATGATGAGGTATCATGATATACTGGAATAATCTGATAAATAAATCAAGGATAAGATAAGTGTACTGACCTGCTCCTAAATCTAAACTTATCAAAAATAATAAAACAACAACCTAACCAATCCCCCATAAGCTCCGCAGGTACAACCAGCACACAAGACCACCTACTCAGGCCCCCATAAGTTCGGAAGGTGCCAATCAACCTATATACCCCTATCAGTAGTCCCCTAGCCCCTTAGGTAGTCACATAGCCCTCTTAGGCATTAATATAGCCTCGTAAGTAGCACATAGCTCTCTTAGGCATCAACGTAGCTTATAGACAACTCACAGCCCTCTTAGGCAACAACATGGCCCTGTAGGCAACTCATAGCCTTGTTAGGCATCCATATAGCCCTGTAGGCAGAACATAGCCCTTCTAGGCATAGATCACATTCCTGCAGCTAACCACAATAGCCCAAACGGCAATAATAACAATCCAACTGCTAAAAGCGAGCAATTTAGTTATATGCAACCTATACAAATAGCCTCTAAGTCATGTCCAACATAGGGACGCTACTAACTGAATAAGAATCCCGACAAGGGAGGATTATATCAACTCGAGTAGCCAACAATCAACAATCACGGCTACAAGTATATCAAGGATAACAACCCAAATACATTGCTTCTAAGCTTTAAAGAAACATGTCGTAAGTAGGGAATAGCCTTAACATACCTTTTTCACTAAATTCACGTGGCCTAACGACTTTTACTCAATAATCCCTCGATATACAACAAGGTGGGACCATAATCAACACACAAAAATAAAAGATACCATGACAATACGATAAAATATATGTATTTCCGTCGCAAATTGCTATTTGCTGCTTATAAAAGCTAGAGTCGATGAAAGAAGGATCTTACCTCGATCTTAAGGTCGAAATACGCTTCAAAACTTTCAAATATATCCAAACCCTTGCTGTCCCAACACTAAAGTGCGATACGCTATGAAATCGATAAAACAAATTATACCACGATGATGAGCCCAACGCGTAGAACAACTTTCGTCAAGGACTTAGGTCGAGAAAATATGTACCTTAGTTGATCCTAGAAATGGGTTTCTATATTTTTTTCTAGTTTTTAGCTAAAAATGAAGAAAGGTTTCGAAGAAGAAGATATATGTAAAGTTCCCCCGACCTAGGGCCCCACCTTACGTGCCTGCTTGCGCAGTCCCACGAAAACGCAAATATCTCTCTATTCTGAAGTCGTATGAACAAACAGTTTAATGCATTCGAAACTAGACTCGTAGACCTTCGATTTGAGGGGTCATGGGCCCCATAAATCTTTATATTTTGGGAGAAAATCTCCTAGACATTTGACCCAAATTTCAGATAAATCTTAAAAAAGAACTTACGATAACTTTCGCCAACTTTTATTTCGCCACTTAACTTCAAAACTTGAGATGCAACCCTTGAACACTTAAAATATGACATACCACATCATTTTTAATTTATTGCTCACTCTATTTGTCTTTCTACAAAGATACGAGTTAATTTAGACGTTTTGAAGAGTCGGGGTGTTACAACTATACCTTTCATAAATATGAAATATTAATAATTTAACATAACTAGACATTATATTAGTACTCTACACTACGGTCTACACACTTCACATGTCATAGTACTTCTACTTCATATCAGAAATTTCATATTATGTTTTGGTTATAACATGTTATTGTAGCATTCGTACTACATCTACTCTTATTGATGTAATTTCTCATTATATTTCTTGTTTCACTATTTCAAAGCATTTATAACTGATTTGCTTATCTCACTGTATCGTGTCAAATTGTTAGAGAAGTGAGAAATAATATATTTATTTTATGAGCATTTTCTTATTGGGTAAACAGAAAACCAAACCATTAATGACCAAAAATCGATAAACCAAAAACTGATAAAGAATATCTTATTGATTTGTTGTTGGTTTAGCATATGTAAACACCAAAAACCGATGAACCGAACGGACCGATACACACCCCTAATCCTACTGCACATTGCCCAAAGTGGCAGTGTGCAAGGCAAAGATTTAATGCTCGAAAGGTGGACTAAGGTGTTATTCAGCAATTCTCTGAAAGTGAAAGGCTGACACGATCGAGTCCACCGACTAAGGTTCAAAGACTTGAAGCCTAGATCATTACAAGGTGTATTGAGGAGCGAACGGAAATTCGCTGAACGAGTTTGGCGAGCCCGACTAGTGTCACCGAGTTTGTTATTAAGTGAATTTTGAGCTAAATTTTGGGAAAGTATAAATAGCCCAAAGGATACAATTTTTAGGGAGTTCTACCAGGGAGTTGGACTACTAAGTGGAAAGGAGAGAACAATTTACTTTTGAATGAACACTTTTCTAGTTCTTGAGGTTTTACAATTTGAGACTTGAATTTGATAAATTGAAGTTAAATCCAAAGTGAGTTTACTCTTAATTCCTTGATTTCAAGTTATCCATTACTTCTTTCATGGATGGTATATTTTCTTTACTTCTAGTGATATGTGGCTAAAATCCCAAGATGTAGGGGTGCTCTAATGGGGTTGGGTGTTGATTTAATGTAGTGGATATTGTACTATGCTCTGTGTTGTTGATGGTCATGTATAATTTGATCTAATTACCATGGGGTTAAATTATGGGTAAGGTTGCAAACTTAATTCCTACTTCCAATCTCCAGTTGATGCTTGAAAGAGATTAATTGGAGTGGGTAATTAGTTCAATACTAGCAATTTAGGTTTGATGTGTATGGCTTTCTTGAAAGAGAGGTTATGGGTGAGATCTATTTTCTCTATTCTTGAAAGGGAGGATAAAGTAAGGTATTGGGTTGTTTAGGATTGGCAATTAGATGAGATTGAAAGGAGATTCTCTGCATAGATTCTTTGAGATTGAAAGAAGATTAGCGTCATTGAAGATGACTTAGACTATTCATGTATGTACATCACTATAGAGCAGTACAATCACACCTATGTTACATCAATTTCCGATCCCGGCACCCCTAGATTGCTTGTTATATCTTGATTTTGTTCCGATTTTAGTTTAATTGTGATAATTGATAACCAAAGCTTTATATTAAGTTGGTGGTACCATCCACTCAATTTTTCTAACTAGGAGAAATGAGATAATTTAAAATACAAATTTTTTTATAAGAAATTCTCTACGATATACCATTCCCTGTGGGATTCAACTCCGACTCTTCATTGGATTTTTTACTGACAATGATCATTCACTCTTTTAATTAGATTCAGAAGGTGATTTGAGCGTAATAAAAAATAACGCCGCTACCGGGGAGTGATGGTTAAGAATTCTAATTGAGAAATTACATTTTAATTTGGTCTATTTGTAGTATATTTGTTTTTTGGTGTTGTTGTTGACTGATTTGCTGGTTGACAAGATGAGTGACTATGGAAGTGACAATGACAGTCACTAAGGTTAAAACGACAATATGGGTGATCTCAATGGCATGTCCATTTATGTCATTCAAACCACGGGAGCAATATGAATACCTGCTACAATTGAGGGTACGATGTTTCACATCACAGGAACTATGATACAATTGCTCCAAACGAAAGGAGTTTTTGGGGGTCTAGCTCATGAAGATCCCCATGATCACCTTAGGAATTTAAAGGAGGTGTGTGGACCCTTTGTGTTCAAGAATATCTCCCAAGAATCCATAAGGTTTAGGTTATTACCATTCTCTATAATAGGAGAGGCTAAAAATGGTTGGGAGAGTTGCAAATTGATTTTGTTACTTCGTGGGATGAGCTGACTGAAGCATTCTTGGAAAGATTCTTTCCAGCCTCAAAAATGGTTAAACTTCGTCACCAAATTCAAAATTTCAAATGTATTGGAGGTGAGCCTTTGCATGAACGTGGCTGAGGTTCAAAAAGTTACTCTTGCAATGTCCAACGCATGGCATTTCGAACAATTTGCTATTGCAATACTTTTATTGCAGCCTTAATTCAGTCAATAAAGGTGTGATTGATCACTTAGTCCATGGTGGATTGATAAGGTAGCCGTGTGATGTAGCTCTTTGTTGCTAGATGATATGACTAAGGTTAACCGAGCATGGCATATTAGGGAAGACCAAGTGCCCCTTGTACAAGTGGGTTTGAGCAAAGAACAAATCGAGAAGGACCATGAAAGGGATTAAAACATGGACAAAATAATGACCGAAATCAATTTGTTTTCCAAACATGTCATGGTAGGTGGAACCAAGTCGGTGAATGCAGTTGGAACCAACACTGGTCACTGCCCGGATGATACCAAATTTGAGGCATTATACAATGTGGAAGTGCAATACATGGAAAATCAAGTGGGAGAGTGGGGTTCTCACAATAATTATCAACGACAAAGTGGGAACCAAGGTTGGAACAAGAATAGAGATAGTGGTTGGAAAGACTGGCGGGATGGAAATTTGAGAGATAGGGAGATGGACAAAGATAGATACGTGCCTACCCATGATCGTCCAAGCCCAAAAGAATCAGGTGGGCTAGAAGGAAGCGGGGCAGAAGACATACTTGTAAGGATCTACAACAAGGCTGAAGGTTCCGATAAGTTGTTGAAGGATATGAAAAATGACTTCTCCACTTTATCTCAGATGGTGACTTCACAATTAGATTCTCTCAAGCAACTGGAGACCCAACTGGGTCAAATTGTCACTCATCTAAATCCCAGGCAAAAGGGAACTTTGCGTAGTGACACCATCTCAAACCCCAAAAATGATTGTTGAGTTTAAGCAATATGTCAATCACGACCAAAATTACACCCCAAACGTGACATGGCTTATAGGACCCGAGAGGCCCTATACAAGCCACTTACCATACATCATACAAGATAATAGAAATCAAGAGAGTTTGAAAGACAGTTTATATCATAATTGTTCGGCAAGAAAATGTAACGGAAAATCCTAACATAGTCTCAAAGCCATCTAGTACATCAAGAGTAATTGGGACATAACCCATACATCACATACAATATGGAAAAGTAAATACAATAAGAAACAAAGGGTTTGGTCATTGGAACATGAGGACTCACTAATCTTCAATCTCTACTAAAGTGATCACTAACCACGGAGATGCGAAATGGGAGCGTCGGTACATTAGTGAAATAATATAGGAAAAACTATACGTTAGTACATGGAATGTACCAAGCATGATAGCAATGCATAAAAGTTATGAAATAATGTTAAAAAAGACTTTTTCATGACATACAATGACAAAGTTAAACCATAAGATAAAAGGGTTAGAAAACATAAATCATGAACATGGTCAATGCAAGATAAACATCTTTAAAACACTTGTGAGATACTTGTAGAAGTAACCTTAGTTCATTATTGTGGGAGATTTACCTTTAACCAACATAGAGATCATATGAGATATAACATGGAATTCGGTGTCTTCCCCAAACCAAAAAAAGGTGTTCTCACTTACCAAAGGAAAAATCATGAACTTCTAGCTTACGTTGATCCACTATCTAATGTCTATCTAGACAAACCTATGGTAGCAAATATTTTATGGGACATCGGTTGTAACAACCCGAAAAACTAGTAAGACCAAGCTAGAACCTAATGGAAACTAGTAGGTGAAACTAAAGCCTAACGAGTTTGTTTTAGAGTTTGAATTGGGTTTTATGTTGTAAAAATGGTTTCCCGAGCTTAGGTTGAGGAGTCTATTGGTTGAATGTCAAGGCATGTGTTAGACCCCGTAGTTTAGAAGACCTTCTAAGGTTTGGTTAAGGGTTGCAAGGGCAAGTGCCAAGCCAAGGGGGTAAGGCCTAAGACAAAGGCCAAGGCTGCCCTACCTTGGCCAAGCACTGCCCCAAGTCCACGAGCCACTTCATGGCCAGTGGTATTGACCACGGTTCGTAGAATTTTCCCTGAAGAGGACTTAGATTAGTGGGAGGCAAAGCCTTGAGGCCAAGCTACTGCCCCAAGTCCACGAGCCACTTCACGGCCAATGGTCTATACCACGGTTTGTAAAAGTGATCGTGAAGATGCCTTAGCATCTAGGGGGTTATCAAGGTGGAGAGGAACCCTTTTCAAGGGACCACAGGCACCACCACAAGCTGCGGTTCCCCTCACGACCTGTACAAGTGGGCGTGGTCCCTGACGGGGCATTCCAAGTTGGGGATTTTTTAAGTAATTTCGTTTTAACTTATTATTAAGTGGGGTTGATTTTAAATGGATTATATCATATATATATAAATAGTTTTATGTCTTAAAACACCTATTTACTCCATTATCTCCAAATAACCAAATCAAATCCTAACTTCCTATCTCTCAAATATTTCTCTCTCTAAGAAGAAGACCTTCATTGAAAAACAAGGTCAAGGTCAAGCTAAGGATTCAAGAACCAACATTGATCCTCCAATTTCGTGTGGATTTCAACCTAAGTTATGGATGCTTTTCATTCTTGGTTAGCTATCACCAAGAATCCCCTTCAAAGTATGTTTCCAAATCTTCCAATTCTAGGGTTTTTCAATCTAGTCATGGGTCTCCTTCCAAAATGAATTCAATTGTTTAATTAAGGTTTATTATGATTGATTATGATGATTTATGATTGTATTAATGGAGTATTGATGGATTCTGATGAAAATCTCCCTTGGACCCATGATTTCCCATTCTTCCTAAATTGTGAACTAGGGTATGACTTGATTGATCATGTAAGCTTGTCAATTGATTATGTTTATGTTTATGTTTATTAAGTTGTTGAATCATTAAATTCCCCTATCTAGTATTGTAGTTATAGAAGTTAGGGTTGATCTTGATTCTTAGCCTTGAAGGGGAAATTAAAGGTTTAGATGTGGACCTCTAAGATTGATTAATTTCTTGGTGAATTGCCTTAGATTAGATCACCTGGACATGAATTGAATATGAATGAATCTTGTAGACATAAACTAACTTGATTAGGTCTTATGTGATGGATCATGGTTGAAGTAGTATTGAGATTTAGTTTACTTGATGCTATATGTCTATAATTGAGTAAGAATGAAGCAAATAGTTAAGTTTACCTTGAAAGTTAGATTTACATGATTACCATGTGAGGTGTTGCTTAAGGTTAATTCTCATAATATGAAGATGATTCGTAAGTCTTAAATGGTAAAAACTAATATGAATAAGTTAAGAATGATTAGTCTTAATGAAGGAAGCTATTATGTAGGTAGAAGTTATATATGGCATTATTGTGCAAAGACTTCCCCCACATGACCTATAATATGGTCGTAAGAGTTTATGCATGAAATGAATGGATTACTTGAGTCATGGTTGTATCTATGTTATATATGTTGAATGCTAGATGTGTTGACTCAATGTGACCCTTGAGTGCAATATTTGTGAATTATGTGTGATTGTGGTATTATGTACATGCTTATGAACACTTTGAGAAGGAAGTGTCTATGATGATAATATTTTTGTGGTGTCAATTGAAATGCTAGTTCTCATGTGCACCTTTACATACTTTTATGCATGAAATGCTCATGATCATGTTGATCCACTTGAAAGGTGGAGGTGTTTAATTATTGTGTATGTTGTGGTATTCTTTCCTATACCCCTATACATGACTATGTATGATATGATATGACTATATACGATATGATATGATTTTGTACGATATGTTATGACTATGATAGTCTTGTTGTGTTGAATGAAAGGTCATTCTCATGAACACACTACGAATATGATGAGAAAGGTTTACTCACATGTTGATGATTCTAAGGTTGAAAGGACATTCTCACCCTAGTGAATCTTGAGCTATTATGATGTATGATGGTTTGAGTGCTAAGTGCATTCTTTTATGAAGCTAAACTTAAGTAAAGACTTAAAGTGACTTTTAAAGGGAATTATGCTTAGCACCGAGAGGATATGGAAATGAGATGGGAGCTTTTACGTTAGAAAGTCCAGCTTTCCCAATGTATGTGATCTTATGAGATGGAAACCTTTTACTTTAGCAAGTCTGGGTTTCTAGAAGCAATCTCCCTATCCCAAAACTACTTCCCCCCGTAGGTCTTAGCTAGTGGATCCACCTAAAAGCTATTATGTAAGTTCTACCTTAGGCAAGTAGGACGCCTCTTTTCGGTGTGGAAGTAAGACAATGGATTTCATGTAGCTCACATGGTCTATGTTGGTTAAGGCTATTATCCTTATATAATATGAATACAAGTTATGATAAGAACATAGACTTTAATTATGATTTCTTAAGAGGTACCGCTTAGTATGAGTGGGGTTATGTGACTTCACTTATACATTGCACATATGGACTTTAAGAGGGGTTATGGTTAGGTTCTCTTATGTTATGAAGACTTATGAATTATGTATGTATGATATGCATGGATATTAAGGTTTACTTTACTTGTTACAAGTTATGATCATGAATGTCTCCTTACTTATGTATGTTGATTATGGATGAATCAAAGGTAAGATACGTATGTTGTTGGTGATCTAAATGTGATACCTAGCATTTTGTAGGGTTATGGGATTTTACCTTTGCATTGCACTAGTATGACTTTGGGTTGCATATATGTTGGTATGAACTTGTGTTATGCATGATCATGGTGGCCTAAAAGTGAGACTTAATGTAGATAGGATTATGGGATCCTATCTATGCATTGCACAAGTATAGCTTAGGGTTGCTCTTGTGATAGTTTTATTATGTTGATATGATCTTGGTATGTACTTATGCATGTAAACAATGTCTTGTGAATATTGGAGTAGGCATTATGTGGTGTTGGAGACTATGATTGTAATTATGATGATATCATTTATGTTATAATGAATTGTGCATGGTTTGTCTTATGAGCTATATTCTCCAACTATTTCAAAGATGATGTTCAAAAGTGGTATGAAGCATGGTTTCAAACAAAATGTCCTTTTTTTATGCATGTTTTAAGGATTTTCTTGCATGGCTTCCATACTTGGTACATTTTGTGCTAACCCATATTTCTACATTTTCTATAAGTGTAGGCTTTGGAGATATCAGATGCTATCCTCGTGGCTAGGACTCTAGTTGATCAAGAAGAAGAAGATTGGTGAGTCCTCACAGTATTCGAGGGCTTGACTACATGTCCTTTATGTCTTTCTTTTATGTTTTAGATTTATGTAAAGGTCGTGTCCCTAAGATTGTATTCAAAGAGTTTTTATTCTAATGTTATAGATAGTTTGAGACATAGTTTCATAGACTCTTTTATTTTTATAAAGAACTTCGATTGTAAAGAAAAGTTTTAAATTTTCCGCATTTTTCCCTATGTTCTTATGTAAAGATTTGCTAAGGGCTTGTATGAGACTTTTTGGAGTCTTGTACGGCGTGTCACGTCTAGGGGGTAGTCTCGTGTCGTGACATGGGTAATCACCACTTGTCCATTTGGTGTTAAGCATAAACCCCATAGAATAGTCATTAGTCTTAACTTATCTTAACATTCATGAGACATGGGTATTCGCCGCTTGTCTTATTGCTAGAATAGTTCTTTAACTTGATTCAGCTTAAGTGAGAGAACCTTTCAACCTTATGAATCCTTTATGTGGGGAAACCCTTTCACACTCATGGTTGAGTAATATGTGAGAAATTGTTTCACAACACAACAACAATATTGATACTTCACTCTCAAAGCATCCTTAAAATATTTACATCAATTTCATAAAGAACATGCATATCTTTATAAACTCATCTTTCATATTTCAAAAGTTTCATCATATGATCATAGTCTAGAAATCATGGATTTCACATGGGTTCATGGGAATTCAACTTAGAAACATGTAATTACTTCAATTCATGCATAAAAACACATAAAACAATCAATTAGATCATAATTGAAAAGAACTCGTGCAATTGAGTAAAACTTTAACTTCCATTTGAGATTATACCTTGTAAAAATGGAGAATCTAGGAACCCTATGGAGGAAAGGACTCCATGGGTGAATGCTATCATACCTTGATACCAAAAGCTTGAAATGGAATGGTGAATTTGGAGACTTTACCTTGAAAACATAGCCTTCTTCTTCAAGCTTTAGAGATAGAAATATTGGGGAAAAACTTTGATCAACTTTCAGAATTTAGGATAATGAGTTCAATTGGGTAATTTGGGGGTAAAAATGTTTATATAAGGTTTATAATAGAAGGTAAAACAACATAGTATTGAGTTAGGATAATTAGGAAAAGATCCAAAAGCCCTTCTAACAATAACTACCGACCTCCATCGATGGTGGGGACCTACGGTCAGTGGGCCACCTACGAACTATCTTGGTCAACCGTCAATGGGTTCAGAAACTTGTTACTTGGACCCTTAACTGACGAGACCCATGTACGACCCGTTGTTCAACCTACAGTCAGTATATGGCCTCAATGAGTCCAACTAAAAATTCTTAAAAATCTCACTAAGTCTGCAACTAACCTACGACACCTATTTACTACTCGTACATTGAATGACGGACCGTCCTGGTGATACGTAAATAGATATCAGGACTAGACACTTTTGGAATTACTGGACTTGCCATCTATAGATCCACCTACCGCCTATAAGTCAGCCCACGGACCGTCAATGGTTCTGTCGGTACTAGCACCAGTTTTCTAGAAACCTGTAAATTTTCCATCTTTTCAAATCTGAGGTGTTACAATATCTCCCCCTTGGAAACATTCGTCCTCAAATGGGATTCAAGACATCATACGGAGGGTAGGAACTTAAACCTAACAGCCCAACATGAATACAATCACATAAATACACATATCCGAGAAGGAAACATCAACTCCTAGCAAAAACATGTTCAAAACATCATTTCATAAGGTACATATGCAGCTCATATTCAATTGCACATAATCATAAAGAAATCTATCAAATAAAATCATTTTCTAAAAAATCAGGCTTTACATGAACATGCATAAATGAGGAATCATGGGAATATCTAAGACTCATAAAACCAAAAGAGTAGGGACGGAGGGAAAAGATGAGGATAACGGAAAATCATATCGTCCTCGGCCTCCCAGGTAGGACCCTCAACTAATTGATTCCTCCAAATAACCTTTACAGAAGCAATTTCTTTGTTTCTTAACTTCTTAACTTGTGTCACGACCCAAGGTAACCCCTAGGCGTAACATGGCGTACAAGACCCCGAGAGGCCCCATACAAGCCACTTAGCTTTCCCATACAAGAAATAAAATAAAGATATCAAAAGACAGTTTCAACATATAAGAGTTTTATAGAGAAAAATGGAAATCTAAACATCATTTCAAAATCATCTAGTACATAAGAATGAATGTGGGCATAGCCCGTATATCATGTTCCAAAACTAAAAGTTAGGAAAGACTAAAAATAATAAATGTCCGGTCCTCGAAGCATGAGGACTCATCAAAGCTCGAAATCTCCTCAAAGAACTTTAGCCACGAAACTTTGAACCCTAACTATCATACCTTACATTTGGGGAAATGTAGGCAAGAGTATGCGTTAGTACGAACATGTACCGAGTATGATAGCCATGCATAGAAACATATAAAGTCATGTAAAAAAGGGGCATTTTCATGAGTATGCAATCATCAAGCTAAAACATAAATCTTGAGTGTTAGAAAACATAAGTCGTAAAACATGATCAATGCAAGTGAACATCATCTTAAACATGTAAGAGATACTTCCTTGAAATAACCTTGGTTCATCTTAACTTGCTTGTGGGAAGTAGCCTTAACCTTCATGTAATACCATATGAGCTAATAACATGGAATCTGATGTCTCCCACACCGAAAAGGGGTTGTCCTACTTGCCAAAGTAAGGACCATGAACTTCTAGCTTATGTGGATCCACTAGCTAATGTTTGTTTAGACAATCCTATGTTGTACATAGTTTATGGGACACGGGTAATCGCCACTTGTCCACTCAGTACTAAGCTTAACTTCCACGGAATAGTTCTTAATCATATTCATCTTAGCTCTTAAAGGAACATGGGTAATCGCCTCTTGTCCTTACATCATGTGACATGAGTAATCACCTCTTGCATTTCAATAAGAGAGCATGGGTAATCGCCTCTTGCCTCAACATTAAAATAGCTCCTTAACATTGGTTCATTTTAGGTGAGAAGACCTTTCAACCCTAAGAACCTTTATTATGTGAGAAAACCTTTCACAAATCATGCATTGATGTGTATATGAGGAATCCTTTCAACAACACAACAATTACAACATTATTGATAATTCACTCAAAGCATCCTTAAAACATTTACATAAACTTCATGAGAACATGCTTGATTTCATAAACTCTTCTTTCATAATCCAAAACCCACATCATATGATCATAACTTGGAAAAACATGAAAATTAGATAGGTTCACGGAGGATCATCATAAAAACATGAGATTAACTCAATTCATGCATAAAAGATCATAGATCAATCAATTAAATCAATAATCAAAAGAACCCATAACATAGAAGAAAAACCCTAACTCAATTGGAGATTTGTAACTTTGAAAATTGGGGAAGTTGGGAACTCCATGGAAGAAAGGGCTCTATGAATAAAAACCATCATACCTCAATGTCAATTTCTTAACTTCAATGGAGGATTAGGAGTCTTGACTTGAAACCCTAGGTTGAATCCTTCTTCTTCAAGCTTTCTAAAGAGAGAAATATTTGAGAGAAAGACGTTCTTCTTTTAGGAATCTGAGAGAATGATTTCAATTAGGGAAAATTAGGGCTTAAAACGCTTATATAGAGGTTTTGGTGTAGGGTAAAATGACATAGTATTAGGCTAGGATAATTAAGAAAAGACCTAAAATCCCTTAAGAAAATAACTGCTTGACGGTGGGGACCTTCGGTCTATGGGTCAACCTACGGACCGTCCTGGTCCACCGTCGATTGATTCAGAAACCACTGAATTTGGACTCCCAACGACAGACAAGACCTACGGTCTGTGGGTCCATCGACGGACCGTGGACCACGGTCGTAGGTCCCAACTCTGGACCTCAAATTTCTCTAAGTCTAGGACTCACCTACGAGACATATCTACGACTCGTGCATTGTACGACGGACCATCCTGGTGAACCATTGAAAAATACAGAAAACTTGACATTTTGAAAAAACTAACTGGCCAACCACAGACCTGACCTACGGTCCGTGGGTCGTTATTGTAGCAATATGAACATAATACTAAGACGAACATAAATACAATATAGTAGCATTAGCTTCTCTATGAACATAATACTAAGACGAACAATGCAACATAGTAGCAGCTTCTCTATGAACATAATACTAAGAAGAACATAAATACAACACTCCATGAACATAATACTAAGATGAACATAAATATAAAATTACGCGACTTAGACGAGAAAGGGAAAAACCCAATTTCATGAAAAATGCGGTATAATATGGTGTAAATGAACACCTAACAGTATAATCGTAAGCCACACATAAGATTTCACACAATGTTGCTCTTAATTTCACGAATCAACAGAAAGCCTAAATGATAAAGCACAAACTCGAAATAAGGGATAAAAAACTAACATTTTACTAAATCAGTTGATAAACTACGAAATCAAGTTCAAAATACACAGCAAAATTCTTCGATCATCAACAGAAATGCATATGGAAATGGTGAAGGAGATGAAAAGGAGAAAGGATATTTTTTGGGTCTTTTACGTTTTAGGAGGGAAATAGGGGAAAAACAGGAATTGGGAGTTGAAGAGGTGGGGGACCCGGCGTGTGCAATCACGTGGACTATTTTTTTGGTTTATGTGTTGAGGTCATCGTTTAAGTGTGTAGAAAATAGAGAAATATGAAGTTTAGAGGGGTAATAGGACACCCGTGAAATTGGAGTGTGTAGTTGGAATTTCAGGTATAGGTTGGGGGGGCATTAGATCATTTTCTCTAAATAATGATATGGATACCAGAGTTATATACCAAATGCTTCTAAATGTAAAGTTTTTGTACCAATTTTTTAATTTATTGCGTAAGGGTTAAAGTTTGTGAGAAAGAACAACACATTCATGTTGTACTTTCTTTAGTAGCACAATATTTGTTGGGTTGCAATGTCAAAAACTACATTCAGTCAATCTTTGAGAAGGTTAGAACATTATTTATACATAATTTTATTACAATAATTTAAACGATACAAAAGACAAAGAGAATTATTGATATAGTTACTTTAAAATTTTAAATTTTTGATTTGTTCATTTGATTGAGATGCATGTAGAGCCTATTGGCATGATCCGCCATACTCTAATTCCGTGACACTATGTTTATCATACAAACAATACTAGAGCCTTAGAGAAATAGAATGAATAAAGATCTCCTTATTATACTTTAGAAATTTTCTTTTTAAATATATATATAGTGTCAAATTTGATTTTAAAGAGGGTCGGTTTGGAAAAGCCACCTGGTAATTGAAATTGGTGTAATTACTAGGGTATTAACTATCAGCCTAGTAATTACATAATCTAGTAATTGCACTGACTTGTTTATTTGTCATAATGTAATTACAATTTAATTACAAGTGTATTGTTTGGTTGCACAAGTGCAATCATAAGGTTATATTAATTTTTAAAAATAAAAGTTAATTATCTAAAAATAAAATAAAAATATTAGATATTTAGGGCATTTATAAATGATATTAAATTAAATATTTACATATGTTCTTAATTAATATTATTAAAAATAATTGATTTATGTTTTTCAAATTAGTATATTTTAATAAATTAATTATAAAAGCACAAGATTTATATGAACATCATGATATGCATGTTTGACAAAAATGTTAATATTATAAATGTAGTGTCATAAAATTATTAAAACATCTGACAAAACGATAATCTATCAAGTCTAACTAAAAAATAAATGACTTGCAATATGAAATATTGAGTAAATACTACTAAAACAAATGAAACAAAAAATATAACATAATTTCTAAATTCAAAACAAAAAAATAACATAATACTCTTATGTCAAATTTCAACATAATGTACATAAATATGATTTAAAAGAAAAGAAAAATGTAAGTCTATAACCTTATTCAACAATGAATTCTACCTTAATTTAAAAATTAGAATAATTAAAAAATAATGATAATGAAAAAAAGGGATAAATAAATAGACAATACAAAAAATTGAATGGAATACCAAGAAAAAGTAAAGGTTGAGAATGAGAAGGAAATGAAATATGAATAGTTAAAAAAATAAAAAAAAAATATTAGAATTACAAAAATAATTTTTCCAAGCAAATACAGAAATAAAAAATAAATTAAAACAAAAATATAAATATAAATAAAAGGAGGATTTATTTTTTTTTTAAAAATGTACTTACATGGTGTAATTACACCCAATTCCTAACCCTCTCTTAGGAATTGTGGAGTGTAATTACTACCCTTCAATTACACTGACATGTTTGAAAAATCACCCTGATAATTAGATTTAGTGTAATTGAATGTAATTACATTGTCTGTCCGGTTTGGTTGACCATGTAATTACTTGATCGGCAGGTAATTGAATGTAATTGACAGAGGATAACTACACTCTCCAATTCAGTGGGAATGTTGTGACTTGATGGTAATTACATGGTGTAATTACAAGCTAATTACTTTTTAATTTCTTCCTTTAACTTCTATTTTTTATTTTTTTATTTTTAATGTATTTTTTATTTTTATTATTTTAAATTCTTTTTAATTTTATTATTACAATACTTTCTAATTTTTTAAATATTATTTATATTTCATTTCCTTCTCATTCTCAACTTCTACTTCATATAATTCTACACAATTTTTCGTATTATCTAAAAGAAAAATTCATTATTTCAATTTTGTCAGTATTTCAATTATTAAATTAAAGTAAAATTCATTGTTGAATAAAGTTATGATTTACGTTTCCTTTTCTTTTAAATCATATTTATGTATGTCATATTGAAATTTGACATAGGGGTATTATGATAAAAAAAATTGTTTTGAATTTACAACTTATGTTATATTTTAAATTTCATTTGTTTTAGGAATATTGACTCAATATTTTAAATTGCGAACTATTTTTTTTAAGTTAGACTTGATAGATTATATTTTTGTCAAATATTTTATAATTTTATGACATTATATTTATAATATTAATCTTTTTGTCAAACATGCAATTTCTTGATGTTCGAATTTTGTACTTTTAGCTTTTATGATTAATTTAATTAAAATATACTAAATTGAAAAATATAAATCCGTTATTTTTTATAATATTAGTTAAGAACATATGTTTATTAATTAATATATTTTCAAAAAGACAATATATAGCTTAAATATTCAATTTTAATATAATTTACAAATGCCCCTATTTGTCTAATATAAATTTTTAATTTTAAATAATTAGTTTTATTTTTAAAATTTAATATAACCTTATAATTACACTTGTGCAACCAAATAGTACACGCGTATGACACTGTATTACATTGTGGCAAATAAATAAGCCAGTATAATTACTAGATCGTGTGATTATTAGGCGAAAATGATAATGAAATGAAAAAAATAAAATAAAATGAAGTAAAAGTTTCACCTTCTAAATCAAATGAAATGACGCGCCTTCATCATTTATTACAAGTACAGTATGCCCTTTTCCGCCTCTTCACCTGCTAAACTTTTCTCTCTAGACTAGAACTAAAGCATTAGCCATGGCTTAAACCAAAAAAGAAAAAAAAGGATAAATAAAATCAAAACAAAAATATTACTTAGCATAATCTTATAATTATATTTGTGCAACCAAATAGTGCACTTATAATTACTCTGTATTATATTGTGGCAAAACAAACAAGCCAACCTAATTACTAGGTCGTGTAATTACTACCCTAGTAATTATATTAATTTCAATTATTTGATGGTTTTCCAAATAAACCCTAAAAAAATTCTGAAGAAAGAGTGATAATTAGTCTATTAAAAAAATTATCGATGTTAATAGAATCAGCATAAAGATAAAATAGTATTTGTTGGAAATTCTACCATTAGGATTACTAATGTCTTTTCTCATTATTTAACGAAGGAAAAATAACTTAACATACCCTTCAACTTATCGATTTAGAGTTGATATACTTTTACAAAGGTGGGTCAGATATTCCTCAATTGTCACACTAATAGCCTAAATATATATTTTCTT
Organism: Solanum commersonii; assembly: GCA_029007595.1. Lineage (NCBI taxonomy): Eukaryota > Viridiplantae > Streptophyta > Magnoliopsida > Solanales > Solanaceae > Solanum > Solanum commersonii. Next base: position 6,453,892 of record JAJTWQ010000008.1, read on the forward strand.
TTTATCTAAAAAGAGTAAAAGGATTATTTTTAATTATTTTGGGTGTATTATGTTAATTGTTAAATTGTTTTTTCGCACATTTTCTTGTAAAAATTACTATAGATACTCCATTTTATACAGATACAAAAATTAATTATGGAGTAAATATTATTCCTTTCGTTCTTTTTTAGTTGTCATGTTGCGCTTTTTGAAAATCAATTTGATTAATTTTCAAAGTTAAATTAGATTACATTACTTCGATATTTTAAACAAAAAAAATTAGATATTCAAAAACTATACGAAAAGTACTATAAATTACAAGTTTTTGATATCAATATGATAAAAATATATATCATAAAATGTTAGTTAAAATTCTTATCATTTGACTTTAAAAGAAAAACCATGACAACTAAAAGTGGATGGAAAAATAATAATTTAACATAACTAGACGTTATATTAGTATTTTATACTACAATCTACACAATTCACACTTCATAATACTTTTATTTCACATAAGAAATTCCATTATGTTTTGATTATAACATGTATTGATAGCCTTCGTACTATATATACTCTTATTGATACAATATTTAATTATCATTTTTATTTCACCATATCAAAGCATTTACAATTGATTGCTTGTTTCACTATATTGCGCCAAATTGTTAGACAAATGAAAAGTCATATATTTATTTTGTGAACATCTTTTATTGATTAAATAAAAAAATTAAACCGTTAACAACAAAAAATGACTTGTTATGAATTTAATATATTTTAAAATCAAACTTAATTAATCAAATTGATATTACATAAAATCGCTACCTACCCAGTTAAAAGTCTTATGCGAAGATGATAATGACTTTTATCAAGTTCCAAGATATATATAGAGCATCTACCTTTCACTTTCTTACTGAAAAAATAAAATAAAATAGCCCTTTCACCTTCTAAATCAATTGAAATGCCGCACCTTCATCATTTATTACAAGAAAGTACTGTATGTCCTTTTCCCGCCTTTTCACTTGCTAAATTTCTCTCTTTAGGCTATAGAACTAAAGCATTAACAATGGCAGAAAATTGTTAAATCAAAAAATATAAATTTTAAAAAAAATGGCGGAAAATTGGAGTAATTTCCCTGGACAGTCACTCATGTTTGAGAAATTACCTAGGAATATCACTTATGTTTGTTTTAGGACCACAATATCACCTAACTTTACCTTTTTTCCTCAAAATATACTTGACACAAAAAAAAAACATTATATCTCTCCTAATAGGATGCCATGTCACATTATTCCTTTTTTATTATTAACATTTTTTTAATTCCTTTTTTATTATTAACATTTTTTTTAATTCTTTAAAAACATTATATCCTTTGTAGTTTGTCAATATGGTTACCTTATTACTCTAATTAATTAAAATATCAACAAAAAGGGAGTCTGAAGTCAAAAGGGTTATTTTTTTCCTTCAAAAAACAAAAATGGCACATCAAAAAAAATTTAATCAAAAGGGCAAAATCGCTCCTGACGGAGCAATTTTCTTCTAACAAAAATTGACGCTGTTATGTTAAAAGAAATGAAAATCGATGCCTTAAAAAAAAACATTATTTCTTTAAAATCGCTGCTATAGCAGCATTTTTATTTTTAAAAAAAAAAACTATTTTTGTTAAGGAATTAAAAAAAAAACATAAAGAACAAGTTTTAAATTACATAAATTTTCGGAAGTAGCCATTTAAAAAAAACAAGTTTTTTAAAGAAAAAATCACTGCCAAGGCAGTGGTTTTCAGTTTTAATATTTTTTTTTAATTTTCATTTAAATCACTGAAAGGGTAAAGATTTTTTTTAAAAAGGCTTTTTATGAAAATCGCTGGCTTCAGTTTTAATTTTTTTTTTAATTTTTATTAAATTCTCTGCATGGGTAGGATATTTTTAAAAACAATAGTAATTTCTTAAACAAAATCCCTGCTATAGCAGCAATTTAACTTCAAAACTTTTTTAAAAAAATTTCTTAAACAAAATCGCTGCTATATAGCAGCGATTTTACTTTTAATTTTTTTATATAAAAACACTGCTATAGCAACGATTTTAAAGAAATATATTTTTTTGCAGCGATTTTTATTTGTTTTAGAGGAATGGCGTCAATTTTTGTCAAAACAAAATCGCTCTGTTAGGAGCAATTTTACCCTTTTGATTAAATTTTTTTTTGATGTGCCGTTGTTGTTTTTTAAAGAAAAAAATTGTCCTTTTAACTCCGGACTCAACAAAAAGGTGCCATTGCCTATTAGTGCCCATATAAAAACATTATCTCGCTTGAAAAATCGGAGGAAGCCACATATTTTCTTGAAGAATCGGAGGAGCTCATATTTGGATTTACTGCCTAATCCCCAGAACTAGGGTAGAAATTTTTGGGCTATGTAATTTTGTTTTACTAGGTAATATGGGTTGTCTAAATTTTTTTAAAAGAATGTTAATAATAAAAAAAGAATAATGTGACATGGCATCCTATTAGGAGAGAGATAATGTCTTTTTGTGTCAAGTCAATTTTAAGGAAAAGAGGTAAAGTTGGGTGATATTGTGGTCCTAAAACAAACATAAGTGATATTCCTAGGTAATTTCCCATACATGGATGACTATCCAGGTAAATTACTCCGGAAAACTGTAGTTGGGAGTTTGTGAGACAAGAGAAGGGAATGGTGTCAAAGAAAAGAAAAAACAAGGATATTGATGTGACAAGGTTTCTTTATAATGATACTCAATGTAAAAATTAGGGATAAGAATCTGAAAAATATCTCAACTTTGATCAAATTTATTGTTGCGATACTAAACTTTTATGAGGATCTATTACCTCCCTAGACTATTTAATACCATATTTTAAACATATATTTTTGCCTACATTGACATAAAAAATAATGCAAAATTATAAATAGTAATGTGTCCACGTGAGCATATATATACCTTTAAAATACACTATTAAATAGCTCAAGAGGTAAGAAATACGGTATTAATTAATCTAGGAGGTAATAGGTCCTCATGAAAGTTTAGTATCGCAACAACAAATCCGACCAAAATTGGGGTATATTTCAGACGTTTATCCCTAAAAATTACCATTAATGCTTCGTTTTTTTTTTACATACACAAAAAAATAAATTACAATATAAACGTAATAAATTTAGTTTTAAATTTTTTCTTACTTTTTTCTTTTTTATTTTTCATATTTTTATATTAAAAAATTGAAAAAAATAAAATTAAATAAGAATAAGAAAATCAATTAAAATAAGCAAATAGATCTATCAGAGATATTTAAAACTGAAATTAATCATAGAACCAAATAAATAAATAAATAAAAATTAAATATATTCTAAACTTTGCTAGAAGGAATTTCCTCCAATAAATCTTACATGATTTTTTTTATAAATGAAAATTAAGAGAATAAATTTGAAATTAAGGTTCTCAATTGTGATGAAGATGATATATGTGAGGAGTAGGGGTGTGTAAAATAAAATCGAAAAAAAAAAACATTATTGGGTTATTACTATTGAATTTTTGGTTAACGATTTTTGGTGATTTGATAAAAAATAATTATTAGGTTATCGGTTTGGTTTTGATTTTTATCATGGGTTATTGGGTAAATCGACAACCATTAAGATACTAGTAATTTATTATTTTACCGTTCATAAATATTAAATATTATTTCTTCCGTTCTTTTTTAGTTGTCATATTACGCTTTTTGAAAGTCAATTTGACTAATTTGGAAAGTTAAAATAGATTACATTACTTAGAACAAAAAAATTAGATATTCAAAAATTATACGAAATAGGGGTGTGCATTCGTTGGTTCGATTTATCGATTTTCGGTTTTTAAATACTCTAAACTCAATAACAAACCAATAAGACATTTTTATCGGTTTTTGGTCATTAACATTTCGGTTTTCTATTTACCCAATAAGAAAATGCTCATAAAATAAATATATAATTTCTCACTTCTTTAACCATTTGACACGATGCAGTGAGACAAGTAAATCAGCTGTAAATGCTTTGATATAGTGAAACAATAAATATAATGAGAAATTGCATCAATAAGAGTAGATGTAGTATGAAGGCTACAATAATATGTTACAACCAAAACATAATATGGAAAATATGATGTGAAGTAGAAGTATTATGACATGTGAAGTGTATAGACCGTAGTGTAGAATATTGATATAATGTCTAGTTATATTAAATTATTAATAATTAATATTTATGTAGGGTATAGTAGTAACTTACTATCGTCTTAATGAGTTATTGATTTACCCCAATAACCCAATACTAAAAAGCGATAACCCAATATTTTTTTTATAAAATCAATAAAAACCCGTTAACCCAACAACCCAATAGCAATGACCCAATAACATTTTTTTCGGTGCGATTTATTGGTCGGTTCGATATTTGGACACCCCTAATACAAAAAGTACTATCAACTTTTGCATGTCAATATGATGAAAAAATATATCATAAAATGTTAGTTAAAGTTCTTATCGTTTGACTATAAAAAAAGAAAATTATGACAACTTAGGGTCTGTTTGGAAAGTCACCTGGTAATTAGAATTTGTGTAATTACTAGGGTAGTAATTACCAGCTTAGTAATTACATTGTCTAGTAATTACACTGACATGTTTTGTTGCCACAATGTAATTACACATGACATGTTTGGATGCAACATGTTCTGTTTGAATGCACAATTGCAATCATAATACTATATTAAATTTTAAAAATAAAAATTAATTATTTAAAATTTATACTAGACAAATAAGAAACTATATAAATGATATTGAATTAAATATTTAAGATATACATTATTTTTTAAAAATATGTTAATTAATAAACATATGTACTTAACTAATATTATCAAATTAATATATTTCAATTGAATTGATCATAAAAACTAAAAGTGTGAAGTTTCTACTAACATCGTGAAATACATGCTTGATAATCTATCAGGTCTAATTAAAAAATGACTTGCAATGTGAATTCAATATTACTAAAACAAATGAAAACTGAAAATATAACATAAGTTGCAAATTCAAAAATTTAACATAATACTCTTATTGCAAATTTCAACATAGCATACATAAATATGATTTAAAAAAAAAAAAAACGTAAGTCTATAACCTTACTTAACAATAAATTCTATTTTAATTTAAAAATTAGAATACTAATAGAATTATGCTAATGAGAAAATAAGCATATCATAAAGAAATAGATACTACGAAAAAATTACATAGAATCACATGAAATAAGGCTGAGAACGAGAAGAAAACGAAATATAATAATATAAAATAAAAAATAAACTTTTAGAAATTTTTAGAATAATAAATATAAAAAAAGAACTTAAAATAATAGAAGTAATTTTAAAAAAAAAAAAAGATTTAAAAAAAAAAAGAAATTAAAAAGTAATCAGCTGGTAATTACACCATATAATTACAAGCAATTCACAGCCAGGCTGTGAATTAGAGAGTGTAATTACCCTCTGCTAATTACATCAATTACCTGCTGACCAAATAATTACCTGTCTAACCAAACATGACAGACCGTGTAATTACACCCAATTACACAAAATCCAATTACCAGGGTGTCCTTCCAAACATGCCCTAAAAGTAGACGAAGAAAGTAATAATTTAATATAACTAGACACTATATTATTATTTTATACTACAATCTACGCAGTTCACACTTCACAATACTTCTATTTCACAGAAGAAATTCCATATTATGTTTTGACTGTAACATGTAATTGTAGCCTTCGTACTACATCTGTTCTTATTGACGCAATGTCTCATTATCTTTCATGTTTCACTATATCAAAACATTTATTATTGATTTGTTTGTTTCACTATATCATGCTAAATTACTAGACAAGTGAAAAGTCATATATTTAATTTATGAGCATTTTTATTGGATAAATAAGAAATTAAGCCATTAAAGAATAAAAATAATTTATTATTAATTTATCATATTTTAAACTAAATTTAATAAATTAAACTAATAATACATAAAATCGAACCTTAGCCTACTTAACGAAGAGTCTTATGCGAAGATGATAATGATGGCTTTGATCAGATGGTCCAAGATATATAAAGAGACTTTTCAGCTTCTTACTGAAAGTATAAAATAATATAAATTAGACCTTTCACCTTCTAAATCAAATCAAATGAAATGACGCGGATCATTTATTACAAGTAAGTACAGTATGTCCTTTTCCGCCTCTTCACTTGCTAAACTATCTCTCTTGACTAGAACTAAAGCTTTAACCATGGGCATAAACCAAAAAAAGAAAGAACAGAAAATGGCAGAAAATTCAAGCACAGATTCAGGAAATTGTAGTGTGGAGTTTGTGAGAGAAGAAGAGGGAATAGTGTCAAAGAAAAGAAAAAACAAGGATGTTGATGTGACAAGGTTTCTTTATAATGATACTCCTTCCGATGGATATGATGAAGAGAAAACTCCTTCTCCGAAGGTGAAGAAGATGATGAAACTGAAATCCAAACCTCCCCTTTTTTCAAAAGTGTGGAGTGATGAAGATGAAATTTCCCTACTCACAGGTATCATTAAGTTCAAGGAACAAACAGCTCGTGAAGTTGCACAAAATATGGCCGAATTTCGTGCATTTATCCTTCCTTCACTTACTCTTCAACCTACGCCTGTCCAAGTAAGGGAGAAAATAAGGCGTATCAGACTAAAGTATGAAAAGACTCTTGCCACAGGAAATCCTTCTAATACAGACCTGCACCAAGTCCAAGTGTTCCAATTATGTCAGAAAATTTGGACTCAACCTCCTAACTCCAACTCTCTACTGCTAAAGGAGAAGCACAACATTCCAGAAAACGACCTACAGGTAAAGGAGAAACACAACATTCCAGAAAATGGGCTACAGGTAAAGGAGAACCACAACATTCCAGAAAATGGGCGGCCAGAAAAGCAGAATCTACTGGTAAAGGAGAAGAAACACAACGTTCGACCGATTCAGCAGCATAAAATTATCCCCGATTCTGGACTGGATGGGAAAACTATGGAAGATTTGTTGAAGCGACTAGCCAAAGATGTAGAACTTGTTGTAAATTCTAAGGCATGTTTGCAAGGAAATAGTAATGAAGTTGGTATAAGAGTGCTTGATATTGGCCTAGAAAGTATGAAATTAGGGATAAAGTTGGGGAAATTGGTGCACGAGAAAGCGACTTCGCCTGAGTTGGTATAACCATGTCTTATTTTTTGTTTTTTTTCCTATACCATTTCTGAGCAGAATTGTCTCATCTTTGTGTGTTGAATTGTATGTCAGCAAGATTCTCCGGAGCTACGGGAACAAGTGGTATTAAGGGCCTATCTGGAAGCCAAGATAGAGCACGCACAACTACTTTTGAATGCTTATGATGGTTTAATTAAGGTAACAATTCTATCTGCTTTGACTATGCCTGACTATGTCTCACAAGATGTTCAGATAAATATAATGCCGTTTTGAAGGTGTCTTTTGTGGATCAATTTCTTCCTTTATAGTTCATTGTTATAGAGAAATTTGGAATTTTCTGTAGATATTCTGAATCTTATTGAAAGAGCTATACGCTGAAAGTTATTTGCTTCCCGCCACGTACATTATAAATTCAGATCTTTGAATTTCAGCATTTTAACTACTCTTCTGGTAAATGTTTTGGGCAGTCTTGTCTTAGGCTTAAATTTTGTAAATCTAGAGACTCTGGATCAAATAACTTAGACTACTTAGAAAATCGTATGGATCTAGAGACTGTTCCCTTATGCTTAAAGCTAAATATCTTTAATTTGCTTGCTTTGGTTAGGTAGGAATATAGCCTGAATTTGTTCAATCCAGGCTACTATAAATTCTATATTTTATTATGCCCACGAATGTCGGTTTAGGGATGTATGGATTCTCGAGAAGAGAGAAGACATGATGGTCCCCCCTGGACCGCCAAGCTTTAGACTATCCATGTTGCTGGTTTTATTGTGCCTTATTCAGTGAAAGTTCCTAACTGCCACAAAGTACTGTTTTCCAGTTGGAGTTATTCCATTGTTAGGACTAGAGATTCTTTGGGTATACTTCTACAAATAAAATGTAGCAGATATTTTCTTGATAATCCTATGTTACTTGGAACAATATATGGATGTTGCAATGTTGGACATGGTTGTGTGTCAGGTGTCTGGGATTTGCTGTGATGAAGACTTCAAGTTTAGGATATGGAGATAAAACTAAACTGTTAAACACAGATGTGGAATATACAAGCTACTAATCATGTGGTTAAGATTGCATACGTGTCATTTACTGTGCATTTCAATATGCTCTTCATTTATATCTAGTACCACTTCTAGGCAGCATGGTTGTAGCATTAGTTGAGCGATCCAAACACATTGACCAGATACTGTACATATCTTATCTAGTACATTTATGTTGTAGTTAAAAAACATGTATCTAGACTTTTGGCATGGGCTGGCCGCCTAGGTGTGCATTGATCATCTCTTCTCTTTTGTTGGTGATGCGCTCCTAGTCTTAAATGCCCGGGTTGTGCTTGCGGTATTGCTACTTTGAATTTATTAGAGTTCTCAAAGCAAACCTATCGTCTGTATATAGTAAGTAACTAATATATGCTGACATTTTCCCCTGTTAGGAGCAGGAGATCATTTTTGAGGCTTTCAAGTAGCCAACTCTACCTTCAAATGAATGCATGCTTTTCTGTTTTCTTGTTCAAGTATTGAGTATCATTCTTTTTTATTATTATATTAATTTAATCCTTTCTGCTGTCAACCGTCCTCTAATGTGTGATTTCTTACCTCCCTTTGTCAAATGGGCATTTTTTTATTGAAGTTCTAGGGCACACAGTGGCACACTTACCCTTGGGCCAACTAAAAGAGAAACTTAATTTATTAAAACACCATTTGCATATTTCTGAACCAAAAGCTAATGGTTACATAGGAAGCTCTATTTTAACTAGTTATGTTTTTTTTAACTTAAATCCACTTTTGTGGTGGCAGGGTTTGGCATTGACCCCTACCCCAGAGGCGGATCTAGGATTGATATTTATAAGTTCTTACCTCAATTCTCAAGTTAATACTAGACTAATAACTTTGTTCATCGATTTCTTAATATATATATATATATATATATATATACATACAAAAGCCATGGGTCTCATGTGAACTCGTAAGTCATAACTTGCACCGTATATCTGCCACTGCCCTATCCTGTATATTAATAAACAATAAAATAGTTCATAGAAGTATGGGGACTAGACCTTAACTACATCTGGGAACATATCTTTGGTAATAAATGGGGAGTGATAGTATAGCCACAGTGAATTTCCAAAGGATAGTAGGAGGATTCCTATTTACACATAAACCAAGTAAGCAATAAATTTGGCTAGACTTCTTCCATTTGGATTTGAGTTCACAAAAGTAATCTTATTTTGAGTAAGTAGTTTTTCTCTTTGACTTGTGATTCTTAAATTGGGGAATTATACTTGTTTGGCTTGGATGGACACTTTGCTTCTCTTGGTAGATTTTCAAACTTGAATATAATCTTCATTTCCTGTAATGAAGCACCCCACTTGGCTAATGCATCTTCCTGTCATGGGCCCATTTTTTAAAGGCAACATGGGATCTTCTTCCACAGATCTATAAGAAAGATTCATACATGGGCTCCACTGATACTTCATTTTCCATTCTTTCCTTTTAAGGAAGTTCACCAAATCTCTCGATAAGCGTCAACACAGTTGTAGGAGGATCTTTAGCGGCTAGTGTATGTAAAGACATTGTTTGAAGAGTGTGCTTATTGGCAACAACTGCCTTGCCACCCGTTGGCTGTACCTTTTCTTCAGTTGACTGGATTTGTTTTTATGATTGTTTTTCTGGTTGCTAGATGGTCTTGGGAATATTTTCACAAACACCTTTTTTGGTTCTTTCCTCGAGCCTTCTGTATTTATTCTCAACTAGAACAACACAATATAGTTTTGTTTCTTTTGCAATTTTCTCATTTTATGTGTAAATGATGTTCATTTTACTCATGATCAATTTCTTCCATTTCAGTAAAATCTTACATTCATCTATAATATTGTTCAAAGTCTGGACACCCTCATATTGCACAGCTTGCTAGAATCCCTCTTCTTTGGATTATCTGTCAATATCTTATTCCACCCGAGTACTATTTTTTCTACTTTGCCACTTTGCCAAGTTGATCTTGATGCTTATCTTAGCCACGTAAGCTTGTGTCATATGCTCTGTAGTGACATTAGTGGGGCAAAGAAACTCTAGTTATGTGCAGTCAATGACCAAGACAGAGCATCACATCTTATATGAAGAGATACTAGTACTCATTCTGGAGCCATATATGTTTCAACCTCCAGAACAAAATCAGATAGCCACTTGACGATACACACAAAATATTAGCAGTCTCTCCAATCTCCAGAAACACAAGGATTAATTGATTTTATATCCAAGTATGACAAAGTAATACTGGCATCAAAATATGTAATCTCAATTCTCAACATTAACTTCAAACATCTCCATAGCCATATTAGTGAAGTATACCACCTTTATTCCGACATATATAGGACAACCCAAGTACATGAAAGGGCCTATGTGTTCAGTCAGCCTATTGATTTCATCTCATTAGTGTTAGGAATGGTGAGAAACATATTTTTGCTTTGTTTATCTTCTGCTCGGATCCTTCACTTCAAGGCTTGAAAGTGAAAATCCTCATTTCTGTTCCAACTGATTTAGGAGTCTGGATAGGTACTTAAGCTCCTACAATGAAAGAGTGAGGGAGATAACGGATCACCTTGTGTTAAACCATTGGTGGACTTGAAAAAATCATGTCTTGTGCCATTAACAATAACTGAATCCTTCTCGACTTGGACTGTTATTTATGTTTCTGGCTTCTCTCCTCTCTTTCTACTTTTTAATTTTCTCTTATTTTATTTCTTCAGATAATTTTGCTCTATATGAGATATCATGTGTCCCTAATGTGGTGGTACAAAACAGGTGGATCACGTACTGTTGTGACTTGTGCATAACTAAACAAGTAAATAAACTAAAATAGCTCTATATAATTCTCTGAACCAATACTTGATGGTTACTCCGATAGGCTTTATACACTAATTTGGCTTTGTTGATATGTAGAAGTATATGATAAACAGTTGCCTTGTCTGTTTTGTCATTAGAAAAGACTAGCCTAATACCACTAGCTTGGTCTTCGAAGACCCTTTTTGTCTATTTTGAGCTGAGATGCTTGAAAGATTTTAATTTGATTTTTATTGTTGACATTTCCCTCAAAGAATGTTTGTGATGGATCATATAAATTTGTATTTTATCCAGTGCTACCTCTACTTGGTTTTTTCATTAATGTCTTGTTTATGAATTATGATCTATTAATCACTCTTTATCTCTCTCGTTATGGAACTTTTTCCTTTGCCCCATCTTGTAGGATCATAGTAATGAAGCTCACTCATCATCGGTGTCTGCTATCAAAGACTGAAGCTTATGGGTTCTGCATTTTATATGAAACTATCCTTGTTTTGTGTTAACAATGACAACAGCTAGCAGCCACCGTCGTTTCGTCTGGCGTGTACTCTCGGGACCTCCGAGTGCTTTTCTGGTTGTCTGCTTGCTATCTGTATATATTTTTGCAGACTGCAACTAAGATTGCCTTTTGGATGGTTTAAAGCACTTTTGATGCTCCTACTTATCTTGTTTTGGAACTAATGGGTTCTAAAGATTTTATATATATTAAGGCTTATTTTTAACTATGTTGAGTTTGTACCATAAAAAATTAGGTCAAGTGGAGCACTGTATATCTGATGTGGGTTTTAAGCTGGGGTGGAGCTATATTGTCTTAGGTGTGTTCAATTGGACATCCTTCGCCGATAGTTGCCAATTGGATCTCTATCAGATAATTATATCGTATATACAAGTAAAATGCCACTCAAATTGGTTAAATTTAATATTTCGGACATCCTTAACACAACATGTTATGTGGCCCAATGGCTAGAGGCTTGCTTGTATTGCCCACACTAGCGAGTGATGGTTCAAATAGGCGAGTTACAGTTCATCAAAATTATTCTTAATTAGAAATCTTCAATTTAAAAATCTAGTTAAAAAATGATAGTTTAGTAGCCAATTGAATTTTTTATGTTAACACTTGAGATAAAATTTAAACGTAAATATTTTATTTAAAGTTAATAAACAAATTTTAACATTTAAAAATATCAAACTTTAGTAGCTAATTGAATTTTCAATGAATTTGACTATTAATTTCTTTTCATTAAAACTTGAATAAAACTTAAATGTAATTATTTGATTCAAAGGTAATAAACAAATTCTACATATTTCTATAACCGCTGCTAAAAGTGAATAAAAGAAGACCTCGTTTGACTCTACTACTATTTTTCATGTCCTGTATTGTCATCCGAGATCACTAAAAGCTTGAAACTTGAAAATGATTTCATTTTAGGCTGAATCCCCCCTTCCCCCCTCCCTCTCCCCCTCCATTTTTTTTGTTCGTTCACTTTATATTAAATTAAACACAAATATTAAAGCTAAATATCATGCAGTTTGAATTTTTAAAATTTTGGAACATATATTCATAAAATAATATTAATATTACATAATTCAATTTTAATTTTTTCTGTGCACCCTATTTATATATATATTTTTTACTTATGTAATGCTTGTACACCCTTTGTGAAATTTCTAACTCCGCCAATAATTTGCAGCTTTTCCTACGGTCATATCTTGTGTCAATGAAAAAAAAACATGTCCGCTTTGTAGCTTAGTCTGTAATTGTTATAAATATAGTGAATGTCTATCTTTCAGAGAAAATTTAGGAACCCTGCCTTTGGGTCTAAGTAAATTTTTTGCTATAAATTGAGGGTTCTCTTCATTGTAAAATAATCTCTTCAAGAGGAATAAAAAGTCTTCTCCCTTCTACCTACGTTATTCTTATTATTTTATATAGTTTCATAACATGTTATTATCACGAGACTCTACCAAATACTGATAGGCACTAGATGGCTTCACATGTGGTGTTCAACTTGATCTTGAAAATTAAAGAGGGTTGGAATAATATTGCTTGCCTTCGTATGGTTAAGAACAAAAACAAGGAAGCCTTGAAGCTGACGCGAGAAAGTTGGCAAATGTGTGTGTGTGTGTGTGGGGGGGGGGGGGCAGGCAATTTAACCGCATTAACGCATATATTGGAAATTTCAATCATTTGATTTTTGAAGGAGTAAAATACTTTTGTAAAAGTGAAAGATATTACATAATATTGATAAGATGTTGGGTTTACGGTCACGACCCAAAATTCACATGTCGTGATGGCACCAATGTTCCCAATTGATAGGTAAGCCAGTCCACTAGTTTTACCAATTTAACTAAATAATTAAGTTGAAAAAGTAAACAACGTGTAGAATACCTCAAATACTAAGCCTTTCATAAGTATGAAGTGCGGAAAACTAAATACCACCCAAAATTTTGGTGTCACAAGTATAAGAGCGTCTAAAATATGATGCAAGTCTGAAACTAAAATGACAAGTTTAAACATAACAAATATCCTGTCAGAATACAAAAACAACAAAATAAATAATAAAATAGAAGGAGGTGTGGGCTGCGGAACAGCCAAACAACTCACCACATGAACTCCAAGATACTCCAAGCTCGGACTCAAAAATCTTCACGGGATGCACTCATTTTCGAAACTGGATCTGCACCACAAAAGAGTGCAACAAGTGTAGTATGAATACGAAACCATATGTACCAAGCATATCTCATAGCACGACAACGAAGAAGAGATGACATGAGTTCATTTAAGAAAATCATCTCTTTACTTTTGCAAGGCTACATTATACTGATCAAACAAGTTTAATCAAATAGGGAAAATCAGTGTCACGTAATGTCCAACCACCAATAAAGCACATAATCAACAAGAATGAAGGATGTAATGAAATACAATGCAATGTGACATCATGAAATGATATGCCTCAGATGCCAAGTACTCTCTCAACCGTGTATGCATGATACTTCTCGGAAATACATCGAGAGTTCATGACCCATGGAGACTTACGAGGCCCATATATCGACACAAACGATCTCCACGTGTCTATGCGGACGATCTCAATGCACTATCATAAAATTAAAAAATCCCCAGCATGGATGATCTCCATGTGCCCAACTTATAATCATAACATCTCACAATCCCCAACACAAATGATCTCCACGTGCCCAACTTATACATAATCTCATGTCAATGCATATGCACAATATGATTTCAATAAAAAGGGATGATGCATCTCAATCAATCAAATATCGGTGTGATATCTAATCACCTTAACTATCATACATATACAAGTTCAATAAGGAAACACAATCACCAAAGAGATATCAAGTCAATAATCTATCAGCTAATGTCCATATGCTTTGGCATTCTCCAATTACAATCCGTCATTCTATAATAATAAACTTTTCCTTTATAACACCAGCACTTGTACCAATGCCCGTCACACCATTGTACGAGACCCCCATATTTCGCCCTTACCCATTGTCTATTCCATATTTAATCTTCAATTAGAAAAAAATGTCCTTCAACGAAATCTGAAAGTCTTAGCATACCTTGAATGTCAAACACATGCCTCGAATCCTCAAGATTTTGTCTTTCTTTTTCGTAAAGCTTCAGAGCGTTCCCAATCTATCACATATGCAATATTCATAAATAAACGAGTCTGTAGACGCCCAAATTACTTTATGTCTAGCCTAGATCCAAAACTCCTCCATATCTCTAATCAAGCTCCTAAACTTGATACAATTAACATACCAAGTCTCATACTTCCTAAAATTCAAGCCTATGATTAAATCATAATTCCTCCAAATAACATAATTCTGATAATATTCACATAATGCAATACACCTAATATTACTCTCAATATATCAAAACTTTATTTTTAATATAATAATAAGAGGAAATCAGGTGAAATATGCGAGCATAGCGTATAATTCACGGAAGCAAAAAATTGGTAGAACTTTACCCAAACACCAATACCCCTATAATTTGATTTTCCATTCCAAACTTCTCAATCATTGTCTAATGATTGCCTAATAATTATTACAAATTAATTAACTTTCAATTAACCTATATTTGCATCTAACATTAACATATTCACTGGCAACAAATAAATAGCACTCACTTGATTCTTTCTCACCAACAATTATATCAATGCGTATATGCAGAAAGTATAAGCCGGCTGAAGAAAAGTTTTTTTTATACTTGAAGTCGTTCTCGTCTTGCGACGTTCCTTACCCTCTCTCTTTCTCTTACTTACTCAAATTTTGATATAAAGATATTAAATCCCACTAAGTTATTTCAACACATGGGCCAAGTGAGATAGGCTATCAAATAAATAATAGGCTTGGCTCATTAACCACCCATTAATTTAATTATTTTAAAAAAAATATTATCTATCAACTAAATATCCGAAGTCAACACATAACTCAAGATCCCATTTAAATATTTTACCGGAAGAGTCAAAATAGTTCTAGTGCTCAAAACGATCTAACGGGTCATTACATCATCTACCACTTAAACAAACGTTCGTCCTCGAACGGTCAAAGAATCAAAAGTACATGAACGCTCCAAAAGTTGAGGATATCTAATCCTCATGTCTGACTCAGTCTCCCATGTAGCCTCCTCCATCGGACGGTGCTTTCATTGAACCTTCACTAAAGCAATTTCCTTCGACCTCAACTTCCGAATTTTCCTATCCAAGATGGTTATTGGATCCTCCTGAAAAGTCAAGTTCTGATTAAGTAACACATAATCCCATTGAATCACATGAGCATCACCTTGATGATACTTTTTCAGCATCGAAATATGAAATATTAGGTGAACACTAGACAAACTAGGTGGTATAGCCAACTCATACGCCATCTCACCAATATGCTCTACAATCTCGAAAGGACCAATATACATTGGGCTCAGCTTGCTTCTTTCCAAATCTCATCACATCCTTCATGAGCGAAACCTTCAATAGAACCCTCTCTCCAACCATGAACTCCAAATCATGAACCTTCCGATCTGCATAACTCTTTTGCCTATTCTAATCCATGAGAAGTCTATCTTGGATCAATTTGACCTTATCTAAGGACCCCCTCAACAAATCTGTACCCCATAGTCTAACTTCAAATGCATCAAACCAACCAATTGGACATCGACATCTCCTTCCATACAAAGCCTCAAATGGTGCCATCTCAATGCTCGAATGATAACTATTATTGTAAGCAAACTTTGCTAAAGGCAAAAACTAATCCTAGTGACCACCAAATTCGATCACACACAATCGTAACATGTCCTAAAGAACATGAATAGTCCGTTCAAACTAACTATCAGTCTGAGGGTGAAAGGCTGTACTAAGATCCACTCGAGTGACCAACTCTTTCTACATCGACCACTAGAAATGAGATGTGAATTATGTGCCAAGATATGAAATAATAGGAATGGGAACCCCATGCAAGAGAACTATTTCTCGAATATAGAGCTAGGTTAACTTCTCTAATTATAGGTAGTCTGAACTGGTATGAAGTGTGCAAACTTAGTCAGTCGATCCACGATGACCCATATAACATCAAACTTACCCAAGGTACGTGGAAATCCTACCACAAAATCCATAGCAATACACTTCCACTTCCACTCAGGTATGGTCATCCTCTGAGTCATACCTCCTGAATTTTGGTGTTCATACTTCACTTGCTGACATTTCAAACACCGAGATACAAAATCTACTATGTCCCTTTTCATACGACACCACCAATAATGCTGCTTCAAGTCACAATATATCTTAGTAGCCCCCGGATGAATAGAGAACCTCGAACTATGGGCCTTCTCCATGATTAGTCTAATCAAATCACTTGTCCGAGGAACACAAATACAACCTTTTATCCTTAAAACTCCCTCGCTATCAATAATTGCAACCTTGACTTCTTCTTTTGACACCTGGTCTCCAATCTTACATAAATCACCATCATCAAACCGTTGAGTCTAAATCTGCTCCAACAAGTATGACCTAGCCTCCACAAAAGCCAAAACCTTACCAGATTCTAAAATATCAAGCCTTACAAAGCTATTGGCTAAGGATTGGACGTCCCTAGCTAAAGGACGCTCGCCAACCTTTATCAAGCCTAGACTACCCATACTTACCGTCTTTCTAATCAAGGCATTTGCTACCACATTTGCCTTGCTCGGATGATAAAGAATAGTCACGTCATTGTCTTTGAGCAACTCCAACCATCTCCGCTGCCTCAAATTGAGATCCATATGATTGAATATATACTGGAGACTACGATGATCCGTGAACACCTCACAATGTACACCATAAAGGTAATGCCTCCAAATCTTCAATGCAAACATTACAGTTGCCAACTCCAAGTCATGAGTAGGGTAGCTCTTCTTGTGAACCTTCAACTACCTCGAAGCATAAGCTATCATCTTCCCCCTCTGCATTAATATGCAACCAAGACCAATCCGAGAAGCATCACAATATAAAATGAAACCCTCTACCTCCACGAGTAGAGTCAAAATTAGAGCAGTAGTCGACAAAGTCTTGAGCTTTTGAAAACTCACCTCACACTCATTTGACCATTAGAAAGCCACTTCTTTCTGTATCAATCTAGTTACTAGGGATGCAATGGATGAGAACCCCTCTACAAATCATCGATAATAACCTACAAGGCATAAGAAACTTCAAATCTCAGACCCGATCTCTAGCGGTCTCAATCTTCTTAGGATCCACCATAATACCCTTCTTGGACACTACATGTCCCAAGAATGCTACTGAACTAAGCCAAAACTCACACTTAGAAAACTTTGCATAAAGCTTATTCTCTTTCAGAATCCCAAGAAAAATCTTCAAATGATGCTCGTGTTACTCCTTACTACAGAAGTATATTAATATATAATCTATGAGGACAATAAAAAAGGAATCAAAGTATGCTCTGCTCCCTCTATCAAGTCCATAAAATCTTCTGGGCATTAGTCAACCCAAAAGACACCACCAGAAACTCATAATGGACATAACGTGTCTGGAAAGCTGTCTTAGGGATATCCTCCGCCATAACCTACAAATGATGATAACCGAATCTCAAGTCAATCTTGGAGAAATCTAAAGCACCCTGAAGCTGATCAAATAAATCATCAATACGAGGTATCAAATACTTATTTCTGATGGTAACCTTGTTCAACTATCGATAGTCAATACACATACGCATGTATACATCTTTCTTCTTCACAAATAACACTGGAGCACCTCAAGGATATACACTCGGTCTAACAAACCCCTTGCTCAACAAATTCTACAACTATTCCTTCAACTCTTTCAATTCGGGCGGTGCCATACGATAAGAAGGAATGGAAATAGGCTGAGTGCCTGATTCTAAATCAATACAAAAATCAATGTCACAATCAGGTGGAAGACCTGATAGGTCTATCGAAAAAACCTCTGAAAACTCACTCACCATTGGAATAAACTCTAGCATAAGAGTCTTAACACTAGTATCTTGAATATGTGCCAAATAAGCCAAACATCCCATCTCCACCAAACAACGAGCCTTAATAAATGATGTTACCCTTTTCAAAGAATGACTAAGAGAATCTCTCCATTCAACTATAGGAATCCTAGGTAGAGCTAATGTAACTATCTTGGCACAACAATTCAAAATCGCGTGATAAGGATATAACCAATCCATATCAAGAATCAGATAAAAATCTACCATATCTAAGACTTTCAAATCTGTATGAGTGTCATATCCCATCAAGGCAACTATACAAAGTCTATATACCCGATCAACCACTATAAAATCCCCAACAAGAGTAGATACATGTACCGGTAAATCAAGAGACTCATATAATATATCCAATCTCAAAGCAAAATATATGGACACATACAAACAAGTAGAGTTTGGATCAAATAATACGGTAGCTGATCGATGACAAACCGAAATAATATATGTCATAACAACATCTGAAGTCTCCTCTTCTCGCCTATTAATATCGCTCAACTATACTTCATCCGGTTTTAAGTGTAGGTGGTCGCTAACAAGTATAAACCTAATTAAGAGTTGGGGTAGATCCCACAATGAGTGATACGGTAAAGAATTTAACTATGAAGTAAAAACGTGTTCTAATCGTTTGTAGGAGTAAAAACTTCGCAACATAAAATTAAATCACAAAGTTTCAACAATTGATATCAAATGGGGAAAATTTAGTAACCAATTGCAACAAGGAACAACTAACACGGGATTTAAATAGTTACTAATTTCTTAGAGTTGTTGAATCTCAATGGGTAGGATAGGTTTTGAATACAATATCCATCTCTCGATCAACTATTATGTTTCGAGTGAGTTCTCTTGAACTTCAACAAGCTTAACACTACCAAACAACCCAATTCCTTAATAAACCCACTTTCTCAAGCTGGGTTTGTAAAGATGCAATCAAATCCACTTTCTCAAGCTAGATTTTAAAAATGCAATCGATACAGCTATCAATCATTCATTCTACTGTAACACTTCTTTCTCAAGCAAGCATAGAGAGCTAAATTAGAATATAATTTGCAACTTCAGTTCATCAATTAAAACATGAACAAACAATTGAACCCATTTCAAAACAACATTATATTCAGTAATTAATAACACTCATTAGCTAATTAATGCATTTGACTACATGATCACACCCCTAAGTTAAGGGGTTTTAGCCAAACATAGCGGAAAGTGAGAAATCGTTACCAACAAGATTTTCCATCTGAATTTCTAACAATCTGCAATACCCAATGCCAAAATCAAAGCTAAAATCCTAAAATTTCCAATTCTAGATCCGAATCTTCTCCAAGAATGTTTAACAATGTGTAAAATGTAAAAACTCTCAAAGACTCAGGAATACACTGTGCGGGAACCCCTTTTCTTCTTTCAAAAAATGAATTTATACGTTCACAAAAACTCAACACGGAGTCCAGTTGGCGAGGTTAGTCGAGCTCACCGATCAACTCGGCGAACCACCGAGTTGTGCTTCTTCTCTCCTTTTGGCCTGACTCCCTCAACAAATTGTTTTGGAAATTTAGGCGAGCTGGATCGTGATCGCCGATCCATTCGACGATTTGCCGAATCGTACTTTTGCTCGCCAAGTTGGTTTGGAATATGGGCCATTTCGCTTGAACTTTAGGTGAGCTGGAGGCTTACTTGGCGAGTCACCGAGTGGCTTTTGCAAGCTCCAGCTTTTCTTTTCTTCAGCTTTTCAAACTTTTTCTCTCCTTTTCACATCGTAATGTCCTTTCCTTTCCCTTAACCCTTCATTGCTGCATATCAACATATTAACATCAGTTATGAGCACAAAACAGGCATTGAGGACACTAAATCATTGAATAATAAGCCCTAAATTAGTCAAAATTCTCGACTTATCAACACCCCCAACTTAAACTTTTGCTTGTCCTCAAGTAAAACACAAGATCAATCAGGTCAACAGGGATGCCTACAAATTGTGCTCCTTGAGACTCAACATGAATGCATGCAAGGTTCAATCTACACATGCAATGTTCAATTGTGCACTAAAAGTTTCAAACTATGACTAGCAATCATCAAATAGAGTTCAAGCTCACAATGCTCACTTCAAATGCAAATTCATACTGAACAAGAATATTCAAATGTCCTCACATCATGAATGATTCCACGCTTTTCACAAATCCAGTCAAAGAATACAATTGAGGAATCGAAATCAACTCTGACACGCCCAATGAGAAAAAAACATGCACAATTTTACCCATAGGCTTCCCCATATTTTCCAACTACACATCACTCGGCTTATGAAAGATCAAAAAGGTCTTTCAAGGCTTGTAATGGGGCTGAGGGTATGTGTATGATCATTTTGGCTTAGTGACTTCTACCTTTATAAAGCATAGCTCAAAGTTCACTTCTTCTCATTTTCTTTCATTTTTTTAATCTTCACAACTCAGCCTTGGCATATTCAAAGCACACAAATTTTTTGGTATAGCTCATTGGATACCCCTTTTATTTCCCCAACATTACTCAATGGATACAATTTTATTATTTATTTCTCTTTTTACTTTTTTTTTATATGGAGGGGTTCTATCTTATTCTTCAACACAAGTCCCCAAGGGTGAATTTCACAAACTTCTTGCTCGATTTTTTTCCTCATTCTTACCACACCCCCAACTTAGACTTTTGGCCTAAAATGACTATTCAAACAAACCAATGCTTCATGAAGGTTTTAGGTGGGGAGGACAAGGTCATTTCTGTTCATTTTCATCCAAAGAAAAGGTTAGGCTCAAATGGTGCCAAACTAGGTTCACACACACACACAAGGTGGTCACACAAAGGTATATCAATTATGTTCACTCTCAAAATTTATGCCTAAGATCAATTCCTTCATTCATCAAAATTAGTCAATTGGACTAACAGAGCAAGTTCTAGGTATCACCATGCACATATTTCAAGTAAACCTCACCAATAAGGTATTCAACACAGTCATCATCATGACTCTACAAGTTAAGCTCACGTGCAACGATCATTACAAAACTCACTTCGATAATCGACTAGTCACAATGAGATGCTAAGAGTTCACACATGACGTCTGCAACTCAAATTGGCTCGTTAGACTTGCACAAAAATATCGGTCATCAAGAGCATTGTTTAAGTCATCGGTATTGATCGACACTCAAATCTACAAGAGAACATCAATCACACACAATCATGCAATTAAGAGAGATGCTAATGAAATAAAGCCAACATTCATTCACATTCCATTGACAATGAGAAGTTTGAACAAAAACTCTAAACCACAAAAAATCCAAAAGACAAAATAAAACCAAAATACATCCAAACATCCAAAAGGATAGGTATAACAATAACATCACCCCACCAAAATAACTACACAGTGACCTCAATATTCACTAAAAACTGAATGTATCAACAATAAAGAGAATAGAGGGAGAGTAAAAATCCCCCTATCAGTCTAAGCCTGAGGTGAACTCTATATATCTGGGGTGGCCTCAATCTGGGCATCAGTGTCCGACTCAACTCCATCTCTGGAGGTCTGTGCAACTATTTCCTCTATGGGCTGAGACCCGCTCGAGCCAATTATAGATGTGTCGTGCAGTTAAGCCTCCATAGCCACCCGTGCCAAATCACCCTCCAGGTCCTCCAGATCCTCAAACATCTCCTAATCACGAGCCTCTAGCTCCTCCTTATCTGTCTCAGGTGTGTCAGACTCTCCATCATCATCAGATGTAACAACATCTCCGGTCACAATAGCCGAAGGGATATTAAAAATAGCTAGCATATCTGCACTAGGGTCCTCGGGAGCATCTACATTACCCTACAACATCGAGATATCAGTGAATTTAAGCTCATTCACATCACGTCGAAGATTGGTAATATCAGCCTTCAAGGCTGTTACATCCATAAAGCCACGGTCTGACATCTCACACACCTCAACTCGAATAGTAAGAGCGTCCAATGCTATCTCATGGGCCATGATCATCTCCCATTGTGCTCTCAACTCCTCCTGAATAGGAGCCAATGCCGTCGCTATCACTTGGTCGATCATAGAAGACACAACGACCTCAACCCTCGTAGCCCTCATATCGGCCGAATAGGTAAGGTTGCCCATTTTATTTATCACAGCCTATGTCAAGGGACAATGGGAAACAGTAGCAGGGGCAGACACTATAGAGATGGAAGAACTGGGTATACCTGACGACTCAACTGTCGGTGTAGACTGGGTAGCATCGGCATCCATGGCCTCAACATCAACCACCGGTGAAGTGTCCACTGGAGCCTTCTTCCTCCTTTCCACTCCATCTTTTGTGTACTCAGCCTCAATCCTTTGAATGTTAGTCAAAAATACCGGAGTCACCTCAGTATCCATCTTTTCCACAAAGGGCACACTCTTTCGATGACACAAATCACTAATAAGCACTGGAAATGACAATGAGGTTTGGTTTTGTTTTGCCCTCATCACCATCTCCTGAGAAATTATCACTCTGAGATTCAGCTGCTTCTTATCAAGATTACAAACCAGTAGTGCAGCCTTAGGATAACGGATAATTGATTCATTTTGTGAAGGCATCAAGGTGTTGGATATGAATCCAAACCAATACCGAGTAGCCATATTCAAGTCCTTCTTCTCAATCATCACTTCCACCTCGAGTCAGGGAGAAGTGGGATCACTCAACAGCGGGGTCAACCACCCTTTCAAATCATCTAATATTTTGGTTTCGACCTTTTTGGAAAAAGAAGGGATAGTGCGTGTAGTCCAGTCCAACAAATCATTAATGTCAGTTTCACTACACTGTACCTTCTTGCCTCGCACTTTTACGTAATCCACCAGTGCCATCGACCTAGATTTTTTCTTTCCTTTTGGAATCAACCCCGCACAACTCTCATAAAATTCTCGAATCAATGAAGGAATATATGGATTTCGGGGATTAGTGAACTTCTGAAATTTGTGAAAGCACAGGTCTCCCACATATCTGGATACCTTTCTACCACACCATCCGTAGGAAACCGCTTTCCTCTAAAACAGTTCGCAAGCCAGCGACCTTTAGCCGATTCATAGACCGCAACAAACGTGCTAGCAATTGAGGTGCCTGACCTACTGTAGGTGCTGGAGGTGCTCGAAGTCTGGATAATGGGTCATGATCTGCTTTAGAATGCAATTCCTGCGCCTTCGCTTTAGCAACCCTCCCTCAGTTGTCGGTGTGTGAATAGGGGTCTTGGACCCCACAAATTCCTCTTTTTCAAACTCAAATGAGGTGAGATGAGTAGAGTCGATGCCCTTGCTGTCCGTTGAGCTCGAACTTGAACTGGAACTTGCCACCACTTGCTTTTGCCCTTTGCCTTCAAAACTCCCCTGAGGAGGTTTAGGACGAGTAGCCCGGGGAGGTGTGACCTCTACTGCAATAACAACCCTTTTGCATTTTTTCGAGGTGATGGACCTCTCACTGAAAGCTTTGGTCTAGCCATATCTTTAAAAACACACAAACAAAAAATATGCTGTGGCAAAGGGTTAACAAAATATCATTTTCAAACAGTTGCAGGAAAACTCGCCAAACTACTCGGTGAGTCGTTGAGACCATTCGACGAGCAATAGAGGGCTTGTCAAAATTTAAAGAACAAAACAATAAACATTTCAGCACAAAAGGTTGAGACCAAAGACCATTCAGTGAGTTCACTCGGTGATCAAAGGGTGCATCATCGAATGTTATAGAAATAAACAGCCAAAAATGATGTCAAAAAGGTGAGACGAAAACCATTCGACGAGCACAAGCATATCGGTGAGAGTATGGAGCAATTTACCAATATTTCATGTCAAAAGGGAAATAAGGGGGGATAGATTGTTGAACTGTCGAGCCACTCGGCGAGCTTGATTTAACTCGTCAAATTACCCAATGTGCTAGATTTCTAACCCAAAGTCCAATTTTCACCGAACAACCTTTGACAACCAATTTTGAGTATAATTCTATGCAATTTCAACCTACCCACAATGACTATCTATCCCGGGGTACTTAGACTTCACCCAATTGATCTGGATTTGACTAAACAATGATATTTGCCCTTAAGAACGACGTTACCTGATCCATCATTGGGAAAATTTGAGTTGTTTGGTGGAATTTGGGTTACTCAGACTTCAGCCACACAAAACCCAATATGCAAACCCACAATTCACACAATTTAAACGCCAATCTCAAACTAATTTAGGCTAAACAAGATATTAGGCATGCTTGATATCAAAATAGATATTAACGAGCTATTTAGCACAAAATCAAAGCAAACAATAGATCTATGAACTAGTCAAACACATGCTCAACACAATTCATGCAATTTTAGAACGAATTTGGAAAACCAACCTCAAATGCAGAAATAGGACACTAAGGAAAAAAGGAAACGATGGGCAACACTTCAGATCCCTATCACACAAGGACACCCACAAAAATCGAAGTTAAAAACTATGATCTAAAATTTGATTGTAAGAGTGTAGGAGTCTAAAAGTTCAAAATAAGGAGATGATTTGAATTTAAAACGGTTGAAAGGCCTTTGACCCTTCAGTTCGCGCCTCGATTAGCGAGGTTCATTAACGCCACCGATCCACTCGATGATTCACTGAGTGGACTTTAGCCTGCCAAATTTAACAAAAACTTAGCAATTCATTTGGTAAAAAATGTGAGCTATATCGAGCTCGCCGAGTGGACTTTAGCTAGCCCAATTGCCCTTTTCCTCCAAAATTCTAATTTCAACCTGCACATCCAAAAAACGTTATTAAAAACAAAATCTAAAACTTGGGTTGCCTCCCAAGAAATACCTTATTTAGCGTCATGGAACGATGTGGCCATGCGATCATGCCTTATTCTTCGGGTTGACTAAAGTATCACTAGGAAGACCCCCTTTTGGTCTTGTATTTAAATGATCTGAGGTTTGACCAATTTGGCTTCCAAGCTAATTAATGGAAACTGAGTGCGAAGTCACCGTGTGATTTAGAGAAGGGACATCGTCTTCATCTCTTTAAGTACCTTGTCCTATCCTTCCACCTTGTTCAATATACATGCAATCATATCCTCAGTCCAGAATTTTTTGAGATCTGCCCTTGGTTTATTCAAATTTTGACGTTTATGAGGAGGCACATAGCAATCTTTGTCACCATCTCTATCTCTCTAATTTGCACCATGGTCACGCCAGTCTCGATCTCGATCTCTATAACTATCATCATGATCTCTATTCCAACCTTGATTCTCCCCCAAACCTTGGATAGCTCGGATGAGAACCCTCTGCTTGGTTCGACAAGAACTGCACCTCTTCATTGTACATGGCCTCAAATTGTGTGTCATCAGGGTTTACACCACTATTAGCACCAACCGCATTCAGAACCTTGTAATCACTTCCTATGACATGTTTTGTCAATAAGTCCATTTGGGTCATTATCTTGGCCATGTATTCATCTCATTCTTGGTTCTTTTCCATTTGCTGCTTTGTCTGCCCATGATTCAGAGAGAGACATGATCTTTCCTTGTGTACCATACATGATTAATTTTCGTTATCTCATCAAGCAGAGCCAACACTATGTCAAAAGGTTGTCTTATGATTCCACCCTGAATGATTTGGTTAGTGACACCTTTGTTTAGCGTGTCAAGACTCTGATAAAAATATTTTAATAGCACATTGTCCGGCTATCCATGAGTCAGACATTGGAAAACCAACTTTTGGAACCTCAACCATGTTTCGTGGATGGGCTAACCATCAATCTGCTTGAAGTTCTGAATATTATCCCTCAACTTAACTATCTTCGAGGGAGGGAAAAAACCTTTTATAAAACACTTATTTGAGTTCCTCCCAAGAAGTGATAGATTCCCTTGGTAGTTCAGCCAACCACTTCGTTGCCTCCCCCATTAAAGAAAAGGGAAACAAACAAAGTCAGACTGAATCTTGAGTGATGTTCTTAAAGGAAAATGGTCCACACACATCCATAAAATTTTGGATGTGGTCATGAGGGTCCTCATAAGCAAGTCCCACAAAGAGACTTTTCATTTGCTACATTTGCAACATCGTGCTGGTCATATGAAACATCACATTGCTCACACTTGGAGGCAATCGAATAAAACCAACACTTTCTATCTGATCCTTATTGACATCTGCCAAGTTTCCAATGTCATCATTGTTCCCAAGTTGACTTGCATTGCTCCCGTTTACACTCATTTCCTCACCTATTTTGGAGCAATCAACAAGAACACAAATAAGAAAATTCAACTACAATAAAATTACTTCACAGAAACATTTCAACAAAAGAATTCTAAACACCACTTACCGGCAATGACTCTATTTTTGATATCGCTCAACTACACTTCATCCGATTCTAAGTGTAGGCGGTCTCTATCAAGTATAAACCCAACTACTAATTGCTTCAAGTATAAACCCAACTACTATTGGACCTTAGGAATGTGATCAATCGAATGCTAATTTTGCCTAATGGGTAATTACTAATTGCTTCAAGTTGTTGAATCTCAATGGGTAGGCTAGGTTTTGAATCAATAGCCACTTCTCGATCAACTATCATGTTTCGAGTGAGTTCTCTCGAACCTCAACAAGCTTAACACTACCAAACAACCCTATTCCTTAATTAACCCACTTTCTCAAGCTGGGTTTTCAAAGATGCAATAAAACCCACTTTCATAAGCTAGATTTTATAGAGGTGATTGATCATTCATTCTACTTTAACACCTCTTTCTCAAGAAAGCATAGAGAGCTAAACTATAACTGAATTTGCAACTTCAGTTCATCAATTAAAACACGAACAATCAATTGAACCCATTTCAAAACAATATTAAATTCAACAATTAATAATACTCATTAGCTAGTTAATGCATTCGACTACATGATCACACTTATAAGGTAAGGGGTTTCAGCCAAGCATGTCAGAAAGTAAAATATCATTACCAATAATATTTTACATCTGAATTGCTAACAATCTGCAATACCCAATGCCAAAATCAAAGTTAAAATCCTAAAATTTCCAATTCTTGATCCAAATATTCTCTAAGAATGTTTAACAATGTGTAAAATGTAAAAACTCTCAAAGACTCAGGAATACACTGTGTGGAAACTGATGAGTCCAAGATTTGGACTCATTTAAGGTTTTATTTATATAGACTTAGTGTCCTTAAATGCTCATTTTGTGCCAATAACTGATGTAAAACCCTTGATTTCTAGGTATATGGATTGAGGAATGAAGCAAGGACATTAATTTGCAAAAAGGAACAAAACAGACTGAAGGAATTAAGAAAGGCAAGCTTGGTGATCGCCAAGTCCACTTGGCGAGTCTCCGAATGGCTACTGGACTGCCTAAAGTTCTAGTGTGCCAAACACTGAATGAAAGAACCAAGTTCGTGAGAGAAAGCAGCAGTCGGTGGATCACCAAGTGGTTCCACGATGAAAAGTTAGATCACCCGAAGTTACCGACCTTGAAGTTGCTGAATGCCAAGGCAGAAGGGCGATAGAAATGACCCAAGGGCGGATCGCAGAGTGGTTCGGCAAGCCCGACTTATTTCGCCGAGTGACTCTTCGCACAACATTTTTGTGACTATAAATACATTTTTAAACATTTAGTTTAGTATCGGAGATCATACTATCTTAGTCTATTATTAAGTTTTGAAATGGGAGACAAGTTTTCTGTAGTTTTCCTTAGCTTTGAAGAAATCAAGTTTTTCACTTTTGAGAAATTGGAAGTGGGTCTTTGAGATTCTTTGAATTGGACCATTGTAAAGATGAAATCAATCTTACCTAGTTGATGGAAACTCAATTTGGTAACGATTTTTATCTTTTTATGATGTCTAGCTATAACCCCAATTCTTGGTGCGTAATTATGGGTTGACTTAGTTTATAGGTATTGCTAATTATTAGTTTAAATGCTATTTAGAAGTGAGTTCAATCATTAATTGTGGTTTAATTTAAGAATTGAAGTTGCAAATGCAGTTCTACCCTTGTGTTTTTGGCTTGCTTGAGAGAGACGTTTTAAAACTAAGATTATTGATTGATGGTCTGTGGGTATTGGGTTGTCATGGGTTCAGCTCGAGAGAGTGAATCCTAAACCTAATTCCACACATTCAGCTCGAGAGAGTGAATAGACTAAGTTGTGGGTTGTTTTTATTTTGCATGCTTGTTGATGTTCGAGAGAAATCGACTTGATTCGGGGTAAATTGTTCGAGAGAAAGTCTACCTTCTCTATAGTCTAGCTTACTCACTAATATTTAGCTATTCTCTAATAGTTGCAATTACCCATTTGTCTATATTATGGAAAGAGGGTAAGTTGACCTAACTTGATGAATATTGTATAATTGGCATGGAACTGAGTATTGTGGCTTATGGCCTTGGAAAGGTGGTAAGATGGCTTGATCTCTTAATATTGCTATAATTGCTTCTTAGGTTGGATCAACCTTTGGTAGAAGCGTTGCTTGTTGCTTTTGAATTATGATTGTAGCCATGGAGGGCATTATATGAGTATTGTTGTATTGTTGTGTTATTATATATATAAATGAAGCTATATGTAAAGTTCTATATGAAGCTATATGTAAAGTTCTATATGAAGCTATATGTAAAGAGTATGTGAAGCTATATGTGAAGATATGGTGTTAATGAGTTTATGTGATCTTATGATGATCCTATGTAAAGTGGATAACATTGTGATCTAAAGTATGATTTCTCATGATGTATATATGTGATGATGTTGGATTATGAAGTGTCCTCAGATGATAATGTTGTGACTTGATTAGTAGACTAAAGTGTCTTTTCTTGTTACTTAAAGTCTTGAATGCATGAATGTGTGAAGTGGGCTAGAACTAAGAAATGGTGCCTTTTCTATAACTGCTAAAAGAGGAATTCTAGGCCAATACTTGAATCGGCAGAACTAAGAAATGGTGCCCTTTCATAGGTCTTGTTTCCTAAGTAAATGGATAACCTTGAAGGATGGGCCTTAGGGCGATGTTCCCTTCTTGAGTGAAATGATAGACTTAGAGATGGATGGAGCTGGAACGGCATGAGGATCCTTATCTAAGAAATTTAATTGAGCTATCCTTATGAACCTTGATTGGTTATGATTAAGAAATGGGGCCTTCATTGGGAAGAGGTACTATGAGTTGGTTGAACTTGAAAAGGAACCCTCTCTAAGTACATATGTGATTGAATACTCTATGGGAAATAAGGCTACCACCGAGTGGATGTGGTTAGGAAGGTGGCCTAGTTGAGTATGAGATTAGGCACAATGAACTTCCTTGGACCCTAAAACATGTGCCTACATGGTTTGCTTACTAGTTCTACCCTTGGAAAGTAGAACAACCTCCACGGGTTAGGATAGACTCCGGATTCCATACCTAACTAGTATGGTTTATGTCGGTTATGCCTATTCCCATCATATGGGATGTGCACTCTAGTATTGGATAGTTTCTACAAAGTGTAGGTAGTAGTGTGGGATGCTACCTATACATGGCACGAGTAGGCCTAGAAGATACTAAAGTGAGTTCCCTAAGTCTAACGACTATTATGTGAAAGTCCCCTTATGTGCTTGAATGTCTCCTAAATGGTTTCTTAAAGAATGTTGGTCTATTGATATTATGTTGTAAAAGAAATGTCCTTATCTAAGGTAATCTTGAGAAACACTTAAGTGTGCTTGAAGAGGTTGTTTGGGCGGTCACTTCTTGTCTTACTCAAGTGTGTCTTAAGGTTATATTAGGTAGAGGTCCTATGGTAATGAAATGGCGTGTGCTCTTTTAAAGTTAAGCATGGGTTGTATATGAATATATGTTGAGTATGTGTATGGTTGGCTATGGTCTTATATGTGAATGTTGACTTGTATTATGTCTCTTATACTTGTGAAGTGTAGGTTTTATCAAGATGATATGAAAGCATACATTCCTTGTAAATGTCCGTTATGCA
Source organism: Solanum commersonii (assembly GCA_029007595.1). Lineage (NCBI taxonomy): Eukaryota > Viridiplantae > Streptophyta > Magnoliopsida > Solanales > Solanaceae > Solanum > Solanum commersonii. The sequence continues at coordinate 6,484,364 of JAJTWQ010000008.1, forward strand.
TGTTTTTGCATGATCTCCATACTTAGCACTTAATTGTGTTAACCCCTTTCTTTCCCTTTTTTTACTAAAGTGTAGGGATTGGGAGATGGTGACATGTCATGGCTACTTGATAGGTTTCTATGTGTTGAAGATGAAGACTTGGTGAGTCCTCATAGATTCGAGGACAATACCCTACATGTTCCTTTTGATGTATTTCTAGTATTTTTGTTTAAGTCTTGTATGGGCTTAGTCCCTTGTTGTACTCCAAAGTATTGGATGGTTTATGAGACATATATATTGTAAAGTTAGATGTTTTAAAAGTCTTCCGCTTGCTTATTAATGAAAGTATTCTTCGTGTGTGAAGAAAGTTCTAAATTCCTTATGGTTTTTAGTGTCGCGATGAATGAATGCTAAGAGGCTTGTATTAGACCTCCGAGAGGTCGAGTACGCCGTGTTGCGACTTGGGGGTTCTCTCGGGTCGTGACATAAAACCACAAGAAAAGTTAGAAAACATCATAATAAGCATGGTCAGATACAAGTAAATTTATCCTTTGAACAATTGTAAAATACTTCTTGAAGTAACCTTAGTTCATCATTATGCTTGTTATGGCAAATTAGACTTAACCGAAATAGAGACCATGTGAGATATAACATGAAATCTGGTGTTCTCCCTACACCAACAAGATGTGTTCTCACTTGCCAAGGTAAGAACCATGAAATTCTAGCTTACGTGGATCCACTAGCTATAGTCTATCTAGACAAACCTATAGTAGCACATAGTTTATGAGACACAGGTAATGGCCATCGTGGTCTTTTACTAGTGGCAAGGGGAGGGAACCCTTCCTGGTAGGCCACTTGACGACCCCTACCATGGCCCGTCTAGGCCTCTGTGGGAGGGACGCTAGATTTGGCAATTCTAGCAAGTCTTCACGAGCCCCATAAGGGGTCGTGGTCTCCTTCACTGTTTGTCAAGGGTTCCGTGGAGGGTCCTATGGCCCAGTCTTGGGCTGGTGACTTGCATGCTTGGCCCCTTTTTTAGCCTTCTTGATTTAGAGCTGTTACATTACTAAAGCAAAAGGTACATGCCATGGTAAACTTGTAGTTTACTAGTACAAATAATTCTATTAGTTGGCATGAAAGAATTTTGCCATTCAAAAGATGTGAATATTAAATATTCAACATATATCAAAGACCTAGAAAATTCTTCAATAATTTTGTTTGTTGCTTGGTCTCATGATAAGTTGATTGGATCAATTAATGTTGGGACTAAATCCCTAAATTCTGAAAGTATGAAAGATAAATGTGGGCCCATTCACCTGTCATCACATGTGATATGATAAATAGATGCACGTATAAGATAATTACATTGTTTATTGTCAACCTGTAGTTTGACATTCACAAAACTGTTTGTGCAAGATAATTGAGTTAAGAACATAACTTTCAGAACATGTAATCAAGAGAATTCATCTTGATAATATTGATAAATATCCAAGTAGACGTGACATTAAATGTCTCGGATAAATATTTAATCATTGTTTATAAGAACAAAGTTTCATGGTCTGAAATATAATGTATTACATACTAAAGTAATTGTCTGAAACATATCAATAAATTATGATCAATTTTTGTCTAAATTGATTTATGGTCAGGGACCATATTTTTTTCATTTGATAATTTTGATGTGTAGTATATGATTAATGAATATACCATGATACACAAATATGGTTTCTCCAAAATAGATTAAGGTATATGTTAGTTTATCTAACATAAGGGAGAGATAAGAAGCAACCCAAGAGTTGTAAATGCTCCTATTGAATATCCCTAAAGGATAGATTTTACGACATGCATAAAGCATGATAGACTAATCGATTCTAAATAAAAAATCTTTAAAAAAGGGGGAGAAGTAAAAATGATTATAATAAAGAGGCAATGTGCTCTTAAGGAGCCTAGGACATAACACTTCATGAAACCTCATGAGAGAAGTACATATCTGAAAATAATGAAGTGATCAAATCCCAATAAGTTATGTCGTATTGTGAATTGTTACAAAGTGATATCTCGTCGATGATATCTTTGATACAATATAGTGCAATATTCTAAAAGATTATGAGGATATCGATTCTTCATCTATTAAAGCATGCTGGTGTAGAAATAATTATCAAGTGAAAAGTAGAATGATGCATCTTGGTTAGCCTAAAGCTTATTTGACCTGCAGTCTAGACACTAGAAGATGTCATACATTTAATACTGAATGTTGTCACCTGAAAAATTGATATGAAAATATACGATGGATTCAAAATGAATGAAGCATATGCAATTTTTTGAAAAACTTGGTATAATATTCATATAGGTTAAATCAATATTGTTATGCAAGTTAATAACTTGAATTGAACAACTAGAGAGTTTTCAAAAGGCAATAGATTGTTTGCTAAAAGAAGTTGAAGTAATGAAGTTAAATAATTATTTGATCCTGAAGTGATCATTCATAAAAGGATATAGAACGAGGCACATTTGGCCAAATTTTTTCTAAACACATAAGCTCTCAACAATGGTGATATCAACGTGCAACATATTTGTCCAAGTAATAATATCACTCGTTTATTCACCAAGTCTACCAACTATAACTTTCAAGAAGATCGTGCACAAGCTTGGAATTCGAAGATTCAACTCTCTAGATTTGTCACTCCCCAAGGTTACCCCCTGGACGTAAACATGAGACCTAGGATCACGAGTGACCCCAAGCTAACCCTGAGCTGGCTTATCATAAGCATACTAATATAAACTGAAATAAAAGATGTTGTGTAGAAGCTAAAACATGAGACAAACCAAATGATAGGGAATACCCAATCTAAGTCTGAATATATAATAAAAGACTATGAGTTCAGTAACAACTGAAAGATCAAACTCAAAATTAAAGTTGAAACAGTCTATGTCTGAAATAAGCCTCTAACTGACTAAAGATGCAAGGACATTTCCCCATCTAACTCTAGTAAAACTGAAACTAAAATGAATGAGTAAAATAGAAAACATGTATGTCGTCCTTGAAGAATGAGGACTCACCACCGAAGCTGCTGAAAGGGAGCTGGAACAGATCTACGTGTGATCTGGATGCTGAGGACCTGAACCTACATCACGAAAAGATGTAGCGCAGAGTATGCGTTAGTACTTGAAAGGTACTGAGCATGCGGGATAGGATAAAACTTAACAAATATACATAAATGAACAAATCATACTAAGCAATGATGTAAGATGAACATGATAAATATACGAAACATACTGAATATGAACTAAACCGAATGCAATGACCAAGTACATAACATGCTGAAACTCAATACTGAAATATAACTGGTAACTGGTCAATGCACTAGAATCTGACTGTGGAGCTACTATTAACCGACATAAAACCACGTGAGATAAACGTTGAGTCTGATATATACACCTCTTCGAGAGGACCCAATATACCTTGCCAAGGGTATAGAGGCATGACTGGCGTGGTCAGTAAATATGATGCCCGCTCACAGAGCGAACTTATAACTTACGGGGGCACGTAGTTTTGGGACTATGAAGGTGACTGACCATAGTCCAACTCGGTGTTAAGCCTACCCCCAACTATACATATGTACAATATAACATAACTGAAACATACTGGATAACTCAATATTCTGACATGCTAACTGAAAATTCAACAATTAATACTGATAATGAAATATTTGAAAACTAAGGCATGTATATCTATTTAACTGTCCTATCTTGTGTAATTCATGAACTAAATGAATCTACAAAACCAGGGTTCTAAATTTATGTAAAGATTAAGCAACATGGCTACGAAAAACATAATAATATGATTCAAATTACTCTAGCAGCTAAATCACAACAATTATCTAAAGTTCTAGAAACCCTAGGTTTTAGCAATATACAGGGAATCAAGATTCTGACTGAATTCTAGAGACCTAATGGGTGAAAGGAACCCACTAGTGAAATCCCACATACATGGTGACAAATTTCATGGAGAAATCTTTTGATTTCAAGGATGGAACTGATGAAAACCTGTTGCGTTCTTGGAGAGGGGTTTGGTCAACTCTTTCTCCTCTTTTGCTCTGAGTTTGCTAAATTTTGGCGAATGAATCACTTAGGGTAGATTCTGATTTAGTTACTAGGCTTAAACTAACCAAAATGATGTAGTTTAGGGGTTAAATGACGTTGTTTAGGTGACCAATGCATAGGGAAAAACCAAATGACCCCTGACTTAAAAACTGTTGGGGCCACCGACTGGCCTGACTGACGGACCGTCAACTGACATACGGTCTGTCCTGGTCAGCCATCATTTGGCATCTGGGACTGGATCCTGAGGGGTCTGAACCACATCCTGGACCACATACCATGATCTAACCTACGGTCTGTAGGTCCTGGTGTAGGTTCATACTTCGTTAAATTTTTCTGGGATCCTGGGAGGAGGTTGCAGGTGGCCAACTGCGGACCCTACCTACGGTCCGTGGGTTACGCTACGGTCCATAAGTGGCACCTGCAACTTCTAAAAATCTGCATTTTTGGTTGTTCTAGCATACATGGTGTTACATTATCTTCCCCTTGGGAACATTCGTGGTCGAATAAAGTCTAAACTATCTAAGTATGGAGGGAAAGAGCTGCAAACCCTACCACTAAGTACTAGAAACTGAAATCTGATTGAACTGAGTTCTAAGATCATGCAAATACGCTGAAAATGCAGGACTAACTGAAAGAACACAATACTAAGACTGAATTTACACAAGAGTAAATAGAAATACTGGAGAGGAACTATTACGTCAAGCTGGAATGGAATCGGAAGGAAAGAGATGAGGATACTTGGCCTTTATGGCTGCTTTTGCTTCCCAAGTAGCTCCCTCAAATGAATGACTCCTCCATAAAACTTTAACTGAAGTGATTTCTTTGTTTCTCAACCTTCGAACCTAAATATTTCAACAGACACTTGTTCATAAGTGAGACTATCCTTCACATCCACACTCTCTAAAGGCACTATGTATGATGGATCACCCAAACACTTCTTCAACAAGGAAATATGAAAGACTGGATGGACTGCTGCAAGTTCTGCTGGCAACTCTAACTCATAAGCCACTTTACCAATCCTTTTCAAGATCCTGTAAGGGCCTACATATCTGGGACCTAGCTTCCCTTTCTTGCCAAACCTCATCATCCCCTTCATAGGTGACACTTTCAAGAATACCCAATCATTAATCTCAAACTCTAAGTCCCCTCTCCTCACATCTGCATAGGACTTTTGACGACTCGGAGCTGTCTTAAGTCTATCTCTGATGAACTGAACTTTTTCTATAGCATCATTAACCAAATCTCACCCTATCAAGGCTGCTTCACCTACTTCAAACCAACCGACTAGAGATCTACATCTATGCCCATACAATGTCTTATAAGGGGCTATCTGAATACTGGAATGATAGCTATTATTGTAGGCGAACTCTATAGGAGGAAGGTGATCATCCCAACTACCTTTGAAGTCGATCACACAAGCTCTCAACATGTCTTCTAAGGTGTTAATGGTACGCTCTGCCTGACCATTCGTCTGTGGATGAAATGTTGTGCTGAGATTAACTTGGGTACCAACACCTTTCTGAAATGATTTCCAAAAATGAGAGGTAAACTGAGGACCTCTATCTGAGATGATAGACAAAGGAATTCCATGCAACCTGACTATCTCATTAATGTAAAGTCCTTTGCTGAATCTGTAGTCTTAACAACCAAAAAGTGAGCAGACTTAGTAACCCTGTCTACTATTACCCAAATGGAATCATGCTATCTACGGGTACGAGGTAAACCTGTAATAAAGTCCATGTTGATCACTTCCCACTTCCATGTTGGAATGTTAATCTCTTGTGTCATACCTCCTGGTTTCTGATGTTCTACCTTCACTTGCTGACAATTTGGGCACTTAGCCACAAAATCTGCTATATCTCTTTATATGACATTCCACCAAAAGACTTCCCGCAGATCACGGTACATCTTAGTGGCACCTGGATGAATAGAATACCTGGAGTTATGGGCTTCTATAAAGATGTGTTGTCTTAACTCACCCACCTTAGGAACATATAAACGACCCTGGTAGCGAAGCACACCATCTCCCCCTGGGAGAAAACCTCAACTATCTGCTAATGACCTGCACTCTTCAATTAAAGCAATATGGGATCACTGTCTTATTTTTCCTTAACCTCTGCTACCAATGAAGATTCTGACCCATTCTGAACTTTAACACTATCATCTGATATATTCATAAGGAAAACTCCTAAGCGAGCAAGCCGGTGAGCATCTTTTGCTAATTCCTTCCTTTCTTCCTCAATATGTACTATACTACCCATATATAGTCTGCTAAGAGCATCAACTACTACGTTGGCATTACCAGGGTGGTAAAGCATATTTATATCATAGTCCTTGAGGAATTCAAGCCATCTTCTCTGGAGAAGATTCAATCCTTCTGGGTGAACACATACTGGAGGCTCTTATGGTTTGTGAACACATCTACGTGAACACTATACAAGTAATGTCTCCAAATCTTTAAGGAGAATATTATGGCTGCAAGATTGAGGTCATGAGTTGAATATTTCTTCTCATGCACCTTAAGCTGTCTAGAAGCATAAGCTATAACCTTACCTCGATGCATCAACAAACAACCTAAGCCAACTCTGGATGTGTCACAATAGATCACATAACCGTCTGAACACTCTAGTAGAGTTAAAACATGTGTTGTAGTCAACCTTGTTTTCATTTCTGAGAAGCTTTTCTCACACTCATCTGACCACTGAAACTTAACCTTTTTCTGAGTCAAATTAGTTAATAGAGAAGCTATAGATGAAAATCCTTTCACGAACCTTCTGTAATAACCAGCCAACCCCAAAAAACTTCTGATATCTTTAGGAGAGGTGGGTCTGGACCAGTGCTTCACTGTCTTTATTTTTTGAGAATCTACTCGGATCCCTTCGCTAGATACTACATGCCCAAGGAAAGCAACTGATTTTAACCAAAACTAAACTTAGCGAACAACTAGCGATCTTTGAGAGTTTGCAGGACAACCCTCAATTGAGTCGCATGTTCCTCCTTATTCCTAGAGTAAATGAGGATATCATCAATAAAGACGATAACGAACAAGTCAAAATACTGCCTGAACACCCTGTTCATCAAATCCATGAAAGCTGCAAAAGCATTTGTTAGTCCAAAAGACATAACTACAAATTCATAATGACCAAATACTGCCTGAACACCCTGTTCATCAAATCCATGAAAGCTGCAAAAACATTTGTTAGTCCAAAAGACATAACTACAAATTCATAATGACCATACGGAGTTCTGAAAGATGTTTTAGGGATGTCACTATCTCTGACTCTTAGTTGATGGTAACTGGATCTGAGTTCAATTTTCGAGAAATGACTAGCACCCCGAAGTTGGTTGAACAAGTCATTAATTTTGGGGATAGGTATTCTTGATTGTTACTTCGTTCAACTGCGGATAGTCAATGCACATCCTGAGAGAATCATCTTTCTTTTTTATGAACAACACTAGCGCATCCCATGGGGAAATACTAGGTCTGATGAAACCCTTATCTAGAAGGTCTTTCAACTGCTCTTTCAATTACTTAAGCTTAGCTGGAGCTATTATGTAAGGTGGAATAGAAATAGGCTGGGTATCTGGAAGGAGATCAATTCCGAAGTCGATTTCCCTTTTAGGAGGAATTTCGGGAAGATATTCTGTAAATACTTTTGGGAACTCATTTACTACTGCAACTATTTCAAGAGTTGGGGTTTCAGAGCTATAATTATTATCCCGAACTAGATGATAGATATACCTCTTTGAAATCATCTTTTTAGCCTTAAGGTAAGAGATGAATTGACTCACAGGCACTAAGCTACTACCCTTCCATTCTAAGACTGGTTCGCTTGGAAACTAAAATCGAACGATCCTAGTTCTACAATAGACTGAGGCATAACAAGAATGTAACCAATCCATGCCTAGAATGATATCAATCCTTTCTAACTCTACAAGATATGCTAAGGTGACTTTCTGAGAGACTATGACAGGGCACTTTTTGTATACCCGTCTATCTATAACTGGTTCACCAACTGGAGTAGAGACTGATAAGGGTTCTGAAAGAGTTTCTGGACTGACACTGAAGTTCACTGCTATATACAGAGTTACAAAGGAAATGTAGCCCCTGGATCTAACAAAGCATAAGCATTTAAATGAAAGACTTGTAACGTACCAGTGACCACATTAGGAGAATCTTCCTGATCCTGGCGAGCCTGGAGAGCATACAATCTGTTTTGGCGCTGACAACCACCTATACCAATTGAAGTACCCTGCTGAGTCTGGCGACCTGTAGGTGCTGCCGAAGCTGTATATTGAGCCCCACTGTTGTTACCTCCTTGCCCTTTCTTAGAAGAAGGGCAATCTCTCAACATGTGACTAGTCTGACCATAACCAAAACATCCTTTCTTGCAAGACACTCGCCCGGATGGTTCTTACCACACTTTGGACAAGTTGGATAGGTCCTGTTACCTGAAACACTCCCCTAAGATTTAGAGCCTGATGTCCTACCTTTCTGATCCTGCCGGAACCTGGGGGATGGAGCACTAACTGATGAAGGTGCGGGAGCTAAGGACCTTTTCTAAAACTACGAGTGATTTCCACCACCCGATTTCTGTTGAGAGTACTCATAGTTCCATGTTCTTGCCTTTTTGTTGTCCTTAGCTAATTCTCTAAGTTTATCCATCTCAACCTGCCGAGCATGAGTCATGAGCCTAGAGATATTTATATCCTCCAACAACATAGCATTTCTGCACTCTGTCTTCACCAAGTCAGATACCCCAAATAGGAACTTACTCATCTGTACCCTCGAATCAACAATCATGTGTGGAGCATACCCGGAGATTTTAGTGAACTTAAGTTCGTACTCTTGGACTTACATAGAACCTTGTCTCAAATTCATAAATTCCTGAGCTTTTGCTTCTCTCAACTCTCTTGGAAAGAACCTGTCTAGAAAAGCTCTGGTAAAGAACTCCCAAGTTACAGGAGATGCATTATCACCCCTGTTTTCCTTCCATTGCGTGAACCATATGTTAACCACATCCTTAAGCTGGTAGCACGCCAAATCTACCCTATCATTTCCAGTCACTTGCATCACTACAAAGATTTTTTTGACCTCATCAATAAAGTTCTGAGGGTCTTCACCAACTTGCGACCCCAGAATCTCAGGCGGATTCATCCTAAAAAAATCACGGACCCTAGCTGCCACTGATCCACCATTACCATTAGTAGGAACTGGAACCTACTAATTGTTCTGATTAGCTACACTCTGAGCCAAAAGCTGAATAACACAACAAAACTTTGCATTCGAAACGTCATGATCTGGGAGTGGAGGAACTGCGTTAGCGTTACGGGTATTCACATTCCTTGTGGCAGCTCTACGAAGAGGCATGATCTGAAATGTATAACATCGAGTTAGAAAGGATATCATACCAACGCACAATAAGAATAACAAGAAAGTGATGTTTTTCCTAAAACACTTCGTAGCCTCCCCCTCATAAGTGTGGCGCGCTTCAATCCATGATATTGACTCTACTCAGTGAGGCTTTTCATATATCTTAGGACTCTTAAGCTTAATGTTCTGATACCAAGTTTGTCACACATCGAGGCTACCCACTGGACGTAAACACAGGACCTAGGATCACGAGTGACCCCAAGCTAACCCTGAGCTGGCATATCATAATCATACTAAGATAAATTGAAATAACAAATGTTCTGCGGAAGCTAAAACATCGGACAAACCAAATGATGGGGAATACCCAATCTAAGTCTGAATATATACAAGACTATGAGTTCAATAACAACTGAAAGATCAAACTCAAAACTAAAGCTGAAATTGTCTATGTCTGAAATAAGCCTCTAACTGACTAGAGATGCTGGGACATTCCCCCAGCTAACTTTAGTAAAACTGAAACTAAAAAGAAAGAGCATAATAGAAAACATATATGTCATCCTTAAAGAATGAGGACTGAAGCTTCTGAAAGGGAGAGGGAACCGATCTACGCGTGATCTGGATGCTGAGGACATGAACCTACATCACAAAAAGATGTAGCGCAAAGTATGCGTCAGTACTTTGAAGGTGCTAAGCATGCATGATAGTATAAATCTGAACAAATATACATAACTGAACAAAACATACTGAGCAATGATGTAAGATGAGCATGATGATTTTACTGAACATACTGAATATGAACTAAAATGAATGCAATGACCAAGTACATAACTTGCTGAAACTGAATACTGAAATATAACTAGTAATTGGCCAATGCACTAGAATCTGACTGTGGGAGCTATTATTAACCTACATAAAACCATGTGAGCTAAACATGGAGTCCATTGTAGACGCCCCATCGAGAGGACTTAATATACCTTGCCAAGGGTATAGAGGCATGACTTGCGTGATCACTAAATATGATGCCCACAGAGGGGACTTATAACCTATGAAGGCACGTAGTTCTGAGACTATGAGAGTGACTGACCTAGTCCAACTCGGTGTTAAGTCTAATCCCAACTGGAAATATGTACAATATAACATAACTGAAATATACTGGATAGCTCGATATTCTGATATGCTAACTGAAAATGCAACATTTAATACTGATAATGAAACATTTGAAAACTGAGGCATGTATATCTGTTTAACTGTCCTAGCTTGTGTAATTCATGAACTAAATAAATCTACACAACTAGGGTTTTGAGTTTCATGTAAGGATTAAGCAACATGGTTACAAAAAACATAATAATATGATTCAGATTACTCTATCAGTTAAATCACAACAATTATCTAAAGTTCTGGAAACCCTAGGTTTCAACAATAAATAGGGAATCAAGATTCTGACTGAATTCTAGGGACCTAATGGGTGAAAGGAACCCACTAGTGAAATCCCACATACCTGGTGACGAATTTCACAGTGATGAAAACCAGTTGCATTCTTGGAGAGGGGTTTGGTCTACTCTTTCTCCTCTTTTGCTATGAGTTTGCTAAATTTTGGTGAATGAATCTCTTAGGGTAGATTCTAATTTAGTTACTAGGCTTAAACTAACCAAAATAATGTAGTTTAGGGGTTAAATGACGTAGTTTAGGTGACCAATGCATATGGGAAAAGACCAAATGACCCTTGACTTAAAAGCTGTCGGGGACACCAACGGGCCTGACCGACAAACCGTTGACTAACCTACGGTCCATCCTGGTAAGCCGTTGTTTGTGGTCTGGGACTGGATCCTGAGGGTTCTGAACCACGGCTTAGAGCACAGACAGTGGTCTGACCTACGGTTCGTAGGTCCTAACGTAGGTCTAAACTCAACTGAATTTTTCTGGGGTTTTGGGAAGGGGGTTGCAGGTGGCCAACCACGGACCCCACCTACAGTCTGTGGGTCACCCTACAGTCCATAGGTGGCCTTCGTTGGTGGCGCTTGCAACTTTGAAAATCTGCATATTTGGTAGTTCTAGCATACGAGTTGTTACAGTATTGATATTCTCATTGGGGGGAGTTAATGCGCGTTGTACTCTTTTTGCCTTATGAGGTTTTGTCCCACTGTGTTTTCCTTGTAAGATTTTTAATGAGGCAGCCTAGATGCGTATTATTAGATATGTGTAGTCTTTTCCTTCACTAGAGTTTTTCTTTTCTAATAGATTTTTTTAGTAAGGTTTTTAACGAGGCACATCATCTACGAATTAGACATCCAAGGGGGAGTGTTATAAATATAGTGAATGTCTATCTTTTAGAAAAAAATTAGGAACCCTAACTTTGGGACCAAGTCAATTTTCCCCTATAATTAGAAGGGTTCTCTTCATTGTAAAATAACCCCTTCAAGAGGAATAAGAAGTCTTCTATCTTCTCCCAACTTTATTCTTATTATTTTATATAGATTCATAACAGTGATGGTCTTTTATAAAATTTAATTTCATTATGTATGCCGTTTAGTTTAAAGTTTCTTTATTAGGAAAATTAGTTGATTTTTTTTAAGAGATTTTTAGAATTGCAAATAATTCAAATATTATAAAATCTTTGACCAAGTTATCAAAGCTGTAAATAGTATCGAAGTTGTAAATAATAATTGAAATAATCTATCTATCTGTCTGTCTGTCAGCCATCCATCCATCCACCCATCCATTTATATTACAAAATATTATTTTTGCAATACAACTCCACCCTGCTCTATTATCCCCACATAAACTAATATTGGACATTTGTGTTGATTTTGCTTACATCTGTATTGATATAATTTTATCCTAAATTTATTCTATTGATAGTCTATAATATTGAATAAGAGCACACTTGTCTATTCCCACCAATACAAATTAGCCTCAACCATACGTAATGAAAAAATGCAACAAGTAAAACAAGAATAACATAAGAGCAGAAAACTTATTCATTCTGATATAACCCCAAAATCTGGTTGTCACGTGTACAAACTTTAAATATAAAAAGTGCGGAATTGAAAGAATCTCAATGTCTTTGTTTATAAATAGAACAAAGCATAAGGTAAGGAACAAGAGAGTTCTCCAGGATGACAAACAACTACCTCTCAATGTATCCTTAGAAAGCCTCAAATGAACAAGAAGAAGAGAAATCACACGGATCTAGGCTCAAAACCTATACAAGTGTAGAAATAAGGAGAGAGTATCAAACAACAATGTACTCAGCAAGAAACCTACTACACAAAGAAAAACTAGAAAGAAAATGAGTACTCCTTTCATCCCAATCGAACCTCCTCAACTACAACCTACATAAAAATCAGCCCAACCTAACAGTTTCACAATACACTATTCACTAGGCTTAACAACTATAATCCAATAGTTAGAATTCAACAATCAACAAGTATCACGTATGTTAATCACAAGTACAAAGTAAATAAACCACAAGTATCAAGTAGATCAATCATAAGTATCATATGCATCAATCTCAAGTATCAAAATGCATCAAATCAGAGTAGTAAAACTCTTGCCGGAACCATTTCCCTTCGGCACAATATCACAAGTCGGAACCATCTCCCTTCGACCTTATATCATATCACTAGCTGGAACCATTTCCCTTCGTCTCTATATCATATCACTAGTGGAAACAATTTCTCTTCAGTTTTATATCATATCACTAGATGGAACCATTTCCCTTCGACTTTATATCATGTCACTAGCCAGAACCATTTCCCTTCGGCTTATATCATATCACTTGCCGAAACAATTTCCCTTCGGCATTATCAACACATGTCTCATCATGGTGCAACCAAAACAATGCAAATAAGCAATTTCACACCATAAGGAAGAGACAACAATCCAAGCAACTCAAGTCCACAATAATGCCATCAAAGCACTTCATAAATCGACAAATTAGGGTCCACACAAGGCAATTCACAAAGCATTATGATCAACACGTTGCTATTTTCATTTATCCTCTTCTTATTCATAAATATCAATCAAGTGGAATAACTGACCCCATTACCTCATTTACATTACTCCCCAACAAACACAATGAAAGGAAATACATGATTCTACGAGATTTACAAGGTTTAGGAAATCACCTGCCTCAATTCAATCAAAATTAAATCCAAGATTTGAGCCTTCCCTTTTTGAACAACGTTCAAAGCCACACAATCTATTTCAATCAAGTAATACAATAAGATTCCACAAATAACAATATCCATATCATACTCTTTGAAAAATGGGTCAATTAACACAAAAACCCAATTACAAAAACGAGGTTTGAATATGAAAATCTTTACTCCGAAATGTTACCCAAGGTATTTGAAACTCATTGGTGAAAATCATTTTAAAAAGGGAATGAAAATCAGTTCACAATCATCATTTTAGTTTAGAATTTAAGTTCTTGAAATACCTTGTCATTTGCCCATCAAAATTCCAAGTTTTGATGTTAAAATCCAATAAATGATTAATGGGAAATGAATTTTTGGAGTTATAAAAGCTTATCCTAATGATTTAGCACAAAAAAACTCTTCAAAATTGCCACCAAGGGTTTTAGATAGCTCAAAATGGGGAAAATGTGGTGAATCCTAGAAATGGCAGGCATAAACCCTCTATAATGTCACAATAGTGACATCATGTTCACAAAAGTGAACCTCGGAAAAATCTGGCCTTCACGATCGTGAAACGGCCTTCGCTGAAGGGAAGGTCACAATCGTGACACCCCCCCTCGTGAAAGAAAAGGTCATGGGACTTGACACCTTTGTGAACGCAACGATGGATTTGCTTAAGCAATGCTCGCTAAAGCGAGCCATCATTCGCTAAAGCGGAGCACACAGACACCATAAAATCAACCAACTCAAAAATCATCAACTGGACCATCGAGATTGATTCGAAACCCTGTACACATAAACCATATATGTAATTTGGCTAAAATCGATGTTCCAAACTCAATGGAATTATGATAATACGAATCTAAGGTTTCCTTGACCCAAAATCCATGAAATCCACAAGAAACTAATCATAACAATGAAAAGGCCAAATCATGCTCAAAACTTATAAAAATTCAACCAAGATTCTTATTCGAACATCAAAAAATTATAATATCATCCCCCAAATCAAGGGAACTCTCAAAATTCTTCTTCGAACATCAAAATCTTGAATGTTGACCATAGTCAACCGAAGGCTAAAATCTCAACAATCTAAAAATGACTCAAAATTTGAAACCGACAACTCTCTTAGACTAAATTCCACATGCCAGAACTGATGGAATCGATAGAATTTCATTCCGGCACTAGAAACTCTTAAATACATTGAAAACCTCCTTTTAAAAACTGTATCCTTTCAAAACCCAAAAGCTTACAAAATTCATAATTCTATACTCAATGTTCAGAACCAACTTTCAAAATTTAATAAGAAATGAATTGGGATCGATATCAGGAGGGGTAAAATAATAATTTTATGAAATTTCCAAAATGACCAATCGGGTCATTACATTATCCATCAATAAAAACTATGTTCATTCTCGAATATTGTCACGACTCAAAGTACACTTTAGATGTGACATGACATATAAGTCCTCGAGAGGCCCTACACAAGACCTTTGTCATGCATACAACATAATATAAGATATAAAAGAAGAGTTTAGGTAAAGAAGACTCATATCTTAAAATAATTTGAATCATAAAACGGATATATAAGTATGTATTGACAAGACTTTCTAATACATCATAAGAATGGTTGAGACGTAACCCATATACCACATACTAGTCTCAAACAAAATACATAAAATTGAAAGATAAGATAAATCATTATGTAAAATGTCGTCGGAGCATGAGGACTCACCAATCTGTAAGCAAGAGATAACAATCCAAATCTAATCACAAGTGGGAGGATGAGAAGTGCCAAACTTTATATTATGAGACAATGTAGGCACACGTATGCATTAGTACATCGAATGCACTAAGTATGAAAAAATGCAATATAACATGAAGCATGATCATATGGGGACATAAAATTTGGTATGCATGACCAAGCTAAAACATAGTAAGAAAAACTTTTATACAAGAATCGTTAATCATGAACACGTTCAATGCATCTTAAAATAATTAACGAAATCTTTTTAAACCTTTGAAGGAAAATATAGTTCATTTTGTTTTATGGGATATGATATTTAACCGACATTAGACCATGTGATCTATAATATGGAATCCTATGTAAATCCTACACCTAGAAGAGAAAGTCTACTTGCCAAAATAGAGCTCTGTATCATTCATTGATATGCTATTTGTGGATCAACAAGCTAGGTCATTAAAGACAGTCATATGGGGGCATGTAGTTTGGAACTAGAGATTTCTACTAGAGACTACCCTATTTGAGCCTCCACCTCAAAATTTTCTCGGTGCTAAGTTGAATTCCATCGGAATAGATAAAGTCAATTATCAATGATTCACATAAGGAAAGACAATAATTAACTACCAACCCAAAAACATAATCATCATATAATAGCTCCTTTAAATCATGATTCATACCTACGTGACAAAACCTTTCACAATCGTGATTTCATAAGTATGTGAGAAAACCTTTCACAATCCATTAATACTTATCATAAAGGCATATTTAATTCATAAAGCATTCTTTTCATAAAATAGGTATAACTTTCGTAAATCACAATCCATATCTTTATAAATTCATGAATAATACTTGGTCCATATGATATGATTTTTAAAAACATGTGATTAAATAAAATCAGGCATAACAAGACCAAATAATAAGAATTGGATCATAATAAATTGGACCATGAATATTAGCATGAAATCCTAGAT
This sequence comes from Solanum commersonii, assembly GCA_029007595.1. NCBI lineage: Eukaryota > Viridiplantae > Streptophyta > Magnoliopsida > Solanales > Solanaceae > Solanum > Solanum commersonii. Next base: position 6,500,672 of record JAJTWQ010000008.1, read on the forward strand.
AATTTAGGTGAAATTGAATTGGAGAATAAAGATCTTTTGGGACCCAATGGATAAATGGAATCCAATTGTGAATTCCCACATACCTTGAAGAATCCTAGTTTTAGAATTGAAAAAGGAGACTTGGAGCTTGAAGATCCCTTGAATCTCTTGAAGCCTTGGAAGAAAACTTGAAGAAGATTGGAGAAATTTTGGGGTTTTGAGTGAATGGGTGGATTAGGGTCTTTAGAACTCATTTATACTCATTTAGAATAGATAAAAATGACATAGTGTAGGGGTTAAAATAGTGGGAAAAGATCCAAATAGCCCTAACTCAAAAACTATCAAAACACCCTCTACGGAAGCCTTTCACAGACCATCAATCACTTCACCGTACGTCAACCCATCCGTACACCGTTACCCTAGATTATTTCCATAGGGTTCAGGTCCAAGGATAGGTTCACTAACTGTGGATCATTTCACCATCTGTGAACCCGTCCGTAGACTATTTCCTTAAAATATATTTCATAGGGTTTGGGTTCAAGGATGGGTTCACTGACCGTAGACTCTTTAATCGTTCACAAACCTGTTCCTAGACCATTGACTTAGGATATTTTTCACAAGATTTGGGTTCAAGGATGGGATCACTCATTGTGAACCCTTCTTCTCTCCATGAACCTATTTGTATATCATTGCGTTAGGACATTTTCAGAAGGTTCGGGTTGACTAACCGTGGACCCTTTCACCATCCGTGAACCGTCCGTCGACCATTACCTTAGCATAGTTTTCACAAGGTTCATGTACTACGTTGGGTTCATTGACCATTAACCTTTACTCCATCCGTGAACCCTTCCTTACAAGTCCGCTTTTCACAGATTTCAACTGTCTTTTCTCATTCCAACTTCCAGTTGACTTTTTACACTTCTGAGGTGTTACAAACATAAAGTAATAGAAAGTACCTAAAGCCTAAAAAAGTTGAGGATATTTGGCATGCATATTAAACTCTGTCTCCCAAGTCGCCTCACTAACAAAATGAAGCTTTCGATGCACTTTCACCGAAGTCATCTCCGTGGTCCTATGCTTTCAGACCTGCCTATCCAAGTTAGCTATATGATCATCTTCAAAAGACAAGTCTGGACTCAACACAACTGAATCAAGTGAAAGCACATGGGACTTATCTGTCACATACTTCCGAAGCATGGAGACATGAAACACAAGATGCACAACTAACAAGCTAGGTGACAAGGCTAATTTATAGGCCACCTTTCTCACTCAACTCAAAATCTCAAAAGGTCCAATGAATCTAGGGCTAAGCTTGCCCTTCTTTCCGAACCTCATCACACTTTCCTGGGTGACACTCAGAGCCAAATATGATCACCCTCCATTAACGCTATGGCTCGAACTCTTTAGTCTGCATAACTCTTCTATTAACTCTAGGCCGTCAACAATTTACTCTAAATCATACGGACCTGCTCCATAGAATCTTTAAGCAAGTCTGTATCTTAAGAGTCCATCTCAGCCAAATCAAACCAAACAATTAGAGATCTACACCGTCTGCCATACAATACCTCAAATGGGGCCATATGAATACTAGGGTGATAACTGTTTTTGTAGGAAAACTCTGCTAAGGGAAAGTGCTAATCCCATCAAGCACCAAAGTCAATCACACACGCTCGTATCATGTCCTCCAATACTTGAATCATCTGTTTAGATTGACCATCTCTCTCAGGGTTAAAATATATACTCATATATAATCGAGTACCCAAACCATGTTGTAAGGCCTTTCAGAAATGAGAAGTGATCAATGAACCTCAATCAAAGACAATGACAATGGGGCTTTATATAGTTATAGAATATGAGGGCCAACTTCTCTGTCGTATACTTCACTCGAACTAGGATGAAATGGGTGGACTTGGTCAACCTATCAACAATTACCAAAATGGAGTCATAACCAACCATGGTGGTAGGCAAACCCATAACAAAATCCATAGTGATCCGTTCCCACTTCAAGGTTGGAATAAGCATCATCTAAGATATACCTCCGGGCCGTTGGTGCTCACACTTGACATGTTAAAAAGTTAGGCATTTAGACACAAAATATTCAATATCCCTCTTCATGCAACACCACTAGTAATGCTAACTCATATAATGATACATCTTTGTCGATCCCGAATGAACAGAATATTGAGAACAGTGGACCTTCTCAAGAATCAGCCTAATCAACTCACTTACCTTGGGCACACACATCATTCCTCCGCTCTTCAATACACTATCAAAATCAAGGAAAACCTCTCTAGCTTTCCCTCTTAACACTTTTTCTCGAATGACACATAACTTTTCATTATCAAACTAGTGGTCACAGATCTGCTAACTAAGAAGAGCGGGCCTCTATAAAAGCAATCAAACCACCACTCTCCTCAAATATCTATAATCGGACAAGACTATTGGCTAATATCTGGATATCTCTACCCAATGGTCTATCCTCAATATTGATAGCAGCCAGACTTCCCATACTAGAAATATTTCTACTTAAAGCATCGACCACCATATTTGCCTTCCCCCGAATGATACAATATGATGTTATCATAGTCTTTCAGTAATTCAAGCCATCTGCGCTGCCTCAAGTTCAGATCCCTCTGACTGAAGATGTACTGAAGACTCGGATGTTTAATGAAGATCACAAAATGTACCCCATACAGATAATGTCGCCATGGCTTAAGCACAAGCACTATAGCTATCAACTCTAAATCATGTATATGGTAGTCCTTCTCATGGCTCTCTAACTGTCTACAACCATAGGCGATCACTTTTTCCTTCTACATCAGAACACCACCGAACTTGACACTAGAAACATCATAATAAATGGTGAAATCTACATCGTCCTCAGTTAGCGTAGATATAGGAGCCGAATTCAACAAGGTCTTAAGCTTTTGAAATCTCTCCGCATACTCATCAGGCCATTGGAAGCTCACACTCTGTCAAGTTAATCTAGTCAAGGGAGATGCAATAGTGGGGAAACTGTGAACAAATATCTGGTAATAACCAGCTAGCCCCATAAAACTCAAAATCTCGGCAATTGAAGTAGGCCCGGTCAAACCTCTAACTACCTCAGTCTTGGCTTGATCACGTAAAAACCCTCCTTGGACACCATGTGTCCTATAAATGCAACACAATCAAGAAAATATTCACAGTTCAAGAACTTGTCATACAATTTCTCTTCCCTCAATCTCTGAAGCAGAATCCTCAAATGCCGATCATGGTCCTCCTCCATCCTAGAGTACACCAAGATGTCATCAGTGAATACTATCATAAAAGAATCTAGATAAGGTCAAAATACCCCAATTATTAACTCCATAAACACTGTAGGGGCATTAGACAAACCGAAAGACATCACAAGAAACTCAAAGTGTCCAAAACGAGTTATGAAAGTTGTCTTAGGGATATCGGATTCCCTAATCTTCAGATGATGATAGCCAGACCTCCAATAAATCTTAGAAAACAAAGATGCTCCCTGAAGCTGATCAAGTAAGTCTTCAATACAAGGAAGATGATACTTATTCTTCACTGTCACTTTGTTTAACTGTTGGTAACGAATACACATTCTCATAGATCCATCCTTCTTCCTTACAAACAAAAAGAGAGCCCCCATGGAGACATACTAGGGCAAACAAACCCTTTACTCAAAAAGTCTTGTAACTAGTCCTTCAATTCCTTCAACTCTATTAGAGCCATGCGATAAGGATGAATAGATATGGTTTTGGTGCCTGGCTCCAAGTCAATAATCAATGTCCCTATTGAGAACAACACCTAGAAGATCATAGGGAAAACATCTGAAAACTCTTGAACCACGGGCATGAAATCCATGGGAGGTGGCTCAACACTAGTATCCCAAATAATGTCCAAATAGGACAAACACCCTCTATCAACCAATCTAGGTTAAAAATCGCTAGCATCTGTCCACCCAACTCTCATGACACCTAGCATCACTAAGGTCACACTCTTAGCATAACTACCAAGAATAGTAAGATGCGGGGAAAGCCAATCCATACCCAAAATGATATCGAAATCTACCATCTCCAGAATGATCAAGTCTACCCAAGTATCATACCCAGCCAAAGAAACAAGACAAGATCGATACACTCGATCCACCACTAAGGACTCACCCATTGGTATAGAAACATGAATAGGTACATGTATTGTATCAGACATCATAATAGATCTAGCAGTAAAATAGGTAGACACATACAAGAAAGTAAAACATGCATCAAACAATACAGATGCAGGTTGATCGCAAACTATGACGATACTTATAATAACATCAGAAATCTCAGCCTCTAGCTTGTTTTTGGCCAAATATTTTCATGGACATCCGTTAAGGCCTTATTAATGGAGTCAGTTGGTCCCGAGGGTAAAACGGATGTATTTTCAAGTTTAAACAAGTCCCAAAGCAGGAAAACCTAGATTTTGCCAATTTTCATGTGCTATAGTCCATGGATTTTTGGTGATTCCAAAATTCAGCTTGTTTTTGGACAAAAATTTTCATGGACGTTTGTTAAGACCTTATTAATGGAGTCACTAGGTCCCGAGGGGAAAACAAGCATATTTTTAAGTTCAAACGAGCCCCAAAGCAAGAAAAACCAGATTTTATTAATTTTCGTGTGCTATATAGTCCATAGATTTTTGTTGATTCGGGATTCTGGCTAAAAATTTTCATGGACGTCTGTTAAGACCCTATTAATGGAGTTAGTTGGCCCCGAGGGTCAAATGGATGCATTTTCAAGTTCAAACGAGCCTAAAAGCAGGAAAAAACCAGATTTTACCGATTTGAGACTATTCATTTCTTTTACATTGAGGACAATTGTTAATTTTATTTGGCTGGTGAGGTATCTTCATACCTGCCTCTTTTGAGTTGTTTTTTGATTGTCTATGCTTACTTTGTCTGATTATGACTTTTTAGTTTTTAATGTGAATGTTGGTTGGTTTTTTTATGCAAATTTAAAATTCCACCTCTTGATGTTTGTGAATGTGGATGTTCTCTTTCATATTTGAGTATTGGTTGTGATCACTAAATGCTCCAGAGCTAATGGAATCATCAAAATTGCACTTTGAGGTCATTTACCTTATGTTTTTACCAAAGTCAACTATTTGAACTTCAAAAACTCTAAAAGACTTAAATTTGAATAAAAAACTAAACGACTGACCAGGTGACCAAACTGTCAGTCTCAACAAGTCATAATGACTTGGGGTTTCTATATGAAATCTCTAAACCCCAAAAATATCACAAAATAGAGAAAAATAACTTTGAGGGTCATTACGTAATGGAATCAATATTGATCATTCTCTAATTTTGGGGGCGTGACAAAAAAATTATTTTCCTTGCATGGAGAATAAAATAACTATTTAGTAAAATCATATTTATATGATTATAAAAGGTAAAATATTAAAAGTATATCTTTTTTGTATGATAAAAGAAAAGTAAATGTATTGAAATATAATCCTATTAGACTAAATATTATTTATGAGTCTAAAATGGTAACTTCATTACCAATTGATCATTTTAGCGTTAGATGGTTACTTCAAATGTATAAATGAGAAAATTATCGAGGATACTAACACTTTCCTCTTTTTCTCTTATTTTTAATAATATAGAAAAGTCACAATTATATAATTATGAATGAGAAAATATTGAAAGCATATCTTATTTAAATGATTAAAAAGGTAAAAATATTAAAACATTATCCTATTGGACTAGATATTATTTAGGAGTCTAAAATGGTAATGTCATTACTGATTGATCATTTTAGTCTTGAAAGGTCATTCAAATGCCTAAATAGGAAAATCATTGGAGATAATAACATTTTTCTCTCTTAACTATAAATAATTTTTTTTTATATTATTCTTTTAATAAAGAAAAGTCATATTTATATGATTATGCATTGTGCAATATTTAAATCATATAATGTTGGTTTGATAAAAATAGGTAAAAACATTAAAATAATATCTTATTTGACCAGATACTATTTAGGAATCTAAAATGGTAATGTCATGAATAATTGACCATTAGTCTCAGATGATTATTTAAAATACCAAAATACGAAAATTATTGGGAGAAATTATACTTTGATATCTCAATTATTAATAAATTTTAATCTTAGTCCTTTTTTGTATGAATAGACATATTTAACCTTTAATTAATTCAAATGTGTGTCCTTAATCCTCTTATGAAGAAAATGTGTTATATTTGGGCTTTTCTAAAAAAAATACCCTGAAATATGTAGTATCATTATAAGCTTAACATCACACATGGGTAATTAAATGATGGAACGATCAATATATAATTGATGAGTTAAAAAGGTACATTTGAAATAATTGAAGGTTTAATGTTTTTAGTGAAATAACACAAGAACTAAAATAAAAATTCATCGATAATTAATACTAGAAGTACTCTTGACATCTCATTACCCTAAAAATATCAAAAACTTTAGTGTACCGGCTATATGTAACATATAATATACTAGGGGTGTATGTATTTGCAAATTTTTGGACCATATTTTTCTTAAAAAACCTCTTTTTTGTATTCGATTAACTTAATTTTAAAAATTATTTTTTTCCAAAAAACAATTAAAAAATTACCATGAAATCACTTATTTTTGAAGAATGAATTATTTTTGTTTTCTAAATTCTCGACTCGTATATCATGACGTATTCCAATCAGTACCCTAGTCTTAACCTTTAATTAAAAAAGTTATCATCAATCTATAAACTTCATACTTTTTTCATATGGATTGGACGACTAAAACATATAAAGAAATCTTTTTGAAATATGATCCAAAAATATTTTCTAAGAATATACTAACATATTTTTCATAGAGAAAGTTTTCTACCAAATGTTATCGTGCCACAAGTTAATTTGCACTTTCTAACTCCAAAAATAATTATGGAATATGAAATTTAACAATTTAAAATATTTTTCTCGGAATCAGATTACGATAATTAGTTAATTATTATTTTAACAAATATGTCTCAATAAACTTAAAATTTCTTGACCGTCTATAGAGTAGTAATTCATGATAGATATCTATAAAAGTTGCATACCTTTTCACATTTTATACATTCTACTCCCAAAGAGAGTGATAATTATATTTGGATATCAAATATGGATAGAAAGAAGCTTAGGATTACTAGGAATGGAAGTGAAAATGTAAGAAACTCCCTTCTAGACAAGAGAGCAACAAATTTATGTAAGAAAGCAGAAAAGTTTTCTATTTTATGTGATACAGATATTGCTATAATTATTTTTAGCTGGGGAGAAGTCCAACCCATTATTTGGAAATCTACAAATCTGGCTAAGAAGGTATTAGTGAGGTATTCAAAGTTTTCTGAGGAAGAAAGGATTAAGAAGTTGATGATACATGAAAAGTATCTTTCGAAGAAAGTGAATGAGAATTTTTTTTTTTTTTGAAAAGATAGAAAAAAATGAATGAGGAGAAGGAATGGAAATCCTCTTCAATCAACTTGTGGAGGGAAAAAATATCGTTGAATTTACTGGTCGAGAAATTCAAGGTTTATTAAAGTTGTCTAATACTAAGATAGCTAAACTTCATGAGAGAAAGGAAAAAATCAATCAACAACAACAGTCTTCTCAAACTCAAAATTCTCCCTCAAACTTCAAGTTTCCAAGCGAAAATGTTACCCCATTACCAAATTCAATGGATGATTTGATCAATGACATGTGGTTTATTGAGACTATGGCTACTAACCATAATTAATATGGCTTAGGGGATGGAAGCAATATCAAGTCTGCACCAGCTGAATGTGATGACATCAATGCTGGAGATAATGGACATTCCAAGGACCTTGATTGATAGTGTAATGCTTATGTTGTTCTATCATTATCTTTTATGTTGGTTTTTAATAGTTTTTGTTGATTTATTTTATTTTCAAATCTATTTTGTGATTTTGTATTTTTATTTCAGTTATTTATGAAGGTTCTATTTTTGTTGGAAAAGTGAACATATTTGTTTAGCAATCTGTTTATATTTGATATATATCATATTTCATGTGCATGATTAAGTTTTAAAATTCTTATCCCACATTTAGTTGTCTATGAATCACCATTTTAAAAAACCTAAGTATTTATAAACTATCCAAAACAATTATTCAAATCTAAAATATCATAATTTTCAGCTATCACTTTTTATGTTTTTCATTCATATATATGTTCTTCTTATTCTTAAACCATTTTCAATTCTCCCCCATCTTCTCTTCTCTCAACTTTCTCAATTCTTATTTTTCATTCCCTTCATATACGCTATCACTTCATATCTTTGAAATGATTTTCGATTTTAAGTCATTGGTAAGCATTGTCAAATCTTAATTGTTATAGCTGAGCTTTATTCAAGATGATGAAATTATGGTAGAGATAATGGATTTAGGTTGTTTGAATAAGTTTTAATGGTTACTCATTAAAGAAAATTTTATGTGGGTGGAGTTGTGGTGACTGATGTTGTTTCAAAGAAAACAAGAAGTTATTAGTAGCCTCATGATGAAGACTTGGCTATTATTCTAGTCTTTAAGCAATTCTAAGCAATTGTTAGTTACTTGCTGAATTTGATATTTTCAATTGTGGAAAATAGATTTTGTCACTAGTATTTAATGCATAATAATGAATAGTTGATATATTATTTGTGCACCTTTAATGTATATTATATATATATATATGTACTTATAATATATTGAATACACAGAGTATATATTTGGTTATAGTTTGAACATAAGTTCTGAATTCATTGTATAGTCAATGTATTCATAATCCACTCTTTAAAAAAAATCATTTTTTTGTTGTTTGTAGATATGTATAGATTAGATTCGAGGATGTTTTTATGTTAGAAACTAACACTGGTGGGAAATGAGGATTGACAGTAGCCAGAGGTGAAGAGGCAAGGGTGCCCTTACTGGATTTCACTAAATTTGATTGTTCTTTAATGTTAACATTTAATAGATATAGTGGATAAGAGGCCTAGATAATTATTTGGGAAGGGGTCAGATAAAGAATTATCTTTAGGATAACGTTGGTTTATAACTATACTATTATAACTCCATTGTGTTAACCACAAATAACAAGGTAAAGACTGATGATGTGGATCAAAGAAGAAGCTCATCCCAATAACTCCAATTGATAGCATTAATGTTCAAAGATTCCTCGTCAAGCGTGAGTACTGAGAATAGGATTTGCAAATGGAAAGTGAAAAAAGAATAGAATGAGCAAGGGAAACACTTGTACTCACCATATTGTCATAATAAAGTGAGCAAGGGAAACACATGTACTCATCAGTATTATAGATCTATCCTAAACTAAAATGGTGTCACGACCCGCCATAAATCCTCTGTAGACAAGCAAACCCAAACTACAAGCGATAAGAAAAATAAGTTAAAGTGAAACTACACAAAAGAAAAATAGACAAGGAGTAGGGCATATAGCATAGATATGTATATAGCGATACAAAATATACTTAAAGGTCCCGAAAGTGATAAAGAAAGACAAAATTTTGTATAAGAACCACACCCCTGACCTTATGTCACTGGTACAGAAGAATCTAACTATAGAAACGATGATACACAATAGTTTTGTCTAATCAAAATACAAAATACAGTGATAGTACAATAGAGGGGAAAAAGTATATCTCTGGACGCCAAACGCTCACCAAGATCCAACAACGACTGCCTTGGAAGATTTGGAATTAGCGGGGGTGGACCCAATAGGCATCATTGACCAACTAAGATCAAATAGAAATTGTATAAACAAAAGAGCCATGATAATGCTAACACTATAATTCAGCAGCTAACTAGAAACCTATCAGCCACTACTAACAGTGAAGATAATAAAATAATGAGCATTCGATATCCAAAATAAGTAAATCACAAGTAGAAACATAATGCAAGATGATGCAATGCACATGTGGGCAATCAAAAAAAGTAGATTCCCACAAAATCCCTCGTGCCACCCATAATGATCCCTCGAAATTGACAACTGTAAAATACATGAAATATAACTCGGTAAAGTTCCTTGAGATGTACGGAATGCTTTCATAAGCTGATCACTAAAAGAGGTAAACTTAGAATAGTTCTTTGGATCACCCAGAATGCTTCTTCGAGTTGATCAGTATAATAGTCAAACAACCCATCCTTTAATAAAAAATTGTAGAATTTCATTTGTTTAACATAAATGTCCATTTTGTGCAGAACTCATATAAAATTAGTACCCCCCAGACTTTCTAAGGGAACTATAGATGTCGGATCACCAACATACTTCTATAGCATAGAGATATGGAAACCGGATGCACCGATGCTAATTCATTAGTCAACTCTAGCTCATAAGCAATCTTACCAATACACCTCAAAATCTGATATGGGCCTACATATCGGGGACTAAGCTCGTGTTCTATAGTCCATGGATTTTTGGTGATTTGAGATTTTGACTTTTTTTGCTGCATTTTCAAGTTCAAATGAGCCCCAAAGCAGGAAAAACCAGATTTTACTGATTTTCATGTGCTATAGTCCATGGATTTTTGGTGATTCAAGATTCTGGTTTGTTTTTTGCCGAAATGTTTCATGGACGTCCTTTAAGACCTTATTAATGGAGTCAGTTGGTCCCGAGGGGCAAACAGGCACATATTCATGTTTTTGAGCCTAGATCCATGTGGTTACTCTTTTTCTTGTTCATCTGAGGCTTTCTGTCACGACCCAGAGCGTCGTGATTGGCACCCACACTAACCCTCCGGTGGGAGAACCATAACTACAACCCAAGCTAAACAACTTAACCAAAAACTAAGACATTTAAAGATACAGAAGCATGTTTAAATATCTAAGAAAGGAAAATAGGGAATTCCCATAAACTCCAATAAAAGTCTAACAAAAAAAATGCGGAAATAATACCTAGAACCTGAAAGTCAATGTACCAAAACTCCAACAAGAACCATAAGTCTAAACAAGAAGGGTACAACCCTAAACTAACACAAGGAATCTAAAGCACTAGTCTAAGTCCAAATTTGTGGACATAAATAGAAAGAGAACTCATGGCAGCCCGGAAGAACTGACTCACCCTTGAATTCGATTGATCACTGATCTTCTAAGCGAGGTCTGTCAGTAGCCATCTAAAGATACCTTATACTCAACAAAGAAAGATCAAGTGCAGTATCAGTACACAACCACAATGTACTGGTAGGATCACACGACTATCCCAATAGGCGCAACATATATAAGTCATTATAACATTAATAAAAATGCATACACCGAACATATACAATATCACTTATCATTTACGAACAAAGTACAATTTCACAATATCATATATACAATTATGCCAAGTCATTGGACTATTAGTGTACCGATATGTGGTACCGAATCCGAGTTAGTGTACTGGACATGACACCCGATCCCATATATGCGCCGAAGCATGGCACCCGATCCAAGTTAGTGTGTCGAAACATAACACATGATCCATTCAACAAGCCACAATCACAATGTACATTCTCATAATCATACAATCAAGTCATGATTCCTGGTATACAATTATTCAATCATCCTAATTTACGATTACTGTGATCAATAGTGCAACATTCACATACATACATGCATCATAATAAAGTAATTACAAATACATATCACACCAACATGAAATCACAACCATCACCTACCTCAAACAAAGCTTGAATCCCCTAAGAAACTTGATTCTTCCCTTTCTGGATTCTTTCCGCTTGTTCTTGGTCTACAAACAATCATAATAATGCGAGGATCAATAAACAAAGCCTAATTACCCAGATTATAATCAATAACATTAACCCTAGGCCAAACCCTTGATCCCCATACCCATACTAGGGTTTCTTCTACCATGAATCCCAGATCAAAGCCCTTCCCCATCGATAATTACCCACGAACCTAAGTTCTACGGGTTGAAAAATGGATTCGGGGAATGAAAACTTTACCTTTAGCCTCAAGAATGGTGAAAAGCTGTCAAGAAAACACCTGGGTTCATTCCCTAGCTCTCAAAGTCGAAACTTACAGAATAAAATATTTTTAGGGTTTATTTCCGACTTAAGTCGTGTCTGTCTCGCCACAACGATCCTTACTCCGCTATAGTGGCCCCGCCCCAGTGAAAATAATTTCGCCAAAGCGGATTGTACGAAACCAGTGAGTCGATTTAAGAGTTTCAAACCCCTATTTCACAATACATTCTACGACCCTAAAAAAACCCGTTCACGCTAAGATCAGTTTCGGGAGTTCTACTCGCCCAAATTTGATTCCGTAAAGTCGTACGGATTCCTTAACGTCTTAGTTATCTACTCATATGATCAAATTCATAATTAGATCTCCCAATTGTTACCATATTTCCCTAGACCTTACTGACTCTGATTTCATCCAAATCTAGACTAGGTTGGGAAATTCTAAGTTACCATCAAAAAGTTTTTTGGCCCAAAATTTTCCCCGTTGGCTTTTCTATAACGACAGGAACGAGTCATTACCAATTTACCCATCACTCATCCCCGAGTGACAAACTAGGAAAGACGGGCTAAAGTTAGAGTAGAGTAGTGCCTGAATCGACGAACAACTAGGGATACTTGTCTCGCATGTCCATCTCGGTTTCCCAAGTAGCTTCCTCACTTGGACGATGCTTCCATTGAACTTTCATAGACTTAATATCCTTGGTCTTTAGCTTTCGGACATCACGATCAAGAATTGCAATCGGTTCCTCCTCATACTGAAGGTCTTTGTCTAACACAACTGAGTCCTATTTTATGATGTAAACCCCGTCAGCATGATATCTCTTCAACATGGACACATGAAATATCGGATAAACTCTCGATAGGTTAGGAGGTAAAGCCAATTTACAAGCCACTGTCCCTACACATTCAAGAATCTCAAAGGGACCAATGTATCGCATACTTAGCTTGCCCTTCTTTCCAAATATCAACACCCCTTTCATGGGTGATACCTTAAGAAGAACTTTCTCACTAGTCTGAAATGCCGTGTCCTTTACCTTATGGTCTGCATACTTCTTCTCTCTACTCTGGGCTGCTAACATCTTAGTTTGAATACTCCTCACTTTATCTTGAGCATCCTTCACTAGATCAACCCCCAACGACTTCACATCTCCAGCCTCAAACCATCCTATGGGTGATCTACATCCTATCCCATTGAGTGCCTCAAACGGTTCCATATCAATGTTGGAGTGATAAGTATTATTATAGGAGAACTCACACAACGGTAGGAACTTATCCCAATGTCCTCCAAAGTCAATCACACATGCCCGCAACATGTCCTCCAACACTTGAATGGTCCTTTATGATTGCCCGTCCGTCTGCGGATGAAAAGTTGTACTACAAGTGAGTTGTGTGCCCAATTCATCATGTAACTTCCTCTAAAACTTGGAGGTAAACTGCGTACCACGGTCTGAGATGATAGAAAGGGGCACCCCGTGCAACCTCACTATCTTTTTCACATAGACCTTAGCCAATTGTTGAGAATTATAATATGTTCTGACGGGAATAAAATTGGCTGACTTAGTCAATCTGTCCACCACTACCCAAATAGAATCAAACTTCCCCATAGACTTGGGAAGACTAACCACAAATCCATGGCTATCCTTTCCCACTTCCACCCTGGAATTGGCATTCTCTGAAGCAACCCCGCATGCCTTTGATGCTCATATTTTACTTGTTGCCAATTTTGAAACTTAGCCACAAATTCTGCTATATCCTTCTTCATGCTCGGCCACCAATAAAGTTGCTTCAAATCTCGGTACATCTTTGTCACACCCGGATGAATGGAATATTGTGAACCATAGGATTCTGTCAATAATTTTGGATCAAGTCATCTACTCAAGGAACACAATCCTTCATTTAAAACTAAGCACCCCTTCCGCATCAAGAGTGGTCTCTTGTGCCTTGCCCAACACTGTTTTATTTCTGAGCTCTTTTAAACTGTCATCCTTAAACTGTTTGGCCTTGATCTCCTCAATGAACATGGCCCTTACCTTAAGGCTAGATAACACCCCACCTTTCTCTAAGATATGCAACTGCATAAAGATAGATTCCAAAGTTTGGATTTCCTTAGCCAAAGGTCGCTTAGTTACATTCAAGCAAGCCAAACTACCCATACACAATGATTTTCTGCTTAGTGCGTCTGCCACTACATTAACCTTACTCAAATGAAATTGGATGGTCACATCATAATCCTTGAGTAACTCTATCCGCCTTCGATGTCTGAAATTAAGATCCTTTTGAGTGAATACATGTTGTAGACTTTGATGATCAGTAAACACCTCGCACTTAACACCATAAAGATAATGCCGCCAGATCTTAAGAGCAAACACTACCGCTACCAACTACAAATCATGTATTGGATAGTTCTTCTCATGCACCTTCAATTACCGCGATGCATAAGCTATGACATTCTTATCATGAATCAACACCGCACCAAAATAAGAATGTGAAGCATCACAATAAATAATAATATCTTTACCTTCAACCAGTAGTGCTAGAATAAGTGTTGTGGTCAAGAGAGTTTTGAGCTTTTGAAAGCTCTCATCGTAGTTTTCAGTTCATTCAAATGGTATCTCCTTTTTGGACAAATTTGTCAAATGCGTGGAAATAGAAGCAAAGTTCTTCACAAATTGACGATAGTAGGTAGCGAGCCCCACAAAACTCCTAACTTCAGTCATAAAGCTAGGTCAAACCCAATTCTTAACCGCTTCAATCTTTTGGGGATCTACCATTACCCCTTCTTTTGAAAATAGATGCCCCATAAAGGCAACTGAAGTCAACCAAAATTCACAATTAGTAAATTTTGCATACAACTTTTGTTTCCCAAGAATACCCAGAACAATATTAAGATGGTCAGCATGCTCTTCCTCACTTTTCGAATAAACCAAGATATCATCAATAAAGACTATAACAAACGAATCAAGAAATGGTTTGAACACACCATTCATCAAACTCATAAAAGCTGTAGGCGCATTTGTCAACCCAAATGACATAACTAGAAACTCATAGTGCCCATAGCGGATCCTAAATGCCGTCTTGGGCACATCCTTGGGCCTAATGTTTAATTGATGGTAGCCAGACCTTAAATCAATCTTAGAGAAAATTGATGCACCCTGCAATTGGTAAAACAGATCATATATTCGAGGCAATGGGTACTTGTTTCGAATGGTGACCCTATTCAATTTCCAGTAATCTATACATATCTGCATACTACCATCTTTTTTATTAACAAACAAAATTGGAGCACCCCACGGTGAAGCACTAGGACGGATAAAACCTTTATACAAAAGTTTTTGGATTTGAGCCTTAAGCTCTCTTAATTCTGCCAAAGCCATACGATATGGAGGGATGGAAATGGGGCAGGTACCAGGTTCTAAATCAATACAAAAATTATATTTCTATCCGGAGGCATACCAGGCAAATCAGTAGGAAACACTTCCTTAAATCCCGACACCACATGGATGGACTTTATAGAGGGAACTCAACCTCAACATCCTGAATATGAGCCAAATAGGCCAAACAACCTTGCCCTACCAGTTTTCTAGCCCGAATAGAGGATATGATCTTAGTTGGCATAGACTTGTACACCCCTTCCCACTCTAACTTTTCCCTACCGGGGATCTCTAAAGTCACAGACTTAGTATTACAATTTAACACAACATAATTAGGGGAGAACCACGTCATGCCTAAGATTATATCAAAGTTAGTCATATCTAAAATTACCAAATCAGTCCAAGTCTGAAAACCCATAAATAAAATAGGACAGCAGGATTGATGAGTCCACAAATTGGACTCATTTAGGGCTTTATTTTGATAGAAATAGTGTCCTCAAATGCTAATTTTGTCTCAATATCTGATGAAAACTCTTAAGTTTAAGGTATTTGAAGTTTGAGTGCAAGCATGGACACTTACGCACAATAAAGAACAAAAAGGCCAAAAAAAACAAAGAAACTGAAGCATGGGCTCCGCCAAGCACACTTGGTGAGTTGCCAAAGGGACATATTCTGCCCTTTGTTCCATTACGCGAAGCCCTGAAGGTGAGGATCAAAAAGGTGATGAAAGAAGCAGTCGACGCTTCGCCAAACAGTTTCGCGAAGCAGTGTTATACTGCCCAAATGGTCCACAAAATGAAGATGCTGAAGGCAAGTACGAAACGATGATGAGACAGAAGAAGGGCGAGTCGTTGAGTCATTCGGCGACCTCGACTAACCTCGCCGAATAGTTTGCCGCAACACTTAATATGAAAGCTATAAATACTAGCCTTAGTTATTATTTATAAGGGATTGGAACATTATTATAGTTTTTACCTTAGAATACTATTTTCCTTGTATTTTTCTCTCAAGTTTGGAGAGGGTTTTGGGAACTTGAAGAAAGAAGTTCATCTTCCCCAAGTTGGAAGTGGGTCTTCCCTATTCTTCTTCCTTTGCTTAAATCAAGGTTTAATTTCTTATACCCATTTGATTCTACTATCATTATAGGTGTATTTTTTTATTTCTTGATGTGTGGCTAAAAACCCCCATTCTTGGGGTGTGATTTAGCAAATATGTGTTGATATTATTGTTGGGTCTTGCTTGATGATAGGATAAATGTAGTTTAATGGTGATTTCACCTAGTGGTTGTGGTTTAATCTAATTGGTTTGTAGTTGCAAATACAAAGCCAACCATGTGTTTTCGACTTGCCCGAGAGAGAAGTCATGAAACCAAGACCACTAGACTGATGGCCTAAGGAGTGGGTTGACATGAGGTTCAACCTGAGAGGGTGAGCCCTACTCCTATATCCTAACACTCAGCTCGAGAGATTAAGTGGGGTAAGACGTAGGCTGGTCTTCATGCGAAAAATGGGTGTCCGAGAGGAACACATTTGAAACGGGGTAAGTTACTCCAGAGGGAACTTATTTCCATCTAAAGCTTAGCCTAGTCACTATTATCTTGCAAATTTCCTATCAAAAGCGTGTACCCAACTACTTATCTCAACTTGTATTGCGATCACACCCCAAGAACTCTTCCCAATACTTGATCTTCTTGTTATTTTTATTGTTTTTGCTATACTTGTGACAAAACCCCCAAATTGATATTCGACACTTTTGTGTTCCCCTTTGATTTATAATGTTTTTATTTGCAAATCTCTTTAGCTACAACTAATTAGAATGAAATTTTAATTAACTACATATTCTCGAAACCACTCCCTTGGGACACGACCCCAACCCTTGGTTGGGTTACTATACTATCGATAATCGTAGACACTCGTACCGTAGGTTAGTGTCGTTGGTCACGATAAGCATCAACGATAGACATAGGTGACTATGACGGACTCCCTAACTGGGGTAGAAACATGAATGGGGGCATCAAGTATATCACAAATCGTAGCAAATTCTGAGGCAAATTGCACGAACACATAAGAATAAGTAGAACCCGAATCAAATAACACATTAGCCATCCGATCACAGACAAGAATAGTAAATATGGTCATTGTGTTAGGCGCCTTTGCCTCACTCTTTCCCGAAAAGGCATAACACTGAGCCCTATCATCTTGACGCGCAATTTCCCTGCCTTGTTGTGCCGTACATTTGCCTGTATTACCATTTACTAGTGAGTGGGGGTAAAGCTGAAGATCTGCATTCCACATAAGCTCTCTACCACTGCTTAGCCTCACCTTGAAGTTGAAAAGTCACAAACTCTACTCTATACTGATGGACAATTCCTAACTTATGAAGCCTCTCATAACAATCTAGAATGAATTCATAGGCGTCCTCACTCTCGGAACCATGTAACACATGCGATTTCAATTTCAAGAACTTAGTCAACATCTCATGTTCATTACCAGTCATAACAGGACCCAACAAAAGACGAAAGAAGGCATCAGAACCTACAGTTCCACCTACCTTAGGAGCAGTGATAGCGATATGGAGATTAGCGGGAGCTTGAGTTGCTTGAACAGAGGGAAGCACTCCATGACCAACCAATCCTTTTAGGAACGACATAATCTGTTGAGCTAACACTGGATCTAAGGGAGGAATACATGTAGTCTCAGCAAGCACTTGTTCCTCTTCTCCAACATTCTCCTCATCCTCAACCTCAACATTCTCCTCTATCTCTTCATGATGAGCAGGAGGATTCTCATTTCTGGGAGCATTCTCAACTGGAACTCCATCCCTAAAAGGTGCTACCCTTCCTTGTCCCCTACCCCTACCTCGATCGTGACCTCTCGCTGTGGATTCCTCAGCTGGCACATTGACGGGAGCTATGAGCCTGGAGCCATTGAACCTAGTGTTAACCATCTGCGGACAGAAGAGTGAAGGAGATTATATACCAATTTCCTAAAGTCCTATAGCCTCTCAAAGAAAAGTACAGACGTCTCTGTACCGTTTTGCAAGACTCTACTAGACTCATTTTGGTACATCAAGATCAACGAACCTAGGGCTCTCATACAAACTTTGTCACGACTCAGACCGTCTAGATTGGCACCCACACTAACCCTCCGGTAGGAGAACCATTACTACAACCCAAGCTAAACAACTTAACTAAAAACTAAGGCATTTAAAGATACGGAAGCAGTTTTAAATGTCTAAGAAAGTAAAATAGGGAGTTGTCATAAACTCTAACAAAAGTCTAACAAAACAAATGCGGAAATAATACCTAGAACTTGAAAGTCAATGTACCAAAACTCCAACAAGAACCATAAGTGTAAACAAGAAGGGGTACAACCCCAAACTAACATAAGGAATCTAAAGAACTAGTCTAAGTCTGAAAATGTGGACATAAATAGAAAGAGAACTCATGACAGCCCGGAAGAACTGGCTCACCCTTGAATTTGATTGATCACTGATCTTCTAAGCGAGATCTGTCAGTAGCCGCCAGAAGATCCCCTGTACTCAACAAAGAAAGAACAAGTGCAATATCAGTACACAATTGGTAGGATCACACGACTATCCTTATAGGCGAAACATATATAAGTCATTACAACATTAATAAACATGCATACACCGAACATATACAATATCACTTATCACTTACGAACAAAGTACAATTTCACAGTCTCAAGATATACAATTATGTCAAGTCATTGGTCCTCTCACGGAACCCATACCCAAACTGTTAGTGTACTGATACATGGTACCTGATCCAAGTTAGTGTGCCGAACGTGACACCTGATCCCATATATGCTCCGAAACGTGGCACCCGATCCAAGTTAATGTGTCGGAACGTACACTCGATCCATTCAATAAGCCACAATCACAATCACAATGTACATTCTCATAACCATACAATCAAGTCATGATTCATGGCATTTAATTATTCAATCATCCTCATTTACGTTTAGTGTAATCAATAGTGGAACATTCACATACATACATGCATCATAATGAAGTAATTACAAATACATATCACACCAAGGTTAGGGTTTCTTCCACCATAAATCCCATATCAAAGTCCTCCCCCATCAATAATTACCCAAGAATCTAAGTTATACGGATCGAAAAATAGATTCGGGAAGTGAAAACTTACCTTTAGCCTCAAGAATGGTGAAAAGCTATCTAGAAAACACCTGGGTTCGTTCGTTAGCTCTCAAAGTCGAAACCTAAAAAATAAAATATTTTTGGGGTTTATTTTATACTTAAGTCAGGTCTATCCCGCCACAATGGTCCTCAGCCCCACCCTAGCGGGAATAATTCTGCCACAACGGGTTGCACGGAACTAGTGAGTCGATTTAAGAGTTTCAAACCCCCACTTCACAACACACCTTCATCCTACGACACTAAAAAAACCCGTTCACGCTAAGATTAGTTTTGGGAGTTCTAATCGCTCGAATTCAATTCCGTGAAGTCGTAGGGTTCCTTAACGTCTTAGTTATCTACTCATATGATCAAATTCATAGTTAGATCTCCTAATTATTACCAAATTTCCCTAGACCTTACTGAGTCCGATTTTGTCCAAATCTGGACTAGGTTGGGAAATTCCAAGTTACTACCAAAAAGTTTTTCGGCCCAAAATTTTTCCCTGTTGGCTTTTTATAATTATGGGAAAAGGTTGTTGCACTTTTTGAGGATATGTTGATGGGTAGATTCTTGTCATACTGGTGGACTCTCTTATTCCTTACCTTATTCTTTGTTCTATTTGAGAAACAAATACACATGACAATTAGATTTTGGGGTTATATTAGAATGCATAATTTTTCCCCTCTTGTGTTATTCTTATTTTACTTTCCACATTTCTTTCGATACGTTAGGTTGAGGCTGACTAGTCTTGGTGGGAATAAACAAGTGTCATCACGTTCATTTTTTGTTATGAAAAATAGTATTAGAACCATAGGTTCATAGGTTTAACGTGTGTACAAATTAAGTCTAAGTAGAGTTTCAAAGATCTGTATGGAAATGTATGTACTTATCTTTGAGAGGCTATAAAGAATATTCAAAAACATCTATTTATTCATTTTTTTTATCGAGTGGTTACCTTCTCTAGTGCTAAGCTATCACGTGTTATTGTGGTAGATGCCAAGGATCAGAGCTTTTATTTCCACTGATAGAGGAGAAGCAGTCCCTGAGGCAGTTGCTGAGACCCTAGGTAGAGGCAGGGGTAAGTCTCGACCTAGAGACTGTGCTCATGGAGTAGCACCGGCTAGAGGTCATGCCCGTGGAGTGGTACCAACTAGAGGATGAGCTAGAAAGGTCTCTCCTGAGCCACAAGTTGAGGTTGTTTAAAACCATGTTCCTCCTGAGTTTACAACTCCTTTGTTTAAGGACACTTTGTTAAGGATGCTAGGTGTGTTGGAGAACTTCTCTCAGGTTTGTTCGATAGTTACGCCACATGGTTCTTAGAAGGAAGTGAGGGTGTAGGCCCTAGGTCAGTAGTAGTTTTTGATTATTCATGATCAGGTGGATTAGCCACCAGTGGTTCCTGCACGGACTTTGGGTGCACATATTACTCCTGAGGTTATTCTGACAGTGGTTGATCAGCAGTGTTCTGAGAAGTTTCAGAAGATGAAACCACCCTAGTTTCAGGGTGTTAAGAGCGAGGATTCTCATGAGTTCTTCACCATGTGCTATGAGCTGCTTAAAGCAGTGGGTTGGATGCATGTGATGTTTATTTTGTTGCAGTTCAGCTCCGTGGAGCCACTAGAGAATGGTGGAGGACTTATGCGAGGTTTAAACCAGTTGGATCTCCTTCGACAGAGTGGGATACATTGTCTAGTTCTTTCCAAGACCGCTTCATTCCTTGGAGAGTGATAAATGAGAGTCATCTGAGGTTTGAGGACTTTAGACAGGGCAGTTTGTTTGTGAATGAGTATGAGTCCCATTTCTGTAAGCTATTTAGGCGTACTATGACTATTATTCCGAACGAGGCAGAGAGGGTCTGCAAGTTTGTTAGAGGGTTGACTTTCTTCACCAGATCTTATGTGTTCAGAGCTGCCAGAGATGGGGCTTCTTTCCAGTCCATTGTGAGTACTGCCAAGGAGTTGGAATTGATAGTTTTAGAGGAGTTTTGGGATCCCAAGAGGGTCCATTCTTATAGTAAATTTTCTAGTGCCTCCTCTAGAGGTAGAGGTTCACATAGAGGTTGTAGTTATTTTCAGTGTTGTGCGCCACTTCATGCATCCATGCTAGCAACTGAGAGTGGGCAGGCATCTCGAGTGTCTTATATTTCCAACCGAGGTGGACAGGTTGCTCATCTAGTTCGCAACTACAGTTATTCACATCAAGGTGTTGTTATGGGTGTGGGATCTAGGTCATATGATTCAGCAGTTTCTTAGACTTACTTAGGACCTAACGTACTTATTCAGTTGCTCCAGCTAGAGATTCAACGCCTCTTGTCAGGGGCCAAGGCAGAGGTCAGTTTGGTAGAGGAAGTAGGACTTATGGTAAGGGTGCTACAACTCAGTAGAGAGGAGGTCAGGGTACTACTCAAAATAGTGGTGGTTGATAGGGACAATGTTATGATTTTCAAGGAAGGGTAGATTGAATCGCTTGTGTGCATTCATGTTGATTCTTGAGTAGCACTATTTATAGACATCTCTTTTGAACTGATTGATCTTGTGTTTTACTTTAGGACAAGCAAAAGATTAAGTTGAGGGTGTTGATGAGTCAGGGATTTTCACTCATTTAGGGTTAAATAGCTAGAGTTCTAGTGCCCTCAATGCCAATTCTATGCTCTAAACTAATGTTTAAATGCTAATTTATAGTAATGAAGGCAAAAGAGCAAGGCAAGGACATTACCGGGTAAAAAAGAGTGAAAAAACTGAAGAAGAGCAAGGTTGATGCTCACCAAAAGTTCCAATAGGCCCACCCATGGAAAAAACCAACTCAGAGATAGAAAGGGTAATTTGACGAAGCGCCGACCGGATCGGTGATTGATGTTTTCTGATAACCTAAAGTCACATAAGGAAAGTGTGGAAAAGCTAAGCCAAGAAAGCGATGGATAAGAGCTCTCGGCGAATCGCTGACTTGGTCGATGAAGCTCGACTTACTCCGCTGAGTGGCTCTGAAACTAAATATTTGGAAGCGTATAAATGCAATTTTAAAAAGAGAGTTAGAGAGTTATAAATTTTTTGAGAGTTAGCATATTGTCTAGTTTTGGGTTTTTGATCCCTAACACTGTTCTTTCAGTTTTTGAGTAGAGATTTAGGGTTTATTTGATTTTGAATTCAATTCAAGAATTTTGAAGACTTATGGATTGTTACCCAAGATGATGGAAAACATAGTTGGTAACTATTTCTTGCTCTTTTTTATGTGTGGCTAAAACCTCCATTCTTGGGGGTGTGATCATGTGATTTAATGCTACAATTAGATTATGTGTGTTAGTATTTACTGATTTAAGTGTTGAATTAAAATGGGTTCAATTAGTAGTTGAGTTTTAATTGATTAATTGTAGTTGCAAATGCAATTCTAGCCTAGTATTCTAAGCTTGCTTGAGAAAGAGGTTTTAGAGTTAAAACTATTAATTGATGATTGTAGTGATTAGGTTAATTTAGACTTAGCTTGAGAAAGTGGGTCTAAATTCAATCCTACTAATCTAGCTTGAAAGAGTAGATTAATTGAGGTATTGGATTGTTTATTTGTGTTATGCTTGTCGATGTTCGAGTGAACTCGCTCGATTCGTAATAGTTGATTGAGAATTGGCTATTACACATAAAGCCTAGCCTACCCACTAAGATTCAACGGCTTTTAGTAAGTAATAATCACCCATATAACGAAATTTACATTCAATCGATCACACTCCCAAGGATCCCTCTATACTTCATTACCCCCGTGTGTTCGTAGTTGTTAATTTTTCACTCTAACCCCCCCCCCCCCAATTGACATTAATTGTCAAACCCCTGATATGTACTTTAATTGTTTAAAAAATGTCTACTTCTACAGTTGATTAAAACACTCCTTTCACTTCATATTTGAATTCTTTACCGTATCACTCCTTGTGGAATCAACCCCAACTCCTCGTTGGGTTTATACTTAATTGTGACCGCCTACACTTAGAATCAGATGAAGTATAGTTGAGCGTTATCAGAATTCCGAATCACCAAATATCCATTGACTATAGCACATGAAAATTGGTAAAATTTGGTTTTTCCTATTTTAGGGATCGTTTGAACTTGAAAATGCGCTTGTCTTCCCCTCGGGACCAACTGACTCCATTAATAAGGTCTTAACGGACGTCCATGAAAAATTTCGACAAAAACAAGGTGGAATTCGAATCACCAAAAATCCATGGACTATATCATACAAATATTAGCAAAATTTGATTTTTCCTGCTTTGGGCTCGTTTGAACTTGAAAATGCGCCTGTTTGACCCTTGAGACCAACAGACTCCCTTAATAAGGTCTTCACGGACGTACTTTAAAACTTTCAGCCAAAAACAAGTCGAAATCTCGAATAACCAAAAATTCATGGACTATAATACCACAAAAAAATTAGCAAAATTTGGGCTTTCCTGCTTTGGGGCTTGTTTGAACTTGAAAATGCACGTGTTTACCCCTCGGGACAAACTGTGTCCATTAATAAGGTCTTCACGGACGTTCGTGAAAAATTGTAAACAAAAAAAATTTAGAATTCGAATCACCAAAAATCCAAGGATTATAGCACATAAAAATCGACAAAATTTGAATTTTCCTGCTTAGGGCTCGTTTGAACTTAAAAATGCGTCAATTTCCCCCTCGGGACAACCTAACTACATTAATAATGTCTTTACTGACTTCCATGAAAATTTTCTGCCAAAATTCCGAATCACCAAAAATCCATAGACTATATAGCATATGAAAATCATCAAAATCTCGTTTTTCCTGCTTTGAGGCTTGTTTGAACTTGAAAATGCGTATGTTTGCCTCTCAAGACCAACTAACTCCATTAATAAGTTCTTAACAGACGTCCATGAAAAGTTTCGGCAAAAAATATACTGGTATAGAGAATCAGCAAAAATTCATGGACTATAGCACA
This sequence comes from Solanum commersonii, assembly GCA_029007595.1. Lineage (NCBI taxonomy): Eukaryota > Viridiplantae > Streptophyta > Magnoliopsida > Solanales > Solanaceae > Solanum > Solanum commersonii. Next base: position 6,525,114 of record JAJTWQ010000008.1, read on the forward strand.
TGAAAATTGGCAAAATATGGGTTTTCCTGCTTTGGGGCTCATTTGAAATTGAAAATACACCCATTTGCCCCTCGGGACCAATTGACTTCATTAATAAGGTCTTACAGACTTTCATGAAAAGTTTCGGTCAAAAACAAGATGAAATACCGAATCACCAAAAATTCATGGACTATAACACACAAATATCAGCAAAATATGGTTTTTCATGCTTTAGGGCTCGTTTGAACTTGAACATGCGCCCATTTTCCCATCAGGACCAACTGACTCTATTAATAAGGTCTTAACGGACGTCCACGAAAATATTCAACCAAAATCAAGCCAAAATCCTAAATTCCCAAAAATCTATGGACTATAGCATACGAAAATCGATAAAATCTCATTTTTTCTTCTTTGAGGGTCGTTTGAACTTGAAAATGCGCCATTGTCTCCCTTGGGATCAACTGACTCCATTAATAAGGTCTTAACGCATGTTTATGAAATATTTCAACCAAAAGTAAGCCGAAATAACGAATCACCGAAAATGCATGCACTATAACACACGAAAATAGGCAAAATATGGTTTTTCCTTCTTTAGGGCTCATTTGAACTTGAAAATGCAATCATTTGCCCCTCGGGACCAACTGACTCCAGTAATAAGATCTTAATGGACGTCCATGAAAAGTTCGGCCAAAAACAAGCTGGAATCCCAAATCACCAAAAATCCATTGACTATGTACATAAATCGGCAAAATCTAGTTTTCCTACTTTGGGGATCGTTTGAACTTAAAAATGCATTTTGTTTCCCCTTAGGACCAACTGACTCCGTTAAAAGGTCTTGAAGGACGTCCATGAAAAGTTTTAGCCGAAATCCCGATTCACCAAAAATCCATGGACTATAGCACACGAAAATTAGCAAAATATGGTTTTTCGTGCTTTGGGGCTCGTTTAAACTTGAAAATGCACATATTTTATCCTCGGGATCATCTGACTCCATTAATAAGGTTTTAATAGACGTCTATGAAATATTTCGGCCAAAAACAAGCTGGAATCTCGAATCACCAAAAATTCATGGACTATAGCACAAAAAAATCGGCAAAATCTGATTTTTCCTGCTTTGGGGCTCGTTTGAACTTGAAAATATGTCTATTTTTTCCTTGGGACTAACTGACTCCATTAATAAGGTCTTAACAGATGTCCATGAAAATTTTTGGCCAAAAACATGTTGGAATCCTGAATCACCGAAAGTCCATGGACTATAGAACACAAAAATCGGCAAAATCTTAGTTTTCCTTCTTTAGGGCTCGTTTGAACTTGAAAATGCGCTCTTTTTCCCCTCGGGACCAATTGACTCCATTAATAAGGTCTTAATGGATGTCCTTGAAAATTTTGGCCAACAACAAGCCAGGATTCCGAATCACTAAAAATCCGTGGACTATAGCATTGGTCTAGGTAGACCTCTGAGATGCCCAAATTACACTTCCTTAAAGATGTATAAGCGGTCGTTGTCAAATAAAGAACCTAACTGAGGTTAGGATCGATCCCACGAGGAATATGGTCTAGACTAAGACTAATTTATTATTGATTGTACATTTAGTCAGCTTACTTCCGTAAAATGTGGGGATTTGTAACACAAAGTAATTATTGATTGATTTGTAGTAACAAGTAACAGGTAACAGGATTCACAATTTGTTATATCAATATGAGATGAAACTAGGGCACATGTATTTCCCCACAAGTTCTTAACGCAGTAATCCTAATAATAGTAATTCTTTCCCAGTGTTTAACATGAAATATTGGTAAAATAAGTATCTCCTAAGTGATTGGTCGTCCAAGTAGGGAATTTCACCACGCAACTTGGCCGGTCGACGATTGTATGCTTTACTAACCCTTACCCTTGACCCATATTAGCCCTTACTTATTTAGGTTAGGCTATTAGATAGCAGATTATCACGCTAAATCTCTGTTGTTTAACCTTTTTCAAATTCATTACTTCCTTGGTCAGGCAAGTAGGAATGAGGTGAGTTCTAACCTTGCGCACCGTTAAAAAGAATTCAAAACAAAGAGATTAACAATATATTCATAAGCATTATTCTCAAATTACTTCATTATTAGTTTTACGTGTTTAATTACTCATGGTTCCCACAACCCTAGTTGTGGATTTAGTTACTCATGCTTGTGTGATCACAAGTTATAATAGGGTTAATAACATAAATCATGAACTTACAATTAGAATAGATGAAATTTGGAATCTTGAATTGAAGAACAAACGCAAATTTCATAAACCAACACTTTAAGAATTAAATGCCAAAAGTGTTTGAAAATAATTCTCAAAACAAAAAGTAAGTATCTCAAAAAGTTTAACAATCCAAAAATGAAAAATACAACTAATATTTATAGAAACAAAATCCTAAATCAAGTAGGAAAAGGAAGACTAAGGAAATTCGGCTTGGAAAGTGTCATCTACGGTTACTAACCTACGGTTCGTAGGTACCTTCTGTCAGTAAGCAATTGTTCGATCATCTAAGGATTTGCTCATACGTACCTTCCATCAGTAAGCAGTTGTTTGATCATCTAAGGATTTGCTCGTAGATCTTTGTATGTCCTTTCCTATTCAACCGTCATTCATGGACTGGAGCTCATCCTTTCTGATCTTTTCTACGACTCATCATATGCGGCTCGTAGTAGGGACTACGGCTCATCAATCTACATATGTTGTTTCATATATAGCTCCAATTTTCAGCACTTCAACCTGCGACTTACACCTACAGCTCGTGGGTCAAGTTGTTTGTCACAAAAAAAAAACTAATGCTGCTACACTTTAACACCAACTACTCCAAAACCTATTTCCTGCAAATCATAATAAAAACATCATCACATCTAATAACAAAATGCTTAAGACTCATGCAAAACTCTAAATTTAATGCATCAAAAGTATCATAAATTCACGATAAATCAATACCCTCAACTTAAAATCATTGCTTGTCCTTAAGCGACGGAACAAACTGTAAACGACACTTGTGCAGAAGTAACCGAAGAGCTTAAGCAATCACATGGAATTTCTCAATAATCTACCCTCTTTATTTATTCTCAACATAGTGCAATCTTTTAGTTAAATCAACAATCCAACATATGCGGATCAATACATGACATAGATATACCAAAAGACATCACATAAACAGACAACAACCACCAAGATACCAACTTTTCGATAATGTAATTTGTGCCCTCACCACAAAGAAATCCCTTTGTTCACACAGGATTGGAATTTTTAGTTAGGGACCAGTACACACTCACACTCAAAATTCAATTCAATACAGTTGCGGAACAAGAAGCTCTTCCCCAAGCTCCTCAAGTTCCGGTCAACCCTCTGGCCGAGCAAGTGACTAATGTGGAGTTTAGGGATACTTTTCAAGTGTTGGCTCAAGACGACCCAAGCCAATAGGGAGGTTGCAGTTCCCGTGAAGCCAAATATGGGTACAGTGGCATCTATAGTAAGGGACTACACTAGGATGAATCCTCTAGAGTTTCATGGTTCTAAGGTTGAGAAAGAGCCTCAAGAGTTCATTGATGAAGTTTATAAGGTGTTTATGATCATGGGAGTGACGCCGTTGGAAAAGGCAGAGTTGGTTGCTTTTCAACTTAAAGGTGTTGCTCAAATTTGGTTCAACCAATGGAAGGAAAAGAGATCGGAAGATGCAAGTCCTCTTGATTGGGAAAAGTTCCAAGTTGCTTTCCTTGATAGGTTCATTCCCCTTAAGATGAGGGAGGCAAAGGTGCTTGAGTTCATCAACCTTCGTCAAAGGAGTATGAGTGTGAAGGAATATGCTTTGAAGATCACATAACTATCTAGATATGCTCCCACAATGATTGATGATTCTAATGCAAAGATGAGTAAGTTCGTTTTGGGTGTGTCTGAAATGGTGGTTAAAGAATGTCGTACCGCCATGCTTGTTAGCAATATGGACATTTTGCGTCTCATGGTTCATGCTCAACAAATCGAAGTGGAGAAACTTAAGTAAAAGTATAGGGAGGCAAAAAGAGCTAAAACTGGTGATGGTAATTTATCTCATGTAAGGTTCGATGGACATGGTCATTCTAGATTTCGACCAAGGGTTTTCGGTCAAACTTCCTCCAATGCTCCTACTAGGTTCAACAAAGAGAGGGTGTCTAACCCTAATCCTCCAGGAGTGAATGGTAGTGGGTCTTTATTTTCTACTTGTGCTAAGTATGAAAGAAAACATGAGGGAAAATGTTTAGCGGATTCCAATGCTTGCTTTGGTTGTGGTAAGACGGATCACAAGATAAGGAATTGTCCTTCAGTTTCTAAGAATGAAGGAGATAATCGTCGAAAGGCTCAACCAAATCCTTCATCCGGTCCAAATGGTTCGGGTTCCAATGCTCCTAAGTAAAACCGATTCTATGCACTTCAGACTCGTGGTGAGCAAGAGGGTTCTCCTGATGTGGTTATCGTATGTTGAAAGTCTTTCAACTTTATGTTTATGCTTTATTTGATCCCGGTGCTACCTTGTCTTTTGTGACTCCATATATGGCTATGAGGTTTGATGTTCTTCCAGATGTGTTGTTAGAACCTTTTTTTTTGTCTCCACTCCTGTTGGTGATTCTATTGTGGCTAAGAGGGTCTATAGAAGGTGTCTCGTTTCCTTGTCCCATAGAATTACTCTTGTTGACTTGGTAGAGCTTGATATGCTAGATTTTGATGTTATCCTTGGTATGGATTGACTGCACTCTTGTTATGCCTCTATTGATTGTAGAACTTGAGTAGTCAAGTTTGAATTTCCGAATGAGTCTGTCCTAGAGTGGAAAGGATGAAATTCTATGCCTAAGGTCAATTTGTATCTTGTCTTAAAGCTAGGAAGATGATCATGTGACATGGGTAATCACCTATTTTCATTATATTAGAGAGCATGGGTAATCGCCTATTGCCTCATCATTAGCATAGCTTCTTACCATTGGTTCACTATAGGTGAGAAAACCTTTCAACCCTAAGAACCTTTATCATGTGAGAAAACCTTTCACAATTCATGCTTACATGTGTATATGAGAAATCCTTTCAACAACACAACAATAGCAATAACAACATCATCACTCTTCACTCTCCAAGAATCATAAAAACATTTACATAGATTTCATATGAAAATGCATAATTCCATAATTCACCTTTTAAGGTTCAAATCCCACTTTCAATCACCAATGTCTAGAAAACATAAGTTAAGCATGAGCTCACTGAAATACATCATAAATCCATGTAATTCTATCAATTCAAGCTTGATTTCATGTAATCTTCTTTCATAATCCAAAACCCACATCATATGATCACAACTTAGAAAAACATAGGGATTACATGGGTTCATGGGGGATTCTTCATATCAACCTGAGATTAACTCAATTCATGCATAAGAGATCATAAATCAATCAATTGGATCAACAATTAGGAGGACCCATAACATAGAAGAAATCCCTAACTCAATTAGGGAATTCTAATTTAAAAATAGGAGAATTTGGAAACTCCATGAATGGAAGGAATCCATGGATGAAAACTATCATACCTCAATACTGATTGCTTAACTTCAATGGAGGAATGGAGACTTGACTTGAAAATCCTAGCTTGGACCTTTCTTCTTCAAGTTTTCTAGAGGGAGAAATGTTTGGCAGGAAGAACTTGATATCTTTTGGTGAATTTGAGAGAATGACTTTCAATAGGGAAATTTGGGGTTAAATCATTTATATAGGGTCTTAGTAAAGGGTAAAATGACATAATATTAGGCTAGACTAATTAGGAAAAGACCCAACTGCCCCTAAAAATAACTGTCGACCCACTAACGACACCTTTGACTGATAGACCATAGTCTGACTGACGGCCCGTCCTGTTGGTCCATCGTCTGGTGTCAAAAAGTGGATTTAGGGGTCATGATCCATGGACCGTGGAACCAACGTGGTCCATTTGTCGGATCGTGGTTCATGGTCCCCTGACCTCTTTTGGGTGGCCAACATGGACCAGACCCACGATCTGTGGCTTAGTCCACGTGCCGTGGCTCTGTCGAATGGCAAGTCCATGGATTTTTAGTGATTTGGGATTCCTGTTTGTTTTTGTCTGAAATATTTCATGAACGTCCATTAAGACCTTATTAATGGAGTCAGTTGTGCATTTTCAAGTTCAAACAAGCCCCAAAGCACGAAAATTAGATTTTGCCAATTTTCGTGTGCTTTAGTCCGTGGATAATTGGTGATTCGGAATTCCAGCTTGATTTTGACCAAATTTTTCATGGACGTTCGTTAAGACCTTATTAATGGAGTCAGTTGGTCCCAAGGGGCAAATTGGCGTATTTTCAAGTTCAAACGATCCTTAAAGAAGGAAATAAACCAATGTATAGGGATCTACACCTACTATAAAATACCTTAAATAGAGCCATGCCAATACTCGAGTGATAACTATTGTTATAAGCAAACTCAAACAAATGCAAATGGTCATCCCAATTACCCTTAAAATCAATCACACAAGCTTTCAACATGTACTCCAAAGTTTGGATAGTACGCTCCGCTTGCCCATCGATTTGTGGATGAAAAGTTGTGCTAATCTTGACACGATTACCAAGCACCTTTTGGAAAGATCTCAAAAACTAATAAGTAAATTAGGTACCACGATCAGAAATAATGGATAAAGGCACTCCATGCAACCATACCATTTCTCTCAAGTACAACTTGGCATAATTTCCGTCGAATAAGAAACATTGATGAGAATAAAATAAGCTGATTTCGTCATTCGATCTACAATAACCCAAATCGGGTCATGTTGTTACCAAGTGCGAGGATGTCCATTCGAATTTTGGCCAAAAACAAACCAGAATCCCAAATCACCAAAAATCCATTGACTATAGCACACAAAATTGGCAAAATCTAGTTTTTCTTGCTTTGGAGCTCGTTTGAACTTGAAATAACACCCGTTTACCCCTCCGGACCAACTTACTCCATTAATAAGGTCTTAACAAACGTTCCTAAAAAAATTTGGCCAAAAAAATCTAGAATTATTAACAGACGTCCATGAAAATTTTTAGCCAAAAACAAGCTGGAATCCCGAATCACCAAAAAATAGATTTTGTCGATTTTTGTGTGCTATAGTCCATGGATTTTTGGTGATTCAAAACTCCGGTTTGTTTTTGGCCTAAATTTTTCATGGACGCCTGTTAAGATTTATTAATGGAGTCAGTTGGTCCCGAATGGAAAACAGGCGCATTTTCAAGTTCAAACGAGCCCTAAAGCAGGAAAAATTAGATTTTTCCAATTTTTATGTGTTATAGTCCATTGATTTTTGGTGATTTGGGATTCTGGCTTGTTTTTGGCCGAACATTTTCATGGATGTCTGTTAAGACCTTATTAAGTGAGTTAGTTGGTCCCGAGGGGTAAACGGGAATGTTTTCAAGATCAAATGAGCCGCAAAGTAGGAAAATCTAGATTTTGCCAATTTTCATTGGCTATAGTCAAGGGATTTTTGGTGATTCGAAATTCCAGATTTTTTTGGCTGAAAATTTTCATCGACGTCCATTAAGACCTTATTAATGAAATCAGATGGTCCCGAGGGCCAAAAAGGCACATTTTCAAGTTTAAACGAGCCCCAAAGTGAGAAAAACTAGATTTTACCGATTTTCGTATGCTATAGTTCATGAATTTTTGGTGATTCAGGATTCCGGCTTGTTTTTGGCCAAAAATTTTCACGGACGTCCGTAAAAACCTTATTAATAGATTCAGTATGTCCCAGGGGCAAACGGGTACATTTGAAAGTTCAAACGAGCCCCAAAGTAGGAAAACCTAGGTTTTGCTGATTTTTGTGTGCAGTCCATGGATTTTTGCTGATTCCATATTTTGGCTTATTTTTTGCCAAAATTTTTCATAGACATCCATTAAGCGCTTATTAGCGGAGTCAGTTAGTCCCGAGGGGCAACGGGGTGCATTTCCAAGTTCAAATGAGCCCCAAAGCTGGAAAAACCAGATTTTGTCAATTTTCGTGTGTTATAGTCCATGGATTTTTGGTGATTTAGGATTTCGACTTGTTTTTTACCAAAATTTTTTGTGGACGTCCGTTAAGACCTTATTAATGGATTAAGTTGGTCCCGAGGGGAAAACATGTGCATTTTGAAGTTCGAACAAACCCCAAAGCAAGAAAAACTAAGTTTTACCGATGTTTGTGTGCTATAGTCCATGGATTTTTTGTGATTCGAAATATTGGCTTTTTATTGCCGAAATTTTTATGGATGTCTGTTAAGACCTTATTAATGGAGTCAGTTTATCTCAATTGGAAAATGGGTGTATTTTCAAGTTCACACGAGCCCCAAAGCTGGAAAAATCAGATTTTGCCTATTTTGGTGTGCTATAGTCTATAATTTTTTGGTGATTCGAGATTCCGTCTTGATTTTTACCAAAATATTTCATGGACGTTCTTTAAGACCTTGTTAATGGAGTCAGTTGGTCCCGAAGGGCAAACAGGTGCATTTTAAAGTTCAAACAACCTCCAAAGCAGGAAAAATTAGATTTTGCCAATTTTAGTGTGTTATATAGTCCATGGATTTTTGGTGATTTAGGATTGTGGCTTGTTTTTGGCTGAAATTTTTCATGGATGTCCTTATGACCTTAGTAATGGAGTTAGTTGGTCTCGAGTGCCAAACAGACGCATTTTCAAATTCAAACGAGCCCCAAAGCAGGAAAACCCAAATTTTACCAATTTTTGTGTGCTTTAGTCAATGAATTTTGGTGATTCAGGGTTACGGCTTGTTTTTGATGAATTTTTTCATGGAAGTCCGTTAAGACCTTATTAATGGAGGCAATTGGTCTCGAGGGCCAACAGGTGCATTTTCAAGTTCAAACGATCCCCAAAGCAAGAAAAAACTAGATTTTGCTGATTTTTTTGGGATATATAGTCTGTGGATTTTTGGTGATTCGAAATTCTGGCCGAAATTTTTTATGGAGGTTCATTAAGACCTTATTAATGGACTCAATTGGTCCCAAGGGTAAAATAGGCGCATTTTTAAGTTCGAACGATCCCCAAAGAAAAAAATAGATTTTGCCAATTTTCGTGTGTTATAGTCCATGGATTTTTGGTTATTTAGGATTCTGGCTTGCTTTTGGCTAAAAAATTTCATGCATGTTTGTTAATACCTTATTAATGGATTCAGTTGGTCCCGAGGAGAAAATGGGCACATTTTCAAGTTTAATCGATCCCAATGCAAGAAAACTCAATTTTTGCCGATTTTTGTGTGCATAGTCCATGGATTTTTGGTGATTTGGGATTTCGACTTGTTTTTTGCCAAAAATTTTCATTGAAGTTTGTTAAGACCTTATTAATGGAATCAATTCGTCCCAAGGGGTAAACGGGTGCATTTTTAAGTTCAAACGAGCTCCAAAGTAGAAAAACTCAGATTTTGCCAATTTTCGTGTGCTATAGTCCATGAATTTTTTGTGATTCCAAATTCCGACTTACTTTTGGCTGAAATTTTTCTTGGACGTCCGTTAAGACCTTATTAATGGATTTAGATGGCCCCGAGGGGTAAACGAGTGCATTTTCAAGTTCAAACGAGCCTCAAAGTAGTAAAAAAATAGAATTTGCCGATTTTCTTGTGCTAGAGTATATGGATTATTGGTGATTCGGGATTCCGGCTTGTTTTTAGTTGATATTTTTATTGGATGTCCGTTAAGAACTTATTAATGGAGTCAGTTTGTTTCAAGGGGCAAATAGGTGCATTTTGAAGTTCAAACGAACCACAAAGTAGGAAAAACTAGATTTTATTGATTTTCTTGCGCAGTCCATGAATTTTTGGTGATTCAAAATTCTAGCTTTTTTTTGCTTAAATATTTCATCTACGTCTGTTAAGACCTTATTAATAGATTTAGTTGGTCCCGAGGGGAAAACGAGTGCATTTTCAGGTTCAAATGATCCCTAAAGCAGGAAAAATCATATTTTGCAAATTTTCGTGTGTTATAGTCCATATATTTTTGGTGATTCGAGATTCCAGCTTGTTTTTTTCCTAAAATTTCATGGACGTTCGTTAAGACCTTATTAATGGAGTTTGTTGGTCTCGAGGGGAAAACGGGGGAATTTTCAAGTTCAAACGATTCCCAAAGTAGGAAAAATCATATTTTGCCGATTTTCGTGTGCTATAGTCCATGTATTTTTGGTGATTTGAGATTCCAGCTTGTTTTTTGCCTAAAATTTTATGGACGTTTGTTAAGACCTTATTAATGGAGTCAGTTGGTCCCAAGGGGAAAATGGGGGCATTTTCAAGTTCAAACGATTCCCAAAGTAGGAAAAATCATATTTTGCCAATTTTCGTGTGTTATAGTCCATGGATTTTTGGTAATTCCAGGTTATGACTTGTTTTTGGCTGAAATTTTTCATGAACGTCCGTTAAGACCTTATTAATGGAGTCAGTTGGTCCCAAGGGGAAAATGGGGGCATTTTCAAGTTCAAACGATTCCCAAAGTAGGAAAAATCATATTTTGCCAATTTTCGTGTGTTATAGTCCATGGATTTTTGGTAATTCCAGGCTATGACTTGTTTTTGGCTGAAATTTTTCATGAACGTCCGTTAAGACCTTATTAATGGAGTCAGTTGGTCCTGAGAGTCAAACAGATGCATTTTCAATTTCAAATGAACCTTAAAGCAAGAAAACCCATATTTTACCGATTATCGTGTAATATTGACCATGAACTTTTGGTGATTCGGAATTCCAGCTTGTTTTTGGCCAAAACTTTTCATAGACGTCTGTTAGGACCTTATTAATGGAGTTAGTTGGTCTAGAGGGGAAATCTGGTATATTTTCAAGTTCAAATGATTCCCAAATTAGTAAAAATCAGATTTTGTCGATTTTCGTGTGCTATAGTCCATAGATTTTTGGTGATTTGGGATTCTGGCTTTTTTTTTGCCAAAATCTTTCATAGACATTCGTTAAAACCATATTAATGGAGTCAATTGGTCTTGAGGGAAAAACAAACGCATATTCAAGTTCAAAAGAGCCCCAAACAAAGAAAAACCAGATTTTGCCAATTTTCGTGTGCTATAGTCCATGGGTTTTTAGTGATTCGAGGTTACAACTTGTTTTTTGCTAAAATTTTGCATAGACGTTTGTTAAGACCTTATTAATAAAGTCAGTTGGTCCCAAGGTGAAAGCATGTGCATTTTCAAGTTCAAACAAGCCCCAAAGCAGGAAAATCCATATTTTTTGTTGATTTTCGTGTGATGTATTCCATGGATTTTTGATGATTCAGAATTCTGGCTTGTTTTTTGCCAAATTTTTTCATGGACTTCCATTAAGACCTTATTAATGGAGTCAGTCTTTTCCGAGAGGCAAACAAGCACCTTTTCAAGTTCAAATGAGCCCCAAAGCAGAAAAAATAGATTTTGCCAATTTTCTGTGCTATAGTCCATAGATTTTTGGTGATTTGGGATTCTGGCTTATTTTTGGTAGAAATTTTTCATAGACATCTGTTAAGACCTTATTAATGAAGTCAGTTGGTCCCAAGGGGAAAAACATGCACATTTTCAAGTTCAAACAATCCCCAAAGCAGGAAAAATCTGATTTTGCTGATTTTTGTGTGCTATAGTCAATGGATTTTATGTTATTCTGGATTCTAGCTTGTATTTTGCCAAAGTTTTTCATGGACGTCCGTTAAGACCTTATTAATGGATTCAGTTGGTCCCGAGGGGCAAACGGGGCACATTTTCAAGTTCAAACGAGCTACAAAGTAGGAAAAAATAGATTTTACCAATTTTCGTGAGTTATAGTCCATGGATTTTTGGTGATTCGAGATTCTGGTTTGTTTTTGACCAAAAATTTTCATGGACATTCGTTAAGACTTTATTAATTGAGTCAGTTGGTTCTGAGGGGTAAACGGGCTCATTTTCAAGTTCAAACGAGCCTAAAGCAGGAAAAAACCAGATTTTGCTGATTTTTGTATGCTATAGTCCATGGATTTTTGGTGATTCAAAATTCCAACTTGTTTTTTGATGAAATTTTGATGGACGTCCGTTAAGACCTTATTAATGGAGTCAGTTGGTACAGAGGGGAAAATGGGCACATTTTCAAGTTCAAACAATCCCCAAAGCAAGCAAAACTAGATTTTGCTGATTTTCATGTGCTATAGTCTATGGATTTTTGGTGATTCGGGATTCCGGCTTGTTTTAGGCGATATTTTTCACCTCAAAATCTAATATGGACCCACATAACGGGGACTAAGCTTTCCTTTCTTTCCAAATCTCATCACAGCCTTCATGGATGAGATTTTCAAGTAGACCCAATCATTTACCTCAAACTCTAGGTCTCTTCTTCTAACATCGGCATAGGACTTTTTTTGACTTTGGGTTGTTCTGAACATTTCTTTTATATGTCGGACTTTCTCAATAGCCTCCTAAACTAACTCGGGTCCTATCTAGGCAACTTCACCCACCTAGAACCAACCTATAGGATAGCTACACATCCTACCATAGAGAACCTCGAATGGAACCATACCAATACTAGAGTGATAACTATTATTATAGGCAAACTCAATCAAGGCAAGTGAACATCCCAATTACCCTTAAAATCAATGACACATTCTCTCATCATATCTTCCAAAGTTTGGATAGTATGCTCCGCTTGCCCATCAATTTTTGGATGAAAAGTCGTGCTAAGCTTAACACGAGTACCATGACCCTTTCGGAAAGATTTCCAAAACTGAGAAGTGAATTGGGTACCTCGATCAAAGATAATGGACAATGGCACTCCATGCAACCTTACCATTTCCCTCAAATACAACTTAGCATAATCTTTGGCTGAATAAGAAACCTTGACGGGAATGAAATAAGCCGATTTCGTCATTCGGTCTACTATAACCCAAATTGCGTCGTATTGTCACCGGGTGCGAGGCAAACGAACAATGAAGTCCATATTCAAATCTTCCCACTTCCATGTAGGGATACTAATGTCTTGGGACAAACCTCCCGGTCTTTTTTGTTCAACTTTCACTTGTTGACAATTAGGACACTTAGCCACAAATTTTGCAATATCCTTCTTCATCCCATTCCACCAATAGACCTCCCGCAAATCGCGGTACATCTTGGTGACTCCCGGGTGAATGGAATATCATGAACTATGGGCTTCTGAAAAAATATGTTCCCTCAAGTACCCAACATTGGGAACACACAAACGACCTTGATAGCAAAGCACACCATCTCCCCTTTGGGATAAAGCCTCAACGAACTTTCTAAGTACCACTTCTTTCAATTCGACTAAGGTTGGATCTAGACATTGCTTGGCTTTTACATCCGCCACAAAAGAAGATTCTGAACCATTTTGAACCACAACACCACCCTAGGTGGAGTCCATTGACCGAACACCCAATCGGGAAAATTTATGTACATCTCGTACCAATTCTCTTTTACCTTCCTCTATATGGGTAACACTGCCTATTAATAATCGGCTAAGAGCATCCGCCACTACATTTGTCTTACCGGTGTGATAGAAAACACTCATATCATAATCCTTAATTAACTCAAGCCACCTCCTTTGGTGAAGATTTAAATCTTTCTGATTAAACACATACTGCAAACTCTTATGGTCAGTGAAAACATCTACGTGAACACCATACAAGTAGTGCCTCCAAATCTTTAAGGCAAAAATCACAGTTGTTAATTCGAGATCATGGGTAGGATAATTCTTTGCATGAACCTTAAGTTGCCTTGAAGAATAGGTAACCTTCATATTTTGCATAAGTACACATCCTAACCCAATTCTCAAGGCATCACAATAAACAACAAAACCATCAATCTCTTCCGGTAAAGTCAACACCGGAGCGAAAGTAAGTCTATCCTTTAATTCTTGAAAACTCTTCTCACATGCCTAGGACCATATGAACTTAGCCTTCTTTTGAGTCAATGATGTCAATGGAGAGGCACTCGATGAAAACCCCTCAATAAACCTTGTGTAGTAACCAACTAAACCCACGAAACTTCTAATGTCAAAAGGGGATAGAGGTCTAGGCCAACTGTTGATCGCATCCGTCTTCTTAGGATCTACCCCAATACCCTTACTTGAAACAATATGACCAAGAAAAGCCATAAACCTTAGCCAAAACTAAAATTTTCCAAACTTCGCAAAGAGTTATTAGTCCTTGAGAATTTGCAACACAATCCTCAAATGTTTGATGTAATCATCCTCACTTCTCGAATATATCAATATATCATCAATGAACACAATTATGAACATGTCAAGGTATTGTCTAAAAACCCTATTTATCAAATCCATAAAAGCGGCAGGAGCATTAGTCAAAACAAACGACATTACTAAAAATTCATAATGACCATACCGGGTTCTAAAAGCCATCTTTGAAATGTCATCTTCATTCACCCTCAATTAGTAATAACCCAACCGAAGGTCAATCTTAGAGAAATAATTCGCCCCTTGAAGTTGGTCAAACAAGTCATCTATCCTCAGAAGAGGATATTTATTCTTAATGGTCACTTTGTTCAATTATCGGTAGACAATAAACATACGAAGTGCACAATATTTCTTTTTAACAAACAAAATCGGAGCACCCCATAGAGAGATACTCGGCTAGATGAAACCCTTATACAACAAATCTTTCAATTACTCCTTTAATTTCTTGAGTTCTACTAGAGCCATTCGGTAGGGAGGAATATAATTAGGTTGCGTATCAAGGAGAAGGTCAATACCGAAGTCTATTTTCCCTTTCTGGAGGAATATCGGGTAGATCATCTGGGAACACTTCCGAAAACTCATTAACAATGGGGACCGACTCAAGAGTAGGGGTTTTGGACCTCATATCCCTCACCCTAGCTAGATGGTACATGCAATCCTTAGAGATCACCTTTCTAGCTTTAAGACAAGAGATAAACTGACCCTTAAGTATAGAATTTCCCCCTTTTCACTCTAGGACAGGCTTATTCGGGAATTGAAACTTGACTACACGAGTTCTACAATCAATAGAAGCATAATATGAGTGCAGCCAATCCATACCAAGGATAATATCAAAATCTAGTATATCAAGCTCTACCAAATCAACAAAGGTAACTCTATAGGACAAGGAGACGGGACACTTTCTATAGACCCTCTTAGCCACAATAGAATCACGAACATGAGTAGAGACATCAAAGGAATCTAACAACACGTCAGGAAGCATATTAAACCTCATAGCCACATATGCGTCACAAAAGACAAGGTAGCACCGGGATCAATTAAAGCATAAACATCAACTTGGAAGACTTTCAACATACCGGTAACCACATTGGGAGAACCCTCTTGTTCACCATGAGTCTGGAGCGCATAGAATCTATTTTGCTTCGGAGCATTTGACCCCAAACCACTTGGACCGGATAAAGGGTAGGGTTGAGCCCTACGATGATTATCTCCTTCATTCTTAGCAACTGATGGACAATCTCTTATCTTGTGGTCCATCTTACCACAACCAAAACAAACACTGGAACTCGCTAGACATTTGCCATCGTGCTTCCTTCCACACTTAGTACAAGGAGGTACTAAGGACTCACTACCATTTCCTACTTGAGGCTTAGGGTTATACACCCTATATTTTTTTTTTAACTTAGGAGCATTAGAGTAGCCTTGCCCAGAAAACTTTTGTCGAAACCTTGAACGACTAAAATCACACAATGCCTTAGCAATATTTAGTGATCTAATTGTGCATGCGGTAGTGAAAGCTGGAGGGTCCTCTTTCTTCTGCACAAGTGACATAGTAGCAACAATGCTATAATGGTGAAAGTTTCCTTCCCCTGCAAAATTCACCAACCACTTCTTTGTAACCAATCCTTCATGAACTTGACGCATCCCGAATTTGTTCCAAATCTTCTACCAACAGAATGTTTATATAAAGTGGCCAAAGCATAGATAAGAATTTGAAAATTTTACCTTCTTCTGCCTACTTTTTTTGCCTTTGTGGAAATGGTGGGGTGGCCTAGACATTACTTGCACATGTTGTGACCCTGCTATGGTTGGATCAACTGCATCCTTAGTCCTTTCCACAACTTCAGGGTAAACTTCTGCTACTTCAAGTTCCATTACCTCAATTGGTATTTTCTCATCAATATCGTTTTCACCCTTCCCTTCTCAGATGAAACATTTATTTCTTGCTCATTACTTGCAGGTATAGATCTCGGACGTGCTGTTCCACTCCTAGTTGTAATGGTTATGTAGTGACCATCCTTCTTTGGATTTATAATGGTACCATTGGAAGAGCGTCGTTCTTTCTCTGATTTAGTGATGTAGATAACTGCCCTAATTATTAATCTAATTTCCTAATGGATGTAGAGTGTGAGTCTATTAGCTAAATCATGTTGGGGAAATCATTTTTTAGATCTTTAACTCCCGAATCTATAGATTCAACCCTTTGCAGTACACTAGCTAACATGTCCTCCATCTTGGAGTTCCCGAACCCATTACCAACTCTATCTTTATTTCCAGGAGGGAGGTAAACACCACTTTAATCATTCTTATAGTTGTCCCTAATGTTCCAGTTACCTTGTTCTTGATTTCTGGACCTGTCAGCATAGCCATCTCTATGAAAGTTCTGACCTTAATTCCCATAATTATAACCTTGGTTTCCCAAGTAATAATTTTGGAAACCTCCTTGATTGTTCATATATTTGGCCTCTTCATCATATTCATCATGTCGACCAACGGCTCCAACTGCATTTACTCTTTCAACACCACCAGATAATAGTGCTTGGTTAGCAGATCCATTTGTGTTTTCACAGGAGCCATGTCCTGGTCATGTTCTCCTTCTCTCTTTCGCTGCTCAACTTACAATTCAAATGTGAACCTAGGGTTACCAATGTCTGACTCCCTAGTATGCCAAGCCCTATTATTCTTTGACACATTATCCATAATAGCTATAGCCTTTGGGAAAGTTTTCTCATAAAATATCCTCCACATATTGCGTTGACCACTAGCTTGGTCACAAAGTTTGGTGGCCTATAAAATACCTGCTTCAAGTTTCTATCTGTGAGATTGTGATTCGAGCATTGTTTAAGCTTCTGGTTAAACCTCCACCATGTGTCATGCACAGCTTCTCCTAGTAATTGCTAGTGAACATCTATCTCATTTTTCAACTACAACTCATTTTCTTATGGGTAAAATCTTTCCAAGAAAGTCTCTTTCAACTCCACCCAGTTGGTGATCAATCGTGAGGTAATTCGTTTAGCCAATTTGTTGCTTCCCTAGTGAAGGACAACGAAAATAACCTCAATCGGATTTTTGTTTGGCTGATCCCATGAATCTCAGCTGACCTACAGGTTCCCACAAAGTTCGTCAAATGTTGATTAACATGCTCACCAGTTGTTACTCTGAATAACCCTTTAAGGTTCAATAGTTGGATCATAGTGCTGGTGATGGTGAATTTCACTCCACGGTGGGAGTACAATAACTCAACTTGCTCCAGCCCCATCCATACCAGGATCATCTTTATCAACATCCAAATGCACATGTTGTTGACCTTGCCTCTTGGCACTAACGGTTGTTGTTGAGGGGCCAACTCTTCTTCTTCATCATCCTCAACTTCTACCCTATTTGGGTTGTTAACATTAGTGTTAGCACCTCTTTTTTTGCTCTCAATATCATGTCTTAGTACCTCTCTTCGTGCCTCAATTTCTTGAGCATTCACTATTCTCCTAATAGATCATGCAGGCTAAAGATCGTAAGGAATCAAAGGTTCTCCCTTAATTCTGATATCTGGAATACACTACTTAGGTTCCTATGGAAGACACAGACAAGAAACAACAAGTAAAATTAGGAAATACAACTACAAACTAAAATAATTTCTAGTATAATATTTCTAAACTGAATTCCCTCGCAGCGGCACCCAAATTTGATACATCCAAACGTACACTTCACTTGAGAAGTATAAAATGGTCGAAGTCAATTATACAACCCAACAAGAGTTGAGGTTGATACCACAAGGAATGCAAAATAAGTCTACTAGTTCTTATATTCAGTTGTAGTAGATATTTCCGAAAACAAAAATTGCACAAAGTAAATATTGGGTTTGTTTTAGTGTTTAAGTAACCAATTGTAATTAGAATTTAGCAGTAACAAAGGTTTTGATTATCAATTAGAAGAGACCATGATTGCGTACCTCATGACAATGGGAATACAACTCAAATTTTATACAACTAACAATTGTTTTATGCAAGGCATGCATTATTAGAAAGTTAAGGATACCTAAATTCTTGTCATCCCTATTAAGTGAATATCACTCATCACCTCTCGTCTTAGACTGTTTGCATTATTTACTCTTTCTTTATCATTTAGAAAACTATCCTCTCTCGAGCACAAATCTTCAAAACAAATTTATAGATTGTGGAAATCATTCATTTCTAGATTTTCTTAACCATATCGTTCTCTCTTAAGCAAGTCATGAATAGAGTCAGGTTCTAACACGTGCACTTGTTAGAAAGCAATCAATACGAAAATAAAAACAAAGAATGCAAGGCATCAATTAACAGTCATTCGTGGTTGATCCTAACGTTGCTACCTAGTCATGGTTCCCACAACCCTAGTGGTGGTGCTTAGTTGCTCATATCCTCAACAAAATAATAGTGAAACATTGATTAAGATTCAGAATTGAAAACTCACAATAATGAAAATCAGTCAGTTTCAATTAAGAATTGGAAACCAAGATAAAACACTAATCAATTATCCCTAAGATAAGCGAAAACACGAAAGCTTTCGTCTTTATCGCTAAACACTTGTCTCCAATACGTGAAATATAAAATAAAACTCTAAGTGACTATTTATAGTCTTAAAGATGAATCCTAGATAAAGTAGGAAAGCGCTCTAGTCGAAGTCATCCATGGGAGAGTACACGTCCCGTTAAAGCCTTCACGGTATGTGTAAGCCATCTATGATCCTCAACTTAGAAAAATTTCTTCAACTTCTACCTCAGCTTCCCACGAGCTTATGTGCCATATAATTCTCCACGACTCGTATGAAGTGTCGTTCAACTACCCTTCATATTTGGACTTAAACTTAATTTTCTCCTGAAGCTTCACGGACTCCTGGCCTTATCTTAGAGGTCACCACAGGCCATTCAGGGTCTCGTTATATAGCACTTGGTTGTTTTCCTCTTCCAGACAATTTTCATGGTTATATTCTAGGACCATTCAAGTGTCCACTACTCGTATGGCCCTCCATCAGCAGCTGCTACACTTTCATTTCAGCTTTTCTCTTCCAACTACATTCATAATCTCTTTTTTCATATTTACACCAAAAGGGATCATATTGACAAAAAACATGTTTGGTACTTGCAATAATCCTTTGTTTGGCGTCAAATGTGACATGAGTTCACAGTACATCAATAGGATAATTATTTTTTACCGTGACCATGTTAAATTATCGGTAGTCAATGCACATGCGAAGTGAACCATCCTTATTTTGAACAAACAACACCGGAGCACCCTACAGAGAGATACTTGTCTAATGAAGCCCTTATCCAGCAAATCTTTCAACTGATCATTTAACTCCTTTAGTTCTATCAAAGTCATCTTGTAAGGAGGAATAAAGATAGGTTATATATCTGGAAGAAGGTCAATACCGAAGTCTAATCCCCTTTCGGGAGGAACACTTAAAAGATCATCGGGAAACTGTTCTGAAAACTCATTTACAATCAGATCTGATTCAAGAGTAGGAGTTTCAAAATCCATATCCCTAACTCGAACAAGATAATAAACACAACCTTTAGAGATCATTATCCTAGCCTTTAGGCAAAAAATAAACTGACCCTTAGGCGCTGCATTTTCATCCTTCCATTCGAAGATAGGTTCATTCGGAACATGAAATGTGATGAATCAGACCCGACAATCTATGGAAACATAACAAGAACGAAGCTAATCCATCCCAACAATGACATCAAAGTTTATCATATTTATCTCTATAAGGTCAACTGGAATGACTCTAAAATTGGGCAATTCCTATAGACTCGTCTAGCAATAATGGAGTCGCCAAAATGTGTAGAAACTAAAAAATTATCTTTAAAAGATTTGAAACACACATCAAACATCATAGTCACAAAATACAATGCAGCCCTTGGATCAAACAATGCATAAATATCAAATGGAAAGACTTGCAATATATCAATCACCATATCTGAAGAACCCTCATGATCCTGTCGAGTCTGAAGAGCATACAATCTTTTGTGACGAGGAGAACTAATCGAACAAGACGCACTAGGATAAGTATGCCTACCATTATTACCCTTGATATCTCTTAAAGGGCAATCTCTCAATTAATGACCCAATTTTCCAAAACCAAAGCATGCACCGAACCGAATAAGCATTCACCTTAATGGTTTTTCTCACATCTCTTACATGGGGAGAATTCTAAACACTTAGAGCACTATCTTAAGGCTTAGGGTTAGACTTCTTATCCTTGCTAAGATTTTGAGTTGGATCATTTGATGAATTTTGACCGAAGAAATTTTGCCAAAACATAGAATGTCCATGTCCGCCGGACCTGGAGTGTGAGAAATCACCACCATCAGGTCTAGCCCTCTTTGACTCTCTATCCTTCTCCTTTATATTTCCCTCCTCTATTTATTGGGAATGAATCATTAACCTTAAGATAGCCATCTCTTTGATCATCATGGCAGATCAACATTCTTTGACCACCATCTCAGGCACACTCGATACAAACTTACTCATCCTTGCTCTGGAGTTAGCAACCATGGTTGGAGCATACTTGGAAAATTGAGTGAACTTTGATGAGTACTCCTTCACACTCATGTTTTGTTTCTTTAGGCTTATGAACTCTTGAATTTTAGCTTCTCTCATCTCAAGAAAAAAGAAACGATCAAGAAATGCCCCTTTGAACTTGTCCCAATCTAAGGGACCCGCATACAATGCCCTTTCTCCCTTCCATTGGTCAACCAAACTTAAGCAACACCATTCAATTAGTAAGCGACTCAATCCATCTTTTCCACCGAAGTCACTCCCATGATGTGCACAATCTGATGGATTCTCTCGATGAACTCTTATGGATCCTTATCTACTTTGGACCCATGAAATTCTGAAGGATTCATCCTTGTGAAATCTCTTAACCTTGTTGCCGTCGTACCCACATTTGGGTTCACGAGATCTACAATTTCCCTATTGGTTTGAGCGATCATATCTTATGCCAACACTTGGAAAATGACTTTAAACTCGACATGTGACACTTGCTCAGTCAAAAGATCAGCCAGAGCTTGAGGAACTTTGGGTTCCATATTGTCACCAATATTCCTTCTCATAGGAGCTTTTCGTAGAGACATATTCTGAAAAGCATAGAACAAGAGTTAGGAGGAAGACCTATATAAAATTTAACTTTATCGCACAACTTTTGAGTAATGAAAGAAGTAAAGTTTCCTAAATGCTCTATCGCCTCATATTCATAAATGTGTCACCCTTCACACTCATGAATAAGACTTTATTCAACGTGGCTTGTAATAATCCTAGAACCATCAAAATGTGGCTCTAATACCAAGTTTTTCACGACCTGAATTACCCTCTTAAACATGATGTGGTAAATAGGACACCAAGAGGCCCTAAACAAGTCACTTGACATAAGCATGACACTATGAAAGCAATAAGACAATATGAAATGAATCACAAACTACAATAAGTCTAAATCATAATGGCTCAACTTAGGAGAATCTGAATACAAGACTGAAGTAATGCACAAAAAAACATAATGAGTTTGACATAAGCTTCTACCACATAGATGTGGTTAGGACAAATCCCTAACCACAAATAAGTATGAAATTGAAATGAGATAAACAATAAAATGATAAGGTGTGATCCTGCCCTCTAACCATGAGGCCTCACCACTAACAATCAAATATGAGCAATCCAATCTACCCATGCCAGATGGAGGAACGTCGGACCTTATACTGTGAAACAATATATGCACAAAGATATATGCATCAATACTTTGAATGTACTGAATATGGGGAAAATGCATAAACATAAACGTGATAACATGAATAGTTCAAAACATGATAATACATAACCAAGTAAAACATGTCAAATCATGATAAGCTAAAGTCATATAACATGGAAACAAGGTTAATGCAATAGAAAGTCACAACATATATATATAACATAGCTAAGTAGAAAATATATCTTCTGTGGGATGTTTACCATTAATTGACATAGACTATGTGAGACATAACATGGAATCCGATGTCTTACTCCCACACCGAAAAGAAATTATACTACTTTCCAAGATAAGGACCATTACCTTAAGCTTAGGTAGATCCACTATCTAATTCGTCCAATCGGGACATCCTACTAGGGAACATAGTTCAAGGATATTGGGTATCACCTAAATCTATTATGTGCTAAGTAAACTCCCAATAAAAAATCATAAAGAATAATGTTACATCAGATTCATCTTTTAGTCTTTGAAACGGTTGGAATCTAGTAATACTAATCTAATCAACAAGACTCATAAATCATAAGTAGAGCTCCTTTAAAGTACCATGATTTCATCACATAATTGATGTTTAAAAGAAACTTAATCGAAAGCATATAAATCGTGATACTCTTTTCTTAAAAATGCACTTCAATCGTAAGCAACCTTATTCATAAAACATGAGATACTTTATTGAAAATCAACCTAGAATCGTAGTTACTACAATTTCTTTATGCATGCATAGTTTCAAAGCTCAATTCATGATCAAAATAGGCATATAGCGTGAGTTCATAAGAAAATCATTAAATCATGTTATTTGAATCAAATCATGCATAATAAGATCAAATACAATCACTTGAATCATAATTAATTGAACCCATGCAGAATCATATAGAAACCCTAGAAATATGGTGCAACTTCAAAAAAGGAATTGATAAATCTTGGGACTCAATGCATGGAAGGAAATCCATTGATGAAGTTCCCACATACCTTGGATAATCAAAGCCCTAGCATTTGCAAGAGAAACCTTGAAGCTTGAAGAACCCAATAAATCTTCCTTGAGAGCTTTGGAGAGAACTTTAGAGAAGATGAACTTGGAAGGAATTTGAATTTTCAGTGAATGAGAGGGAATGGGTAGGTTTAGGAAAGGAAATGTCATGACCCAAAGTACTCTTAGGTGTGACATGACGAATGGGATCCCGAGAGATCCAAAAAAAGCCACTTGACAAGCATGACATAAAATAAATACAATACAAGAGAATAAGAAATATAAGTCTTCCACTCATCCATGACGTAAAAGATACGAACATAGTACATAAGAAAATACACGAAATACTACTAAGTCTGATATATCCCTTCTAACATAATATGAGCGGTTGGGATGTAACTCATACACCACGTACAAGTCTAAAATTAAAAGACAATAAAAGCAATGAAAGTATCCATGGTTTTTACCTCAAATCACAAGGACTCACCAATCCAAGTGAACAAGCTAAGCGATCTCGTCTAACCACGTTTGGGAGGAGGAGCGTCACGCCTTATATTTTGAGACAATATAGGCACAAATATGTATTAGTACTATGAATGTACCAAGTATGGGAAAATGTATAAAAACATAAGCATAATAATATAGTGAACTTGATCATGATATGAATGACCAAGTAAAATACAATAAAATCCTTTAACTAGAAATCATAAGTCATGGACAACGTCAATGCATAGTTGAAAACCATATGCAAAGCTTTAATAAAACCTTTTGAAGAAAATATAGTTCATTTGTAGGATATTTACCATTAACCGACAATAAGACCATGTGAGATATACCATGGAATTCGGTGTAACCCTCACACTGAAAAGAGAGAGTTAAGCTTGACAAGGTAAGACTATATCATTCATTATTCTAAGGTGGATCCACTAGCTAGGTCATTAATCCAATTCTATAGGGGCACATAGTTTGGGACAAGGAGATTGCTTCTAGGGACCTGATCTCTACTAACGAGAGAGCCTCCATCTCAAAGTCCTCTCAGTTCTAAGTAAATAACAACGAAAAATACATAATAATATTCATATCAAATACTTTTGAAGGCAACAATTAAGACTACCAAACCAATCATAAGTTCATATTAGAGTACCTCCTTTAATACGATGATTTCATAAAATGTTCATAATAGACACTTACCTTTTTAAGAATTTAAATAATGATTCCTTCCAAATGTGAGAAAATATTTCACAAATCATTGATACGTATTCTAAAAGCATACTTTGGTCAAGAATCATTATTTTCATAAAACATGCATAAACCCTCAATCAAATTCATAATCATAATTCATAAGTTAAGAATTGAAATTGAAGCATAAAACATGGTTCCATATGAAATCAATTAGAAAACATGTAATTGAATCAAATCATGCATAATAAGATAAAATAATAACAATTGAATGATAATAAATTGGACCCATGAAGATTTGACATGAAACCCTAAGAATTTGGTGAAATTGAATTGGAGATTTTGTGTTTCTTTGGGAACCCAATGGATGAAAGAAATCCATTGGTGAAGCACCACATACCTTTGAAATCAAACCCCAAAAGTAATGAAGAATAAACCTTGAACAAACCCTATCTTTAACCTTTTTCTCTTAAGAAACAATTTGGAGACAGTGAACTTGGAGGGAATTTGGGATTTGAGTGAATGTGAGGGAATGGGTAGGATAGTAGTATAAAATCAGTTATAGGGGATTAGAATTTTCTAGAAATGACAAAGATTAGGGTTTAAATGGGTAGGAAAAGACCAAAATTGTCGGACGACTCATATGGTTCGGACCTACGATCCGTAAGATTTTCTACAGACCGTCCTGGTCAAACGTAGAGTCAAGCACTTAGAGACAAAATATTTATCAATTTCCACGATTTACTTCTACGGGCCGTCGACCATCCTACGGTCAATAGAACCCTTTCGTAGACCCCAATTTCAAGCCTCAAATTCCACTAAGTCACAACAGCTTCTACGAAACCTTTTACGGCCGTAACAAATCCTACGACCTGTAGGTCCATCTGTAGATCCAAGTCAAAATTTTCCAAGTCTGAATAAACTCTATGAGCACGTCCTACGGCCCGTAGAACCTCCTACGATTCATCATGTTCATCCATAGGCCAACTTCATAAACTTGACATTTTTCAAAAACTCACCAAATCCTACGATTACCTCCCTACGGCCCATATAACTTCCTACTGTCCGTACGTCGATGCGTAGAACTAGACACCAGTGAAATTTTTGAAACTTTTCTTTCCAAAACTAAAGTTCCATTTTCTTAAATGTTACATTAAATATAAGGTCTTAGAATGTTCTAGAAACGATATAGTCTAAGTTTTAAAAGGATAGGAAAAGACCCAAAATAACCCAGACTAAAAACTATAGGACAGCTTCTGTCTTTCTTCCTATGGTCCATAAAACTTTCTATGGACCGTACTTGTTGTCCATAGACCCAAGTATTGACGACTAACTTTTCTGATGATTTCCACGAGACCCTTTCTATGGGCCGTGGAACTTCTATGGTTCGAAGAACCCTCATGTAGAACCCTTAGTCCAAAAATCATCTAAGTCAAAGCATCTTTCCATAAACACTTCCTACAGTTCATGGATCCTTCTACGGCCGTACAACCTTACGTTGAACCTAAAGTATCAAAATCATCAATGCTAAAATCAATTCTGTTAACCCTTCCTATTGGCCGTATAAGTTCCTACAGACTGTCTTGTTGGTTTGTAGGTCCTCATTTGGGACTTGACAATTTTTCCATTTCCATGACTCATTTCCACGATCACCTTCTATGAGCTACAGGACTTCCTACGAACGGTAGACAGGCTCATATAAAACTGGCACCAGATTATTTCTGCAACTTTTCATTTCCAACTCAACTTACAAATTTCTAAGGTGTTTGATACGTACAAACTTATACACTTACAAAGTATACACTGTCGAAGTCAATTATAGAAATCAACTGGAGTTGAGGTCGATCCCGCAAGGAAATTATAGTAGAAATAAACTTACAGATGCCAATATTCAATTGTGGTTAATATTTCCAAAAGAAATAAATTGAGAAGAGTAAATATTGGCTTGTTTTAAATTCAAGTAACCAATTTCTATTAAAGTTGAATGTAATTGTAACAAACAACATTTTCAAACTTTGATGTTTGCTTAAGAGGGACTAGGATTGTGTTCCCCATGGCTGTTAACTTATAACTCGAATTCTACACGAACAATGGTTTATTGTCAACCTTATACTTTCATAGCAAGTTATGTACATCTAAGCGCCTGTCAACCCTATTAGATGACTTTCACTCTTCTCCTCTCGGTCCAAGAGTGTTTTGGATCTTACCCTTGCTTACTTTTTGAGAAGATAATCCTCTCTCGAGTTCGAATCCTTAAAACAAGTTAATAGAATTCGTTTCAAGATTTTCTTAATCATCATTTTTTTTCTTGAACAAGTGATTAATATATGCATGTTTCATTAACGTCTCAAGTACATCTCATCTGATTCTAGGTGTGTCACGACCCGGGAGCACCCCCAAGTCGTAACAAGGCGTACTCGACCCCGAAGGGGTCTTATACAAGCCACATAGTCATTCATTGCATTCAATAATGAAAATAGTGCGAAAATAAAAAAAAAAAAACTTATTTACATCCACACATTTAAACTTCTTAAAACAACTTTAAAAAACACACAGCGGAAGTCTAAGTCTCACATGGCCATCTTAGACACAGTCGCAAAACATAAGTAGGGGCACGACCCTTTACAATCAAAAGAAGTCTATTACATGAACAAAAGAACCTAAAAGTCTTGTCCTCGAATCCATGAGGACATACCAAGTCTTAGAGGAAAGCAATCCAACACTTCAAACTAGCTAAGAGGGATCACTTGCCGGAACCTACACTTGTAGTAAAAACATGAAGAATATGGGTTAGTACACAAAAATGTACTAAGTATGATGACCATGCAAAACATGCTTTAAAGGGGACATTTTAGTTAGAGACCATGCATTATGCCACCTTTTTGAAATATCATGAACAATAGCATAAAAGACATACGGGACAAGCATAACATCAAGTAAGTCATAATATCACCTTTAAACAATATCAACATGAAAACCTTTACCTTGGACCTTCACCTCAAGAAACCCTTATGCTATACCTCGTGCAATGTATGGATGGCGTCCCATACCACCATCCATACTAAGGCACCACATTTAGGTCACTTAAAGTAACTTATCATTCCTTTCTTTCACCTTTGCACAATATTCATACATAAGAGGTATATCATTAATTAAGACATGACAAGAGAAAATAACTCGTAATATAACCCAAGTATAACATGCATAACATATTAAGCATTTAAGAGCCAACATTCTTTAATAACCTCATTTAGGGTACATTCATGTCACAGTCATTAGGATTTAGAGAAATTCACTATGACCCTCTCCAAGGCTACTCGTGCAATGTATAGGTAGCATCCCATACTACTACCTACACTTTGTAGAACCTGTCAAGAAACCATAATGAAATCTCACATGATGGGAAGTAAGCGTTTAACCGACATAGACCATGAGAGCTTGTCATGGAATCCGGTGTCATGAATCCCCACACCGAAAAGAGGTGGTCTACTTGCCTAAGGAAGACCGGTATATATAGCTTAATGGATCCACTAGCTTCCTATGCGGGCACATAGTTTATGGGATAAGGTAGACGATCATTGAAACTCATGCCTAACTGTCGGGGAGTTTCCATCTAACCAAATCCGCTCGGTGCTTAGCCTACATTCCCATAGAATAGTTCACTACTTTGACATCATCACACATGAAAGGGTGCCATAAGCCTACCGATTCAAGGTACATTATTTAACACATGAAAGGGTGCCATAAGCCTGCCGATTCAAGGTACATTTAGGAAAGCTCATTAACTCCTCTTGAAAGGGTGCCATGGGCCTACCGATTCAAGACTCATCATTAACCTTTATGGAAAGGTGCCATAGGCCTACCGAATCCAAGATTCATTTCGTATCATTAATGGAAGGGTGCCATTAGCCTACCGATCCAAGGTTCATTATAAGCATATGTGGAAGGGTGCCATAAGCCTACCGATCCAAGGATTCAACAATCAACAATATAATCATTTATACAAGAAAATGATGCATAAGCCCTACCAATTCAAGGTATACTTTATATTGAAGAATCCTTCATATTATATCATCAACATTCATGAGTGTCATCAACACATTTCTGGATTTCCATACATCTCATAACTCAAACTTTAAAGCATCGATTCATCAATTCTCCATAGTTGGACATTTTGTCAAACACCTTGAAGGCATGTAATGAAATCGAAGAACATGAAAAATAGGGTAGTAATGATGCAGCCAAACCAGTGAACAACCTACAACAACACCTTTACATTCATAACATGATCACATTATCTTCATTGAATTCTCATTCGTATAATGTCATGGTAACACTTCAATTTCTCATACTATGCCTTTAAGGCCATAAGCCTCACATACCAATACCCCAACAATACACCATAAAGTAAGCATGGGTAATGACATACTTCAACAATCTAAAGACCTTTAAACAAATTTGATTCATATACATTCATTATCTAGCAACCCACTTCATAAAGGCATAAACTAGGAATAGAGAGAAATCATGGGTTCATGGAGTATTTTCATCTTAAATCGTCAATACAACAACAATATAACCATAAAGTACCATTATAAACCTTTTAAAACCATTTGGTGGAAGAACCCATGAGATTGAGTGAAAACCTAGATTTTTCATACTTTGAAATAACTTTGGATTTGGCTCCTTGAATGGAAAATTAGACAAGGATCAAGACCACCATACCTTTGCTATGATCTCCCACGAAAATTGATGAAGACACCACCTTCAAACCAAGCCCTAGCTCCAAGTTCTTGACTTTCTTAAATGGAGGATTGTAGAGAGGGAAATGTTTTTAGGGATGGGAATGAACTAATGGTATATAGGAATAACATAAGTCTTTTAAAAAAAATGGTCCAACACTTAGAAAAATTTTCAGGCGGGTGAACAAGAATGAACAAGTAACATTAGCTACTCGGAATTTGCGTTTTTGTCGGACAGACTTTACGAAAATGGGCATAACTTCTTCGTCCGAACTCCGAATGAGGTGAAACGAAGTGCGTTAGGTAGCTAACTCAAAGGGATTTCCATGGATATATTATGGCCACCCAAATAATTTGTGTGCTAGGAGATATGACCCTCCAAAGTAGACCCTCGAAAAGGCTTCACTTGGAAATTTCGGATTTTGATACGGTTGCTCTAAAATTTGGGTTAGACTCATTTCCCACTCAATTTGACCCCTAAACAAGAATATGAAGTCGGATTTTCGAAAAACGAAACGGATCTTTTTATATACAGCTAAACAAGTTTCCGGTAACTTCCGAAGCACATTTTTAAGAACTTTTGGGTCAAATTCAAATATAATCATTTCATTAAGTTCTCGACTCCAAACTCACATGTGAGGCTCTAGTTTCACTCTATCATTTTCCGAGTCGTTACATTATCCCCCACTTAGGAACATTCGTCCTCGAATGACACTTTAAACACATAAGGGGTAACAACTCAAGTATACGAGACCATCAACATGCATACAACATCAATACAAGTACATAAATATCGGAGGAAACATCAACTCCACATCCATGAGACTCAAACAAGTTCATGCAATTCAAGAAATTAGGAATACATCTACCAATTTCTTATGCATCAAGCTTTACCATTTCTCATTTCATTGGATGAATTTCCTTCTCCAATTTACATCACACTCATCCCAAAATTATTAGGCACATTATGCAATTTTCTCACAAAAGTACAATTATGCAATATTCTCAAGAACACATTTAAGCATGTTCAACATTTATCCTCATGAAGCATATAGACAACTTAACTAAATGCACATCGACACGAGGAACACGTTTATGAAAACTCATTTTATCATTTAACAAGAATTCAAATAGGACATGCATAACATAAGGAGACCATGGAAACTCATTTTCACCCAAGACTCCAAAACATAAAGCAAGCTACTAGGAACTCTTGGTCTCAAGCTTGAATAAGAATAGAAGGAATGAGATAATGATATCAACACTCTCAACAACCTTGCTATTCAACCTACCATCCCCCACTTAGAAGAAAACCCAATTAAGGCAAACATGAAAAACAACACCATAGAAACCTCATCAAGACATTCATGACCATAAGGAACTAAAACTTACCGGCGCCTTCATTCGGATTAGCTTCCTTGTCCTTGCTAGCTTGGAGAGCATAGAAACGACCATAATTTGGAGGAATAGGAACCGTTCCATCTTTAGAAGCTTGCTTTGCCTCCCTTCCTCTAGCCGTAAAAGTAGGACAATCTTTCACCTTGTGATCATTCTTCCCACAACCATAGCATCCATTAGTACCGGCTAGGCACTTCCCATAGTGCCTCTTGCCACAAGTGGTGCAAGTAGGTTTAGAAAATTGAGATCCACCACCTTTATCTTGGTTAACCTTAGGAGCACTTGAAAAATCTTGATCTTGAGCCCTCTTCTTGAACCTAGGTTGACTTTGCTCATCGGATCTACCCCTCTTCACATTCCTATTCATCCTCTTAAGTTTGGACTCCTCAATGGATTGAGCATACACTATGAGCCTAGAAATGTTCATGTCATTATGGAGCATTGCCGTATGGCACTCTTCCTTGACTAGGTCGGATACGCCGGTCACAAACCTACTCATCTCATCCCTAGGGTTTGACACCAAAGATGGGGCATACTTAGACAATTGGGTAAACCTCAAGGAATACTCTTGCACACTCATATTACCTTGCCGAAGATTGATAAACTCCTCAACCTTACACTCCCTCATCTCACGGGGAAAGTACCTACCAAGGAAAGCTTCCTTAAACTCCTCCCATTCTATAGGATCCGCTCCCACCGGCCTATTAGCCTTCCATTGAGTGAACCAAATTTGGGCAACATCTTTCAATTGATAGGAGGCAAGCTCCGCCTTTTCTCTTGAAGTCACCCCCATAGCACTCACTACCTTATACACTTCATCCAAAAATTCTTGGGGATCCTCTCCCACCTTAGAACCTAGAAACACCGGAGGATTCATCCTCACAAAGTCTCTCAACTTAGAAGCCATAGTACCCTCATTAGCATTTACCCTAGGCCCCATATCTCTAGTCGCTTGAGCCGCCATGGCTCGGGCCAAGATTAAGAAAGCCGACCTAATCTCTTCATTGGTCATATCCGGGGAAACCACCGGAACCTCATTCTCTTGCTCACCTATAGGAACTTGATTGCATTGCACACCTTGACCATTTTGCACAACTTGGGGAGGAACTTCCTCATTCACATCCTCTTCTCCTACTCTCCTTGCGGGTCTCCCTCTTGTATTCATATCCTATAAACACAAGAGAAGGATAAGGATAAGAACACTTATAGAACCACACTCTAAGGCACGACTTTAAGAATATGAAAGAAGTGTAACTTCTAGCATCCTATAGCCTCTCGCTCATAGATGTGTCGCGACTCACACCGATGAACAAGACTCTACTAGATGTGGCATGTGAGACATCGATCCTAAAAAAACATTTCCAAAATCTTATGCTCTGATACAATGTTTGTCACGACCCGGGAGCACCCCCAAGTCGTAACAAGGCGTACTCGACCCCGAAGGGGTCTTATACAAGCCACATAGTCATTCATTGCATTCAATAATGAAAATAGTGCGGAAATAAAAAAAAAAAAAACTTATTTACATCCACACATTTAAACTTCTTAAAACAACTTTAAAAAACACACAGCGGAAGTCTAAGTCTCACATGGCCATCTTAGACACAGTCGCAAAACATAAGTAGGGGCACGGCCCTTTACAATCAAAAGAAGTCTATTACATGAACAAAAGAACCTAAAAGTCTTGTCCTCGAATCCATGAGGACATACCAAGTCTTAGAGGAAAGCAATCCAACACTTCAAACTAGCTAAGAGGGATCACTTGCCGGAACCTACACTTGTAGTAAAAACATGAAGAATATGGGTTAGTACACAAAAATGTACTAAGTATGATGACCATGCAAAACATGCTTTAAAGGGGACATTTTAGTTAGAGACCATGCATTATGCCACCTTTTTGAAATATCATGAACAATAGCATAAAAGACATACAGGACAAGCATAACATCAAGTAAGTCATAATATCACCTTTAAACAATATCAACATGAAAACCTTTACCTTGGACCTTCACCTCAAGAAACCCTTATGCTATACCTCGTGCAATGTATGGATGGCGTCCCATACCACCATCCATACTAAGGCACCACATTTAGGTCACTTAAAGTAACTTATCATTCCTTTCTTTCACCTTTGCACAATATTCATACATAAGAGGTATATCATTAATTAAGACATGACAAGAGAAAATAACTCGTAATATAACCCAAGTATAACATGCATAACATATTAAGCATTTAAGAGCCAACATTCTTTAATAACCTCATTTAGGGTACATTCATGTCACAGTCATTAGGATTTAGAGAAATTCACTATGACCCTCTCCAAGGCTACTCGTGCAATGTATAGGTAGCATCCCATACTACTACCTACACTTTGTAGAACTTTGTCAAGAAACCATAATGAAATCTCACATGATGGGAAGTAAGCGTTTAACCGACATAGACCATGAGAGCTTGTCATGGAATCCGGTGTCATGAATCCCCACACCGAAAAGAGGTGGTCTACTTGCCTAAGGAAGACCGGTATATATAGCTTAATGGATCCACTAGCTTCCTATGCGGGCACATAGTTTATGGGATAAGGTAGACGATCATTGAAACTCATGCCTAAGCTGTCGGGGAGTTTCCATCTAACCAAATCCGCTCGGTGCTTAGCCTACATTCCCATAGAATAGTTCACTACTTTGACATCATCACACATGAAAGGGTGCCATAAGCCTACCGATTCAAGGTACATTATTTAACACATGAAAGGGTGCCATAAGCCTCCCGATTCAAGGTACATTTAGGAAAGCTCATTAACTCCTCTTGAAAGGGTGCCATGGGCCTACCGATTCAAGACTCATCATTAACCTTTATGGAAAGGTGCCATAGGCCTACCGAATCCAAGATTCATTTCGTATCATTAATGGAAGGGTGCCATTAGCCTACCGATCCAAGGTTCATTATAAGCATATGTGGAAGGGTGCCATAAGCCTACCGATCCAAGGATTCAACAATCAACAATATAATCATTTATACAAGAAAATGATGCATAAGCCCTACCAATTCAAGGTATACTTTATATTGAAGAATCCTTCATATTATATCATCAACATTCATGAGTGTCATCAACACATTTACGGATTTCCATACATCTCATAACTCAAACTTTAAAGCATCGATTCATCAATTCTCCATAGTTGGACATTTTGTCAAACACCTTGAAGGCATGTAATGAAATCGAAGAACATGAAAAATAGGGTAGTAATGATGCAGCCAAACCGGTGAACAACCTACAACAACACCTTTACATTCATAACATGATCACATTATCTTCATTGAATTCTCATTCGTATAATGTCATGGTAACACTTCAATTTCTCATACTATGCCTTTAAGGCCATAAGCCTCACATACCAATACCCCAACAATACACCATAAAGTAAGCATGGGTAATGACATACTTCAACAATCTAAAGACCTTTAAACAAATTTGATTCATATACATTCATTATCTAGCAACCCACTTCATAAAGGCATAAACTAGGAATAGAGAGAAATCATGGGTTCATGGAGTATTTTCATCTTAAATCGTCAATACAACAACAATATAACCATAAAGTACCATTATAAACCTTTTAAAACCATTTGGTGGAAGAACCCATGAGATTGAGTGAAAACCTAGATTTTTCATACTTTGAAATAACTTTGGATTTGGCTCCTTGAATGGAAAATTAGACAAGGATCAAGACCACCATACCTTTGCTATGATCTCCCACGAAAATTGATGAAGACACCACCTTCAAACCAAGCCCTAGCTCCAAGTTCTTGACTTTCTTAAATGGAGGATTGTAGAGAGGGAAATGTTTTTAGGGATGGGAATGAACTAATGGTATATAGGAATAACATAAGTCTTTTAAAAAAAATGGTCCAACACTTAGAAAAATTTTCAGGCGGGTGAACAAGTAATGAACAGTAACATTAGCTCTTTGGAATTTGCGTTTTCTGTCGGACAGACTTTACGAAAATGGGCATAACTTCTTCGTCCGAACTCCGAATGAGGTGAAACGAAGTGCGTTAGGTAGCTAACTCAAAGGGATTTCCATGGATATATTATGGCCACCCAAATAATTTGTGTGCTAGGAGATATGACCCTCCAAAGTAGACCCTCGAAAAAGGCTTCACTTGGAAATTTCGGATTTTGATACGGTTGCTCTAAAATTTGGGTTAGACTCATTTCCCACTCAATTTGACCCCCTAAACAAGAATATGAAGTCGGATTTTCGAAAAACGAAACGGATCTTTTTATATACAGCTAAACAAGTTTCCGGTAACTTCCGAAGCACATTTTTAAGAACTTTTGGGTCAAATTCAAATATAATCATTTCATTAAGTTCTCGACTCCAAACTCACATGTGAGGCTCTAGTTTCACTCTATCATTTTCCGAGTCGTTACAAGGTGTAAATGATTGTTAACTAGTATAAAACCCAACGAAGAGTTGGGGTCGAACCCACAGGGAGTGGTACATGTTCAAATTCAATTATGAAGTGCAAACATGGTCTAATCGATTATAGATATAAAAATTATCGGAAACATGCAAATAAATCTAAGGGAGTGACAAGAAATGGCACATGGGGGGTTTTGGATTGTCAATCATCAGCTACAACAATCAAACAAGGAGGAAATAACAATACGAAGAGGGATTCTCGGGATGTGATCGATTATAGGCAAATTTTACTATATGGGTAATTGAAACTACTAATAAATAGATAAATATTAGTGGGTAGGCTAGGCTATAAGTGAAATAGCTTTCCCTCGAACAACTATATCGATTCAAGTGATTTCTTTCGAATATCAGCAAGCTTAGCAAATACGGATAGCCCACACCTTAATTCATCTACTCTCTCGAGTTAAATGAGTAGAATCAGATTTAGAATTTACTCTTTCGAGCTAAGCCCATATCAACCCGATAACTATAATCATCAATTGGAAGCTTTGATTCTAAAACCTCTTTTTCAAACAATCCGAGAATTCTAAGTTCGAATTGCATTTTCAACTACAATTCTTAGTTTAAAACACAACTATCAATTAAACCCACTTCAATTAAGCATTAAAATCAATAAATAAAAAATACCCATAAGCTGATTCAGCCCATAATCACATGATCACACCCCAATAATTGGGGTTTTAGATACACGTCATAAAAATAGAGAAACATTTACCAAATACATTAGCCATGATCTGGGTAAGGTTCCCAAGTCTTTACAATGGCCCAAAATGAAGAAATTCAGAAACCCACTTGAAAATTCTCCCTGTTGAGCTTAGAAATCGTCAAAGTCTACAATAAGAACTGAAAAGCTAAGAGAAAACTCTAACTCTAGAATGGGAACTGGAATAACTGGGAGAGAACTCCTCAAATTTCCTTTAAAATTCCAATTTATAGTTGCCCAAAATTTATCTTGAAAATGCATTAGGCGGAATAAGTCGAGCATCGTCGAACAAGTCGGCGATCCTCCCTTTGCTCCAATCCATCGCCATTTCGCATTGGCCATTTGTATTAAGGGTTCTGTGACTTTAAGCGATCAAAGTTGCCATCGCGGAGAAATTTGGCGATCTGCCGATTGCCCATTTTTGTCGCCAAGTTGGTTCTTCACCAAGGCTAGCACGCTGGAACTTTAAGCGAGCTAAAGAGCCACTCGGGGAACTGCCGAGTGGTCTTGGCGATCGCCATGATCGTTTTTCTTCACTTTTTCATCTTGTTTGCTCATTTTTGTCCGGTAGTGTCCTTGCCTTGCTCCTTAGCCTTAAATGCTGTAAATCAACACTTTAACAGCAGTTTAGAGAATAAATTAGGCATTTGAGGACATTAAAACTATCAAACCAAAGCCTTAAATGAGTGGAAATCTCAGACTCATCAACACCCCCAACTTAAACTTTTGTTTGTCCTCAAGTAAAACTCAAGATCAATCTGTTCAATAAGGATGTCTACAAACAGTGTTGCACAACATTCAACATAAATGAACACACAAGGTTCAAACGACACATACAATGTTAATTTTGCGCTCAAAGATTCAAGTTGTGACTCACCATTATCAAGTGTACTTAAGCTCACAATGCTTGCATCAAATGCGAGTTCAAGCTCAACAAAGCTACTCAAATGCCCTCACAACAAAGATGATTCCATAATCACACAAGATTTCTCAAAAATTGAAAGTCCCAGAATCAAATTCAACTCTCACACTCACAAAGATGAAAACATGCATGACTCAACCCATAGGCTTGCCCTTATTGTCCAATTAACATTCGTTTCAGCTCACTAAAGATCACAAAGGTCTTTTTAAGGCTTGTAACGGGGCTGAGTGTAAAGGTATGGTCATTTAGGCTTAGTGGCTTCTACCTTCATGAAGTATGGCTTGAAATCACTCTTTCTCCTTCTCTTTCACATTCAAACATGTTCAAGCTCCAACCCATTATTCAACTCAACATGAAACACTGGATACCCCATTATTCTTCATTCTTTTCATACACTTTATTTCACAATTTTTTCTCTTTTTCAGTCTTCTTCTTTTCTTCTTCTTCTTTTTTTATATGGAGGGGTTTCATCTTTTTCAAAGCAATCCGTCAAAAGGGGGAATCTTTATACTTATTGACTTTCCTTCTTTTTTCACCACATCCCTAACTTAGGCTTTTGGCCTAAGTTGGCTATTCAAACATACCAATACTTTATGAAGGTTATGGGTGATGGGATAAAGAGATCAAAGTTGTTCAAGTTTCTTCCAAGAAAAGGATAGGCTCAAAGGGTGCCAAGCACGGTTCACACATCTCACAAGGTTAGCCACAAAGAGGTATATTGTCAAATTGGCTCACTCTTCAAAATTCTTGTGTAAGATCATTTCAATTGCTTGCTTCACTCAATCAATCGGACCAACGGGGAAAATTCTAGGTGTCATCAAGCACAATGTTCAAGACAACCTCACCACACAAGGCATTGGTACATATATCAAACAAGACCCCACACTTTCTAGATGGCATACAATGGTCATCACAAAAGACTTCATTGACAATCAGCTAGTCACAACAAAATGTTCAAAGTTCACATATTGCCTATGTAACTTCGTTTACCTCATCATAGCCACACATTCATTTTGTTCAATTAAGAGCACTATTCAAGTCATCGGTATTGACCACAAGTGACACTCAAATTTGTACAATAACAGCCACAATCACACACAAGAGGTGGCAAAAATATTAAAATTTGGTTCAAAAACCATAACCAATTTCTATGAAAACAATGGGCCACAACACAATTCAACAACCAAGGTACATATAAAAACCAATAAGCT
This sequence comes from Solanum commersonii, assembly GCA_029007595.1. Classification (NCBI taxonomy): domain Eukaryota; kingdom Viridiplantae; phylum Streptophyta; class Magnoliopsida; order Solanales; family Solanaceae; genus Solanum; species Solanum commersonii. The sequence goes on from JAJTWQ010000008.1 coordinate 6,562,682, forward strand.
CCAATATTCACATCACAAAAGCAAAATATTCACAAAACAACCCACAAAAGAGGTAGGTATGGAAATACCTCACCCCCCCACCAACAAAATATGCAGTTGTCCTTAAAAGCAACTAAAAAGAAAAATAGTCTAAAAATTAACAGAGAAGAGGCAAAGAGAATCATCCTGTCAGGCTAAGCCTAGGTGAAGTCTGCATATCCACAGTTCCATCTGTTTAGGCATCAGTGCCCGGTATCTCAGCATCCTTGGCTCCACTTGACCCCACTATCGAAGTATCCTGAAGCGATGCTTGTCTCACAGTCTCAAACATAGCACCCTCCAGATTATACAAGTCCTCATAAAAAGCCTCCTCACGAACACCAAGCTGCTCCTCATCAGTCTCAACCTCGGACTCTACAGCATCATTAGCTCTAACCTCATCTCCGATGGTAGTCGGAGGCACATAAAAATAACCTGGAACATCATTCCTCGGGCCATCTGGATCTCCATAGTGCCAAAGATCAGGGACATATCAGTGGACTCCACCTGGTCCACATCCTTCCTCAACTCGATAATATCAGCCTTTAAAGTCGTGACCTCATCAGTGGCTCACTAGCCCTTCTCACACTCCCCCACTCTCACCGTCAAGGCACATAGATCCAACTTGTGGCTATAAATCTTGGCTCTGAAGGGTGTCAAAGCAGCATCAATGGCTCTCTCGATCATCCAAGGAATCGTACTCTAGCCGATAAGCACGTACATCGGTGGATTAGGGCAAATTCCCTATATTATACAATATGGCCTGGCTGTTAGGGGGCGGGAAGCAGAAGTACCAGCAGCAGATCTAGGGGAAGGATACGCAGTAGAAGTAGCAAGGGTATCAGAAAGAGTAGAGTTAAAAGTACCTGAAAGCTCAGTGGACAGAGCAGGTATGCTTGCCTCTACAGGTATGATATCAATGTCAGCCACTAGGGAAGTGTCCACCGGAGCTGCCCTCCTCTTATCAGCCTCATCCTTCTGGTACTCGGCCTCAGTATGTCGAATGTCAGTAGAGGAGGTGGGTGTCACCTCCACATTAGTCTTCTTATCTCGAGGAACACGGGTTCGTCTGCACAGCTCAGTGATCAACACCGGGAATGGGATTAAAGTTCATCTCTATTTTTCCCTTATGGCTATCTTTTGCTCAATCAACATCCCTAAATTCATCTCCTGACGACTAATGATAGACCCTAGACAAGATGCATTCAGGTGTCTGAGGATATACTATTTCTGGGATGGCATGATTGTGTTGTTGATAAACCCAAACCAGTACCTAGCTGCGACATTAAGATCTTTCTTCTCTATTGGCACTTCGACCTCAAGCCATCTCGAGGTGACATCGGAAAGAAGGGGTGCCAGCCAACCCTTAAGATCCTCTAACATCTTCTTCTTGATCAGATTGATATAATCGTGCACAAAGTCATAAGTGCACCCCAGAATAACATTATTATCAGACCTGTCGCACTGAACCTTCTTGCCTCTTACTATCACAGAATCAACCGGTCTGAACATGTTAGCCTTCTTCTTCCCCTTAGGGACCATCTCACCATAGGCCGAATAAAACTCCCAAACCCGATTGGGAATGTAGGGGACCCGGGGTTTAGTGAAAATCTCGAACCTATAGAACTTGAAAGTGTTTCAAATCTCTGGATCCTTTCCACCACACCATTAATGGAAAATTTGTTCTCCTCAAGAATAGTCCTCAATCCCTCGACTTTTAGTCTGTTGAGAGATTGGGGCGGAGGACCATGTACTGGTGGTGCCGGGACCACAGTCTGCGCTAAAGCTGCAGCTGGAGGGGTCCACTCCGAAATCGATCATGATGAGATTTGGAGTGAAGCTTCGCTTGCCGAGCCAGTAGCAGTTGATCATCCTCAGGCTCAGAGATAGAAGCTTGAGAATCATGTGAGTCACCCTCACTATCTAATGTGGTGAGGTGAGTCTTGTAGACCCCCTCACTTTCTGAGCTTGTCTCCTCTGGAGGCACAACTACGGGATCTTTGCCCTTTCCCTTGCCTCCCTTTGGAGGGAGCTTTTTCTCCTTGGAGGCAGTTGCCTCCTCATTGATCATTATTCTATGTGTTTGCTTTCAGGGTTGCATGTCTCTATCGAACACTCTGGGTCCAGTCATTCCTGCAAACAACATAGAAAAACATTAGAAAAAAATTCTAGAAAAAGTGCAGAAAATAAGTTGCAGAATGACTCACTGAGTCGTTCGAGAAGTCACCATATCACTTTGGCGAGCCAAATCGGGCTAGTCAAAAGTTTTATCACAATAATTTCAAAAATAGTCAAAGATGGTCAGCGATGTCTAGGGCCATTCGGCAGATCGTTGACACCAACCACCGAACTAAAAGTAGCTCACCAAAAGTTACAATGCATTTTAAGGATTTAGGGGCGCAGAAGGGCGATCAAGAAGGACTTTCAGCGAGTCACCGAGTGAACTCGGCAAGCACATACATATCTCCAAAAGTTACAGACCAATACTCAACATTTAGAGGAATTAAGGGCGATCTAGGGGGACTTAGGCAAACTGCCGAACCATTTGGCAAGCTCGACCCAGCTCACCAAATGGCCCTTCGTGCCAATTTTCTACCTCTTTCTTAAAAATTCAACCTGCAGCCCACTAAAACAAAATCAAGCACATACACTATGAAATTAAAGGAAGACCCATACAATCCATTCCCTCGGGGTACTCAAACTTCCCCCGATTTGGCCAAAATTGGCTATTTGACGTCTTTTGCCCTTAAGAATGATGTCAACCGCTCCGTCATTGGGCAAAATTTGACATTTAGCACATTCCAGAGTTACTCAAACTTCACCCCAGTAGATCCAACACAATTTCATTGCGACCCAATAATTTAGACTCGATTTTAAATAAGTACACACGGGAATCAATCATTTACTAACAATTAGGCATGAATTCAATTCATTACGGGCAATCTAACAGGTAAACAATGATAAAATCACACTACCCAACAATTATCAACAGTAATTTTTAGATTACATTCGAGTTCAACCACAATTACAGTATGGGGTTCGAAAAACCAACCTTTATATTGAAATTCAATTAAAATGCAAGGCGGAAAAGTTCCACAATTATGAACAAAGATCCCAAGTGAAATGAGAGTAAAAATGTGAAAAATACGAACAATATACTATTTGGGTGAGAGTACAAGCGTTAAAAATGGGAGAAGATGAAGGATTTTTAAATTTTAAACTGTTTGGCCTTTAAAACCTTTCAGTTCGCGCTCCATTCGGTGATATAAGTGGAGCTCACTGAACCACTCGGTGACGAGCAAAGTTGTATTTTGGCTCGCCGAGTTTTACAAACTCCTAGCAATTTGGGGGTTCAAACAGCGAACAAAGTTGGGCTCACCGACTGAGCTTTTAGCTCGTTGAGTTTTACAGAGTTCTCCATCAAGCTGGGTGGTTCCAACGGCGATCCAAGTCGGGGCTCGTCGACCTCTTCGGCGATTCACCGACTGGATTGTTAGCTTGCCTGATTGCCCATTTTCCAACACTTCTCACTTTCAACTTACAAAATCAACTCCCATTATTCAAAAACAAGATTTAAAATATCAAAGACTTGGGTTGCCTCCCAAGAAGTGCCTTATTTAACGTCGTGGCACGACATATATACCGATTTAAGCTTTATTTTTGGGGTTTGCCATTATATCACTCGGCAACCCTCATTTTGGCCATGGATTTAAATGAGTCTAGATTTGACGGGATTTTGATGCTCATGGGGTGGGACATACATGTCCTTGTTAGTCTCTCTTTCCTTCCAAGTAGCGTTACGATCGTGCCAATCTCTGTCACGGTCTCTCCACCCCTCATCTCTATTCCAACCCGTATTTCCACCCGACCTTGGATAGTTTTGACGAAAACCTCCTCCTTGGTTGGCAAGGAAGTTCACTTCTTCATTGTACAATGTTTCAAAATGAGCTTCATCGGGGTTCACTCCACCAACACGCACTTCATTAACACTCTTCAACCCACTACCCATCACGTTTTTCGCCAAGATATCCATCTGGGTCGTCATTTTGGCCATGGTTTGGTCTCTCTTTTGATCTTTCTCGATTTCCTCTTTTGTCATCCTAAAAGTGAGAGGAGACACTTGGTCCTTACGAGTGTACCATGCTCTATTGATCTTAGTCATACAATCAAGGAGTTGTGATGCTACTTCATAGTGTTGTTGCATTATACCACCGGAACAGGTTGATCAGCAACTCCTTTGTTCACCGAGTCAAGACTCTTATATAAGTATTGTAGCAGCACGTTGTTTGGAAGTTTGTGAGTTGGGGATTGAAGCACCAACTTCTTAAATTTCAGCCACGTCTCGTGGATTGGTTCACCTTCCAAGAATTTGAAACCTTGGATGTTATAACTTAGCATCATCACTTTCGATGAGGGAAAGAGTCTCACTTGGAAGTCTATGGTAAGTTCATCCCAAGAGGTGATGGAGTCCCTCGGTAACTCAGCTAACCATTTGGTATCTTCGCCCATCAAAGAGAATGGAAACAACATAAGGCAGACTGATTCTTTTGATATGTTCTTGAATGAGAATGGACCACAAACATCCATGAAGTTCCGAATATGCTCATGGGGGTCTTCGTGAGCCAGCCCTCCATATAATCCTTTCATTTGGAGAAGCCATAGCATCGTGCTAGTAACATGGAAGACAACATTCCCCTTAATTGGAGGTAGGAGTATTACACCAACACCACCCAATTGATTTGGGCCATTCACATCATTAAGGTTTCCAATATCATCTTGGTGTCCCACTTGGCTACCATTACTCCCGTTCATGCTCATCTCTTCCTCTGTTTAGCACAAACCAACACAAACACAAACCAAAGTAAGTTGATTCAACTATAACACAAAAAGATCACAATCTAACTTCAATAATAGAATTCTAAACAACACCACTACCCGGCGGCGGCACCATTTTGATTAACGTCTAAAGTACACCTCATCCAATTCTAGGTGTAAATGGTCGTTAACTAGTATAAAACCCAACGTAGCGTTGGGGTCGAACCCACAGGATGCGGTACGTGCTCAAACGTGGTCTAATCGTCTATAGGGATAAAAATTATCGAAAACATGCAAATAAATCTAAGGGGGTGACAACGAACGTCAGATGGGGGATTTTGGATTGTCAATTATCAGGTACAACACAATTAAACACAGAGGAAATAACAATATAAAGAGGGATTATCAGGATGTGATCGATTATAGGCAAATTTCACTGTATGGGTAATTGAAACTACTAATAAATAACTAAATATCAGTGGGTAGGCTAGGCTATAAGTGAACTAGCTTTCTATCGAACAACTATCACGATTTAAGTGATTTCTTTCGAACATCAACAAGCTTAGCAAATAAGGACAACCCACACCTTAATTCATCTACTCTCTCAAGCTAAATGGGTAGAATCAGATTTAGAATTTACTCTTTCGAGATAATCCCATATCTACCCGATAACTACAATCATCAATCGGAAGGTTTGATTCTAAAACCTCTTTTTCAAGCAAGCCCAGAATTCTAAGTTAGAATTGCATATGCAACTACAATTCTTAGTTTAAAACAGAGATATCAATTAAACCCGGTTCAATTAAGCATTAAAATCAGTAAATAACAATACCCATAAGCTAATCCAGCCCATAATCTCATGATCACACCCTAAGAAACGGGGTTTTAGCTACACATCATTAAAATAGAGAAACATTTACCAAATACATTAGCCATGATCTGGGTAAGGTTCCCAAGTCTTTACAATGGTTTAAATTGATGAAGTTCAGAAACCCACTTGCAAATTCTCCCTATTGAGCTTAGAAATCCTCAAAGTCTACAATAAGAACTAAAAAACTATGAGAAAACTCTAACTCTAGAATGGGAACTAGAATAACTAGGAGAGAACTCCTCATATTTTCTTTAAAATTCCAATTTATAGTTGCCCAAAATTTAGCTTGAAAATCCATTAGGCGGAATAAGTCGGTCATCGCCGAATAAGTCGGCGATCCGCCCTTTGCTCCAATCCATTGCTATTTTGAATAAGTCGCTCATCGCCGAACAGGTCGCCGATTGCCCATTTCTGTCGCCAAGTTAGTTCTTCACCAGGGTTGGCATGCTGGAACTTTAGGTGATCTAAAGAGCCACTCGATGGTTCGCCGAGTGGTCTTGGCGATCACCAGTATTGCTTTTCTTCACTTCTTCATCTTGTTTGCTCTTTTTGCCCTGTAGTGTCCTTGCCTTGATCCTTAGCCTTAAATGCTGCAAATCAACACTTTAACATAAGTTTAGAGAATAAATTAGGCATTTGAGGACACTAAAACTATCGAAACAACTCCCTAAATAACTAAAAATTTCAGACTCATCAATGTTCGAATGTGTGCACTCATTAGAAAATATTCATCATGAATATAGAAACGACATATGCGGTTATCAATCAAAAGTTACTCATATTTGAATCCAACGTAAAGGTTTAGTCATGGTTCCCATAATCCTAGTTATGGTGTTTAGTCGCTCAGGTTCTCAATAAAACAAATAGTAAAGATTATTGAAAGCATAATGAAGTAGACTTACAATAATTGCAAAACCAAAAGCTTCTTGATTATGACAACTAAAGATCACAAAAATTGATCTAAAATTTTCAACCAAAAGTGTGTTAAAAAAGGAAACTCTTATTTCTCCACGCTCAAGATGTCTCCTTTTTTTCCATGATAAAAACCAAATAAACCCTAAGGAATTTTAAATAGTCCTAGAAAAGAGTCCTACATGGAGTAGTAAGCATCCCAATCAACTCAACTTACGAGCAAGGAAATGGTCCGTGAAGAAGTTCATAGCATGTTAACCCCTTTGTGAAACCACACTTAGACAAAAAATTATCTACAGTACGGCTCGTACTGTGCACCATGGCCCGTCTAGGGCCTCGTCTTGTTATACTTCAACTTCATTCCTTCCATATCACCATGACCCATCTTAGGCCTCATTTTGTTATACTTCAACTTCATTCCTTCCATCAATTGATTCATAAGTATTTTTACATGCACATTGGCAAAAGCACCATCATATCCACATAAACATGCTCGACTTCTTGCACTAATCCTTTTTTTTACGTCAAATGTGCTAGGAGTTCATGACATATCAACACTCTCAACTTAGAACCATTGCTTGTCCTCAAAAGATGAAAAAGAATAATATATGATGCTCAAATACATAGGAACACTATCACAGACATAGAGAAGCTATTTCCACAACACTTACATACTAATCATCTTAAGGATCAATGGATGACATTCTATTACACATAGTCGATCATGCTTGTACTAGTACCAACTATTAGCTAAATTAAACAAACTAGTGAATGCAAACATAGTGCTCTCACCACAAAGAAATCCCTCACACATGATATTTGGGACTGACAAATACTCTCACTCTCCAAAAGAACTTCTAACACTGCAAGTATACAAACCATAGGCTTGCCCTTATTTTCTATACTTCAACTATCGAACAACCGAAATACGATCACTATAGGATTTTTATTGGCTTGTAACGTTGGCTTGGGATAGGGAGTGGAACATTTCGGTATATGAGTGACTAGATTACCTTGGTTCCCCAAAATTACTATTATCACACAACTCTTACTTGAGCGGTTCCAACCTCTTTTTCTTTCTTTAACGCATCCCGGCACTTACATTATTTCGTTTTTTCTTTTCTTTCTCTCTTTATTTTTGTTCTTAATTTTCTTCTTTTCTTCTTTTTTTATAACCACCATCTACTTGAACCTTTCAAGACATTGCATTGTGATTTCGTGCCTTAAGAATAACCAAGGATATGATATGCTAGGCTATTTCCCTCTTTTTAGGTCATGACCACCCTCAACTTAGGATTTTGGCCTGAGTTGTGGCATCGAACCTTCGGAGAACCAAGGATACGATATCAACAGGTTGACAAGAAAATAAATTATCTTACATACTCAAATAGGGTTCAAGGGTTCATGATTTCATTTGGTAATTGTTTTTGGTTAAAGTGCACTCTATTAAAAAAAAAAAGGCCAATGATCATTTCCTATCCAGTTATTCAACAATCTTTGCTAAACTACTTGAGCAAGTTCTAGCTTAAACTTGCAGAGTTAGACTTTATGCAAACGCTTACACTCACTCATGGCATATGCTTATGCTCTTTCGTATTTAGTCAACCTTTCAATACAATCAATCGACACAAAAAAAATATTGTAACACTTTTTCAACAAAATAAAATGCAACCTACACTCTCTCATGACTACTAATGGCAAGTCGCATTAACCACCCCCCCCCCAAACAAAATAGACTTTGCCCTCAAAGTAAAGAATACAAGGGATGTGAAAAAGGGTAATACATGCGACGCTCTAGGCATCGATAGTCAAAGTGATGGTGGCACCCTCATCAATAGGTGTTCTCTATGGTGCATGGGCCATATCAGGTCGGCTGAAGTCTAGAACAAATGCCTCAATGACTGCAAGGGCAAAACAACCACTACCTTAAACTCAAGACCTCATTGTATCACGTTGTTGTCACTCCAATTCTTCCTTTTCTCTGGAAGCTTTCTTGGACTCTTTCCTGGCTTTCTTGAGTCTCCTTCATTCTTCCCGTGGAGATTATCAGGAAGATCAACTTCAAGTCCTTATCCTTTCCCTTCGTGGGCCTAGTAAAATCACCTCAAATGTCTCCAACTGTCTGAGTGGCCGGAGGCATGCTGAAGAGATTCATCAGTGAATTTGGTGCCAGTGTGGGAGGTAGATCAACTGGCTTGGAACCCAGCTTCTCAATTCCAGCCTTCATCGTAGTAAGTTGGGATTGCATAGTGTTAGCATCTACAGGGTGAAAAGCATCTATCCATCTAGTGACATGAGCCTCTAAGTCATGAATCATGTTCCTCATCATAGAAATCTCTTGTCGGAGTTCATTGCACAACCTCTGCTCTGCACTTTGGACTTGGCCCTAGACCACATGTGGTAGCTTTTTTGTCACGACCCAGGGGTACCCCCTAGGCGTAACAAGGCATACTTGACCCTGAAGAGGTCGTATACAAGCCCTTAGCATATCCTGAACATAAGATAATAGAAAATACGAGAAAATTTAAAACTTTTATAATCGAAGTCATATTTCATAAAAGTAAGCGAAAGTCTTTCTATACTCTTTGTCTCAAACCATCTATCAAACTTATGAATAAAAGTCTTGGGACGCAGTCCATACAAAGTCTAAAAACATAAAGAAATGACATAAAGGAATAATGGGTTTGTCCTCGAAGCTATGAGGACTCACCAATTCTGCAACTCTTCTTGATCCTTGGAAACCTAGCCTTCAAAACTAATCAATCTCCTCAACCCTACATTTGATTAAAATGTAGGCAATATTCGTTAGTACAAAATGTGCCAAGTATGAAAGTTAGCACAACATCATAAGAGCATCTCAAATGGTTAGTCAACATTAGACATAAGCATAAGAGATAATAACATAATCATAGCATAATCATCATAGTCATAGCATAATCTCCAACATACGCATCATATAAACATAAGTCCACATAAGGCATAGTTAATGAGCATAGGAGATAAATCATAATCATAACAAGCCAAGTCTTCATCATAGGCATCACATAAGCATAATTGACTCTTGGTCATCTTTACCATAATAGTACCATTCTCAAGTAACCTTAAAAGCATAAAAGTGCAAAGCAAGAATAGCATCCCATAATACCACCCAAGCCAAGTATCTCTTTTTAGTCATCTTACTCATAGCCTATATACATGGTCTAAGTCTTTAAGCTTTCTACCATAAGGGTACCATACTCCTAAGTAACCTCAAGGCACACTTATGCAATGCATGAAAGGCATCCCATACTACCCTTCACACTAAACATAACCTTGAAGTCATCCTAGTCATATTCACCCTCCTTTGGTATCACTATTGGCTTACTTCATGTAGACAAGGGAACTATCACCTTTAGTCAACCGTATCTTGGAAGGCATCTATAGCAACAATCCATCAAGCATAACTCATGTAAGACAACACTCATAAGGTAACCTTAAGTCATACTTGTGCAAGGCATGAGTAGCATCCCATACTACTGCTCATACTAAGTACTTTTTTAGGTCATCATACTCATGTTCCTTAATTAGGGACTTGCCCTCTTTTTAAAGCATAGGAACTTTAGAAGACACTTTACTAAGTCTATCTTAGTCCCTTCTTGTTTTGAACCCTAAGAGATACTATACTAGGTACATCTTAGCTCATCATGTTGGAACTCTAGGAAATGCTACTTAAAGCATAATCTAAGTTCATTAGACTTGAACTCTTGGAGATGCTACTTAAAGCATAATCTTAGTTCATTATGAAGTTGAACCCTATGAGATACTTCTTTTAGCATGTCTAGGTTCATTATCATTATGGACTCTAGGAGGTACTACTCAAGAATATCTAAGTCCATTTATACTCTTGAACATTATGAGGTCCCTTACTAACTTGTCTTAGTCCCTCATTACTTAGAACCCTAGGATATACTACATTAAGTACTACTTAGTTCATTAAAGTTGAACTCTAGGAGATGCTTCTTAAAGCACAATCTTAGTTCATTAAGTTTGATCTCTAGGAGATGCTCCTTCAAGCACAATCTTAGACCATTACTTACATTGGGCACTAGGAGATGCTACATTATGCACAATCTTAGCCCATGAGGTTTGAACTCTAGGAGATGCTATATTGATCACAATCTTAGTTCATCACCAATTTTGTTCAATTGCGATATAGGCTAAACCGACATGAGAACATATGAGTTACCACATAATCTCCAATGGTGTTACCCACACCATCAAGGGTTGGTCCACTTGCCTAAGGTAGGACCGGTTTGTTAGCTTAGTCGGATCCACTAGCTAACTTTCCTACGGGGCATATAGTTATGGGATACAGAGATTGCTACTAGAAACCCAAACTCCACTAAGTGAGGCTTCCATCTCATGAGACACACTTGGGGAAATCCATACTCTTCTAGGTGAGAGATCCCATGTGGGAATCCTAAACTAAACTAGGTGGGAACCTTTATAAAAGCCCAACCTCAACTAGGTGGGAACGTCCATCTCATTTCAATATCTACTCGGTGCTAGGCATAAATCCCACAAGATAATCATTAAGTCTCTACTTTGACTCAAGTTTATGGAAAGATGTTCTTGACAACCAATCCATGCTAATACCTCTTTTAGACCATGTGTGAGCAACTATCACCATCCACGACCTAGGTATAAAGGCTCTATAGCCTTTGGTTCAATTAGGTAGGAGGAGCCCTTCAACCCTAGAACCATTACTATGTGAGAAGTCTTTCATATTAAGTTCATCTTCATGCCTAGCATCATGTCTAAAACTCTACCTTAGACAAGGTTAACATCATGACCAAAGTGATTCTATCACTTCCTACCATCTATGATTCATAAGGTGAATTAGGTAGGTAAAGATCTTTCATTACAATTCTATTCACTAGCCTTGTACTCACATGTAGATTTTACTCTCAAGGCCTTAGCATCTATAGTTAGTCATATTACTTCACCCAAAAGCCCTAGCTAATATGATCACAAACCTTACTCTCAAGGTTTCTTTCTTAATCTCATCTTTATACCTAGATTTCAAGGTATTTTGATCATATCTTTCGTTACTAGGTGATTCTAGTCACAATTGATCATAAAGGTTCAAATTCAACTTAACATGCCAAGATTCATCATATACAATAGAGTCTAGTTAAATTCATGATTATATGACCCTAACTTTGATCAATTACTATACATAACATTGATTTAGGAAGATCACTCATGAACCTTCCATTTCACCTCTAATGGCATAAACCCACAAATATCACATTCATCAATTTAGATTAAGGTTTACCATATAAATCATGTGAATTCATCATAATAACATTAAACAAAGCTAAATCAATCATAATTGGGTATTATCCACTAGATTGGAATCATACCCAAACCCTACCCACAATGTAAGCACAACCCTAGCTAAAATGGGATTTTTAATTTCACAAGTGGGGAAACTATGGGGGCTCTATGGGTTGAAGGACCCATAGACGAATAAGATTCACATACCTTTCTTCATAGCCCTAAATAAAGCTTGAATCCATGGATAAAACTCAACTTAGGTGCTGCCCTCTTCTCTTCTCTTCTTCTTGCTTCTAGATATGGAATATTTGGAGAGTAATTTGGGAGTTCTAAGATGAATGAATTAATGAGTTAGTTTAGGGGCCTATTAAGCTTATATAGGAGGTAAATTAACTAACTAAATGACCTCCCTAAACCCCTAATTAATAACTAACTTAATTCCCAAACCCCCAACTTAAAACTAAAACTCTAAAAATGGCAGCATCTACACCCACCCATCCACAGACCGTGGATGGTTCTACTTCCCATGTTGCACCATCGTGGTTTGCACCTGAGTCTTCCCTTGGTAGGCCTTGACCTATGCCCATGACCAACAGGGCGTGGATTGATCTACTAGTCGTAGATCGACATCTGTAGGTCACACATTTGATAGTTTTGGGGACTGTTTTTGGGGTCCCCCTCAAGGATCCCTTGGTAGGTCCTTGGGGAGTTGTATCCAAACAATTAACCCCTAAAACCCCTATTCTAATTACGGGAACCATTTGTTTTGATTTTAATCCTCATACGACACTCCAAAACTCTTACGAAAGGCTCTAGAACTCACTAGTTCAACTTGCTATTTTTTCGGGGTGTTACATTTTTTACTACCTGATCAAGTATAGATCTAGTCTCCTGTTGCTTCCCAATATACACGCAAGCGTACGTGATCGCTCAAGTAATATAGATTCTTAAAGAAACGAGTTATTGTTCCAAAGGACTTATGATCAATTTATATTTAACAATCAATTATACAAATAAAATAAAAGTAATTGTTCAAAGAGCTGGTGATGATTGTTTAACTACTACTCCCAATTATGCAATAAATTAAAAGTAACTAATTACGAACGACTTTAAGATGATGTTTCAGCAAGTAAAAGACAATTCTAAGGCTGCAGCATGCAATGAATCTCATGTATCAAATTCTCGACTTAGAATTAATTTTAGTTGTCAAGTTACTGGTTTACAGGCTTAATTGTATGAGTCGGGTCCCTTAACCTCTAGTCGCCTACTCTAGTTAGTTGTCTAACTACATCGTTGAGCGGGGATAAATAGGCCTAACTGGTGAGCATTTATATTTCATCCTGTTTCGTAACCAAGCAAGTTGTTCGTCCGGGCGTCACTCCTAAACACAAAGCAACTCAACTCAATGGATGATTGAGCTCTCTATATTCTCTGGTTTATCTACCCTCTCATCTCTCAATTTTAAGAATAGACAATAGATTTATGTTATGGTGATCAAGCAGAAAATACTAAAACAAGAATATAGAAGTAACTTAAAATGACAACCAAGAATTAATTCATAAACCTTAAATACTCAACATTCGATTCGTAGCTACAGCCCCAAAAATAGGGCGTTTAGCCACTCAATACTATTAGAAAACCACAAAATATAATTGTTCATCTGATTTTTGAAAAATAAAAAAGTTAAAAGATCGAAACCTATTACAAATGATGAAACTTGCTCTTGCACACCAAAATAATGTTGAACTCCTTACAATATTGCCCCAGGGTCTATTTATAGATGATAGGAAAATTAGAACCAAATTCTACTTCAACCAGGAGTCCTATTTAATCTTGTTTTCACTGGAAAAGTCAGATAGAGGTTGGGGCGTCGCGCCTTAGCTTGGCGCTCTAAAGTTTCCTCATTGGCACGTTGCGTCTTGCAGTGCGCCAAGTAAGAGTCCCAGAAGTTCCAGCCTTGGCGCGTCGCGCCTCTCAGCATGCCTGAGAAAGGCTTTTGAATTTTGGCCCTTGGTGCCTTGCGCCTCTCAACGCGCCTGAGAAGGATCTCTAAAGTTCCACTAGTGGCGCACTGCGCCAACCACTGGTGATTTTTGCCTTAGCCATTTTTCGCGTTTCTTTGCTCCTTGTTTCTTCGTATCAACCCCAATTCCCTCAAGAGTTCCTAAAACAACTAATCATATGTTTTAGTACACAATCATCACAAGTTAACAAAATCAAGATAATAGTCTTAGAATTATTCTTTACTTCAATCAAAACATGGGCAAATCTCAACAACTTAGGCATATAAATACGCCTAAGATCATCTTCCACTATTCTGCTACAAGTTTCTCAAAGAACGTATCAGTAGAGAAACAACTTGACCTACGATTGATGAAGATGGGGTTGCATGTGTTGTCCTCTCTGTAGGCTCAATTTTCTGAGCACCTCTAGCTAGAGCCTCAACATCTTGTCTCAACCTCTGTCTTTGAGCTTCAAGTTCTTGTGCATTCACCATTTTTCTAATAGTCCGTCTCAACCCATGATCGTAAAGAATCAAATGTACTCTCTTACTTCTAGTGTTTGGCATGCACTAGTTTACTCACCTCTAGATGAAATAGACAAGAAATAAGAAGTAAAATTAGAAAATACAACTACAACTGAAGTGATAACTACTAGAGTATTCTGAACCGAAATTCCCCGGCAGCGGCACCAAAATTTGATACGTTCACACCTCACTTAAAAGTATAAGTTGTCAAAGTCAATTATAGAACTCAACTGGAGTTGAGGTCGATCGCATGGGGAATTTACAACAGAAATAAACTTATTGACGCTTATATTCAGTTGTGGTTAATATTTCCGAAAGAAATAAATTGGGAAGAGTAAATATTAGGCTATTTTGAATTCAAGTAACCAATTTCTGTTAACTTTGAATGTTAATAGTAACAAACAATAGTTTCAAGATTTGATGTTTGATTTAGTGAGACTAGGATTATGTTTCCCATGACCGTTAACTTATAACTCAAATTCAACATGAATAATGATTTATTGTCAACCTCATACGTTCATAAGAAGTTATGTACATCTAAATGCGTTTCAGCCCTATTAGATGACTTTCACTCTTCTCCTATCGGACTTAGAGTGTTTTGAATCTTACCCTTGCATACTTGTTAAGAAGATTATCCTCTCTCGAGCTCGAATCTTTAAAACAAGTTAATAGAATTTGTTTCTAGATTTTCCTAATCATCACTTTTCTCTCAAACAAGTGATGAATACATGCATGTTCTAATGTGTGCACACATTAGAAAACATCCATCATGAATATAGAAATGACATATGTTAAAACACTCTGGAAAATGATAGGCTGATCTAGAGCCTTACATAATGGTTAATATCCTAAAAATGGTTAAAACAATGTTTCTAGACCTAGTCTAATGTAACTAACTTAGTTTGGAGGTGTTAGGGCATAAACGTCAAGAAACGACCATGACGTCCGAAAACTAGTCATTTGAACTAGTGAGTTGTAAGGGTCTTGTTGTTGAAGTTTCGAGTGTTGTTTGAGGGTGAAAACTTGTAGAAAAGACTCTCACACTTATATGGGCATGTTTAGGGGTTAAACATTCGGGTACGACTCCCCGAGGGGCCTTTGAGAAGGACCCCAACATCTGCCCAAAAGCTGTCAAAACAGCTTCACCTACGAGACCCAAACTACGGCCAGTAGACTGGTCTACGGACCGTAAGTCTTGTTCATAGCTTAGGAATTAGGTTGGGGGAGTTTATCTCCCCAAAGTGTAGTCTCTGAATGGAACGACGGAGGGACAGAACGGTCTGTAACTCCACCTACGGTCCGTAGGTGGAGGGTCGTAGGTGCTGCGCAATTTTTAGTTTTAAGTTTTAAGTTAGGGGTCTTAGTTTTAGTTATTTATTTAATGAAGTGGTTAAGGGAGGTTGGTTAGTAGCTAATTAACCTACTATAAGTAGTTAATAGACCCCCTAAACTAAGCCTTCAAAACAAGTCCTCTAAAAACAGTTTTTAGTTTTAAGTCAACTTTAAATGGTCATATCTCATAACTCAAAATGAATTATGTGGTCCATTACCTATCCAATGAAAGGTCCCTGAGTTCTCTTTCCAACGCCACTGAGTTTGCCTAATTTGGATCTCGGAGTAAAAAGTTATGGCCGAAATAGTGAAGCACTGTCAGTCCTAGATCTAATCGACGGACGCAAACTACAAACGGTAGATCAAACGACGGTCCGTAGGTTGGGGTACGTAGATTCTGCCAGTTTTGTGACTTTAAGTTGTAAGTTAGGAGTTTGGGAATTAAGTTAGTTAATTAATTAAGGGATTAGGGGGTCGGTTAAGTGGTTAAATAACCTCCTATAAATAGCTAATAAGATCCTAAACTAAGTCATTAATCCAATTCCCTCCCTCTCAAATATTTCTCTCTCTACAAGTTCCTCCATTGAATAACAAATAAGAGATCAATCTAGGGCTTGAAGATGGAGTCTTTCTCATGGGATTTTGATGGGAATCTACACCTAAGGTATGGAAGTTCTTGATTCTTGGTTAGCTATCACCAAGAAGCTCTTTCAAATATGTTTTCAAAGTTCCCCAATTTCTAGGTTTTCACTCAAAATCGTGGGTCACTTTCTAAACTCGATTCCATTGATCTAAAATGGTTATTTATGATTATATATGAATGTTTGTGGATGAATTTATGTAATGTTGTTGGTTTTTGAACCATTCCCCACAAGACCCATGATTTCCCTTCTTTCTCAATCAAAAACCCTAGCATGTATTGAATGTTGATTGAATGATGACAATCTAGTATGTTTACATGTCATTCATTATTGTATTGTGAAGTTATCCTACATGATGAATGAATGTCAAGAAACTAGGGTTGAATCTTGAAGAAAGCCTTGAAGGGAAAAGGTATGAAGGGTATGCCTTATTATGGGGATTATGCATGAGAATGTGAATTACTTAGATATCAATGATTCTATCTCTATTGTGTTGTTGGGATGTTGATGATATGATCCTATACCCTATACCCTATACACTTGGTGAGGTACGAAGTGTGTATGTATGTTATGCTATGATGTGATCATGTATGTTATGCTATGATGTGATTATGTATGTTATGCTATGATATGAACATGAATATTGTGAGATGATTATGAATGTATGTTATGTTGAATAAGAAGCAATTCTCATGAACACTATATGACAATGATATGAATGAATATTCTCACATGATGTTGGTTCTATAATGAAAGGCTATTCTCATCTTTGTAACCTTGAGTTATAAGATATACAAGGTAGTGAGTCCCTAAGATGTTCTTTATGAACTAATGCCTAAGTAAAGACTTAAAAATTACTTATTGGGGAGTTTGAGCTTAGCACCGAAAGGATATGTATATGGGATAGGACTCCTTCATCAAGGTGTAAGATTTCCACAAGAAAGGTCTCATGAGGTGGAAACTACAATGCTATTTAGCATAAAGAAGGTTTCTAGAAGCAACCTCGTTATCCCTTAACTATGTGCCACCATAGGATTTTTAGCTAGTGGATCCACCTAGATGCTACGATGTACCAATGTTCTACCTTGGCAAAGTTGAACACTCTCTTTTCGGTGTGGGAGGAAGACACCGGATTACATGGTAGCTCCCATGGTCTATGTCGGTTATGGAAAAGTCTCCCAATTATGTAAGAAGGAACTAATGAATGAAAACAACTATGAAAAGAGATATGAATTCTAACTAGGATTTCTCAAGGGATATCACTTAGTATAGGTAAGGGTATGGGACTTTACCTATACATTGCACAAGTGGGTCTTAAGAGGAGTTCTTGTGTGAGTTATTCATGTATGGAAAGTTATGAATGATGTTAAGGTTGATTTTACTTATTATGATAATGTTTATGTAAGTGACTACACTTGTGTCTTCTTGATGGCTTTACTTAGTACAAATGGGGGTATGGGACTTCATATGTGCATTGCACAAGTGAACTTGAAATGGGGTCATGGGTGGTGTCATTATGATATGATGTTAAGTGAACTCAAGTATGTAAGATATGAACAATGGCATGATGTAATGTTAACTATGAGCATGAATGTATCTTTACCTTATAGTATGGATTGATAATGTATTCCATTGAATTAGTTTTATGATTGACTTTCCTTGATATGAGCTAGTGCTTATGAATGTCACCTTACTATGTGTATGAACTATGGATAAGACTAATGTGTGATAAGTATGAGCATGGTGATCTAAAGGTAGTACTTAGTGTAGATAAGTTTATGGGGCTTTGTCTACACGTGGCACAAGTGCAACCTAGGGTTACTTATGTGATTACTCTATTATGATGTAGTGACCTTGATATTTGACTATGCATGAGTATTATGTCTTGTAATGAGTGATATTGCAATGAGACTATGTTTAAAGACTATGCTTATGGTGATGTTATTATCCTTTGTGCTTTGATGAACTATATGTGAGATGTTTATGACTTATGTTCTCCAACTCTTTTAAAGAATGATGTTCAAAAGTGCATAAAGCATGGTTTCAACTAAATGTCCCTTTTAAGCATGTTTTAACGGTTTTTATGCATGGCTTCCAAACTTAGTACTTTTTGTGCTAACCCCTTCTTCTATATTTTCTACAAAGTGTAGGGTTTGGAGATGTGGTGTCATATACTTGGAAGATAGGTTTCTAAGGAGCTTGGGAATGAAGACTTGGGGAGTCCTCATTGTTTCGAGGATGAACCTACCTTGTTCACTCATGTCTTTACTTTATGTTTTTAGATTATGTAAGGGACATGTCCCTAAGTTTGTATTAAAAAAAGAGTTTGCTATTCTAAATGTTATAGATGGTTTGAGACATAGTGTCATAGTTTCTCTTATTTTATAAAGTCTTCGATTGTAAAGAAAAGTTTTATATTTTCCGCTATCTTCATATGCTTTAATGTTCATGACATGCTAAGGGCTTGTATAAGACCTCTGAGAGGTCGAATACGCCGTGTTACGACTAAGGGTGCTCTCAAGTCGTGACATATGTGATTATAGATCAAAAGTTACTCATGTTTGAATCCAGCGTTAAGTTTTAGTCATGGTTCCCACAACCCTAACTGTGATGTATAGTTGTTCATATTCTCAATGAAACAAACAATAGAGATTATTTAAAGCATAATGAAGTAGACTTACAATAATTGCAAAACCAAAAGCTTCTTGATTATGACAACTAAATCAAGATCACAATTTGATCTAAAATGTTCATCCAAAAATGTGTTCAAAATGGAAACTCTCGTTTCTCCACACTCAAGATGTCTCTGTTTTTTTATGATAAAAACCAAATAAACCCTAAGTAATTTAAAATAGTCTTAGAAAAGAGTCCTACATGGAGTAGGAAACATCATAGTCGACTCAATTTACAAGCAAGGAAACGGACCGTGAAGAAGTTCATGACCCGTTAACCCCCTCGTGAACCCACACTTAGACAAAAAGTTGTCAATCTTCACTGCAAATTCTTCACGAGCTATTGTAGGACTCGTACAATGCACCACAGCCTGTCTAGGGCCTCGTCTCGTTTTAGATCAACCTCATTCCTTCTAGATCACTTCCATGAGAATCTTTACGGCTCGTACAGTGCACCACAACACGTCTAGGCCTCGTCTTGTTGTACCTCAACTTCATTCCTTCTATCAATAGATATTCTAAGTATTTTTACCTGCACATTAGCAAAAGAACCATCATATCCACATAAACATGCTCGACTTCTTGCACTAACCCTTTGTTTTGTGCGTCAAATGTGCTATGAGTTCACGTCACATTAGTGTTACAATTATGTTGAAATTTGACATAAGAGTATTATGTTATTTTTTTTGTTTTAAATTTAGAATTTATGTTATATTTCAGTTTCATTTGTTTTAGTAATATTGACTTGAGATTTCACATTGTACGTCATTTATTTTGTAGTCAGACTTGATATAATATCATTTTTGTCAAATATTTTAATAATTTATGACATTTAATTTATAATATTTATCTTTTTGTTAAACATGCATTTCATGATATTCATAGAAATTTTGTACTTTTAGTTTTATGATTAATTCAATTGAAATATGCTAATTTGAAAAATACAAATCAATTATTTTTACATGATATTAATTAAGAACATATGTTTAATAATTAATATATTTGCAAAAGTCAATATATATCTTAAATATTTAATTTAATATCATTTATAAAGTTCTTTATTTTTCTAATATAAATTTTATATAATTAACTTTTATTTTTAAATTTTAATATAGGGCCTATTTAGAAGGTCACCCTGATAATTAGATTTGGTATAATTAAGTGTAATTACACTGTCTGTCCTGTTTGGTTGACCATGTAATTACCTGGTTAGCAGGTAATTGAGTGTAATTGGCAGGGTGTAATTACACTCTCCAATTCACACGGGGAGGCTGTGAATTGCTATAATTACAAGCGGATCACTTTATAGTTTCTTCATTTTTTATTTTTTTTATTTTTTTCGTTTTAGTGTATTTTTATTTTTATTATTTTAAATTATTTTTTATTATATTATTCTAATTTTTTATCATTTATATTTCATTTTCTTCTTATTCTCAACATTTACTTCATGTGATTCTATGCACGTTTTCGTATTATCTAAAAAATATTATTAGTATAATTTTGTTGGTATTATAATTTTAAAATTCAAGTAGAATTCATTGTTGGATAAAGTTATGGACTTACGTTTTTTTAATCATATTTATGTATGTTATGTTGAAATTTGACATAAGAGTATTATGTTAAATTTTTTGTTTAGAATTTAGAACTTATATTATATTTTTAATTTCATTTGTTTAGGAGTATTGACGTGATATTTTACATTGCAAGCTATTTTTTTAAGTTAGACTTGATAAATTATCTTTTCATCAAATGTATTATAATTTTATGACATTATATTTATTGTATTAATGTTTTTTGTCAAACGTGCATTTCATGGTGTTCATAGAAATTATGTACT
The DNA here is from genome assembly GCA_029007595.1 of Solanum commersonii. Taxonomy (NCBI): domain Eukaryota; kingdom Viridiplantae; phylum Streptophyta; class Magnoliopsida; order Solanales; family Solanaceae; genus Solanum; species Solanum commersonii. The sequence goes on from JAJTWQ010000008.1 coordinate 6,583,626, forward strand.
TTTAGTTTTTATGATTAATATAATTAAAATATACTAAATTGAAAAATATAAATCAATTATTTTTTATAATATTAGTCAAGAACACATGTTTATTAGTTAATATATTTTCAAAAGACAATATTTTATCTTAAATATTTAATTTATGTTATAAATTCATTGAATAAGTGGATTGTCTATTGAGTCAATACATGAGCAACTATTCATATTCCCTAGGCTCTATGAACCTTTTTGGATAAGAATGTATCTATTTATTATGACACTTAATATGATGAATTTTGGAGTGACTTCTCAACCTATAAATAGGGTTGTTCTTTCACCATTGTAAAGACAACATGAGAGACAAGAAGATATTTGAATAAGATGTTCTCTATATTCCACTCCCCATATCTTTTGTCTATATTGTTTGCAGTATATTACTTATATTTTACAAAACGTTATCAGCATGAGACTCTAGCCGATTGAGATTGAGTTTTAGTTTTTCTTTAACTCATGTTCTAGTTGATCTCGTTATGAGAATCAAGAGGGAAAAATGATAACTACTGCAATTAAGGTATTGTATGCATAAAATCAGGTATGTATTTTCTAAAATCTTTTTATGATTTAGAATACATTAGTGTTCGGCCACTAATATTAACCAGGAACCAAAGACATATACTACTATTGGTTGAATATGACATGCTATACAAAATTTCTTATATGGAAGAAGGTATAACGTTTTAATAGCATGAGTTTGAAAGACTCAAAGGGGGAGTCATGTTGTACTTCGGTCTATTATACTGTTGGTTGAGGGTAAGACGATAGATTCATGTTCTATTGCACCAAGAGGGTAAGACATCAAATTGAGTTTTGATGCACTATGATGATAAGGATTGGGTTCAAGTCCCATAAAATTGTGGCCTAACAAGCCTTATATGGATAAGACATTGAGTTTGAGTCCCAATGTGCCATAATGATGATATAATGATTACTAAGACTTTGATGAAAAGTCATGAAATTCGTCTCATTGAATTTGCTCCTTCCCTAATGCGAATGTGGTAGCAGTACTGATAAGTTTGAAATATGCCCAATTGCTCCATTCTGTCATATGAATGTGGTAGTAGTGAATCATAAGTCTGAAAGATGACTAGTGATTGAATGTATGAATAAGGGCGTTGATGGATAGAATTATAATAGTCATTATTGTGGTAATTATAAAAGGAAGAACATTATGGGTTCTTCAAATAGTCCTTCAAAATGTGAAGGTAATTTTTATCATCATAATGGTATGAAAGGTCATTGGACTCATGGTCGTTGTGCGACCTAATAATTTGAAAATTTTATAAAAATTCTCCATCAAAAGAAAGGAAGATAAAGTGGTGGTACACTTGACCTTAGGAAGATAAAGTGGTGGTACACTTGACCTTTCAAAGTGATGTTGAGGTAGGTCATGCAAAAAATGATGAATTTCAAAGGCATGACAATGTGCTTATAATGAAAATTTATGAAGCACATGCATATAAATGATTAGTCCATTCCTTGTAGAGAATGTGACTTGTGATAAGTATCGTGCATGCTCGACCATTCTGAAAGAGAATGAGTCAAGATGTGATAAAATCACTATGGGTTGGATAAAAGTCACAACTCACCTTTATAGGAGGTTTGAGAAAAATAAAGATCAGTTGGCATGACCGGTTGGCCATTCCAGTCCAATGTGATGTAAAAGTAATTGAGAATTCACGTGGCTTATATGATGAAGAAATAAAAGATTCTTCAAGAATTATCTTATGTTGCTTGTTCTCATGATAAAATAATCATTGTATCATTATACCAGTTAAGGTTGGAATTGTATTTCCTGATTTAGAACATATAAAAAAGTGAATATGAGCCCGTTCTTATGTCATGTGGACTGTTTGCAACTTATATGATAGTTGCATTTATGGGATGGTCACATGTGCTTTGTTGTCAACTTACAAGTTGGTTTTTGTAAGGTTGTTTGCTCAAATTGTTAAATTAAGTGCATGGTTCCAAATTATGAAATTATATTGATAATGTTGGTTGGTTTAGCAAAAATTGTATGCCTCCAATTACAGCTAAGTTATGACTATGAGAACAAAACTCCAAAATAATTTTTGTATGAAATGTGTTTATTTAACATGTATGCATCAAGCCAACACTATTTCCCCATCATAATTGGTTCAGGGTCAGGAACCAAATAATTTCCATCTAAAGTAATGTTAGAAAATCTAACATTAGGGGGAGAGATAATTGACAGTTGAAAATTATGAGATGAATTATCCAAATCTTCGTTAAAAAATGTGAACTTGAAGTTCAAGAGATATTTCATTTGTATAATGTTGCAAATTAATTGCTAGATAAATTTGTTGACCCTATGTTATAATTCAGTTGCAAATGCTCAAATGAGAAGTCCTTAAAGGGCATAGTCTATGGTACGCCTGAAGCGTGATAGACCAATCGGTTCTTAATGAAAAACCTCTTAAGGAAGGAGAGGAGCAAATGATCAAGATGGTCATGATAATGAGGCAAGTGCTTTAAAAGGAGCATGATGACATAACATTCCATAAAATCTTGTCAAAGGTTCGGGTACCTGAAATAACAAAATATGAAGAGATCTCGATAAGTTATGTCGTATTGGAATCGAGTCAAAAGATCGTTGATGGTGTCTTTGATATGAAGTAACGCTCAATGCTACAGATGATGACGAGGATCTTGAATTCAAATCTGTCATATAATGTGGACAGATAAATGATTGGCCAAATGAAATGCACAACATAAGTATATTATGTTTCACTTTGAAAAGTGATGTTTTGGACTTATAGTCCAAGGATCAAGATATAATGTCAGTGGGGTACAAATAAATTATTGTGCGGAAGTATAACTGTAAGATATAAAGTACGATTTGTGCCTTGGGGCATAAAGGGTTTTTGCAAAAGTCCCGACATTATTAAATGGAGATATATTCTCCTGTGGTGGATGAAATGAAGTTTGTTTTAGTCTGGCAATAGATGAAATACTTGAATATGTGTAATGAATGATTTTCATGTCTAGCTATACGATGAATGTTATATGAAAATCCATGAAAGATTTAAAGCAATTCCATTGAGTACCCTAATGGTTGTGAGATTGCTTAACATAAAGAAAGATCAATTTCAATCTCATGAAAATGATTGAAAAATATCATGTATTAGTGCAAATGGTGCACATACAGATTATTGATTATGCAGATGCCGAAAACTTTGTGGTTTTTCCTTGAAAAGAGATATTCCAGCCACCATGTATGAAGATAATGATGCATGTATAGCTCGATTGAAGGAATGATACATCAAATGAGACTGGACAAAATACATTTCACCAAAGTTTTTCTTCACACATGATCTTCAACAAAATGGTGAGATAGAAGTTCAAAAGATTTGTTCAAGTGATAATCTTACAGATTTATTCACTAAGGCATTACCAACATCAACATTTGAGAAGTTGAGATGTAAGATTCGAATGTGTTATCTCCGAGATATCAAGTAAAGCTTTCATCAGGGGGAGTGTAATACACGTTGTACTCTTTTCCTTAACCATGATTTTGTCCCAATTGGGTTTTCCTGGTAAAGTTTTTAATGAGGCAACACTCAAAGCGTATTATGAGATATGTGTACTCTTTTTCCGTCACTAGGCTTTTCCCATTGGTTTTTCCTAGTAAGATTTTAACGAAACACATTATCAATGGACATCCAAGGGGAGTGTTATAAATTCATTGAATGAGTGGATTGTCCATTGAGTTAATACATGAACAACTATTCATATTCCCTAGATTCTATGAACCTTTTGGATAAAAATGTATCTATTTATCACGACACTTAATATGATGACTTTTGGAGTGACTTCTCAACCTACAAATAGGAATTTTTCACAATTGTAAAGACAATGAGAGACAAAAAGATATTTGAATAAGATGATCTCTACATTCTACTCCCCATATATATATCTTGTCTATATTATTTGTAGTATATTGCTTATATTGTACAACAATTTATCATTTATAAAGATCATTATTTGTCTAATATAAAATTTTAATTTTAAATAATTTTTTTTAAAAAAATAATCAATATAACCTTATGAATTATGATTACAACTTGTGCAATCAAACAATACACTTGTAATTACACTGTAATTATATTGTGGTAAACAAACATGTCAGCGTAATTATGTGTAATTACTTGACTGATAATTACTATATAGTAATTACACCAATTTCAATTACCTGATGACCTTTCAAACAGTAATCTTATGATTATAATGTGCTAAACAAATGTGTGTCACTGTAATTACTAAGCTGTTAGGAGAAAATGTGTATATTTATTGAAAGAAGAGGGGAGGTTTCGTAAATAATTTTCACCTTTTCGTTGGTGAAATGGAGTGTCAGAAGTATGCGTGGGGAAGTGGAAAAGAGCAATCGATTTCATTCCCCTAAAATTCAATTAAGTTTTGATGAGTGAATTTTCAAAATTCCCTCCTCCAAGTTCCAACTCCAGCCTCTAGGGTTTTTGTTGCCATGAAGCGCGACTATTACGAGATTTCCGACGATGAATGGCCGGAAGACAATTCCTTCAATCCTTCTCGCGTCCTCAAACACAAGCCTTCTGCTCCACCTCCTCCTATCGAGTCCTTCGCATACTCCAACAGCACCATTCAAAATACCTCAAAATCCTCCAATTTCATCCAAGTTTTAGATAGTTCCTCCGAAGAAATCGGACTTGGAAATGCCTCTGAGAATTTGGAGGACGATGATGCTGAAATTGAATCCACTATCAACCAGACCAACTGCCGTGCCCGCCGAAGATTTGTGGTGGATGATGAAGAGGAAGGATTTAACTCAAATGAAGAGGAGGAGGAGGAGGAGGAATTTGAGCTTTCCGACAACCAGGAGAGTGAAAAGGAGGAGGAGGATGTTGTAGGAAAGGCATTGCAAAAGTGTGGGAAAATATCTATGGAGCTTAAGAGAGAGCTTTTTGGTACTGCAGCTGCAAAATGTGATTCCTTTGTTGAAGTGGAGGAGGCTTCGTCACTAAGAATTGTCACTCAGGTATGATATTTGAACTAGTGCATAACACTTCTAGTTTTGCGTTTTACTATTGTAAAATGCTGTATTTTTGTCTCTCATTGAAACCTTTTTCTTTCAAGGATGATATAGACCTGGCATGTGGAGAAGAAGATTCGGATTTTAAGCCAATACTAAAACCTTACCAGCTCGTTGGAGTCAATTTCCTCCTTTTGTTGTATAGAAAGAAAATCGGGGGAGGTACTTCTTTATTGTAATTTTTTTATTTGGTATATTTGTAGCGTGGAACTGTTGTGTGAGTGCATGATGATTTCTCAGTCAAGTTTTTAGGTGCTACTGAAGTTAAACTTTTAAGAGTTTTTCTACCTAGCGTAGGTCATTGTGTTTTTTGATGACAGGTTATTGCCAAATGTTTGTCTGAGTTCCTTGAATAATTGATAATAACACAATTAGCTTGCAACCTCAGTTAACATTTTCCTGTCATTGAACGAATATTCTTATCATCAAAATTCAAAATACATATAATCTGTTTAATTGAGGTAATCATTGATAATCTTTAACAGTTCTCATTTTGTTCTTAAAGCTTGGGAACCTCAAATTTTGGGGGTGATATTGATGTCTATGTTGATTGGAAATAAACAAGAGTAACTCTGATATTATCAACCACAAGTTTAGTAACTGTATGGACATCATACTTGTCTAGTTTATATATCTGAAGAGTGCCTCTTCCCCCTTTCCCCCATGGGGCATACCACCTACCTCAGGGGAGAAAGAGAAAAATCCACTGAATTTTTGGTCATTTCTAAAAAGTTCAATTAACCTGGCTAATAGAGGATGGTATGAAGTAGTGAAGAAAGGTTCAAGTACTTCATTCTTTTAGTGTCTTGGAATTAGTCATACAAAGTGATTAAATTGAGATGCTAGATGTCTTTTTATTATCTTTAGATAATGTACCATTACTGAGATCAAATTTCCTTCCAACTTGTATTTACTAAGGGATTGTTTAATTGGCCACAAAAACAAAAATAATTCTAGATAATATTCCGCATAAGTAATTCATTATTTGGTTATTCTAGAATAACGAATGTAGTGTTTGTTTGACGGTATTAAACTTCACATAGCTAATGCAATATTTTGTTGGTTGTATTAAACTCAGTGTATCTAATGCCTGAACTAGTTATATCTGAATACATGTTACATTATGTGGGATAAAATATAGAGTTGGAAGTGTATTAGCAATACATGAATGATAGTATTTAAAGGCAAAGATGACATTAAAGTAGGCAATTTGTGCTACCCTCTACCTGAAGTGATAGCTTTTAGCTAGTTTAGTGGGTAAGATAGGTGCGCTTCAATTCATGCAAGAATGGTATGGTAGTGGTCCATTGGCAAGCTCAGAGCTTTGGTCTAGTGGTAAGAGACAATGTTATTAAAAGCAAAGCACAAACAAACTCTAAGATCCGTTGGGGATTTAAGCCACATCTACAAATTAAGCATGAGTTTTAATGAAAAAAGGCGCAATGGGAGAAAAAAAACTTATATATATGTTTAGTCCAAGATTAATTATGATAAGCATCAATGATGTAGGGGTGATAATGGTGTCTATGTTAATTGAAAATAAACCAGAATAACTCTGATATTTTTAACCACAAGTTTAGTAACTGTATTGACATCATACTTGTCTCATATATATATATATATAAATATAATATTTATATTTATATATCAAAAAATTGTCTCTCCCCCCTTTCTCCCATGGGGCCTGCCACCTACCTTGTAGGAAAAAAAGAGAAAATCAACTGAAGTTTTGGTTGTTGCTTCTAAGTTCAATTGACCTGCTAATAGAGGATGGTATGAAGTATTGAAGAAAGGTTCAAATACTTCATTCTTTTAGTGTCTTGGAATTGGTTGTACAAAGTGATAAAGCTAAGATGCTACATGTCTTTTTTTTTTTAATCTTTAGACGATGTACCATTCTCTAGATCAAATTTCCTTCCAGCTTGATATTTACAAAGGGGTTGTTTGATTGGCTGCAAAAACAAAAATAATTCTAGATAAAATTCCACATAAGTAATACTCTTGTCATAATTTTTATGACACACTTTCCTTTATATCTCAAAAAGAATGACACATTTTTCTATTTAGTAATAGTTTAACTTTAAATGTCTGTGTTACTCGTAATGAAATGATTTTTAGTCACACAAACATCTATTACTTATTTTAGATCACAAATTTTGAAAGTCTTTTTTTTTTCTTCACTTTTTTAATTCGGTGTCTAGTCAAATTGCTTCATATAATGGAGGGTGTACAATATTTGGTTGGTCCATTAATAACTAATGTAGTGTTCGATTGATGTATTAAACTTCACATAGCTAATGCAATATTTTGTTGGTTGTATAAAACTCATTGTTTCGAATGCATGTACATGTTATATTTTAACACATGTTAAAATATGTAGAATAAAACATAGAGTAAGAAGTGTAATAGCAATTCATGAATAAGAGTGTTTTTTGAAGGCAAAAAACTATTAATGTAGGCATTATATTCAACCCTCTACCTGAAGTGATAGCTTTTAGCTAGTTCAGTGAATAAGTATCATCATCAAAAAAGCTAGTTCAGTGAATAAGATGGATGCACTCCAACTCATGGAAGAATGGGACGACAGTGGTTCATTGGCAAGCTCAGAGCTTTGGTATAGTGGTAAGAGACAATGTTATCAAAAGTAAAGCGCAAACAAGCTCTAAGATGCATTGTGATTTAAGTGCAAAGCACAAATAAAGCGTGGGATTTAATTGAAAAAGGCGCAAAAAGAGAACAAAATACAAATATATTTGTTTAGTCCAAGACTAATAGTTAATGTACGAAAGTATTGGAAAAGAATATTATTGAATTGTGTATCTACATTATTACATTAAGACCCTATTTATAAATACTGCATTAGATTCCTTTTCCAACTAGGACACTACATTACAATCTTTTTTCAACTAGAATTCTATATACTATTTCTATTCCTATTCTTATTCTAAGTGTAATTCTATATACTATTCTTGTTCCTATTCTTATTCTAACACTCTCCCTCAAGCTGGTGCATATAAGTCATATATGTATCTACCTTGTTATAGATGTAATTAATACGAAGATTGGTGAGGCACTTGGTGAAGACGTGTGCAAGATGATCACTCACTGGTCTTCACGAATTTTGTAATAGTATCTCCTGAGAGTATCTTTTCTCTAACAAAGTGATAGTCAATTTCAATGTGCTTAGTCCTCTCATGAAATGCTGGATTTGATGCAGAATGTTGATTAGACCCAAAATGATCAGTTCCACTATGAGTCCTGCCAAACTCCTAAATTATTATGCTGAATTTTTGAAACCAAGCTTGAGAAGACTAATTCTGACCAGAGTGATCAACACAATCGACATACTTCCAAACCAAGCTTGAGAAGACTATTTTAGACCATAAAGTGACTTGTGCAATCAACATACAAGACTACTAAACTCCCCTTGAGCAACAAAATCAGGTGATGGCTCTATATAGACTTATTCATCGAGATCATCTTTGAGAAAAACATTCTAATGCTTAACTGATTTAAAGGCCAATGGAGAACGACAACCATAAATGGAAAAAGGCGGACATATGTTAGTTTAATCATATGATAGAAAGTATCACTGTGATTCAACCCAAATATTTGAGTTTACCCATTTAATGGCACAAGTAAATTTGAAACGGAGAGAATTCTGTTGGCAAATCATTTGCCAGAAACAATGCAACGGTCACGGGAAAGTGCTCGAAATCTGGTATAAAATATATAGATCGTCTCAAAATCAAGAGATTAGTCGATATTGAACAAGAGATTTGTTAGAAAATTGACTGGACAGGTTCATGTATTGACACGATTGATAGAACCCTAGATTTGCCGGGTGTGAGGGATTTGTGATCGGCGACATTTCTTGGGCTTTGGTCGCCGGAGGCTGTTGGACCTTGAGGTGGTGTTGGATTTCGCACAACATTGATAAAAATTGGAACAACGTAAGTCATATTTGAGGAGTCATCGAAAAGATGCACGGAACTACGCAAATCAAATTTGAGGAGTCATAGAAAGATACACGGTGCTATGCAACTAAAATATAAAAAACTTGTTCGGAAAGATGCATTGTGCTACACAAATTAGATAGAGAAAGTCCACTAGAAAAGATGCACGGTGCCATACAAGTTAGATATGACAAAGTAATCATAAAAAAGATGCACGATGCTACACAAATTAGATATGAGAAAGTAGTCACCGGATAGATGTATGGTGCTGCGCAAATTGGATATGAGAAAGTAGTCACTTGAAAGATGCATGGTGCTATGCTAATCAGATATAAAAAAGTAGTCATCAGAAAGATTGCATAGTTTTAAACAAATTAGATCTTAGAAGCCATTACAAAGAAGCATTGTGCTACTTTCTTTGTCCTGGATGCTTCTCAAATTAGTCCTTCTCAGCATGATTATTTTTCATGTATATAGTATTGCTTCAACTTTTGCTAACATAATCATTGGCTAGACGGACGGCTATATGAGTTATAACTGCTCGTTGGCTACGGAAGCACTTTCAATTCTTTATCAGGATCGTAGAAGCTTTGATACCATGTGAGAAAGTATTGGAGAAGAATATTATTGTATTGTATATCTACATTATTACATTGAGACCCTTTTTATAGACACTACATTAGGCTCCTTTTCCAACTAGGACACTATATACAATCCTTTTCCAAGTAGGATTCTATATACTATTTCTATTCTAAGTGGAATTATATATATATATATATATATATATATATATATATATATATATATATAGGTTATTTATGTGTAAATAGCCCCTTTGAGAATCAAGGATATAGGTGGAGCAAATTCTGAATTTTACAAACAAAATAAAAATAAAAATTGTAGCTTGTAGACCATCCTTAAGTTCTTTCTTTTTCCATTGTTGTTGAAACTTCTGATTTGCAACCAGTGGCGGAGTCACATTAGCTCAAAGGGTGGTCAATATAATATGTATAATATGTATACATCTATATACATATACATATATATGTATACATCTATATATAATATGTATAATATGTATACATATATATGTATATGTATATAGATACATCTATCTATCTATCTATCTATCTATCTATATATATATATATATGTGTGTGTGTGTGTGTGTGTGTGTATATATGTATATATATATTCTTGTTCCTATTCCTATTCTATAAGCATGAATGACAAATATATGAACAAAGAAATTGATTTTTCTTAATGATTAAGTGAAATATCAATTTTTTAGTGTTGCTTCTTCAAAACAGGCTCATCGACAAGGAAAAGTATGCCTTAAAACCTTGATGATGACATTGAACTGCACATAAAGTGAGGCAAACCGCTCCACATGTTTTGAACCTAGCTTCAGAATATAGGTGTGCCTTTGATTATACTAGTAAGAGGGCAGTACGTGATGTGTGGGTCCACTATCCATCAAGTTTCGAACCATACACCACTAGCCCTCTGTAGTTTATCAGTTATCTAAAAACCAAAAGTAGGCAATCTCTGAATGACAACCTCTGTATTGTTTCTGACCATATGACAATCCCTTAATTGTTATTCACTTCATAACAATCTTCTCAGTATTAGTCCTCACACAAGTGATCCCTGTATTATAATCTCTGCATAATTGGTTGATGGATCGAGATCGTAAGTGTTCCTCAATATCTAAGTAATAAGTTAAAGCTTAAAGTACATTATTCCATTCAGTTTTAAGTTATTCATACAAAATAACAAGATTGTTGCTACTCCATGTTTTTTATACTGAGTCTGATCTGTTTTATATGCATTAAAAGTACTTCCCAAAGGTTTACAGGGAAACTACTCGTTTCCTATGCTGGTTTACAAGGGAAATTCATATCACCTAAATAGCCTTTATATTTTTCATGAACATGTTTCTAGCGTATAGCTAATAGTCATGACCAGCATTTTGTTTGCCTGTACATATATAGACATAAAGCCTGATGTTTCTGACCAAGATATGCTACCAATAATCAAATTATAGCTTGGCAAATGTACATACATGCATCCCTGTTGTGGGGTCTTGTACTTCAACTTTAAACTTTTTGGGGCTGGTTTGTGCAGCTATACTGGCTGATGAAATGGGTCTTGGTAAGACCATTCAGGTATGCACAGTTCTAGCTTTTTATTTCTCTGATTGATGCAGATTATTTCTTTTATTTTGACGTTAAGTGATAGGTAATGATGGATTTATTCTTCATTATTAGGCAATCACATACTTAACATTGCTGAAGCATTTGGAAGATGATCCTGGTCCTCATTTAATTGTTTGTCCTGCCTCTGTTTTGGAGAACTGGGAAAGAGAGCTAAAAAAGTGGTGTCCGGCATTTACTGTGATCCAATATCATGGTTCTGCACGATCAGCTTACTCAAAAGACTTGAGTTCTCTTGCTAGGACTGGACAGCCACCTCCATTTAACGTTATCCTAGTGTGCTACTCGCTTTTTGAACGACACAGGTTTGCACATCATTTTATGACCTTCAATTTGCATTGAAGTGGAATGTACCATCCAATTGTCTGTGGTTATGGTATTTTCTAGTCATTTATCACTGTAAGGTGTTTTAGATTTCATATTTTTCCTTCAGAATGAAACCTCTGCTATATGCCTCTGAAAGAACTGCTAGAAGAAATGCATTCAAGTAGCCCCAGAATTATTATTTTTTTGAGAAGGAAAAAAAAAACATCAGTGACTGAAGATTAGATTTTATATTCCCAAGTTGGTCAACTTGCAAAGGCTAGTTGGATTAATGGTCTATGCATCTCAATTTTTATCAGTGGAGGCAAATCCATTGTTAAGAGCCTCTGTTTTGTTTGCTGAAAATCAAATCTCAGTGTCCTATTCCTGAAGATACTCTACTGCTGTTCTTTCCATTGTAGAACCTCTCAATTTTGAATTTCATCATTTGAAGGTGAAAATTGAGGCAATGGGAAAAGCAAGTCTTTGCCATTTCTTGGAAATCTTTTTTTTATTGAAAATTAAGGCAACAGAAGAATGATGTTGTTGCATGTCAAATTATCTCAAGGCCAAAGATGACAGTTTCATTGTATTTTACTACTAAATATAAGAGTCTAGAAGCAGGTGACATGCCTACTTGCTGATGCATTGGCGATTTTGGTATTTCTGATTTTTTTTGGTTTAAAGATGTTGTATTCAGTTGTCTTGTGTGTACTTTCTCTTTCTTGGACAATAAAGTGCATAAGTGACTTTGCTGAAAAGGTGGGTCCTCACTTGGATTTCTACACTATGCGCTTCATTTGCAGGCTTTTTGAATGACTCATCAAAAAAGTGGGATCCCTTTTAAGTTTTTATGTGACAGTTGCAGCTTTTTCTTGTCTCTCTCATTGGTTTTTTTGTAGTATATCCTACAATAATAGCTTCGATGTGTCTCTGTAGTTGGTGTTAATGTTAAATAGATAGAGATATATTGGTAAAGGATCCTTTTTCTTCAAAATTACGTTTTTAGTTTGAAATCAATATTTTATTATCAAGCTTCATTTTTTAAAAGTTACAATTGATCAAATTTTGTGATAAATAAGGAGTAATATCTTAAGATACAAGTATGACTAAGTAACGCCACTAACTGCAATTTTGTGGTCAAATTAGTTAAATATACTTACAATTGATGAAATGAATTATGCATGATCTTTAATTTCTAAAAAGAAACTAAGATAGGTATTACGTTGTCAAAAAGGCATTTTTCTATGTATTAAGTTAATTATGAAGCATCAAAATTGCCAAAATGATTTTATAGTACATACATGATTATTATATTTCAAGCAAAATAAGGATAGAAAGAGTATTTTATACCACATCTATGTCCATGTTATATGACACAATAGACATATATTTACCATATATATGAGACATTATGATTTCTAATAATACCTAGAGTTTGAACTGCATATTTCAAACTTTATAAATATCTTTTGGAATATGAGCCATGTTAATACTAACTCTAAGAACATTTCTGGAGGCTCTGTTTTTCAAGTTGTGCATATATGTGATGTTTTTAAGATTGCACGTTTTAATCTAGGGGTATATGATAGTTTAAATGATGTTTTCAGATTTTAAAAAGTAATTAAAGTTCAATTAGTTTTGAAATGTTAGTTAAGGTTTGTTTAGCAGTTAAAAAAGTGACTAGTAACATATTTCTTTCAAAACAGAAGCAAGGTCACATAAATCTGAAACAAAAAAAGATACACTATATCATAAGTTGTTGAACCCCTGCTGTCAAAACTTCTATCTTTTCACATGTTACTTTATAAAAAGCGTCATAAAATATGTTGAAAGATTCTTATAATTGGATAGAAATAAATTTATTAACATATGTTGGGCCCGTGCTAACATGAGCTCCGGTATCTAGTCTTAGTGTATGAGCTCACTTTTTGGATTCCCTGTATATACTTGCACTTTAGTCTTAAGTGGGGTGTTAATCTATTTAAAAGTTTTCCATTCAATCTAATTTGATTTCTTATTTTCTAGTATATGTTTGATTATGATCTTTACTTAAGAAGACGGAATTTGCTTTCCAAGTGGTTCAAACTTGAAAACGATTTCTTAATATAGAAAAAATCTTTAAACTTTCATATTTGTTGAAAAGAAGTCTTTAAACGTTCAATTTTGAATCAAGCCTAGCTCTGCTTTGAGAGCTTTTTTTTTCTTTTTCTTTTTTTTATGAGCCGAGGGTCTAGTTGAAACAACCTCTCTACCCCACAAAGGTAAGGGTAAGTTCTGCATACATCCTATCCTCCCCTGACCCCACTTGTGGGCTTACACTGGGTTTGTTGTTGTTTCAAATGAAGCATAGCTAGTATGTACATATCTTTGTCATTGAGGCTTAGACCTGTGTCTCAATCTTGCAGTGCACAGCAAAAAGATGACCGCAAAATTCTGAAGCGCTGGCGTTGGAGCTGTGTGCTAATGGATGAGGCTCATGCTTTAAAGGATAAAGGCAGCTATAGGTGGAAAAACTTAATGTCTGTTGCACGTAATGCCAACCAGCGATTAATGCTCACTGGCACACCACTACAAAATGATTTGCATGTATGATAGCCGTCAACTCTTTTGTTTTAAACTGCTAAAGGATTTGTCGTTTATAATGCATTTGTACTTCTTATATGTATGTTATCATATGTCAGAATTAATGTTTGTTAGGGACATTCTTTAATGTGAGTTAGAGCCTGTTTGGATTGGCTTTTGGCTTTTGACTTATAAGCCAAAAGCAATAAGTTAGAAATTCTAGTTAGTGGTGTTACTTAGTCATACTTGTATCTTAACAATTATATATTTTTTCCCCATCTTTTCTCATTTTGCCATGTATGGATGTGATGAAAAAACTGTCAATATTTAAGTCTGACGAGACATTTTAGCTCTATTACACTTGATTTCCTGAGTAGATTCTATTGGTGATGAGTGCTCATTCTCTATTCTCTTTTTTTGTGGATAGTAGGATAAGTCATTCTAAATTTAGGGTTTTGAAGTTTTTATCAACCACATAGTTGAAACTCAGATTACTTGGCTTCTCAAACAACTTTTAATTTCGATTGTTGGGTAGCCTGATATTTTTGTTGCATGGCTTCTCAGCAGTACAAGTGAGTATTTTTATTGCATGGCTTCTCAGTAAGTACGATTAAGTATTTCTATTGCATGGCTTCTCAGTAAGTACAACTAAGTATTTTTATTGCATGGCAGTATGTAAAATTTCATGTGTTTGCTGTACATTTCTCAGTAAGTACAAGTACCTTTGGCATATATACATATATATATATATATATATATATATATATATATATATATATTTAAAAATATCTTTTCTTTGCTATTTTATTTGTAATGTTTCTTTTGTGCCATATCTGCTGCTTTGGCCGCTGTTTTCACAATTAGTGCTTATCTTTATGTTTGATTATGTGTTGTTCAGTTAGTGGTTTTCTATTGCAGGAACTTTGGTCAATTTTGGAGTTTATGATGCCTGATCTATTTGAAACAGGAGATGTTGACTTGAAAAAACTATTGAATGCAGAAGATAAAGAGTTAATTGCTCGAATAAAGTCCATTCTTGGACCTTTCATTTTGAGAAGATTAAAATCGGATGTGATGAAACAACTGGTACCAAAAATACAGATGGTATGTATTTTGTTCATTCCTTGTTTTCTTTTTTCCTTTATGGTAGCTTTTCCATCTTTGGTCTATTCATGTTTAGACTTCGCTATTCATGGGTTTGCCTGTAATCACTACAACTTTTACATGTTCGATTCAGTATATGAGAGTAAAGAACTTTCTGCTGCAGGTTCGTTATGTTGGCATGGAGAAACAACAAGAAGATGCATATAAAGAAGCAATTGAAAGCTACCGTGCTGCATCTCTAGCTCGTGTTTCAAAGGAACCTGTTAGTTTGAATAATGCTGCTGGTGTCTTTTCGAGACGACAAATTTCCAATTATTTTCTTGAATTCCGCAAGGTGCTGAAGCTTCGTGATCCACCTGAATTATTATTGTCAAAACTCCTGATTTTTGACCAATGATGCTATGGTTTCTTCAGATTGCAAACCATCCTCTGCTTGTGAGGCGTATTTATACAGATGATGATGTTGTTCGAATTGCTAGAGTTATGCATCCCAAAGGTGTCTTTGGTTTTGAATGTACAGTGGACAGAGTAATTGAAGAGCTGAAGAGCTATAATGATTTCTCCATCCACAAGGTATACTTTCTTTTATTTCACTCATTTTTCTTCTTACAAACGTATCTGCTTGCATGCATTAGGTTAATCATGGCTTCTTCCACACTCCCCCATTCCAATTTGTTTGTCATAGTTTGGCTCAACACGAAGTTTATGAAAGAAATTAGAACTTTTAAAGCTCGTGTTCTTAAACATGTGATACCCTTGAACCTTGACCTTTACACCTAGGCTCAAGCAAATTTCCTGGGTCAAATTAAATACGTTGAACGGTTCAAACCTTAGCCCGAAAGTGTGGGGCTTTACAATTATTGAGCTCTTTATTCCTTAGTTATTCTGGATGATCACTTGGATTTGTATTTTTCTATTATTTGCAGCTTTTACTTTATTATGGCGATAATAATAAGGGAGTGCTGTCAGATGAACGTGTTATGATTTCAGCTAAATGTCAGGTTAAATTCACAGGCCTTCTGATTTCTTGTAGTCATTTTAAGTTCTACTGTATTTGCTCAAAATAGTTCAAGTGCTCAATGTGCAGGAATTAGCCAAACTTCTCCCTTCATTAAAGCTTTCTGGTCATCGAGTGCTTATTTTTAGCCAGTGGACATCAATGCTTGACATCCTGGAGTGGACCCTAGATGTTATTGGTGTTACATACAGGCGCCTGGATGGAAGGTATTAACATGTTACTTTTTCTTATCTGATCCTTCTTTGGTGCCTAGCCTTTTGAGTGATTCTTCTAAGTTCTAGCGCATGCTGTTTCACAGCTATCTCATCCTCAATGACACATTAGATGTTTGTCTTGAGGAAGAAATAACTTATAATGGAGTAATGGACCCAGTGGTGTACACAATATTTTGCTAGCAGTCTCCATATTTAAAGAAGAAAACAAATAAACTAATTAATATAATACCATATATTTTCCCTTAAGTTTGTTGGGACGGGCTTTGGCTTACTGGTTTAATTGAAATTTTTATTTCCGAGGGAGGTCAGGTGTTCAATCCTTTACAATCTCCATACTTGCTAACAAAAAAGGCTCCAAAATTTGCCAAAAAAAATTGATGCAGCAGAGGATAGAACTGTCCTCAAGAAGGGCATTCAGGCACTTGACTAATAGAACTGGAAAGTTTTTATGGCAACCAGGGTCATCATTCCTTATATATACTTTACGTTTTGTGTATTATTTATCTACCTAGTTATTAAAAATTTAGGAGGAAGTGGTGTTACGTGACACCGCTTGGTATAACGTGGATAAGCTTCTGCGTGGGACCAGGTAAATGAGTTGCTTCTATAATCAGTATCCATCATTTCAATTTGTTGACGGAGACTGGAAGGATATTGTGTGCTTGAGTGGCAGCTGATTGATACTCCTACTGAGCAAAATTATTGTCTCCAAGAACTTTCTAATCAAGTTCTTACTGATAAAGAGAGATATTAAAGGCTGATTGGACGGAAACCAAAATAGAATCAAAATGCTCCCAGGCACCTGTCCCGAGGTAACTCTCTCCCCTACTTCCTAGGGGGGGAGGGTCTCTCTTTCCGGCACTCTCTCACTGGAACCTTCATTTCCATTCCTTTCCTTTCATTACCTTTCTTAACTATTACCTTACGTGATAGTTTTCCGAGATTCAGATCCTTCTTTCAGACTTTGCAATGGGTGACAATAGGATTTATTTCAATGCTGGTTTTAAGTCTTTCGACATCACTAAATGGAGCACTGGCAGCTCTGTGTGGTTCGAATGGGTTGAGAGGAGTAGAAAGATGATGAGGAGATCTTCCATGAGCAGCAAAACCATGGAATGGATCTGCTTCACTCTCAGAGAAGCTTCCAGCGATCAGAAGAAAACAATCAGAAGATGGAAAACTGCAGAAAGAGAGGCAGAGCATTTCTGTACTAGGAAACATAATGAACATGGAAGATTTATAAGTATCATTTCCATCAATAATGGGGGTAGGTCCATACTGGTCATCCCAGAATTAGCCTTGAATGCGGGATGGCACGATATAGCATTTAAAATTGAAAGGTTCATTAAATGCTCTAAAAGAATGGAAGTGCCAGGACCTCCTAGAATAACCAAAGCCAACTACCCTTATGCAAAAGCAGTTAAGGATAGTAAATGGCAATCAGAGACTATAAAGGAGGCAGAGATTACAAATAATGCTAGCATTATTGAAGCCTCACACATGCTGAAGACCAAGAGAATGGGCTTCTAGAACGATGCCTAGTAGGTCATCTGGAAGGACGGATGAAGGAAAAGCCAACTTTGCCTGAGATAAGAAGATGGTCGTCAACACTCTGGAAAAAGGCATTTGGAGTTAACATCTATGAAATATATGGAGGTATGTTTCTGTTCGAGTTCCCTAACATAAACATGGCAGAACAAACCCTCCAAGGGCAGTGGAACTGGAAGAATCACAGATTCAATCTAGAATGGTGGAATTCGATGGTGGGTTGTCTCCCCAATAATACTTTGAAGATGGAAACATGGATCAGAGTTGTTGGAATCCCCCTTCATCTCTGGTCGGGGAGAGTATTTCAAGAAATCGGAAACTTATGCGGAGGTTGGGTGGCCTCTGAGGAGGAAACAGAAGTAAGAAATCATATGAAGTGGGCAAGAATTTTAGTTGCAAATGATGGAAGAAACATTCCCAAAGAAGTTTCAATCTCCAGAAATGGAGTAATATTCCACTTTCCGATATGGGTTGAGTGCCAAGTCAAAGTAGAGTTACAACCGGAATCTTTGCAAACTGAAAATAGAGTCATCGGAGAAGATAGAGCACATAAATACCCAGTACATGCCTTTACACAGCAGTCTGGAGGTGGTAAAGGTTGTGGTAAAGTCAGTAGTAAAGCCTGTGGAAAAGTACAATCCCATCAATTTAGGGATTTTACATCAGAGGAACAAGTGGATACAGCTGTAAAAGGAAGAGAGGGGGGGCCACACGTGGGACTAGGGCTGGCAAGGGGACGGGGACTGTGGGACGGGACGGGGGACGCCTAAGCCGGGATTTGGCCGGGACCGGGATTGGCGGGACAAAAATACGTCCCATCCTGTCCCACTATATATACGGGATGGGACGGGATTTGGCGGGACAGGACATGGGATTTTTTTTTTTTATATGTTTATTTGTATTGAAATTATATGTTATTGAATAACATTTTTAGTTTATTTGGTTTTCAACAACATTTTTAGCTAAATAAAAAATGCTTAAGTTTTCAAATTTCAAATTTCAAGTTTCAAGTTTCAAATTTCAAATTTGTATTTTAAATATTTTAAAGTAATTTAAACTTGAAATTTCAAATGCCAAATTTCAATTTTTAAATTAAGTATTTTAAAGTTAGTTTAGTATTTATGTAAATATGTATGTATAAATTAATTAGAACTTAGAAGTTACAATTTACAAATATTAGTGGAGTAACTAATCTACGCAGCCATCTTCTAGGAAGGGTGCTGTTTAAATAAGTTCTCATATGTAAAACTAATTTTTGTTACAAATATTAGAGTAACTAATTTACGCAGCCATCTTCTAGGAAGAGTTTTGTTTCAATTAGTTCTCGTATGTAATCTAATATTTGTATTCTCCTTTAAAATTCAATTCTAATTGTCGTATCGTATCGACGGTAACATCCTTCAGTGTTGGCAAACTTGCTAGAAACTCGTGTGACTCTAATTCATCGTCACTAGATCCAATTACCGCATTAATCCAAGCTTCTTGTTTGAAACTTAACTTTGGCAAATTATAATTCCTCCTCTCGGCGTTGACCCAGTCTCTAAATAAAACTGATGTTTCCAAACTTTCTTTTGCCAATGAATGTCTATGATCGTCAAGTTGAAACCTTGCCGCACTAAAAGCAGCCTCCGATGCAACTAATGAAGCTTGAATAGCTAGAACATCACGAACCATTTTGCTCAAAATTGGAAATGCAACGCTCCGCCTCCTCCACCATGCTAATATTTCTACATTGCCATCGTCGTCGTCCACTGTTTCTAAAGATTGATTAAGATATTCTTCAAAATCATCACGGTTAGTAGAATCAAGACCAAGAAAACCTCGCATAAAACTATTAATTCGATCTTTACTCTGAGGATTAGAAGTTTGACCAACTTCTCCTTGAGTATTTCCTATAGTTCTATATTTTTCATACAAAATTTTTGCTTCTACTTTAATGCTATACTTACACATTTCACAAGTTGGAATTTCTTTCGGTAAAATTTCTAAAGTATCATAAAAAGTTTCAACAAGTCCCTGCACACCTCATAATTTATATTGAGGGTTAAGTAAAGTAACAGTTAAATAAATTTGAGGAATAGGAAAAAAATATTTTTAAAATTTTTCAATTATACCTTCAATTGCAACTCTAAATTTTTCAATTTTTTTGTATTAAGAAAACTGAATTGTAATAGCACAAATATTTATTAATACTAATGACATAGTAGGATAATAAATTCCAGAAAACGTGGTTGTAGCATCATAAAAAAGTCTTAAAAATTCTAATAGTTCATTAGTTTCTTCCCAATCTTCTTCACAAATTCTATCTAATGGGTTAGCATTATGAGCATTAAACACCATTAGTATGGGTCCTTATATTCGTAAGCAACTGAAAGCATTTCGTAAAAAGAATTCCACCCTGTTTTAATGTCTTGGAATTTTTCTTGGTGGCAAATCACATAGTACACAACGCTCATTAAATTCTTTAATTCTAGAAGCTCTATGAGCATAAAAAATCCAGGCAACAGCATATTCAATTTTCATACAACCACAATCAAATAATGAAATACCATCTTGTACAACTAAATTTAATACATGTGCAACACATCTAACATAAAAAACATTAACATCAATTGGACATAATTTAGTTTTTAACATACTAGTAGCGTTTATATTATTAGTTGCATTATCTAATGCGATAGACATTACTTTATTTATAAGCATGTAATAATCTAAAACACTCAAAATATTTGAAGCTAAATATGCACTAGTTTTTTTCTCTACACATTCTTTATAACTAAAGATTATTTTTTGCAAATTCCAGTTATGATCAATCCAATCCAATGTGCTGTAATAGTTAAATAATCATGTCCATTAACACTACGACCCATTTTCGAAGTTATAAACACTCTACAATCTAATATGCTAAACAAACAACGAAGATATTGACAATGTTTACTTTGATATAAAAAAAATCAGCTTTAATAATATTTCTTGAAAAACCTTTAAAAGAAGGATTATAAGTTTGTTGAATATATTCAATAAAATCGGGATGTGAAGGAAAACTATAAGGCAAACCACAAACAGAAATCATTTTAGCTAAATTTTCGCGATCTCTTTCCTTATCATATTTACGTTGTGTTAGTGGACCACTGAGTTAGAAAGATCTAATGTTCCTTGAACCATGTTAGAAGCCCTTACCGATTCATTAACATTAATATTAACATCATTAACTGGAATTCCTTTTTTTCTATCGGCTAATGCTTTAGCTTCTTTATATTGAATCGGCACAAAAGATAACAAATGTCTATTTAAGCCCCTGTCCCACCTTGACCTCCACCTTGTTTATGTTTAAAAGGTTGCTTGCACATATTACAAATAGCAATAGAGTTTTCCTTATCGAAAGTCATAAATTACCACACAACAGAAGTTTTAGGGCGTTGATACTTCACCTTCTCCCTTGTAGGAGGTATAAGGGGTGGGCATCCACAATTTTGCTCCGTTGAATTTGTAGTTTCATTTGGAACTTCTATCACCGGACTAGTACGTGTATCTTATAATTCATCTTCTCTCGAATCAACTTCTACTTCTTCACCTGAATTTTCATCGAGATTAGGATTAATATTACCATAACGTCGTTCTAAAATTTCATGATCGAGTTGAACATTTGAATCAATATCATAAGAAGTATCATCTACATAAGTAGAATCATTTGTATTAAATCTAACTCTAGACATTGATTTAGAAGAAGTACCGCCACATTTACTCTTATTTTTTTCCTTACTACTTTTTTTTATTAAAATTAAATAATTTACTAATGCCACTTGGTTCTTTCTCTTTTTCTTTACCGGTATCTTTTTTGCTAGAACTCATATTTAATTATATGTAAAGTGTAATATAAAAATAATAATAACATAGAAATTAATGACGAAAAATAAAATATAAATATTATGAAACGAATGTACCAAACGTCTGCGTTAATTGCAGATGTTATAACTGATTCTTGAAGCTTGTAGTTTGTTGTAACTTGTAATTTGGAACTCCAATACTGATAGCAAATATGAGAATTATATATATTATGATATAATATGAAAATTTAGAATTGAAATATATCTATTATGATATAATATGAGACTTAAATGGAATAAAAAATTAAGACTTAAGATTGAGAGGGTATAGAGAATAAATGATTTTGTAAGAAATAATAAGGGATAGAGGGGTATTTATAATATTAAAAATGGGTTAAAGTGTATTTATGATAACTTGAGGGTTTAAATTAAAGTATTAAAAGTACGGGGTGTTGGGGAAGTGAATAAATCCGTTGGAGGGGCCCACTAGCCGTTGCCCCAACTGTCCCCAACGGATATAATTAAAAAAAAAATAGGGGATCCCGCTAAATCGGCCGGTTCAGCCGGGCCGGGTCGACCGGGACCAAAGGGTGAACCGGCCCCTAACCGGTCCCCTATCCTGAAGTTCCTCCAACCCGCGAAATCATACTGGACTGGGTCCGGTGAGACGGGTCTCGAGCCGGTTGCAGGCAGGGGCGGGCCGACCCAGTCCCCATGCCAGCCCTGCATGGGACACACATCTCATTTAATTGAGGGAGCAGCTTTGGGCCATCAGCAGCCCAATAGAAAGAGGAAACTCTACAAGAATGGGCCTGACTTTTCAAGTCAAGTCATTTTTAATGACATAACCTGTAAAAGCCCAATACCACTTGACAGTGGTTATTTTCCAGAACTCCTAGAGCTGCAATACAATCAAGAAACAGAAAGAACAGCCACACAGAACTTGAATCAAATTGCCCATGCGGAGGAGGAGATGGTAAACATGGTCGGGGAATCAATTATCGAATCTCAACCCCAATTAATAGAGACCGAGGATAATGAACTAATGGGGGAGATTTTAGAAAAGGAGGTTAATGGTTCGATCACTCTCATGAAGGACTGGGAGATTGAGGAACCAGAACCGCTGCAAATTCAACAGCAAGAAGAAAAAAGGAATAAGGAGAGGGAGACTTCAAACTGGGTACAACAAAACTTGATCAAACTGGGAAAAGTTTTGGGCGTTCATTTCCAAGGCCATGAAGAGGAGGCCTTGGAGTTGTTACTTCAATTAGACAGTTCAAGACAAGGCAGGAGTATGGAAGTAGAGGCTGTAT
Source organism: Solanum commersonii (assembly GCA_029007595.1). Taxonomy (NCBI): domain Eukaryota; kingdom Viridiplantae; phylum Streptophyta; class Magnoliopsida; order Solanales; family Solanaceae; genus Solanum; species Solanum commersonii. The sequence continues at coordinate 6,606,816 of JAJTWQ010000008.1, forward strand.
GCAAGAAAACAAGATGCAGAGGTTCCCAAGAGTTAAAAAGTCTTGGTGAACCTTGCTCATTAGTGATAGATGAAGTTAAATTGGTTTCATGGAATGTAAAGGGATTGAATAATAAGGATAAGAGAAGATTAGTCAAAAGTGTTATGGGGGGATGGAATGCAGACATCATTTGTTTGCAAGAAACTAAGTTAGAGGGGGATGTGATAGAGGAGGTTAGGCAAATTTGGGGAGGGAGATGGGTTAAATATGCGTGTTTGGAAGCTAGTGGGACTAGAGGGAATTCTAATGTTGTGGGATAGTAGAGTGTGGAAGGGGGATATTTTGGAGACTGGCATCTACACTATAACTTGCAAATTTGAAGCTCAACTTTAAAACTTCAGTTGCCACATTACAGGGGTTTATGCCCCCAACTGTTATGTAGAAAGAAGGCTTGTCTGAGAGGAAATAGGGGCTATAAGGGGTTTAATAGAAGGACCTTGGGCTGTGTGTGGAGATTTCAATGTGGTGAGGTTCATCTCAGAGAAGAGAAACTGTTTGATAAGAACAAAAGACATGAGAGAATTTTCAGATTTCATAGAAGATCTGAAGTTGCTTGACACTCAACTAGAGGATGGCCAGTATACTTGGTTCAAAGGAGACAATCAAGATATTGCCTCCCGAATTGATAGGATTCTGATATCAAAAGAATGGGATGAAAGCTTTAACAACATCAAACAAATAGCTTTACAAAAGCTCGGATCAGACCACACTCCTATTGCATTGCTGGGGGGAGTGTGGAACCAAAACAAAAATTATTTCAAGTTTGAAAACTGGTGGTTAGACACAGTAGGGTTCACAAACAGAATCAAAGAATGGTGGGACACTTTCTCTGGAAGACCAAATTTCATACTTGCTTCAAAACTTAAGGCATTAAAAGAAAAGCTTAAGGTTTGGAGCAGGAGTGATCAAGTGAACCTGGGAGCTAAAAGGATGAACTTACTCAAAGAGCTGGTTGTTTTTGACGAAGTTAGTAAGGGTAGAGCACTAACAGAGGATGAGGTAACAAGGAAGAGTTCTAGATTACTGGAGTTCGAGGAATTGCTCAAATATGAAGAAATTTCATGGAGATAAAAATCAAGATCACTATGGTTAAAAGAGGGGGACAGGAACACTAAGTTCTTCCACAAAATGGCCAATGCACACAAGAGGTGCAACAACATTGATGAACTAGTAATCCAAGGAGAACTAACCCAAGATCCTACAAGAATTGAAGGAGAGATAGTAGACTTCTACAAGAAGCTATATACTGAGACTACTAACTGGAGACCTGCCTATACTGATGCTAATTGCCCCGGGTTGATAGAGGAGGAAAAGGAGAATCTGCAAAGGAACTTTGAGGAGAGTGAAGTCCTAAAATGTCTGAAAATGTGTGCAATTGATAAAGCACCTGGGCCTGATGGATTCACCATGGGTTTTTTTCTTAAAATGTTGGGAGGTGGTAAAGGATGGCGTCATGAAAGCTTTCCAAAACTTATATGAGCAGGAAGTGTTTGAAAGAAGTTTGAATGCAACATTTATTAATCTCATCCCAAAGAAGTGTGCTAAAGAATTGAGAGATTTCAGACCCATCAGCTTAATAGGCAGCATCTACAAGCTTTTTGCTAAAGTTTTGACAGAGAGAATGAAAGGGGTAATGGCTAAACTTGTGGATTCCCGACAAATGGCTTTTATCCAAGGAAGACAAATCATGGATGCAATGTTGATAGCTAATGAGGCAGCGGATTCCAGACAAAAGCAAAAGATTCCAGGAATACTTTGTAAGCTAGACATGGAGAAAGCCTATGACGATGTTAATTGGGAATATCTTTTGACCACAATGGGGAGATTGGGATTTGGGATGAAGTGGAGCCAATGGATCAGACATTGTATCACTACTGTGAGATTCTCAGTAGTTATGAATGGATCCCCGGTTGGTTTCTTTAGTGCAAAGAGGGGGCTGAGGCAGGGAGACCCTTTGTCTCCTTTCCTTTTCCTACTTGCTATGGAAGGGCTGAACAATATGATCAAATCAGCTAAAGTGAGGGGATGGCTCAGAGGTTTTGAGGTCAGCAGACCTGAAGTAGATAATGTGGAAATTACCCATCTACAATATGCGGATGACATTGATATTACGTGATGCTGATGAAGGCCAACTAGAGATGTTGAGGGTGATCCTAGTGTTGTTTGAAGGGTTCTCTGGTCTATACATTAATTGGAGGAAAAGCCACCTCTATCCAATTACTCAAGTACACAACATGGAAGCTTTAAATGTTGTTCTGGGAGGGGAAATTGGAGCACTGCCTACATATCTTGGGATGCCTTTGGGGGCCAAATCTCAGTCATATGAAATCTGGAACAATGTGGTTGAGAAATGTGAAATGAAGTTCACAAGATGGAAATCACAATATCTCTCCAGGGGTGGCAGGTTGACCTTGATTAATTCTGTTCTTGATTCACTACCAACCTATATGATGTCAGTATTCCCAATTCCCAAAAGTGTATTCACTAGGTTGGATAAAATCAGAAGAAAATTTTTCTGGCAAGGAAACAGTGAGAGCAAAGGCTACAACTTAGTTAAATGGGATGCTGTGATAGTGGGAAAGAAGCATGGAGGTCTCAAAATAAGGAATTTGATGAATCAAAGCAAAGACCTTCTGATGAAATGGTTGTGGAAGTTCAATAATGAAGAACAGTCCTACCGGAAGGAAGTCATTGAGGCAAAAGAAGTGATTACACCATATGAGGTTAGTGTATTGAGATCCATTAGATCTCTGTGGTCTGAGTTTAAGGCTAACACAAAGATCAAAGTGAGGAATGGAGAGAAAACAGAATTTTGGAAAGACGTTTGGCATGAGGCAGGTAGGCTAGAGGTCTTGTATCCTGATATATATTCTCTAGTATCTCACCAACAGAAGACCATAGTAGATCACTTGACTCCTCAAGGGTGGAACTTCATCTTTAGAAAACAATTAAATGATTGGGAGATTCAAAGGGTAGCGGATTTTTTCAACACCATTGGGCAATTTAATGGACTGGAAGGAGGTCAAGACATTTTGTGGTGGAAAGGTAATCGAAAGGGCAGCTTTAAGGTGGGTTGTGCATACAACTGGTTGAACCACACCAATCAGCTTTAAAGTCACTGGCCATGGAGAGGAATCTGGAAGTCAAAAATTCCACTCAAAGTGGCATGTTTTGTCTGGTTGTTAGCCAAGGAGGCTGTACTGACTCAAGACAACTTAAAGAGATACCATTATGTTCTAGATGTTTCTTCTGTGGGGAAAATGCTGAGACAGTTAACCATCTCTTTCTACGCTGCAAGATCACTGACCAATTATGGAGGTTATTCCTAAATCTTCAGGGTATGTCATGGACCATGCCTGCCAAGATCACATAAGCAATCCAGAGTTGGGAGGAAGCAGGAAAGCAATCCAAGAATAGAGACAGATGGAGAATTGTCTCAGCAAGTATATGGTGGGCAATATGGAAGGAAAGGAACTCTAGAGCTTTTGATAGTGTTGAGAATAGTATGCAAAAAGTCAAACTAAATTGTCATATGCTACTATGTTTTTGGTGTAACCAATTATACTCAAATGATACTATCTCCATAATTGATGTACTAGACTCAATTTAGTAAAAGATAGTAGGATTTGAAGTACATGTTGTAAATACTGACCAGTACAGTTTTTGTACTGACTTTTGAGAAATAGACAAAGTTACCAATTTCAAAAAAAAAAAAGGTTGATTGGACGCTTGATTTATTAATCACACTTGACCAAACATTGCTTATGTAGTTAGAGCCCGTTTGGATTAGCTTAAAAAAGTAGCTTTTAAGTCAAAAATAAAAAAAGTCAAACTTAAATGACTTTTAAGTCAAAAAATAAAAAGTAGGGGGGATTGTACGAATTATGTCATAAGGATTGTAAGATATCTGAAGTCAACACTAGGGGAAGGCACTATGCTTAAGAATCATAGTACAACTATAAATGGTTATTATGACTTGGATTGAGTTGCCATAGGAGAGAGATGACACTCAACAACTGGGTGCTTTACCTTTGTTGGAGGTGTTAGTTACGTGGAAGAGTTAAAAACAAAAGGTTGGTTTCTTGTCTAGCGCATAAGCTGAATCAGATCAATGGTTAGAGCAATTCAGGAGCTATTATGATTGAAATGGCTTATGCGGTAACTTGGTTTCCCTCATGAAGGTTCTATGAAATTATACTGTGACAATCAGTGCTATTAAGATTGCAGAAAATATGATACAACATGATTAGACTAACATGTGGAGATTGATCATAATTTCATTTAGTTGGAAGGTCGAAGAAACAATTATTCAAGTTCATAGGTGCAGTAGAAACACAAAGCCAAAGAGAAGGAGGATATTATTTCTTAATAATCATTATGTACAATATGTATGATACTTGGGGGGTCGTTTGGTAGGGTGTTACAAGAATAATGCTAACTAGAGTGTATTAGTAATGTTTGTGTTAGTAAGACTTGTATTAGCATGCTTGCATTAATTATACAAAGATTATTTCTTATGCATTGTAGGTTTGATGTATTAAAAATAGCATGCATTGCATAATTATTTTTCAAAAATATTCATTTACAAAAATACCCTCCACAAATATGGTGGAAAAGATGCAAAAAAGATTTTGAGAGACAATTGGGTCTTTAACCATGCTAATGCATGCATTAAAACTCCTTGCATTACTAATACTATGGATTTTCATGTATAAGTAGTACACACTTCAATACACAATAGTGTGCATTAGTTATACGTAGGTTGTAAAAGTGTATCAAACAAAGTACTACTAATACACCAGGTAATGCATGCATTATTTCTTCTAATATAGTTATCCCGAACGACCCCATATACAATTACATTCAACAACAAGTAGAGTCCTGTTACAACTACAAAGCTAAGGAGATACATTAGAGTTACAATGGGATTAGGGTTAGGATACAAGGTATACTACTTCTATTCTAACTCTATGTCGCAACATGTCCCCTCACGCTAGTGAGAGGTGGAAGACTCACTCCTAGCTTGCTTAGAAACTTTGTAAACTCTTGCTTTGTCAATGTCTTGGTGTGAATGTCAACTAGCTGATCTTTTGATCGAACAAAGCACGTGACAAGATTTCCTCGGGTTATCTTCTCCCTAACAAAGTGATAATCCATTTCACATGTTTAGTTCTAGCATGTAAGACTGGATTTATAGTCATGTATAATGCACTGATGTTGTCACAAAACAATGTAGGAGCTGTCTTCAAGTAAACCTCAATATCTCTTAGGATGTAGGTGATCCAGGTGATTTCAGCTGTAGTAGAGGTAAGTGCCTTGTATTCTGCCCCAGCACTAGACCTTGACATTGTGTTGCTTATTGGAGGCCCAAGATATGCAGTTTGCACCTAGGTAAACATGTATCCTGTAGTTGACCTTGTTGTAGCACAACTCCCCAAATCTGCATCTGAAAACCCATATAATCTGAGAGGTTATCTTGCAAGAGGCCTCAAGCCATATTGTCAAATACCCTTCACATAACTTATAATTCTTTTCACAGCTTGAGGATGCTCACTGTTTGTAGTTTGCATAAACTGACTAACCAAGTTGGCTGCATGTTATATGTCAAGTCTAGTTAGAGTGAGATATTGGAGACTTCCTACAATGCTCATGTATATAGAAACATCAACTGGACTACATGGATTCATGATTTAGGTTATATAACTTTATTTTTAGATATTTTAATTATTTTTAGGCAAACCCCTGCACCCGTATGCATACATAGATCCATATCCCTAAATCTTAAAAATTAGATCATGAAGGATCGGATCTCTAGATCCGCACCCGTATCGGACACCCGCACCTGAGTCCGAACAACTTAGCCATGGAGACTTTGCATATGTCAAGTGTGAAAGTGTAGAGAATAAAAAGGGTGTAAATCAGTAATGTGATGCACTTGAATGTAATATTTATGGATTACATGTTCAATATAGGATGCTAATTTTTTCCTATTTCATTTGATTTAAGTTTTATATTGAAGAAATCATAATTAAAATAGATTTCTATCATTTTGCATGTCGAGTAAATATTTCTTTGGTTGAGGTATGATAGCACGTGACTATACTATGTTCTAAAAATTAGAATGAAGGATTAATGTTCCATATAAGACAGTTCTAGATCTGCACACCATACATTGATATTCTAGTTTTATACACTTTCCAATAATTTGACCATGCTCTGGATGTCGATGTAAAAAGAAGTTTGGTTGCTAAGTCAAGTAATCATTCTTATTACTTCGTTACTGTTTCATGAGAAGTGTTAAGTAATAGAATTGAGGGAGGAATTCTTACTGTCTTCCTAACCATGGCGTCTTGATTAAATTTCATCATTTTTCAGTACTCAGGTGACGGAGAGACAGACAATTGTTGACACCTTCAATAAGGACACTTCCATATTTGCATGTTTGCTCTCCACAAGGGCTGGAGGACAGGGTTTAAACTTGACAGGAGCTGATACTGTTATCATACATGACATGGATTTTAATCCACAGATAGATCGGCAAGCTGAAGATCGCTGCCACCGGATAGGCCAAAACAAACCAGTTACAGTATACAGGTGTGTGTTGACTTCATAATCTTGGTTTTCTCTTGGCCAAACACATACTTAACTTGTCCCTAAATTTCATTTTGGCTCTCCACCTCATCCTTGTTTCATTTTAACCCTCCAATTCCATTTTTAATGTACCATTTAAACACAAAGTACTGACTGAACAGATAAATGAAATTGTTCACCTTTTAAAACCTGTGATGGATCCTTTTTAAGCTTAATATTCAATATTTTTTTCGTCAACAACCTTCTTCGCTATTTATTTTCTCTATCTTCTCTTCAATCTCATTTTTGCCTTCATCTACTTTACTTATCCATTTGTTTTCTTCATGTACCTCCTTTTCTATTTAACTCTCTCTATGTTAAAGATAATTTTCCCTTCTTTTAATTTACATAATTCATTGTATGTATAAAATTTTAAATATCAATTATATTCTACGTTATAAAGGATTAAATAAAATGTTAAATAATAAGTAAAGAGTTAGATTGAGGAGAACGATATCATATCAAAATTTAGATTTATAATTTACTCAAATGGTGTCCAAATATTTTGTTGATGCCATATAAATTCAAAAAGATGGATATATCTGTACTAACATAAAGATGTTTATATTAATTTGTTTCACTAGTCAATCTCAACTATAAATTATGTAATCAATTGAATATAGCTAAGTAGTATATATTCTTGTATTGCTTAAAGAAGATAAATTAATACAATTAATGTAAAATACCAAGTAAATTTGAATAACTTAGAGAAAACATTACACATGACATTATTAAATTAGATGTTATTTGTCTTAACATGCATTGAACATTTAGTACTGGGTAATTTTTTTTTGTACTTAAATGGTACATGAGAAATGGAGTTGGAAGGTTACAATGGAACAAGGCTAAGTTGAAGTGCAAAAATGAAATTTTGAGGCAAGTTAAAGGGGTTATGTGTTTGACCTTTTCTTTTCTATCACTTTCACATTGAAATTCTAGTAGTTCACACGTTCCCCTTTTGGCTTTCTCCTGGAAGGCTGGTGACTAGGAATACTGTTGATGAGAATGTATATGAGATTGCAAAGCGAAAACTTACATTGGATGCAGCTATACTTGAATCTGGAGCCCAAATTGAGAATGAAGGTGATGCAAAAACTATGGGTGAGATATTATCGTCTCTTCTGCTTGGTTAGGCGCGCCATGTTCTGACATGATTCAAACCAATATCATTTTGATCTATTGGCTTTCTTTTTCTTCTGTTTCTACGTTTTCTGGTTTGCCCTCAAGAATTTCTGAGGGTGAATTGGAGGGTGGCTCATCCTCCCCCGTCAATCATAAAATGCCATGTTCGCTAGGGCCTTCCTTTGGAAACAGAAAATTGAGCCAATCCCATGGCCCTGTTGTATTATACTAGAATAGATAGACTCCAGTTTATAAAAATGTAAAATACACTGTACTTCAAGTCTTGTCGTAGGTAAGCCCTTATTTTAATTTTTATTATAGCTTTGGTCATGCACTTTTCCTAGCTGCTGTTATCGCTCAAAGTAGTCTCCTATTTTGGTTGGACTTCCGCAATGAACACTTTTTGTTTAAATTTAACAGCGTTTTTAGTTGATTCTAAAGTTGCTAGAGTCGCGTAAATTGAGTGGCTTTTTCGTTTTTTTAAATGTAGTTTTTTTTTAAAATTTAAATGTAGTTTTTTTTAAAATTTAAATGTAGTTTTTTTCCCGGTTTAAATGTAGTTCAAATTATCCTAGATTTAGGCATTTTAAAGTTGTTTAATGGATGAGCGAATTTTAGAAATTTCTTCTCTGTTGCTAGCTCTCTTCTTCGGCTGTAGTCTATATGTCATATAACAGCTGTAAACGAAAACCTTTTGTTTTATTTCTTGTGTGTTGGTATTTGTTAAAAAAAAAAAAAGTCTTACGTCATTTAGAAAGTAGTTTAATGGTTAACTGCGAAAATGACTTAATAACTGGGATGTGTGTCTGGGCCATTTAAGATATAATTTAATTTTTTTTATTTTTGGATGGAAGAATTATAATCCAAATAAGCTTGGATTAGTGTGAATTTTTTCAAGTTCAGTTTTGGGTTAGTTGAATTTTTGGTAGATTTTTTGAATCTTCCAAGGATGGCCATAATAATTAAAAACCCAGTAACCTGAAAATTTGCTCCTTTGAATATATAACAACATAACTAGTGAAATTACAGGTAGAGCAGTTGTTTTTGAAAGACTATATCCTCAAGTGCAATAAATTCAGGTATAAAGAAGATAAAGAAAATGACGAAAACATACTTAGTAACAATAACAATAGTGTGATAAACGGAATATCAAAACAAGAACTATGATAATGACAATGCCAAATACCGTCCATTCTAAGCAAGACAACATTACACTACATATAAACCTTCTACTCTAATACGTGTCCTCCACACCCTCTTACCTAGGATTAGGTTCTTGGTAACTTGAAGCTGAGTCCTGTCTTATCACCTCTCTCCAATACTTTTTCGGTTTACCTCTTCCACTTTGTACCCTATATAATCAACCTCTTGCACCTCCTCACTGGTACATCTAAGAATCTCCTCTTCATATGTCCAAATCATCTCAATCTTGCTTCTATCATCTTGTCTACCATAGAGGTTACTCCCACCTTATTATAAATATCCTCATTTCTAACCTTATCACTCCTAATATGACCACACATCCACTTCAACATCTTACTCCACAACATGTCTCTTCTAAACATGAGAGTTTTTGATAGGCCAACACTCCGCCCTAATAATAAAGTCGATCTAACGACCACTCTATAGAACTTATCTTTGAATTTTGGTGTGTCATAACCCAAAAATCAAGGTCATGATGACACACATCCCAAACCCAACCCGGTGTGTAAGACAAATAATATAACTTAAGAATTATATCAAATATTGCGAAAAAGAAGGTAAGTACACATACGAGACTTCTACAACAAAGTCAGGCCATAAGAGAAGAAAAATTGAGATACAACAAAGAAATTCCAAAACCTAGTATCATAAGTGTTAAAGAGCATTCTAATACAATATCTGAATGCAAAATTCAACCGTTGTCTTTGAAATATGCATAAAGACAGAAATGAAAAATGAAGTTTGAATGATGATCCGAACGAGGATCTCACCACAACTTCAAAGCTCAAATATTGCACAATCAATTCAGTCGTCTCAAGTACCAGTCATACTAAGAGCTACAACAAAAGGTTACAGAAGTAGGGGTGAGTACAATCCACTTATATTCACTAGGTTAGCTCGACTGAGTAAAGTAGAATACCAATATTTATAAAATAGACTATGAAACGATTCACCGGCATACAAAAAAGTCAAACATCAGCATCGATGCCACAATTGTATATAAATGAACGACGCGAGTAAAGTAAAGCTATACACAAATTTTATATAGAAATGTTAATTACACAAATAGACAAGGCTAGCCAATGCAATGCAATGATAGAATGATATGGTGGAATCAAGGTTGTCACACAACCCGTCGTATACACCTCGCCGAGCTTAAGCTCCCAAGACAAGGACCCATAGGGGATTCATAGTCCATATACAAAAATCTCATAATCTCAATATCGCATCCCATTGCCACCAAACTCGTGGTCAAAGATTTTCAAGGTGTTTCACTTTCTTTCTCAAGATGGTACTTTCACGTTCTCAAATTTCCATGAACAATAATAAGGATGAATGCTCATAACAAATCCAATATGAAGGCATAATCAATCCAATGTATGCCTAAAAGAGTTCAAAAATGATAAGCCCCTAACTCAGGTATTTCCAGTCAAACATGCTAGAATAATCAACTCAAACCCCTCTCTCGGGCAATCTCATATAAAGCATGTGAAAATATCAACACAAACTCTCAAAGCAAATGACATATAAAAGGCCCTTAAACAGGCAAAACAACACAAATAAGCCTCAACACAGGTGAAATAACAACAATAAGCACTCACACGAGCGTAATAACAACAATTAGCCCCCACACGGGATGATATATATATATATATATATATATATATATATATATATATATATATATATATATATATATATATTCATCACTTGCTAATATTTCGGCCTCGTGCTACAATCTCATCCTATAGTCTAGTTTATAAGCATGGTTAACTACCAAATATAATTTGAAAGAAAGATAAGTCAAACCTATCTCGAGGGTTGAAACGTCACTTGAAATCACTCAATTGATGTTTTTCCTCTATCCACAGTCCTTAAATGATTCATAACTATCGAGAATCAAATCTACATGTTAAAGAGTTCCAATGATACCCATATTGCTAAAGTTTGGAATCTGATCTAAAATCACCCTAAAAACTCGTTGAAATAAAAAAAGAAGAAGGTAAAACTAGAATTTCGTTGGAAATTCATGTTCATCGAGTGAAAAGGAGACTATGGGTGAAATCCCAAGTGAAAATGAGTCGAAAACGAGTAAAAATTATTTGTTCAACTTTAAGAGAAAAACTCAAAATAATCTCATTTGAAATGCGATTAAAAATGAAAAAATTTGGAAAGCCTTTGTCAAAAAACAGTTTACCCACAATACAAGGACCTTAAATTCCGAAAATCAATGAAAACTCATTCCAAATCGACCTTCAGATCAATAATTTTGATTTTTTACTTCGAGGTTTAAAATCTCCACTTTGTGGATAGAAATCATGAAATATGAAAGGGATATTGAAAAAAAGTAATATATGGTTAGAAATACATACCCAATGATTATGAGAGAAAAACGCATAAAAGATCACCTCAAACGGACCTTTCTAACTCCCAAACTGTCAAAAATTTGAAATGAGTTCGAATAGATTTCTAACTTAGTGATTTCGCAGCTAAAAATCATTTTCCATCAGCAAAAGTATGCACCATCAATCTTTAAAACATCTTTTCTGACTTTCGAAACTCACCCGGAATCCAACAAACACGAACCAATAGTGCAAATTCAATAAACCAAGTTTCAAAATCAATGGAATTGTCGGATTCAAAAAATATTTCATTACATAAATACCACCTCGGAATCCATTTAGGCCAAAATTTTAACTTTTTACCTAAATATTCAAATCACAACTTAAGGTCCTAGACTCTAACTGAGCACCCTACTAGACCAAACTTGACGTTTCAAATTCAATGAAACTGACAGAATCACCATCCGACGCTCGAATCACAAATTCCTGACCAAAGTCAACCATTTCAATATAACTCGAATTAAAAGCTTAAAATCACTAACCTCACTCGATTGCATCGAGAATCATGTCAACCATATCCCACACACATAATAAGCATTATAACACTAAGGGGAAGGAAAAAAATGGTCATTTCACACATAAAAGCAATTTCTCACGAAATTAGACATTACACCATCCATCACTAAAACACGCATTCGTCTTGAAACAAAAACAAACAAATAAAGTACCTGAATTTGTGAAAAGTTGAAGGTGTCTATATGATGCATATCAAACTCGACCTCCCATGTATCCTCCTCAACAAGCTGGTATTTCCATTGAACTTCATTCAATCAATATGCTTGGATCTCAACTGTCTAGTCTTCCTATCCAAGATAGCAACAAGCTCTTTCTAAAAGGACAAATTCTAATCCAAAGCAACAGAGTCCCAATGGATCACATGGAAATCATCATGACGATATTGCTGAAGCATCGAAACATAAAACACGAGACGAACTGCTAGAAGGTTCAGAGGTAAAACCAACTTATAGGCTATATCTTCATACTTCTCCAAAATCTCAAAAGGGCCAAGAAATTGAAGACTAAGCTTTTCTTTCTTTCCAAACCTCATCACACTCTTGGTGGGCAACATTTTATGAAAAACCCGCTTACTAATAACAAAGGTTCACGAACATGCCTATCCTCATAGCTCTTTTGCCTACCCTGGGTAGTCACAATACACTGCTGAATCAATCTCACTCTATTAGTGGAATCTATCAATAGTATCCCACAAGGTCAAATCTGAAAAGAATCAAACCTAAATCTTAGGAGAGTAGAATCAAGGGGGGAACAAAATTGTACTCGTACTATTATCAATAAAGCATTCATGTTTCTTCAGATTTTATTTGTGTGGTTGATTTATTTTCTATATGTTTAAAATTTGTTGTAAACAAATTGGCATGCTCAGTGGGATCAAATCTGCCCTTCATCTCTTCCCTCTTAAATAAAGTCTGAAAATCTAAAGCTGCAAATGTGAAAGAATGAGTACTTCAAGCCTCATCTTTGAGTTTCATCAAGTCTACACTTCGACAAGCCTTGAAGCAGGGGACATTTGTAGATATTGAAATTTTGTAGGACTCTATAAGACATATTCAATTTGATTTGGGACTCTACAGGGTGTGTTCAATTATCCAATTAGAATTCTTGGAGGCTACTCAACACTAAACCCTAGTTCATACCTATATAAATGGTACTATATTCTCTTGAAAAGGCATCTCAAATATCTAAAATATTCCACAAATCCATGAAATATTCATAAAGAGATCAAATTCAAATCATCTTAATTCGAGAAATACGCCACTAATGGCTCTCGAATTCCGAATATCAAGTCCAAATCATCCTAGTTTGACAAATTCGCAACTAACAACCCTCACATTATGTAGATCAAGTCTAAGTCATCATAGTTTGAGAAATACGCCACTAATGACCCTCAAATTATGTAGATCAAGTCCAAATCATCCTAAGTTGGGAAATACGCCACAAACGACCCTTGAATTATGGATAAATATCTTATGAGAGAAGAATTAAGGGATCAACATAATAGTACCTGCAATCTTGATGAATAAAATTATGTTTCTTCATACTTTTTTTATGATTGTAATTTATTTTTTGTCACTTTAAAATTTGTTGCAAACAGATCAACATAATAGTACCCACAATCTTGATGAATAAAATTATGTTTCTTCATACTTTTTTTGTGATTGTAATTTATTTTTGTCACTTTAAAATTTGTTGCAAACAGTTACTGACAATAACGTTTTATGTTTGTTTACTCCGTCAGATTTTTTATCTTTTTGTTATTGAATTTTTTTGAATAAAATATAATATAAAACATTACTGAGAAATACAATTATACTAGTTTTGTGAAATTTCAAAAAAAATATTATTTTGGTGATTTGATTTTAATAATGACTTGTTTTGGTAAAAAATTCTATAACTCATACTACATTTAGTAGGTAGATAGAAAGTAGGTTATACTCAGATATATAACTAATACATATATAAGTTATGAATGAAATCTATAAATTATTTTATGTAGAATAAAATGTGAACTAATTAATCCATGTATAACTAATTTCCGCATAAAATAATACATGAATTCACTCATAATGATTTCTATATTATTAATACATGTATAAAATAATTCATAAATATAATTAAACTCATAATTAATCCATATATTATTAATACATGTATAAATCTAATTGACTAGCAAATAACGTGTGCAATTCCATTTGTTTGATTTTCTCAAATATATTGAGCGTGTTGAATGCGACATCAATGGAGAAAATAAAACAAAAGCAATAGCTTATAGCTCAAGCATTTTATAGTTTATGGGATGTAGTCCCTCTGTCCCTAATTATTTGTTTATTTTTGAGTTGACACACCTATTAAGAACACAATTATTGACATAATGAGTTTATCATTTTACCCCTATTAGTTATGAAGTGGATGAATTAAAAATTTAAAATTTTCAAGAAAATTCTATCTTTTTTAAAGTAATTAATTGAGGATATAATAGGTAAAAATATTTTATTCTTTTTTAATTTATCAAAGTAAATAAGTAATAGGGACAACTAAAAAAATAAAATAAACAAATAATTAGGGACAGAAAAAGTAATAAAATTGTAAACATGTCGATCCGTTAGCAAAATAGACAACTAGCATAATTATATGATTATATTTATATTATTTAGAAAGCATTGAATTGCTAGACAAAGAAAACCTAAAAGTAGGTGAAAACGTGTTTGAAGAATTCTCTGCCACGAAGTCTAAGTCGTCGTCTTCCCCACCCTCAAACCAAAGTGTCATTCTTTGTGTTCGGTTTAATAATATTTGTTCATTATTGAGTTTGATATTTCTTAAGAAATTATAAATATAAGTGTATTTTTAATATATCAAGTTATCAACCTTTGAATATATAATAAATATAATATCAAAAAATGATTATAATTAATAATAAGAATAAATTAAAAATTAATATAAAAATTATTCATTAATTTCATAAAATGAACAAATATTATTAGACAATCCATAATAATATAGTGGACTGCATTATTGGATAGTTAGGAGTCGTTTGGTGTGAGGGATAGAAATAAATAGTGATGAATAAGAAAATAGTGATGAAATAAAGTTTTTATATCTTGTTTGGTTGCCATATTTGGGATAACTTATCTCACCATTTGTATCATAGTGATGAGATAAGCTATCCATATACATGGTGAGATAAGTTATTATAGCATAGTTAATTCCAGCATAACTAATCCGGGATAACTTGATGAGAAATGTTCAAAGTTATCTAAAATATAAAAAATTAACACCCATTTTGTTTAGAGAAGTTGGGATATAATGAGTTGGGCTATAAAGCCAAAGACATTGTACTCTTGTAATCCCACCATGCCTGAACCAATTTTCCATGGCTCTAACCCAAAAAGTTGTTTTTTTCTCTCTTGCTTTGGATTTTCCGATCATGAAAAGGATAAAGTGAAATCTGTCAAAATTAAAAGGAAAAACAGTTCCTGCTTCTCTTTTATCAAATTCCACAGAAAAAAAATGGTCGTCAGCGAAAACAGTTTCAATAAACAAAAATAGAGAAGAAATTCATGTGTTCAAGTCTCGGCAGCTTCCGACTTCAACTACCCTTTACGTGCCGGTTACCGATAACAGCAAGGCATGTTCACTTTTATAAATTATTCCATCCGTCCAACAATTAGGGTGTATAAATCAAATCAAATCGAATCGATGAATCAAATTAAATCGAAAAAATAATAATTTGTGATTTGATTTGGTTGGTTTGGCGTTAGAAAAAAAAACAACCACTCTTGATTTGATTTGATATTCAAAGAAAAAAAGTCAAATCGAACTCAAACCAAATCGATATAATATAAATATATAATTTTATTTTATTTATAGATAAAAAATATTATTTATAATCTACTTTGTTAATATATTTTAGTTAGTTTATAGTTTTCAATGTTTATATATATTATTTCAAATTTGGGCTCGTAAAATTTTGTAAATATTTTATTTTGTATTAAGATCAGAAGTTACAATAATATTGTTATAGTTTTTCAAATTTGAAGTTAATAATTTACTTTGTAAATATTTCGTTTTGTATTCAGTTTGATTGTAACATTTAATTTTATTAATTTAACATATTGAACGTTGATATTTAAAAAAAATATATTTGTACTTATGTGAATTTTATCGTCTTTTCAAAGATTTCTATTCATTTAACATTTTTTAACTTTAACTTATCACACAGGTAAGTGAAAATATATTTGATATCTTTTTCAAACACCGTATAATTGTAAAAAATCAAAAAATCGAAAGAACTGATTAATGCTGAAACTGAAAAACCCGACTTTATGTGGTTTGATAAGGTTTTTAGATTTAATAAACCGACATAATTGGTTTATGTTTTATTTAATGAAAAACCAAACCTAACCACCTATGTACACCCCTACCAATAGTAGTTGTCCACCGTATTATTATGAGATGTCCAACAATTCTTGTCCACTACTTTATCAAATCAATGGATAATTTACATTTAGTTCTTAATTTATTTTTATCAATAATTATAGTCATTTCTCTGTTACATTTTTCAAGACATTGAATTTTATATAATCAAAGGTGATATAGTAAAATAATTTTTCTGTTTATAATTTTTTATGAAGTGTGCAAATTCAATAGTGGACAAGTATTGTTGGAAAGAGGGAGTAGTAAACAATAAACAATATGTTTTTGCTAATAATTTATTTATAACATACTCCCTCTGTCTCAATTTATGTGACATTTTAAAAAATTTTAAATTAAAAAAAGTCTATATTTTTACAGTAGATTTGTCATATTTCTTTTAAATATTTTAAATTTTGATTGTTGTGATTTATACTACTTTTTACATAATTTATAAATATATAAATTTTATTTAAAAAAGGATAATTTGATATGTAAATTTTCAATCAAACTTAAATGACTCTCAAAAAACGAAAAATATTATATAAATTGAGACATAAAAAACACTTTATTTAATTTAGGAATTCAATGTTCAGAAAAATTATATTGGGTATTCTAAGCTATACATATTTAATCAAGGAATTCAAAAGTTCAGAAACATATATAGAGGGAGTTCAAAGTATAGTTTAATGTTTTACCTTGATCGTCGATCGATATTAAAATTGGACTTTAATTTATTTATGAAAGAAAAACCCAGTTTGTGGAACAAAATTGGATTGTGGTTAAGTAATTTTGGATATGTTCCTCTCTGTTTTTTTTCCTCCATTTTTCCTATATTTTTATTTGAATGAGAGACACATGTCATAGATTGGAGATATAATAAATGAAAATTAAGTCTTAATTATGATTAAGATATTAATTATTTTATATATTTGTTTTTAAAATATTTTTTAAATTCCATAATTTTAGTTATACATGATATCTTTCCTACATATATTAAAAACTTTTTTTACTTGCCTTTAGTAAAAACAATTGTGCTTGCTTCCAGGGGTGGAGCCAGCATGTCTTTAGGGGTTCATCCGAATCCCCTTCGGTGGAAAATATTACTGTTGAACCCCCTAAGACTAGTTCGTATGTTTACTCCTTCGGATTTTGAACCCCCATATTGAAAATTCTGGCTTCGCCACTACTTGCTTCTGAAATTTTGTTTTTTCATTTGTTACTTTGTCCCATCCCAAATTGTTTTTAGTCTAATTTGAATGTTTTGGAAAAGAATTTTTAAAAAAAATAAAGAGAAGAGAAAATTGGATATATGTTACTTGAATTTAGTACAACTTTTTTCCAGTCAAAATTTATTATATTTAAAAAAAATTGAGTCGAATTTTCGCCCGTCATTCAAAAAGTATTTTGGATGTCAAATTACAAAGAAGATGCGTATTTTACGATCAATATTATTTCAATAGAGAAATTGTGTTTTAAATGTTTTATTTGAAAGATTTTAATTCAAAATATATTTTATTTATGTTAAAATTTGAAATATAAAATAAAAATATAGAAATCAGAAAAAGGAAAAGAAGGATGTTTTTTTTTTATATATATATTTTAAGATATGCATGTTAAATTAACAAGAGAGAACACGATAAATATAATTTTTGGTATTGCATAGAAACTTGGTCAAGACATCAATTCTAATAGCTAAGGTGATTAATCCCTCATTAATAATTTAGCGCTTGATGATACTTCTTTTTGTTTCTAATTACTTGTCCATATTTTTTTAGTTGTGCCTAATTACTTATCGATTTTGACAAATCAAGAAAGGACAAAAATAATTTCCCTATTGTACCCTCAATTAATTATTTTGAAAAAGGTAGAACTTCTTGAAAATCTTAAGTTTTTTAATTCATTCACATCATAAATTAATAGGGGTAAAATGGTAAACTCACTATATCAATCATTGTTTTCTTAATAGGTGTGTCAATTCAAAAATGGACAAATAATTAGGGACAGAGGGAGTATTTTCTTGGCTATTTTATTTAGATTACACTAAAATTAAGTAATTTGTGTGTTTTATAAAATTTTACTCGCAATGTATTTATGTTAGGCAAAGATGATGGTGGAGAAGTGCAAAAAGTTGGAATCTCCCTCTTGCAAACAGGGGTTATTGAGAAGCTTTACTAGTGGAGAAGACAAGCATGACACTTCTAACGTTATTTGGATGTCAATACTAATGGTGACACTAATTACAATGTTGTTTTGGGGCAAGTTTTGTGCCATTCTTTGTACCTCTTCATGCTTATATTTTCTCCCAACAATGTAAAGCACTTATCATGGAACATAATGTGAACTCCAACCTATACAACAAGGAGGTGGTCTTGAATCGATTTCTACTTTCTAGAGACAAACCATCCAAATGTTGTTCCATTTTAATGGTTTTCTATTTTTTGTATAGCTTTCTCTTTTGGGGGAATGTAATTTCTTTTTTCAAATACATTCCTATTGTTTTTCTTTTGTGGTTTATTTATGCTTTCGAAGGGAGTGTTGAAACATGTGAAAACAAGGGGCAGATTTGTAAATTTATGGCACTAAGTATAACTCAATATCAAAAGTTTGTTCCTAAAGGGAGATTGTTCAAGTTCATATGAGCAGATAATATTTTTCAATTAATGTAGGATTTTAATCACTCTAACCCCCCCCCCCCCCCCTTATGCACAGGTCCAACTGAAGCATGGATCGGGAGTCCATTCAAAAATAGTTTATGAGGGAAATTACCCAAGTCCACATAAACATGCCACTGTTAAATCTTCAACCAATGTGAGACTTTAATTCACTCTAATAACATTTCCGTAAAAGATTATCTCATTTCTACATTTATTTATTTATTTAAAAAGTATGTAGCACCTATTTTCAATTATTTCAAGTTACTTAAACCATAATAATAAATTATGATAGGACAATTTCATTCGTGGTGAGGTATCAGCTTAAGATTCATACATCTGTTCTACTAACACTACTAAAAAATTGTCAAAAAACGACGGCCAAAAAGCGACGCAGTGCGTCGCTTTTTTGGTCAAAATCGACGGAAAAGCGACGCAGTCACCTCCGTCGCTTTTGAACCCGATGCTTTTCAAAAAGCAACGGACTGCGTCTCTTTTCAAAAAGCGACGGACTGCGTCGCTTTTTTACAAATTTTTTTTTGATTTTTTTAACAAAAGCGACGGACTCCGTCGCTTTATTTTAATTTTCATTTTTTTTATTTCTAAAAAGCGATGCAGTCTGTCGCTTTTCTGGAAATTTTATTTTTGAAAATCCCAGAAAAGCGACGGACTAAACCACGCTGTCCGTCTCTTTTCTGGGTTTTAAAACAAATTAAATCCCAGAAAAGCGACAGACTAAACCACGCTGTCCGTCGCTTTTTCTGCAATATTTTTGACAACAACAGCTGGCAATTTCTGCTGCCCACCTGCAAATGCAATTCAATTCAATTCTACACTATTCAGCCCGATTAAACACAGACAATTATAAACAATCTAAACAAAACATAAAACAACAAACTTAAAATAACATTCAAAAGTATCTAAATCATAAATTAAAGACTTATAAAGTCTTTTAAAATTCGTTCAAAATTTCAAAAAGTTCATAAATGTCCAGAGATCTAAACTAGGGAGTGAGATCTACATAATCATCTTCATCGCTCTCTTCATCGGTGTCATCAGGAGTCGAAGTAGTAGGTCGACGAGCGAAGTTCATCACTTGTTCCTTGATTTGCTGAACGGTCTCACTCATGCTTTGTTGTTCAGTTACTCTTCTCCGCTATGACTCTGCTAGTGCCACTGTAAGTTTAGCTATTTGATCCGACATAGCAGCAATATGAACAACGTCAAGTGCCTCAGCTTGACGTGACGATCCAATACCTTCTAAGCCTAACTGAAGTCGTCTAACATCGTTTCGAGAGCCTATACCATAGCATCTACCCTTGTGTGTCCTCCCTACCACTTTTCTTTCAAATCTGGGTGGATAGTTCAGGTGTCAATTGGACCGAACTATCTAGATTCTCAGCGATGTACTGATGAAAGTCATTCTACATATTAAATATAAATATACATATCATAAATATATTCACTATTAATATATATTATTCATATTAAATAACTTACAAAAGTTCGTCCGGCCCTTTCCTCCACCCACACATCCGGATCCGACTCATTTTCTTTCTTCCTAATATGAGTCTTCTTGAAAACCTCTGGTTCAATGGGAGTGCGTCCAAATTCTTTTTTCGATAAATAAAAATTGAAATTTATAACGATATATATGAATCAACTAATTATTTACTTATCTCTGTGATTGGTTTCCATATCCTTTCGGGTAGATGGCTAAAAGCGATAGAAATTAAAGTTTCCCAAACACATGACAATCATGACTTTTCATACCTATCAATTTTCTTTCATTCATATCTGTCCGCTTTCCTATATTCGAAGCATAGCCCTCCGACATCCTCAAATTTTTAACCCACTCAATAATTTCACGTTTCTCATCCAATGTGAATGAAAAGCTGGCTTTGGGCTTAACTATTTTTCCATTATGTAATTCCTGCAGCCATAACTCTTTTCTCCTACAATATTCTTTTATGCCCATTCTAACCAGCACTAGTTTCATAATGCATATTATAGCATCCACAAACGATGATCCATCTACAAAAATATATATATTCAATTATATTATAAATAAAATTTAATAATAATTTTACTAGTAGTAGTCCTAAAACTAGTTTAGTATTGACTTAACCATATTATTTAGTTTAACTTATTTAAACAACTTAATAACTTTTTTAACTTGAACTAGTTTAGTTTTGACTTAATTTCAACAACTAAATCCATCAACAAAACCACATTTTTTAATTCAACTTATTTAAACAACTTAACAACTTTAACTAGTTTAGTATTGACTTAATTCAAACAACTAAATCCACCAATTAACTAAAGCACATTATTTATTTTAACTTATTTAAACAACATAACAACTTTAACTAAATCCACGAATTAACTAAATCAATAGGATCAACTAGTGTTAGTATTTATGCTTAACAAATATATTATTTCTAAATTTAAAGTTAAGTGTCAACACTAGATGGACACAAATCGATCTTGCAAGAAAATCAATTTTGTCATCAATAGGATCAACTAGTGTTGGTACTTATGCTTAACAAATATATTATTTCAAAATTTAAAGCTAAGTGTCAACACTAGATGGACACAAATCGATCTTGCAAGAAAATCATTTTTGTCATCAATAGGATCAACTAGTGTTGGTACTTATGCTTAACAATTATATTATTTCTAAATTTAAAGCTAAGTGTCAACACTAGATGGACACAAATCGATCTTGCAAGAAAATCAATTTTGTCATTAATAGGATCAACTAGTGTTGGTACTTATGCTTAACAAATATATTATTTCTAAATTAAAGCTAAGTATCAATACTAGATGGACACAAACACATTATTGAAAAAAATTGTACTTGAACTTTAGAAACTTAGAAGCACCAACCTTATCTCCTACTTTGATGAAAGAAGCAATATAGTCTTGTATCAACTTTTTTAGATGTTGAGCTTCCTCAATTGCCTAGCACGAAAAGTTCAAAAATTAGTTAAATATAAACTTCAAATCCAAGAATATTAGTTATATATATATATATATATATATATATATATATATATATATATATATATATATATATATATATATATATATTCAAGTTTTAATAAGTTCAAGTTTTCAATTCAAGTTCATATCTAATTTCTAAACTTAATTAGTTATATAATCAAGCTAATTAGTTCCAAGTTCAAGTTCTAATTTCAAGTTCAAGTCTAACTTCAACTTCAAATTCTAAGTACATGTTCTAAGTTCAAGTTCAAGTTCTAATTTCAAGTTCAAGTTGAAATTCAAATTTCAAGTTCAAGTTGAAATTCAAATTTCAAGTTCAAGTTCAAATTTTAAGTTCAAATTCTAATTTCAAGTTCAAGTTCAAGTTTTCTGACACAGCCCAAAACCGGATGTGATGGCACGTGCCCAAACCCCAACGAACACGTCAGCCTAACACCCAAAAACCCGACGATACAGAATTAATAAAACAAGAATAAGATAGAAAGATAAGCGGAAGTCTTTAAATAAACTCAACATAACCCCAGAATTGGTTGTCACATGTACAAACCTCTAATACGAGAGACCGAATAAAACATACAAGTCTCATAGTAAAGTTCTAAAATAGAACAGAATAGTAAATATAAATAACTTGAGGGCACGTCTGGAATGAACCGCTACCTCTCAAGTTAGTCTGGAAGCTCTAATCTGAAGATGAGTAATAAGCCGGATCTGATAGAGCTGTCAACCTACACAACTGTGTAGAAGCAAGGGTGAGTACCAAAAGCAACAGGTACTCGCAAGTAACACTAAACTAAGCTAAACTAGCAGCTACAAACGACTCCTTTCAATCCCAACCGAACCACCGAAACTTCATTCTAACAGCGAACCAACAACCTATACTACACAATTCATAATCAACAGATATATCCAACAGTGTCTCAACATCAACCTCATATCCTCATATAAGAGCAAATAGATCATATATCACATGAAAAGGGGAAAATAGGTAAAATCCACACACCACAAACAAAGATGAAGTCAAATGCGATGCAAATGCAATAATGATGTCATGTAGTCGTGATGCATGTCTGTCCTAAGATACACATCTGTTGACGTAATCAGACCGCGCTGAATACTCAAATCAAAACCCATGAGGGCCATACATGGACTATGTATCACCGCCGAAACAAGATCCCATCGGTATCCAAATCGCTAGCCGGAGCTAGTCCATCTCATATATCTCTAGCCGGAGCTAGTCTCAACTGTGTCTCATATCCATCCATCCTCATATCAGCGTCTCAGAACTCATGCAACAGATAGTTCACACATGGGATGAATAATGAATATGCACATGTCATCAATCACAATCATATCACGATCACATCATAGTATTACACATCATCTGTCTCAATCACAACCATATCACGACCACATCATAGTATTACACATCATCTATCTCAATCACAATGTCTATATCAATCATAGCCTACTCATGCTCTTCTATCCCCTCAATATAAGTTATCACATGACTTATTCAACAAATTCAAATCACGTATAACACATTTAGCTCGTTTTATTTCCCATCTTTCATTTACAACAATTTCAATCAACAAATAAAACCCATCCTCAATCCCCATTACTCCCCAACACAATTAGGAAAGTAGTCATGCGTAGTCTAAGAGTTTAACAAAGTTTAGAAGTCACTTGCCTCAAAACACGTTAACTAGTAACTCAAATTTGAGTTTTACCCTTCCGAGCACGCTCCAAATCACCACAATCTATTCATAAATGGAATCCCACAATCAATACGAATCTAACAACACCAATATCGTGAAATTTGGAGAAAAAGGGTAAAATGGTCAAAAATCTCGTTCCGAAAAATATTCTCAAAATCTGGAATTTTTTTGTGAAAAAGTGTTTTCCAAGAAATTTAGAATCCAATAGTGAAACCCGTTTCGAAAAAAGAGTTGAAATGAGTTCACAAACTCAATTTTTCTATTAAATTTGGATTAGGCAAAAACCCTCAAATTTTACACTTGAAATCTCAAATTTTTTGATGTTAAAATCCATAAATAATCGATGGAAATCACAGATATAAGTTGGAAATAACTTACCCAATGAATTCCTTGCGAAAAAACCACTTGAAATCGCCTATTTTCGAGCTCTCAAAGTCTAAAAATGGAGAAATGAGTATTTTCAAGTTGTGGGAAAAATAGCTACTGATTTTGACTTAAAAAATAAAATAAAATTGCTATTGCAGCTGAAACATAGCAATAACACCAAAGTTTAAGTCTCCGTTGGACCCTCGGGATTCGTTCGGAATCTCGTGCACACAAACTAAATATATACCCCCACTAAATTCGACGTTCCGGACTCAATGGAACCGTCGGAATTTGAATTCGAGGACTCCTTGACCCGAAATTCCATAAGATGCCAAGAAACTAGTTTATCGCCTAAAAATTCGAAACTCAAACGGAGCATCTAAAAATTCAACCAAGACTCATTCTAGACTTAGAATCGCCTCCCGAAACCAATGGTACTCTCAGAAATTTCAACGAGCCTCGGAACCTCATATGTTGACCAAAGTCAACTCTTTATCAAAATTTCACAACTTTAGCAACTTAGGACCTCAATTCTTTGTTTCAATTCCAAATTCAACTCCGTAACTTCACACAGACCCGTTTCGACATTCTAAAACTGCCAGAATCAACGGAAATCCGATCTGAATCCCGAAACTCCAAATGACTCGAAAAAGCACTTTTTAACCAACTTTAACTCATAAAAACACAACTTCTCAAAAACTCAACTTTTTACCAACTTTTCCTCAAACCAACTTTACAACCACAAAACATGGGACTCGGGGCAACTACCGAAAGGGCAAAATAGTCATTTTCATGAAAAATTACCAAAATGACCTTTCGGCTCATTACATTTTCAAGTTCAAGTTCAAGTTCAAGTTCTAATTTCAAGTTCAAGTTCTAAGTTCATGTTCAAGTTCTAAGTTCAAGTTCTAAGTTCAAGTTTAAGTTCAAGTTCAAGTTCTAATTTCAATTTTAAGTTCAAGTTCAAGTTCTAAGTTCAAATTCAAGTTCTAATTTCAAGTTCAAGTTCCAGTTCTAAGTTCAAGTTCAAATTCTAAGTTCAAGTTCAAGCTCTAATTTCAAGTTCAAGTTCTAAGTTTAACTTCAAATTCTAAGTTCAAGTTCAAGTTCTAATTTCAAGTTTAAGTTCTAAATTCACGTTCAAATTCTAAGTTGAACTTCAAGTTCTAAATTCAAGTTCAAGTTTTAATTTCAAGTTCAAGTTCTAAGTTCAAGTTCAAGTTCAAATTTTAAGTTCAAGTTCAAGTTCTAAGTTCATGACATTCAAACATTCATCATCTAAATTCATGACATTCAAACATTCATCATCTACTCATAACACTTCAATTACTAATTTCTAACTTCAAATTATTAACACTTTACTAACTAGTCCTAAAATCAAATCCAAAGGAATCCCAATTCAACCTCAAATTCTAAGTTGAACTTCAAGTTCTAAATTCAAGTTCAAGTTCTAATTTCAAGTTCAAGTTCTAAGTTCAAGTTCTAATTTCAAGTTCTAAGTTTAACTTCAAATTCTAAGTTCAAGTTCAACTTCAAGTTCTACTTTCAAGTTCTAGTTTTAAGTTCACGTTCAAATTCTAAGTTCAATTTCAAGTTCTAAATTCAAGTTCAAGTTCTAAATTCAAGTTCAAGTTCTAATTCAAGTTCAAGTTCTAAATTCAAGTTCAAATTCTAATTTCAAGTTCAAGTTCTAAGTTCAAGTTCAAATTCTACGTTCAAGTTCTAATTTCAAGTTCAAGTTCTAAGTTCAAGTTCTAAGTTTAAGTTCAAATTCTAAGTTCAAGTTCAAGTTCTAAGTTCAAGTTCAAGTTCTAATTTCAAGTTCAAGTTCTAATTCTAAGCCAAGTTCAAGTTTTAAATTTAAGTTCAAGTTCTAATTTCAAGTTCAAGTTCTAAGTTCAAGTTCAAGTTCTAAGTTCAAGTTCAAGTTCTAAGTTCAAGTTCAAGTTCAAGTTCAAGTTCAAGTTCAAGTTCAAGTTCAAGTTCTAAGTTCAAGTTCAAGTTCAAGTTCAAGTTCTAATTTCAAGTTCAAGTTCAAATTCTAAGTTCAAGTTCAAGTTCTAATTTCAAGTTCAAGTTCTAAGTTTAACTTCAAATTCTAAGTTCAAGTTCAAGTTCAAGTTCTAATTCAAGTACAAGTTCTAAGTTCACGTTCAAATTCTAAGTTCAACTTCAAATTCTAAGTTCAAGTTCAAGTTCTAAATTCAAGTTCTAGTTCTAATTTCAAGTCCAACTTCAAACTCTAAGTTCAAGTTCAAGTTCTAAGTTCAAGTTCAAGTTCAAATTCTAAGTTCAAGTTCAAGTTCTAAGTTTAACTTCAAATTCTAAGTTCAAGTTTAAGTTCTAATTTCAAGTTCTAGTTCTAAGTTCACGTTCAAATTCTAAGTTCAATTTCAAGTTCTAAATTCAAGTTTAAGTTCTAAATTCAAGTTCTAGTTCTAATTTCAAGTTCAAGTTCTAGTTCTAAGTTCAAGTTCAAGTTCAAATTCTAAGTTCAAGTTCAAGTTCTATGTTCATGACATTCAAACATTCATCATCTAAATTCATGACATTCAAACATTTATCATCTACTCATAACACTTTAATTACTAATTTCTAACTTCAAATTATTAACACTTTACTAACTAGTCATAAAATCAAATCCAAAAAAATCCCAATTCAACCTAAAATTACATATTCTCAAGTTTAAACTAGTCCTAAAATACAAAAATGCTAATTCTTCACTAACTAACAATGCCCAATTTAAAAATGCCCAATTTTTTAAAAAAAACCCTAAAACAAAAATCTTCAATTATCTATACCTAACTAACAATAATCAAATCAAATTAACAATTGAATAACACAACCAACAAACAAAAACAATAATATACTAACAAACAATCAATTATAATCACTAGAATTGAAAAAAAAACTAAAATTTAACCCCCCTACCTGCAGTGACGGCGACCGGTGACGGGGAAGGGCGGCAGGGGACGGGGAAGGGCGGCACTGGGAGAGGACGGCGATGACAACGGCGACGGGAGGATTGATATATATATATAGAGAGAGAGAGAGAAGGGAGAGAATAAGAGTGAAGAGAGAGAGGATAATAAGAAAATGACAATATGTCTTTTTGATATTTCATAAAAAGCCACGGACAGCGTCTATAACTCCGTCGCTTTTTTTAAATATAGTTGACAAACATTTTGACCAAAAAGCGACGGACTAAGAGACACTGTCCGTCGCTTTTTAAAAATGGTTGACTAGATATTTTGACCAAAAAGCGACGGACTAAGAGATGCCGTCCGTCACTTTTTTAAAAATTAATTAATAAAATAAATTAAATTAAAAACGACGAACAGTGTGGTTATTTTTTATTTTATATATAATTATTTTTAATAAAAAGCGACGGACGACGTCTCTATATATATTAAATAAATAATTATTAATTATATATATATATATTTAGCGCAAAAATCCGCAAAAAAAAGCGACGGACTAAGAGATACCGTCCGTCGCTTTTTGTAAAATAATTTAAAAATTAATTTTTTAATTAAAAAGCGACGGATAGTGTCGCTTTTCTGTCCGTCGTTTTAAAGATATTTTTGTAGTAGTGTAAAAAGAGCATATTATGTTAGGATCACCATATATTTTGATAGTGTGACATCATTAAGAGGTGACCCGAAAGGGGAAAGCGTTGATTTAGAGGTTTGAAGTGCGCATGTTCAGCTTCGAGGTAGAGACTACGACTTACTATCCTTAGACATTGCTGGTTGATTGTCCTAGCATAATAATTTGCCAAGTGCTGGGTTGGTATTTAACATTATTCCTCGTTTGGCAGATATTTTCCTTAGTGTCGATGATATTGAACCTTAGCCTAGGTTGGCGGATATTTTCCTTAGATAATGGTTTATGTGGTCTGTGAGGCTAGATTAATGAATTGATTGGGTTAGATACGACCCTCTAGGCTAGGTTATGACATTTAGGTAGCCCTATTGGTATGTGTGACTGGTTGACTCTGATAAAATGACTATCTAGACTCGTTTAGGATCCTATTCCTTTTAGTGCTATAATTGGCCTGAGATGGGATTCTGGGAAGGGCTAGTAAGTCTTGTCACTATTCCAATGTAAGATTCTTAAATATGCTAGGGTCTGTACAATTGATCCAATGTAAGATTGCCAGATGCTATCTTCTATGTAGTCATTTCGGGATTGACTTAGTGTCATGCCCCAAAACTTAGGAGAGGCGCGACCGGCATCCCTCATCGTACTTGACCAAGAGAACTGACTAAAACCTGTCACGACTCGATTTCACAGGTCATGATTGCACCTACTATACCCCATGGTAGGTAAGCCTAACCCTTAGCCCAGAGCCATAAGCAAAGAACTACCAACCAAAATCCAACAATAAGAAGCATAAAGCTTAGAAGCGAAGAAAGGATAATAGACAAAAATACAAAACATTAATAATCCCAAGACTTGACGCCAATCAGTAATCGAGCATCTAATCAAAATAAGATTAAAAGGTTTTTACAAATACTAAATACGTAAAGACTGTCTATGAATACAACATAAAGACTAAGCCTACCCACAAATAGACGGAAACTGGCAACTCCGAATTTGAGGAGATCACACAAGTCTTTGAAATTCCAAGCTGCTCCACACGACTCCAAATAAATGGTGATAACCCTAACAAGGATCTGCAGGGGCAGAAGTGTAGTATGAGTACCGAAAATGGTACTCAACAGGCATCAAACATCGGAGCTTAAAAGATAACAAAAGCATAAATAACAAGTAATAAGGAGAGCATAGCACAAGTAACTAAACATGGAATGCTATTCATAGATAATAAAGAGTAGAAACATGATACAAGGAGTGAGAAGCGGAGTCAAGAACGTACCTAGAACACGGGCGAAACAACCTAATCGCGAGCAAGTAAGATAACAAGTCAACTACCAAGGCTCTAGAGGACCCACAACCACAATTCTAAAGTCAAAGCCTATAAGCTAACAAGAAAGCAATATCATTGAACAAAATATAGTCAAACTATTACCTAACTGGATGCCCATAAGCCAGGTAGGTACATACATCAAACATAACCCAACCGACCCCCATAAATCGGAGGGTACAATCAACAACACAAGTATACTAGTGATAGACATTGCATATGAATGAAGAGGATGCAGTAGGACCATTAGAGAAGTGCTACGAATCCGAACCCAAGAAGCAAAAAATAGACTCCGAGCCCAAGTAACCACAACCACAGTCAATTCCCAGCCCAGCTAGCAAGAGTGACAAATAATTCTAGACCGCCCATCCAGCCAGTTCACTCATTGCCTAGCTAGCAAGAGTGACTCGGGGCGTGTTGACTCCGAAGAGGATCTCAATATATCAAAGCCACCCAGCCAACCAGTCTACTCCCAGGGGCGCATGCCTCCTACCTAGTAAGAGTGACCGGGGGCGTGTCGACTCTGAAGATGATCTCAAAGTAGCAAAAATCATGCAAGAAAGGGCGATGACGTGCCGACTAGTCATGTAAAATTTTCGTGCATCCCAAATGCCTCTAATATCTTAAGTATAAAAAAAGCACATCCCTGACACCTCGTGATATAAAAGCCAATAAATCAAGTGGTCTCGGTGGTACTACTAATGTTAAAACCAATTTAGGATAAAAGTCATGTAAAACATTATTTCATCATGAATAATAAATATATTGATGCATGAATCGGGATGAGAATGAACAAACAATGGATACATGCCATCACCAACAATAAAACAAGGCACTAAAGTGAAATGACTATACAACCTACCAAAACACGCTACCAAAGAGAAGAGTACTAACGTGGGATCCAATTGGTCCTTGCATACGGTCTCGAGCCTAATAATATAATTAACCTTAAGTAATAGTATAACAGGTTTATCGCTAAACAACAAGGGAAAGAACCAAAGAAGAGGTCTCAAATCAATAAAAAGGGGAACCAACTCAAGGGACGACACCCTACCCCAATCATACCGCTATAATCCGTGACTAAACATAGCTAGGACCAACCCACGACTACGATGAGCCGCCAAAGTCTCTAGCTCCAACGCAAGGAGAACAACCTAATTCAATCCCTAGAAGGAGAAAACTATAACTTCGAGGGCGGTAAAACACAATCTAAAGCACCTAAAGTCCAACCTAATCTAAGGCCACAAAGTATCAATCTTAACAAGGATAAGAAACATCATCTATACCATAAGAAAAGCTACAAGCCTAAACTAAGGATCCCAATACCCATACTATGCCCAAGGCTCCTATGAAATAATAAAAGGATGGAATAACAAGAGGAAAGCTAAATAATCGAAAAATACATTCGAAAAGTACATGAATTTATACTAGGCTTTACCTAACAAGATCAATCAAAAAATTTGACCGAAGCCTACCTCAAAGACGATCACGAGAGCTCCGCATCAACCACATAATAGAAATCCACTTTCAAATTGCCTCCAAACACCGCGAATCTATCAAATTATCGATCATGATGTCATTACAAATGTTTTGAAACTAAAATTGCAACAATTGGAAATGGACCCTAAATCAAGTCAAAACGCGATAGTGGTACCCACACTAGAAAAATCCAAAAAATGACTATGTCAAAAGGTCCTGAACGACTAACGGAGCTTGTGCCTGAAGCAAGGCTCAATTTCATGCTCGGAACAACCCAAACTACCCCATGTATTTAAAACACCAATTAAAGAAATACGAAAGAGAGATGGAAGCCCCTTCGGGGTGTAATATACCTCAAACAAAGAGCCTCCAACACTTCTCGAACACTCTAACACGTAGCCACAAAGTTTCTGGATGTCGATGACTTCAATTCACCTCAATCGGAGCTTCCAAGCTCAAGCTATGACACTTTAGAAATGAGCGTTGAAGCTGAAATTTTGGGATATAAATAGCCGAAAATGGTTGTTAAAGGTCTATTCCGATCGCTAAAGGCTTAAACTCTGGTCGCTAAAAGCATGAACTAGATATCAACACTTCAGCTGGTTTGCTCCAACTCCGAATTCTTCAACTAGGTGTCAGGATTCATTCAGAGCTTCGTGCGTGCAAATGAAATATGCTACACCATTGAATTAGGCAATCTGGACTCAACAGAACCATCAAAACATCTACCCGAGGTCATCTTGATGAAAAGTGGGTCCTACACCCAAGTTACATATTAAGCTAAAATCCACAAAAGGCTCAAAATGAGATCGAAAGCCTCAAGAACCACACGAAAGGTCGTTCTAGACCAAACTCAACATTTTGTAGCTAACTAGGCTGACATAATTCTCATCTGAGCACGTTTATCAAGAATGTTGACCGATGTCAAATCTTGACCAAAGTTTCAAATTTAAAACGCCTAACCGCACAAACTCACACAAGAAGTCTCGGGGACCAAACAAGACATGCCCTATCCTAAAATGGCCCCTTTGAAGCTATTGAAACCATTGGAATTACGTTCTAAGGTCGTCTTCCTAAACTTTTGATCGAAGTCAACTGTTTAAGTTTCAAATGCTCCAAAACATAGAAACTTGCACAAAACCCATACGAAAGACCCAACGATCGAGCTGTCAGTTCCAAAAAGTCATAAATAACTTGGGGTCACTACAGAAAAGCTATAAATATTGAAAAAATTAAAATGGAGAAAATGGCCTAGAGGGTCATTACAACATCCACTGCTAAAAAAACTTTCATCTATACAAGTAGAAGGATAGAAACAGTAGAAGGCATGATAATATGAGAATATTGGGTTTGTGTGCTCTGCCTGACCCACAAACACCCTTTCAAATTGAGCAAATCCATCACAAAACTCAGGCTAAAAGGATAATCCCCAAATACACTTTAGAACTTCAAAAACATCTCCAAATCCAATTTGGGCTCCAACTCCCGCCCAATGGAACTGATATTTCCTGAAAGCAATAGATTTATCTAACAAGACCAACAAAACACCAATACCATACAATCGAGCATTGCAGGACTATGGAATGTGCAACCCATTTCCCAAATCAAAAACCTAAACTTATGCTCTACATCTAACATCTTCTAACCCCAAAAGCGTTCTACCAGTCCTTAGTATCCCTGAACATTTCTAGCACCATCAAAAACATGCCTACAAACCCACACAACACAACCCTCGGAAGGAAAACAAGATCCACCTGAACGTCAAAGAATAATAACTACCAAAACAAGGAACTCAGCTCAAGGCAAGGCCCAAAATCAACCTTTGGCTCTCAAAGACCAAGACATCCACTTGGAACACAACCTTCTAAAGCTAATGATGCCAATCCCATCCTGCAGATGACAAGTCTGCACTAACCCCAACTCCAAAGGCCTACTCCAAGCTAAAGAGCTTCCGAAAAACCAACACCACGAGTCCATAAACTACTTGCCACCATAAATCTAAACCAACCACCCCAATCTAAGGGAAACCAAGCCGACAGGCGATGAATTAACATAGTCAACGAGTTAGTAAATTCCCAGGACACCAAGTCCCATCACGAACCATAGAAGTTAGCAAGCATGATAAAATCAAACCCCACATCCTTATCTAGAACTAACTCATAGATTCCAAGAATTACTTCGACCCCATCCTAAAGATTGACCTTCTTAGCAAATTTCCATTTTCCAATAGATGCTAAGGTTTGAACCCTCGATGAATACAACCATTTGGATTCTAAATCATGCATTGGTCTCGAGAGATATGAACATAGAAAAAAAGAACCAACATAACAGCTAATCCAGACACAATAAGGGATTACATCTCCAGATTCTAGCTAGCCATAACCAAAACCCAAGACCACAAGAAGCAGCTAAATCCAAAAGGAGCCGAATGAGCAAAAACACAACTCTACTATCAAAGAAAAACTACAGTAGAAGAGGAAATCAACCAAGAAGGACTACCACAACAAAAGAAGGCTAACTACCCAACACAATACTCTAAACACTAGCAATCTCCCAACTACTAGTAAAAAAGGATGGCACACAACTAAGCCAACATCCTAAGCCAACTAGGTTCAACAAAACATAGAACTCAAATCACCATCTATCAAAAAAGGATAGTTATCACTAAAAAACACACAACAAGGGTGGGAAAAAGGGAAACCAACAATCCCAAGGCCACAACCACAACAGGACGATGAAGTAAAGAAACAGGGAGCTACCCAAACATTACTCCCAGTCGATGCGACACAACCTAGTCGATCCACTCCTAAAAGGAATAAACTATGGGAGGTAAAACATAAACAAAAACGTAAAATCAAGCTACTGTAACAAGCCAATGATAGATAACAAGCCAAATAAACCTGAATGGGCATGAAAACCCCAAATCACAAAAAATAAGAATTAAAAGGATAAACCACAAAATTGCATCAAAAGAAGGGATACTTGGAGCCTCGGCCTCTGGCTGATATGTAGAAGCATATAACAGATCATGCCCGATCCAAATGTAGTATTGGCAACACCATAGTTACCACCTCTGATTGAAGGAGTCAACAACCCATGATACAAATCTAATTAATTACCTTTCTTTATGGTCCCATGTTGGGACAAGTTGTATACTCATGGCCATGCTCCCCATAGATACAACAAGGTCTACCCACCATATCCAGGGATTATGAGATATTGTCAATGCATGAGAGATAAAATTCAACATGGGAACTCTTTAGACTAATGGTTAAACCTTTTACAATTATAACAACCTCTCTAGCATGAAGCCGAACACGAAGAATGCAATGAGCTACCCTAGCTACCTTTGCAAAACTCATAATCACTCCTAGCTAGCTGCACTGGGCCCTGCGACAATCTCTAACGTAGTGCCCTACCTTTCCACATTCATGACAATCATCACCAAGAGTAACCTGCTGTAATAACCTAGTGGGAGTAATATGAGACACACCACCTGATGGTCCAGAATGACCACCAAAATAAGTATAGCCTAAATGTTTCCTGTTGTAGGCAATAGAACCTACCTTAGAACCCCTTGGGACCTGAGATGCAATTGGCATAGGCCTTATAGGTCAAGAATGAAGATGACCCTGGCTGAACTAATACTCACCTTGAAGTGGATTGTTGTCACTGATGTATTGATGGAAAGGCCTCTTACAACTATCCTTGTAAGTCTCGAGGTAGGCCTACTACACAACCCTTACATGACTCACAACATGGATAAGGTAGAGCCCGCTAATATCAGATGCTCGGACACCAATGCCAACCCTTTGATGAACCTCTAACTCAAATCATGATATGGGAAAAGTAATGTGGGGGTATGCCCACCCCACTATTGAAATCCCATCACATAGTCCAAACTAGATGACAAACCCTATTGGGGACCTCTCAGCCCACTCTGCTCTAAGAAACCACCGTATTGATGGAAAGGCCTCTTACAACTATCATTGTAAGTTTTGAGGCATGCCTATTGCACAACCTTTACATGACTCACAACATGGAGAAGGTAGAGCCCGCTAATATCAGATGCTCGGACACCAACTAGAATGACAAACCCAACCCTCTGATGAGCCTTTGACTCAAATCATGATATGTACAAAGTAATATGGGGCTATGCCCAGCCCACTATTGAAATCCCATCAAATAGTCCAAAATGGATGACAAACCCTATTGGGGACCTCTCAGCCCACTCTGCTCTGAGAAACACCTATTGCACCCAACACTTCACCTAATTGAGGTGTACCCTCGAAGAAGATCAAAACTCCTAACATTGAATATCAAGGAACCAAGGTAGCCAATGACCTTTTCAAAGCCTTGGCTCCCTTCAAACTCTCTGAATGCTAAAGAGTACTTCAGACCGCAAGGTCCTTGCATGACTGAGGCCTTCTAGCCCAATCATGTGCTGAAACTCTTGTGGAATATACTAATGCTCCATCCACACCCATTGAATTCTTTGTGCTATCTATATATGAGAGAGTAAATTGCAATGAAGCAATTTTGGAGGCTAATCAAAGCAAAAGGACACAATAGGGAGTCAAAAAAGGAATTTCCTAAGAATTCCCTATAGCCTCATATATATATAGGATATAGATGTCTCCGCATCGATTTACAAGACTCTACTAAAATTTTTTTCTCATACCACATTGTCAGTTGTTGCTTCCCATTTCACACTCAAGTATACGTGGCCGCACAAGTCATATAGTGGCTTTTGAAGAGCTGATTATCGAATCCAAAGGACTTGCCTATTAAATATTTTACTAAACTATACTAGTCTAATTATTTATTCACATTTTCCAAAGGAGTTTTTTTTAATTTGTAAACAGAAGAATGTAAGAATGAAATAATACAATTACATACAATGATTGGGGAAATTCCAGGGTTGCAGTATGTGTAATGTTTCATGTATCACATTTCATGTAAGGAATTAACTACAATTATCAAATTACTGATTTAGAAGTTTGATTTTATGATCGTGATCTCTCGACCTCTAATCACCTGGTAGATTTTATGATCGTTATCTCTCGACCTCTAATCACTTACTCCAATCGACTGTCTAACCACATCGTCGAGCAGGGATAGACTAAACTTGATTAGCGAGCATTTATATTTCATCCTGTTTTGTAACAAGCTTGGTGTTCGTCCAAGTGTCAATCCTGAACATGAATGTGAACAAGTGATATGCAAGAGAGATCCATCTCTTCGTATTCTTTGGTCTATCTTCCTCTCCATCTCTCGAGTTCAAAAATAGACAATATATTTATCTTTATGGTGATCAAGTATGAAATACAAAAAAAGAATACTAAAGTAATTTAAATTATAACCAACATTATTTCAAACAATTGATGTTCAACAATCAACAATTACCTAGTCTACACCGCCAGAACAAGAGTCTTTAGCTATTAACGTCTAAGAAATGAAGAAGAAAACAACCCTAATGGTGAATTCTATTCCTTGCCTCTTGCACTTGAAAAAGAATAAGTTACCCTACAAAAGAAGCCTAAGGTTCTATTTATAGAGTTGGGGGAAATAATCCTTTATCTTAATTTGATTTGAAATCCTTAAATTTTAAAATTCTTGTCAGGGCATTAGTGGGGCAACGTGCCACTATAGCACTAGGACTGCTACGACGGCGTGCCAGTAGTATGCCAAAACATGTCTTCAATAGTTTAGGCCCCGGTATGGTGTTCCAAGGCTGCTCTAGGTGTGTTTTTTCTTCGCGCTCACTTTCCCTTCGCTATCGTCGCCTCCTATTTAGCTCATATTCCTTTAGAAACCTTTGCATATACTAATCATGCAGGTTAGCATCCATTGCAATACTTAATAAAAACACAACAATTATCATAAAAATCATCCTTGAAACATTAGGCACATGCGGGTGAATCAAAGTTAATGGGGATATAAATATTCCCAAGATCACCATCCCGCACTTAAATCTTTGATCGCCCTCGAACAAATATTAAAGCTCATCTAAAAAAACTTCAAAATTGGGATGCCACCACTTTGGTTGATACAAACATTAAGGCCATATACAAATTTCAAAACATCAAGAACACATCCCTATCATTACACAAGATATACAAATAAACTACAAATCTCTAACCTCCTAACCTCAAGAAAGGACTCTAAACTCATCATATTTAGGCGCTCACATACTCACATAAAAGAAAGCTTAAAACATCACCTATCTATCATGACACAAGTGCCCTCAAAAGAAGAAATAGTTCACACACTCAATTTAAAAGATATAATATAAATTAAGGACTTAGCATCAAAGAATAACTCTCACACTCGTAAATGAAATTCACACGTATTCACAAAGAACCATAGGCTTTCCCATTATGTATATCTCCACTAATTATGTATGCTTGAATAAAATCAAATAAGACTTTAACGGGTTGTAATATAGGCTAGGGAACGGGTAGAAAAACTATATAATAGTGACTTAAACTTCTGTAAGAACTTCGCAATTTTTGACTTCAACACCCATTATTTTCTTCTTTTTATTTTTATCCCTCTCTTCAACAATTGTTTCACAAGTAGTTCTCATCATCTCAAGAATGCTTCAATAATTTTTTTTCAATAATTTTTTTCCTTTATTTTCATGTCACATTCCTTAAAAGAGGGCTTTTTCATCACTTTGTAGTTATCATTGATTACATTTTTCACTCAACTATCCCTTTTTTTCTTCAGATTTATCAATTATAATCAGTCTATGGTAAAGTGCTCAAGGAAGCAAGGTGCAAATCAAAAATCATGAATACAAATAAATAATAGAGAAGAAGAAAGAATAAACCAAACTTCTTCGGCCTCCACGACATCTCTTTCAAAGTTCTCAAGCTATAAAAATCTAAATTATATGCTATCTGTAGGTTCTATGTTCTAAGTTGTATATTGTGGAATGTGGAAGAATTATTTTTCCTGACTATTTGTAGATGTACAAAACCTAAATAAAATAATTATGTTCAAATTAAAAAAAATTGAGAAACCCAAAACTCAAAGGAATTGGGTTCCAATTGTTTATGATCTGCTGCACCGCCTTAGATTTCTGCCTCAATGGCTACCACGTGGAAACAATAAGACTTGGCGAACTTGCATTTTGTTGGTGTTTTTTAAAAATGGGGCAACACAAAAAGATTGAAAATGTCTCTCAATATTTTATTAATCATAATAGGGCTTTAAATAGCCAACTTGATAACATAATCTGCAGAAAATTTGCATAACAAGAATTTAAAAATACAAAAGAATCTCAACAA
The DNA here is from genome assembly GCA_029007595.1 of Solanum commersonii. Taxonomy (NCBI): domain Eukaryota; kingdom Viridiplantae; phylum Streptophyta; class Magnoliopsida; order Solanales; family Solanaceae; genus Solanum; species Solanum commersonii. The sequence goes on from JAJTWQ010000008.1 coordinate 6,644,586, forward strand.
TTAAAACAACCTAACAAATATTTAAAATTCAAATTCATCCTAAAACTAGGTAGCTTATTATTTTAAAAATGACTGCAGTAACTAAAAATAAACTCAACACTCCTCCTTTGCTTTAGGTACTGTAATTTAAAAAAGTTGCTCCTCTTCGATCCCTGCTTATACAACTTGTGCTTGAAGATTGTTCTTAAGCTTGCAAACTTTTGTGACATGACCGGCTTGTTTGCAATTTCCACATATTGCATCCGGTCTCCACCAATAAAAATTTTCCAAGCGCGCTTTTCGTTTGCAGTATTTGCAAAGAGGATAATTATTTTTTTCTTTTCTATTTTGTGCATAAAAGGCACCCTCAGTAACATTATCTTGCCCGAAGACTCTTCTTTGCTCTTGTGCTTGAAGAACATTTATTAGTTCTTCAAAAGAAATAGTAGAGATATCTTTAGACTCTTCCAGAGATGAAATTTTACATTCGAATCTCTCTGGAATTGTCACAAGAATTTTTTCTACTATTCTGTCATCTTTGAAATCCTCGCCAAGCGACCTAATTTTATTAACGATAAAACAAATCTTGTCAGAATACTTAACAATAGTTTCATCCTCTTGCATCCTAAGAGATTCGAAATCTCTTTTCAAATTCAAAATTTGCATTTGCCTGACTCGGTCACTTCCTTGATATTCCTTTTTTATTTTTTCCCAAGCTTCTTTTTCCGTCTCACAAGCAATTGAAAAAATCAAATCCGCAATTGAATTTTGAATTACAATTTTGTCTTTGAATTTTTTTGGTTTTTTCATCCGAATGAGATTTAATTTGAGCAAGGGTAGGATTTGCAGGGAGAGGTTGTAAGGGTATATCTGCCATTATAACTTTCCACAGATCATAGGGTTCAAGATATTATTTCATTTTCAATGACCAAATCTGATAGTTTTCACCCGTGAAGATTTTTGGGGCATTCAAAGTGAGACTGCTACTTGCCATTATTTTGGTTAAAAATAATTTAGAAAAACTTATGCGTTAAAAAAAGCACGGGCTGAAAAGGTAGCCTTGATGGGTTAAAATGGGTTGCCCTGATGAGTTAAAAGGTAGCCCTTACGGGTTAAAAAATGCATGGTAGTTCTTGAAAGATTTCACAGATCCCTTAAGATCAATAAAGCTCTGATACCACTGTTGGTGTTTTTTAAAAATGGGGCAGCACAAAAAGATTGAAAATGTCTCTCAATATTTTATTAATCATAATAGGGCTTTAAATAGCCTACTTGATAACATAATCTGCAGAAAATCTGCATAATAAGAATTTAAAAAGAATAAGTAATCTCAACAATTAAAACAACCTAACAAATATTTAAAATTCAAATTCATCCTAAAACTGGGTAGCTTATCATTTTATAAAATGACTGCAGTAACTAAAAGCAAACTCAACACATTTCTTGTTTAACTGCTCTTTGCACCATATATATAAACTAGAAATTGGACAATTGTTATTGTGAATTTGGTAGTCATTAATCATATATACGATCATACCATTGTTAATTAGTTATGAATATGTCTTATCTACTTTTGAGAATTAGTAAAAGTGTGACGTTCATAATAGAGGGCGGATTAAGGAGAGGGATTAACAAATTTTTGAGCTGATAAAATTTTGAAAACGGAATACGTACACATGATATCTAAAGTGAATAACGTATCAAAATAAAAAAAAATCTATAACATGTGACACAAATAAACATGACACACATATTTTTAGATTCTATAATGGCATAACTAAGAAGATAAAATCGTAAAAGTGCATAGAATATACTATGTCATAATTTTAATCTAGGATTAAAGGTCCCTTAGTTGGGAAAATACATTGTTATACCATATATAATCGAATATAACATATTATTACTCCAAACATTCAAATTATCATGGCAGGCTTAATAACGAGAATTGTACATTGTTGTTCATAAGATATAACATGTAATATATTATTCAAAAATTTAAAATTATTATATCAAGCTTGACAAAAAAGTTCATTTTTAGCAAATGTATGACAAATCCTCTGAGATGCGGTTATATATTTAAGAAATTATTTCACCGAATGTACGCTCATTTTGATGCAGGAATAATAATATGGAATAAATGTCATGTTCAAGCCATGAAACTTACATTAAGAATTTCTGACAAATGACGATTCAGACAAAATTCAATATTTTTGAATTAGAAAAAGCTCAACTTTCATTTTGGGTATAGTAAACCATCATGCTATTAAGGGTACAACATAAAAATAATAGATAAAGAGGGCCAATATAAATATATTCATTAGTGCATAAATTGATTGTATATAATCATCGACAAACACTGGAATAAGCGATATTTATCTAGTCAAGAGCATGTTCTGAGTAAAAGCTTTCATGGCCGGTTGATCAAAATGAGGATCCCAAATTGCATGAGCAATAGGTCTTAAATGTAAAGAAGTTTGCAATAGAAAAAATATTATGGAAAATGTTTCCCTTACTTAGAAACATGTCATGTAATACGCAACCTGGAGTGAGAAATTCAGAAAACATAAATTTGCAAAGTAGGAAAGAGACCTTAGATATTAGATTTATATAGGAAAGAAAATGATTTAAAAATGGGAAAATTTATATCATGTTTGCACCAAATCAGTTAAGCACAAATTTATGGAATATGAAAAAGTCACTTTAGTGATATTATATTGGTATGGGAAAGAATAGAATTTAGAAATAAGAAAAATCTATATCATTTATGTATAATAAATATATCATATGTATCCAATTAAATTTGAATTTTCCTCAATAAATTCACATTAGTGGGGAGGGAGTTGGAGCTCTTCCTAACAAAAGTGACTCCATACTCAGTGAAACTCGAACCAGAGACCTCCTATTAAGAATACATCAATATTTAACACTTCATCACACTCCTTATTGGTTCTTCAAATCTCATACATGAGTACCATATATATGATACTTTGTTCCAGGTTAAAGACTGACTTGTTTTCATTTTTACTTATTGATGCACGTATGATGCACAAAATGCACGTATGGCGCATAAAATGCACGTGTAACACAAACAATGCACGTGTGACACATAAAATGCACGTGTAACACAAACAATGCACGTGTGACACACAAAATGCACATGGTAATAGTATTGTAAAATACTATATCCAAATAAAACAAGAAATCCATGAGGAATATGTTCAAACTGAAGAATGTAAAATGAACATCATTATCATTGGAAAAGGAATGGACAAAACAACAATATTTGAAAATAAGAGCTTTGGAGGTGGAATTGGGACGTACTACACTGCTATAGTGGGTAAGTCAATGTTATTAATTTACTTCAATTTATGATCAGATCACTCAAATTAAACATCGAAATATGTTTCCACCTTTGTGTTTATTCAACTCGTGTAACGCAAAACTTCTGGCTATCGCAATTTTGTTATTATCTATATTACATCGATGAGGATGTCAATATATTACACATCCTCCTAATATTATAGTAGCCAAGGATGGATCATAAAGTAATAACACTGTAATGGTTGTTGTATTCGCGAGTCTAAATAATAGTATTGCATAATACTATATTCAAACAAACAAGGAATCTATGAAAAATATGTCCAAATTGAATCATTAAAAACGAATATTGTTCTAATCAGAGAAGGAATGGACAAAACAATAATATGGGGTAATAAGAGCTAAAGAGATGGAATATGGACATACTACTCAACTCTTGTGGGTAATTTAATTTTCTTCAACTTCTGATTAGATCACCTAAATTAACCACATAAATATATATTATTATTCCAATTAAGTTTATGTAGTGTGTGTGTGTATGTATATATATATATATATATATATATTAATATCATTGATCTGATGATTGTTTATTTATTTCCTTCTAAGGAGTGGATGGGGCAGGCTTCATGGCGCAAGACATTACTTTCCGAAACATAATTAGAGTTGTGAACTATCAAACAGTAGCTTTAAGCACATTTGGTCAGTTCTCCACCCTCTATAGATGTCAATTTAATGGTTTTCAAGACACTCTATACAGGAACCATGAAAATAAGTTCCACAAAGAATTTATAATTTTGGGCATCACCGACTTCATTTTTGGTGATGCAAATGTGCTGTTACAAAATTGTTTAATTGAAGTACGTATCAACAGGACTCGTGTTAACACATTGAGATTAGTAACTCTAGATGTGAGGGACAATGTAACAATGTAGTTAGGTTGTCCGGGGGGAATTTTGTCACATACCATTATTATGCATAGTTACATAGATATGCTGATAAATCCAAGTGGGTGGATAGAATTTGACAGAATTCAGCCATACTATTTGGAATACTAGGATAAAGGAATAAGTGCATATATAAATAGTCATGTGAAGTGGGAATTAGCTACTAATGATCCCAGGATCGAATAAAACCTTACAGTGAGGAATTTCATAAACGGTTAAAAATGAATTTCCTCCACAGTCCCACATTTCTTTGATCTCATGTAGATAGAAATAGTGTTGTACTTAATTGTTTGCCTAATTTTTGTCTACCTTGGCCAAATTAATTTCTGAATTGATGTTGAATTTTTGACAAAAAGTTATCTGCCATGTCCAGTTGGTATTTAAATCTTACGCATAATGTCTTTTAGCTTTTGAAATAATCTTTTTTAATTCATACTATATATGGATTTAGATTGATTTATATGAAGTTTAAAAGAAAGGGATTGTTTTGTCCTTAAATAGTTCTTTCAAATCAGAGGAATGATTGAGTTGTCTTACTAGTACAATCTGTGGTTCATATGCTTAGTTAGAAAATGATTTGATAAGTTTGTACCAATTTAGGTATTATTCTTCAATTTGGATCTTAGCCAATTTTTATGTAGGAATTTTTCCAACATTTTAAGCATTTTTGCACCAAATCAGTTAAGAACAAATTTATAGAATATGAAAAGGCACTTAAGTGATAATATATTGATATGGAAAAGAAAAGAATTTCGATATGAGAAAAATCTATATCGTTTATGTATAATAAATATATCATATGTATCCAACTAAATTTGAATTCTCCTATATAAATTCATAGGGGGGGGGGGGATGAAGTTAGAGCTCTTCCTAAAAAAAGAGACTCAAGACTCAGTGGAAGTCGAACCAGAAACCTCCTATTAAGAATAAATCGATATTTAACACTTCATCACACTCCTTATTGGTACTGCAAATCTCATACATGAGTATCATATATATGATACTTTGTTCCTGGTTAAAGACTGACTTGTTTCTCATTTTTACTTATTGATGCATGTATGACGCACAAAATGCACGTGTAACACAGAAAATACACGCGTGACACACAAAATGCACGTGGTAATAGTATTGTAAAATACTATATCCAAATAAAATAAGAAATCCTTGAGGAATATGTTCAACCTGAAGAATGTAAAATGAACATCATTATCATTGGAGAAGGAAGAGCTATAGTGGGTAAGTCAATGTTCTTAATTTACTTCAATTTATGATCAGATCACTCAAATTAAACATAGAAATATGTTTCAACCTTTGTGCTTATTCAACTCGTGTAGCGCAAAACTTCTGGCTATTGCAAATTTTGTTATTATCTATATTACATCGATGAGGATGTAAATATATTACACATCCTCCTAATGTTATAGTAGCCAAGGATGAATTCGGAAAATAATAACATTGTAATGGTTGTTGTATTGTCGAGTCTAAATAATAGTATTGCATAATACTATATTCAAACCAAACAAGGAATCTACGAAAAATACATCCAAATCAAATCATTAAAAATCTAATGTCATTTTCATCAGAGAAGGAATGGACAAAACAATAATATCGGAAAATAAGAGCTATGGAGATGGAATATGGACGTACTACACAACTACCTTGGGTAAGTTAATTTACTTCAACTTCTGATTAGATCACCTAAATTAACCATATAAATATATGTTATTATTCCTATTAAGTTTACGTAGTATATATATTAATATTATTGATCTGACGATTGTTTATTTTTTCCTTCTAAGGGGTGGATGGGGCATACTTATGGTGCAAGACTTTATTTTCCCAAACATTGCTAGAGTTGTGAACTTTCAAGAAGTTGCTTTAAGAACATTTGGCCAGTCCTCCACCCTCTATAGATGTCAATTTAATGGTTTTCAAGACACTCTATACTCGAACAATGGCAATCAGTTCTACAGAGAATGTATAATTTTGGGCATCATCGACTTCCTTTTTTGTGATGACAATGTGGTGTTACAAAATTGTTTAATTGAAGTACGTAAGCCATTGAAAGGCCAATTCATCACCATCACAACACAATAGAGAACTATGAAGAATGGATCAACAGGACTCGTGTTGGCACATTGAGAAATGTAACTCTAGATGCGGGGGATAATGTAACAATGTAGTTAGGATGGCTGTGGACATTTTTTCATATACCGTTATTATGCATAGTTACATAGATATGCTGATAAATCCAAGAGGGTGGATAGAATTTGAAGAAATGCTCAGAATACAGCCATACTATTTGGAATACCAGAATAAAAGAATAAGTGCATGCATATAGAAAGAGTCGTGTGAAGTGGGCATTAGCTACTAATGATCCCAGGATCATATCAACTTTCACAATGAGGATTTTCATAAATGGTGACAAATGGAATTCCTCCACAGTCCCACATTATTTTGATCTCGTGTAGATAGAAATAGTATTGTACGTACTTGTTTGCGTAATTTTTGTCTACCTTGGCCAAATTAATGTCTGAATTGATGTTGAATATTTGACAAAAAAATATATGCAATGTCCAGTTGGTATTTAAATCTTACGCATAATGTCTTTTAGCTTCTGAAAACATCTTTTTTAATTCATAGAATTTATGGATTTAGATTGATTTATATTATGTTTGAAAGAAAGGGATCGTTTGGTCCTTGAATAGTTCTTTCAAATCAAATGCTTGATTGAATTGTCTTACTAGGACAATTTGTGGTTCATATGCTTAGTTAGAAAATGATTCGATAAGTTTATACCAATTTATGTATTATTCTTCAATTTGCATCTTAGCCAATCTTTATGTAGGAATTTTTTCGAACATTTTAAGCATTTTAAGTTTGTATGTTTTGAAAAGAAAACTATACTTTATAATTTTGCAATGCGAAGTTCTATTTGAAACAATTGTTTTTCTAATTTAAGTTATTGAGTCATTATTAAGCTTCACTAACTAAAATTACAGAGATGAGCAAGAATATCATTTACTTATGTTACCACTTTGTGAATAAATTTTGCAACTTCAACATTTTCGAAAGGGAAAAGGGTCTGAAAAATACTCTAACTTTGGCCGAAATTGTTGTTACGATACCAAGTTTTATGGAGGACCTTTTACCCCCTGCACTATTTAATAGTGTATTTTAAAGGTATATATGTGCCCACGTGGACACATTACGATTTATAATGATGGAATATTTATAATGTCTACGTGGGCATATATATCTTTAAAATACACTATTAAATAGTGCATGGGGGTAAAAGGTCCTTTTCAAAGTTCCGTATTGTTACAACAATTTCGGTCAAAGTTCGGATATATTTCAGACCTTTTTGCCTTTTCAAAATAAAATTTAGTTTATTTAAGAATATAAATAAATATTATTATTTAGTCAATCCATAATTCAAATTGAATAAAAAAATTTAAACATTTTTTAGATATTTTTAAAAGTTTATTATCTGCGAGGTTTGATTTTTAGAACAAAAGTAATTCAGTTTGATTTGAAATCAAAATAAATTCTAAAAAAGATATTTTCTAAAGTAACTCTAGCACTAATTAATTTTCTACAAAGCCAAAATTTTCCTTTTTTTGCAATAAATATTGTTTGGGTTTGTCTGTACTTTTGCTGCATCGGGAGAAGTAATATCATATATTCCAATAGTATATGTGTTATGAAATTACCACTTAATTCCACAAATAAACGGATCAAATAAAATATAAAATGAAGAAACATATATGAATGAAGACTAAAAGATGAGGGGAAAGGTAGTTAGTTGAATTCCAACATGCAAACCCATGCCTACTTTGAAAAATCTTGAACTTCCTTTATCACTGAACCAAGGTTTTGGCTTATGTTAAAGGAGTTCAACATTGGATATATACATATAAATTAAAAAATTAATCCTACATGTATCATTTAATTTTTCAATTACGTTTGAATTAATACACTAGGCTCTATATAACTCCACCCCAATTTCTATATAATTTAAAGGGATTAGTAGTATCCCCCAAACTATGATCACATCCTCAATTGCACAACATTTCTTTTCGGAATCTATTACATATCTTAACTATATAGCATAAGGTGTTGAGGTGACAAAAAATAATTTAAAATCTAATTAATATGAACATATATATGTCATTTAACAATTTGTAATTAATTAATATATATAATTAATTGACATTCAAATTTAAGCTGATATGTTTTAAAGTGCTTGTTTTAGTTGCACCAATTACTAAAATCATCTTATGCTATTAAATTAAAATTATATATAATATTAAAAATATTTTTTTAATAATTAATTGTTACATATTATTTACAAAAATAACAAATTGTACAGGCGAATCATGAAATGTTACCGTCTAACTCCCTAACAAAATTATGTGGAGGATATAGTCTCCACTCTCTGTTAGTCAGTAACACATTAGTTGAGTAAAACTAGGGATATAGATTGCAGTTGGGGGGGGGGGGGGTGCAAGGCGGGCGAGTTTTGCCTTATGCAGGGCCAAATGGATCTGATTTTATGCGGGTGCGGGACATGATAGGTTGAATTTTCTTTTTTGAAGAATCAAATGCGGGTTACGAGTTCCCTCGTTAAAAAATTTGAAACATACTTATTTATAGAATTTTTACTCTTAACAGTCTTATGGACTAATTATCTTCAACAATTTTATAACTTATTAGATTTTGCTCATCGACTTGAAATCAATTTTTCTTTTTATGCAATATTTATTTAACTCAAAAGGGTTAAATGATACTAATGTTTTTAAAAACAACAAACAACTTTAACTTTTCCTCTCTTCCAAATTAATGCTTCATAAAAGACAACAAGTAAAATTCAAGATGGTGGGTTTTTTTTTTTTTTTTTTAAATTTTAAATTCCTCACTTCTTTCTGTTACAGAGAAGAGGAATAGTTTTTTTTAGGTTCATAAGTATCTTTATTTATAATTTGCACAAGTCGTATAAATATAATTGTAATAAATGTAAGAATAGTAAAATGATAAGAAAAAAATACAAGCAAAAAAGAAAGATAAAAATAACAAAAAGAAAAAGGGAAAAAAATGGAGTTTAATAATGATTGGTGAAAATTAAAAAAATTATGCAAGGCGGAGTGGGGGGTTGAAAATAGAATTTTTTGTTATGCGGCGTGGGGAGGGTTTGAATCTTTGTGGATTTATGCATATTCGTCACACAACTGCCCTCCCCACCCTATATGATTTCCTTAAATAGGAATACAATTTTGAGTGTTATTATTTTAATGAATAATAATACATAAATATGTTATTTTACTTGGTCTCATTTCACATTCATGTGTCATGACCTAAATGCCATGATGGCATCCACTAGAACCCACAAAGTGGACAAGCCTAAAATCCAATTAACAAGATGAGGAAGACACAATTTATATAAAACATAAATAATAACAAGCGGAAGACAAGGATAATGTATATAGAAAGAAGGGTCATATCATATATATCTGTAGTGCAATACATAATATAACAAACTAGGCCCAAAAGTGAACAAAAGAAATACTAACACAAGATACCAATTTCAGGACCTTGTGTCACATATGTAGGAGCTGCTACGAACAAAAAGTCAGATATATACAGAGAACTGACTAATCCAAAATACAACATGAGAGTCAGTCCAAAAGAAGGAAAACAACAAGTCTCTAAGCATTGGGAGATCACCACAAATTCGACTCTGTGATCACCAAGGGAGATCCAAACGCTTACTAAGGGTGGATCGAACTGGGAGTTGCATCAGAAAAAACTGTAAAAGTACAATATGAATACGAAAACACGGGGTACCTAGTAGGCATCATAGATCAACCTAGCTAGGAAAGACCAAATATTTAAAAAAAAGCACGATGAAACTATCAAGTCAGGGAAACTAAGGCACAACTAAAATATCCTAGAGAATAGGCAAGTAATAATAAGCAGTTACACGTAAAATCAAACCATCACACACTCAACAAACTCATGCAATGAAAACAACATGTAAAACTGCAAGAAAGCGAAAATAATATGCCTGAAAAAAACATCGAGACGCCTGTAATGGTACATCAACCTTAACCATATGCTAATAACCCAAATAAATGTATCCACGGTCCTCCCGTTTGGCACACCGAGCCTACCCATAACCCGGATATATGTATCTATGGGAAGCCAGGATGATACTCCGAGCTTATCAACAATGCAAGTCTAAATGATAAATTATAGCCTGGCCACAACCAATGGGCCACCAAGTATGGTACCTCAAGCTTACCAGAGGAAAAACAACTTAAAGGTGTGATAAATCAAGTAAAAGGGCCTGTTTACCACTTTTAATTCAAAACATGTCTCAAGGACTTCCAACTTATTAAGGTCAATTTCCTTTTTACAAACCAAGTCATTTTTCCCATAAATCAATCAAGTAGAAACTCCTCAGAATCATTATCACAACCAAGTCATGTCATACACACAAATTCAGGTAGAACACCTGTCACAGCACATGACTACTAACCTTGAACTTCTGCCATTCCAAGCTTGTGGCATCAGACCCAACAATTTAATAACAATCACAAATCAAGGGCCGTACTATCAATCAAACCAACCAAAAAAAAACCACAAGAAAATCCTAAAGTACACGCCACCTAGAAGAAAGGTCTAAGGATGATACTCACACAAGGTTCACCTAAACTAAGGCATGTACGACTAAAACTTAAGCTAAACAACGCAACCTATGGCTATAACTTTCCAAGGATCAATAAAGCTCAACACAACGGAAGGGTTCAACCTAAATCATGCAATACTACATAAATATAATCAATCTAACTAAGACATGTCTAAGAAAAGGAAGCCATAACCAGGTCATGGCTGAAAAACCGCACACGAACTATAACTTGGGGGCTTTTCCCTTTTGGAGAGCCTCAGATTGCATCCAAGCTATCAAGAACATAAAGGGAAAGTTAATACGGATCCAACCATACCCATATCACTAACCCGAATTCCAAACCAAAATTGGGTCAAAAATCAAATCTCGAATCGAACCGTCATAATGTCCTCCTCGGAATGAGCATTACATGTTCGAAAGATGGGCAAAAATGGACTCCATTCAGACCTCAAATAGACAAATTACCACACTTTAAAGCTTAACATTTAGGGAATTTGAGGTCAGAAATGAATAGTAATTGTGAATTAATGACATAAAAGGGTAAATGAGATGGAAATGAAGACAAATACCTTGAAATGGTTGAAAATGATCAAGAATTACTCCTAAATGCTCCACGAACTATCAAAGAGTTGAGTTTATTTTTGGAACTAAAGGAAGAGAATGGGTTTTTAATCCCAGCGATCTTTGCAAAAGCGGCCAAAAGTTTGCAAAAGAGGACATCGCTTAAGCGGTCAAATATTCGCAAAAGCTGAGCCCGCCTAACGCTAAAGCAACCACTTGGTTTCTTAAGCGGCCTTGCAAAAGGCAAGGGCTAGTTGCTTAATAGACCCCCGCCCCTCAAATGTTGTTTGCTTAAGTGGCCCCTTGGTCGCTTCAACCAACATTGCTTAAGCGATCAAAGGTTTGCTTAAGCCGACGCACCATATATAAGATTTTTCAGTAAAAGGGATAAGTGTCCAATACATTGAACAATACCTCAGAGTTCATTCGGAGTCCAAATGACACAAATCAAAAGTGAAAAATACTTGGAAACGACATTCTCGACTCAACGAAATTAACAAAACAGCCATCCGAGATTATTTCATCAAAAAATTAACCAAAGTCAACACTTGTACAAAGAAACGCAACAAAAGGCCAAAAATCTAAAAACTCACCCAACACCCTCGGGAACCAAGCAATAGGTTGTTATAGACCAAATTCGACATTCTACAGCTAACTGTGCTAACAAAATTCAATTTTGACCGAAGTACAACTTTAAGGCAAGTTTAAAGGCTCAAACACCTAATCGCTCTAATTCCAAATATAAGCCTCAAAACTTGTACCGATCATCACACTAGACCAAAATGAACCTTATGAAGCTGATGAAACTGATAGAATTCTGATCTAATGTAAGAATCTTCAAATGTTTGACTAAAGTAAACTTTTTCTAGCATTAAGCTTCGAAAACTCAAAACTCATATCAATCTCAACCAAATACCTCGTAAAGCATGCCAAAGCTATAAAGAAGCTACGCAAAGGGATAAAACAAGAAAAGTACACAATACCTGAAGGATCAACAAGGAATTTCATCCACGAAAGTAAGATAAAGGAAATGCCTGAAGGCTAAAAAAGATAAGGATACCGGGTCCACATATGAAACTCGTTCTCGCAAGTAGCTTCCTCAATCAGGCGGTGCCTTCACTAATCTTTCACTGACAAAATCTCCTTAGATCGGAACCACCTAATTGAAACGACCCAGAAAGTTCCTAAAAATGTGCTTCGGAAGTTACCGGAAAATTGTTTTAGCTATATCTAAAAATCCATTTTGTTTTTCAAAAATCATACTTCATATTCTTGTTTAGGGGGTCAAATTGAGTGGGAAATGGGTCTAACCCAAATTTTAGAGCAACCGTATCAAAATCCGAAATTTTCAAGTGAAGCCTTTTTCGAGGGTCTACTTTGTAGGGTCATATCTCCTAGCACACAAATAATTTGGTGGCCCATAACATATCCATCGAAAGACCTTTGAGTTAGCTACCCAACGCACTTTGTTTCACCTCATTCAGAGTTCGGACGAAGAAGTTATGCCCATTTTCGTAAAATTTGTCCGTGCAGGAAATGCAATTTCCAGAGAGCGAAGTTACTGTTCATCCGCCTCATTTTTTTTTGTAAGTGTTGGACCCATTTTTCCAAGGGCATATTTTAATTCCTATATAGCATTAATTCAATTTCCATCTCTAAAACATTTCCCACAATACCTCTCCCATACTTAGACACTTTTTCTCTCAAGAACCCTAATCCAAAACCTTCCTCAAGATTGAAGAGATTCTTGCTCCAAGTTTCAAGCTTCCATTGAAGACACTCTCAAGACCTTCATAAAAAACTCAAGGTATGTGGTGTTGAACTCATGGGTCCTTCCACCCATAGTGCCTAGACTATATTCTACTCACTAATTCATGGTTTAAGTTGAGATTCATAAATTAGTCTTGTTCCTTGTATAAATTTCCTGCACAGTGAATTCTAGCATGAAAAGTAATTGTTTTGAGCATGTTGTGACTCTAGAACTTGAATCTAAACTTGGAATTGATGTGGAGATTTTTCATGTGGTCTTGTGGGTGTTAAAATGTGTTGTTGCAGGTTGTTCACTGACTTTGCTGCATAATTACTACCCTATTTTCCATGCTCTTTGACCCCATTACATGCCTTCAAGGTGTTTGACAAAATGTCCAATTATGGGGAATTGATGAATTGATGCTTTAAGGCTTGAGTTATGAGATGTATGGCATTCCAGAAATGTGTTGATGACAAACTAAGCTTGTGTATATGTTCATTCCATACATGAGATTGCATTAGAGCCTAATGTGAATTTCCTATATAAAGTGTTGCATGACCATGCCCGGTCCGGGGAAAAGAACCGAATAACCATGTGAGGGGTTTATACCTCACCACCTAGGATGCTTGGGGTGTGACCAACATCAACCATGTGAGGGGTTTATACCTCACCACCTGGGATGCTTGGGGTGTGACCAACATCAACCATGTGAGGGGTTTATACCTTGCCACCAGGGTGTCCGGGTGTGAACGACATCCCCCATCCTAAGTTGGGGTTATAGATTGGTTGGATCATGCACACACATATGATATCTACTATTAGTATAGATTTACTTAAACATGTTTTGACTTCACTTTGATCATACATCCTCATATTGTTATTCATTATGTCTATGGAACTATTTCTTGCATTTTGATTGTGTCCTTGTCTATTGTTGTATTGCACCCCGCATACTTAGTACATTCCAAAGTACTAACGCATATTTTGCCTACATGATGTCACCATGTAGGAATCGGAGCTATTCTTGATCCTTCTCTCCATCCACGTGGCTAGTACGGTGCTTATCCGAGTTTGTTGGTGAGTCCTCAATGATTCGAGGGCTATGTTATGTTTCTACTCCTATGTTTTGAAACTTTAGCTTGAAATTGTATCTTGACTATGAGGGGAGCCGGTAGTATGTCATGGCCCCCGTCCTATCTATGTATGTAGAGGTGTGCGTTGGAGAAGTATTTTGTAAATGAGCTTGACTCTTATTCTATGATGTTATTTTGAAATGGTTTGCCCTTAGTCCCTAATTCCCGTTATTTAATGTTGAATGTACTTCTGCGACCGATGAAGTGTGATGACAAGTTTGAGAGGCTTGTTTGGGGTTCCTTCGGGTTCCTCATTCGCCATGTCACGTCTAGGCCCTAGGCTTGGGTTGTGACACACGAGCTTCAATGAAAGCAATAAAACCACCTGTCTCCTTAGAAATCTACAAACGGACGAGATTATTGGCTAATCTCTGAACATATCTAGCCAATGTTCTCTCCTCCACACTAATAGCGACAAGACTCTCCATTCGAGAGGTCTTCCTACTCAAAGCATCAACCACCACATTGGCCTTCCCCGGATGATACAAGATAGTAATATCATAGTCCTTCTGTAGTTCTAGAAATCTTTACTGCCTCAAATTCAAATCTCTCTGATAGAAAATGATGTACTGAAGACTTTGATGATCTATGAAAATATTATAATGAACTCCATACAAACAATGTCATCTTAGCTTAAGCACAAACACTATGGTTGCCAGCTCTAAATCATGGGTAGGGTTATTTCTCTCAATGGTTTTCAACTCCTTAGAAACATAGGTAATCACCTTACCCTTCTGCATCAGAATAACACCTAACTCGACTCTAGAAGCATCACAATAAACAGTGATGTTTGCACCCTCTTTGGGTAAAGTCAAAACTGGAGCAGAAGTCAAAAAGGTTTTGAGCTTTTGAAAGATCTCCTCATACTCATCAAAACTCACACACTTTCGAGTCAATCTAGTAAAAGGAGATGCAATAGTAGAGAAGCTCTAAACAAATCACCTGTAATAGCACACAAGTCCCATAAAATCTCGATCTCGGTAACTGATATAGGTCTAGTCCAACCATTCACTACCTCAATCTTGGCTGGATCAACCTCAATTCACTCTTTGGACACCACATGTCCTAAAAATGCCACAGACTCAAGTATAAACTCATACTTCGAGAACTTGAAATAAAGCTTCTCTTCTCTTAATCTCTAGAGCACAATCCTCAAATATCAATCGTGGTCCTCTTCAGTCTTGGAGTACACCAAGATGTCGTCAATGAACACTATCACAAAGTTATCCAAATAAGGCTGGAACACCCAGTTCATCGACTCTATGAATGTTGTAGGGGTGTTAGTCAAACTGAAAGGCATCAAAAGAAACTCATAGTACCGATAAGGAAACCTGAAGCTGTCTTAAGGATATTTGATGCCCTAATCTTTAGCAGATGATAACCAGAACACAAGTAAATATTAGAAAACAGAGATGCACCCTTAAACTAATAAAAAAAATCATATATAGGAGGAAGAGGATACTTGTTCTTCGCTGTCATTTTATTCAACTGACGATAATCAATACACATCCTCATAGATCCATCCTTTTTCCTCACAATTAACACAAGAGAACCCTAGGAGAAACACTTAGGTGAATGAACTCCTTACTGAACAAATCATACAACTGATCCTTCAATTCCTTCAACTCAACTAGAGCCATACAATTAGGAGCAATCGAGATAGGTTTGGTGCCCAGCTCCTAGTCAAAAGCAAAGTCAATATCCTTATCGAGAGGAACATTTGGAAAATCAGTAGGAAATATATTTACAAACTCTCGAACCATGGGCATAGAATCCATGGGAGGTGGCTCAACACTAGTATCCCTAATGGAAACCAAGTAGGACAAACACCCTCTATCAACCAATCTCTAAGCTCTAATGAAGAAGATAAATTTGCTAGGGTAATAACCACCAACACCCTTCCACTCAACCCTCGGGATACCTAGCATCGCTAAGGTCATAGTCTTAGCATAACAATCAAGAATAGCACGATACGGAGAAAGCAAATCCATACCCAAGATAGTGTCAAAGTCTAACATCCCCAAAATGATTATTTCTACCCAAGTATCATACCCTACCAAAGAAAAAAAGATAGGACTGATACACTCGATCCACCACTAAGTATTCACCCACTGGTGTAGGAACATGAATAAGCATAGGCATAGAAGCATACATCTTAACAAACCCAGTAACAAAAAAGGTATACACAATAAGAAATTAGATCCCAAATAAAAAATACAGACGCATATTAATGGCAAACTGGGACGATATCTGTGATCACAACATCAGAAGCCTCTACCACAAGTCTTGTAACGACATTAAAATCGAACTAGTGAAACTAGAGCCTCACATGTGAGTTTGGAGTTGAAAACTTGATTAAATGATGAGAAATGACTGGGACGTCCGGAAATTAGTCATATGAACTAGTGAGTTGTAAGGGTCAACTTTAAATGGTCATATATTTTAGGTCAAAATAAATTAGGTGGACCATTACCAATCCAATTAAAGATCTCTGAGTTCTCTTTCCAACGCCACCGAGTTTTCCCTTTTTCGATCTCGGAGTAAAAAGTTATGCTCAAAATAGTGAAGCACTGTAAAAAAGGTCGAGCTTAGACGGGTTGAGTGAAAACTTTTAAGTTTAACTTAGTGGGCCCTTAATTCTTTTCCTAAGTTGAGTCCCTATTATTATTTACCTTTCCTAGCAATTATAAAACCCTTTTTGACCAAAAATCTTCCATTTAAATCACTCCAATTGAAAAAAAGAGAGGTTTTCTCTAGCACCCCATAGAAGCTCGAGGTGAAGGATGGAACTAGGGTTGATGGTGGCTACTGATTTCTTCTTCAATTTCTTTTAGTTCTTGATGATTAAGGTATGGGGATCCTTTATCCTTGATTCCTCTTCCATTCAAGGAGACAAATCAAAGTGTTTTGAAAGTTCTTCAAAAACTCAATAAAGTCCTAATTTCGGTTCTAGCATGGGTTCTTGCATTAAATGATTTTTAATGATGGTTTATGTTATTATTGATGTTTATTGATGGTTTTAAGAAAGAAAAGTCCATGAACCCATGTCTTTCCAAGTTTCCTAAATTTGGCTTATGAAGTGGGTTGAATGTTTATGATAGAATGATGATGGAAATATGCTTAGGTTGAGTTGAGTAATTGATTTCTATTATTATCTATGTTTATCTATTGAGAATTGTTGAAGAATTGAGGAATGGTGATTGCGGCTTTGGAAAAGGGTAAGTTGTCCTAACTTCATTGTTAGTGTAGAATTGATATAGAATTGTGATAGATTGATGTGTGATCCACTTATGGTGGAGGTGGTTACTTATTGAATGTATTATGATTATGGCCTTGAAGTCATAATATGAGGAATTGAAGTGTTGAGATGATAGCACATATGTGAATGTGATGTAAAGGAGTTGAATGAGAATCTAATGAAGTAAAGGTAATCATGTTGTGATAATGGCTAACTTGCTTAACATATTGTGATCGTAATTTAAGGGATTGTGATGGGGTGTTTAGGTAATATTCTAATTGGAATTATGTATAACTTTAAAATGAGATGAGGGATATATATATAGGTGTATATGTATACATTTTGGGCAGCACACAAATTTTTGGGCAGCACCTTTGAAGGACAGCTGCCCAAGGGATAAACATCACTTGTTTGACTATATATTTTCACTCCTCCTTTAGTAATTTCGTTTTCCTTAAGCCTTAGAACCTTATAAACATATATAAATAGATTGTTCTTCAAAATCAAAAGAGAAAACTTGGTTCTTTTGGCTGGAATTTGAGACACACATTTCTTTTTGGTAAGTGACAAAATCTGTTTCTGAGCTGGGTAGTGTTTGGTATTTTATGCATATCTCTCGATCTAGAACTTAGTTTTCAGTGAATAAATATGATTTGAAAAGATAATTCGTAAACCTACAACTTTTATGTTTATGTAAAACTCTGATTTAGCTATTATGGAATCGAAATGTGGGACACAACATAGGGAAAGTTCTGCCCAGTTTTCAGAAATTGAAATCCTGGATGATCAGCTGTTAGTGTTTTGAATATATATTTTTTTACAAAATGTATTTTTCAGTGATTCTTGTTTTTTTTCAACCTTAAGAGATGTAGTTACATCTTTAATGAAGGTTATAAAGTTTAGTTTTACGATTTTCCTATTCAAATCTAACTTGCGACTTGGGGTACCAGGCTGGACAGATTCACTGTTTTGGGAGCATAGTTGTATTTGTACATGCTAGACTTACTTGTAATGATGATCCTGCTTTACGTCGACATTACTGAACTAATAGAAGTTAAATAAGTTATGTAATTGTATTTTTAAGGTTATATATACTCGTGTACAAGCTGAGAACCTTGATACGTTGGTTGAGTTACGGTTTGAATTCTTGATGTTTTGTCGGACTATTTTTATGCTAAAGCCCGAGGTTTGTGTATAAACTTGTACTTGTACTCTTGTTATTTTCTTGTATATTTGAAGGGTTATCTTGATACCTTGGTTACTTTTGTCACTTGGCGTTATCATGTTGGTATCCTTTAAGGCATTAAAGACGCTTGTGTAACTCGCCCACTTGTACGGATTGTTTGATCACCTGGCACTCTTATTGGGACCTTGTCCTTCTTGTGGCTGTGACTTTGTCACTCTTGGCATGCCTCTTGATTCAGATCATTTGCCATCTTGACTCTGGATTTTTAGTTCGTCTTAAGTATGGAAGTTGTCCATTTTATGTACAAATTAGAAAGCCATTTTTAATATGGTTCTTGGTTCTCTTGATTATTGGGCTTTGACCCTTTTTGATACAGGGCGTCGACCCTTCTTGATACTTGCTTGTGCTTGGTGTGACGATATGACGTATATATTGGGCGAGCCTTGTTATTGAATCTTTTGGAAAATGGTGCTATGAACGTTCTTGACACTTGAATCTTTACATATAGTACTTGATACCCTTAATGGGAACTCTAGCTACTTGATAGATTCTACGACGTGTAGGTAGTAGTATGGGATGCTATCTACACATGGCACGAGTAAGCTTGGAAGATACTAAAGTGAGTTCCCTAATCCTTAATGGCTAATATGTGAAAGTCCTCCAAATGCATGAATGTGTCCTAAATGTCTCTAATGATGAATGTTGACTTTATTGTCTGAAAGAAATGATGAATGAGTAGCTTATTTGATGAAATGATATATTTAGCATGTTGTGTTGAAATGTGAATGTCTTTGTCTATTGTAGCTTTGAGGAACACTTAGGTGTGTATGAGGAGATTGTATGGGTGGCCATTTCATGCCTTACTTAAGTGTGGCTTAAGGTAACTTTAGATGGAGGTCCTAAGATCATGAAATGGCTTATTTGACGAATATGTTTATGTGTTGTATGTTGGTACTAGTTGCGCATGATGGCTTGTGATATGAAGCATGGTAAGTGGTAAGTTCACGTTTGGAGGCCTTAGGATGATACTTTATTGTGGATGGTGTTATGGGACGCTATCCATACTATGCACAAAGTGTTGTCCAAGGATTGCTTGAGATGGATGGTTTAAGGCAAAGGAATGACTTATATGTGGAGTATGTGCTAAAGTGGTTAATGACTTGTATGTTGGTTATGGTTGAATATTGTGACTCTTGTACTTGTATTTTCATGAAGTTTTGCCAAATGGCATAAAAGCATGTGACTTTCAACCAAATGTCCTTTTTAACATGTTTTTGCATGGTTTCCATACTTAGTACTTAATTGTGCTAACCCCTTTCTTTCCCTTTTGACCAAAGTGTAGGGATTTGGAGATGTTGATATTCCATGGTTGATGGATAGGTTTCTAAAATGTTTGAAGATGAAGACTTGGTGAGTCCTCATAGATTCGAAGACAATAATCAACATGTTCCTTTTTGTCTTGTAGTTTTGTTATATCTTTGAGTGGGCTTAGTCCTAATGTTGTATTCAAGTATTAGATGGTTTTGAGACATCTTGGATAAAGTCTAGAAAGTCTTCCGCTTGTTTTTTTTTATTATAAAAAAGGTGTTCTTTCGATTGTAAAGGAAGCTTTACATTTCTCCTATATTTTTTTTTGTATCGTATGCAATGAATGATCCATGAGGCTTGTATTTGACCTCTTCGAGGTCGAATACGCCGGTTACGACTAGGGGTGCTCTCGAGTCGTGACAAGTCTCACAAGAAAAACATAGAACTAATAATCTCAGCCGCCTTCAGCCTATGTAGATACTCTTCATCCACCCTGCGGAGCTAGAGTACCTCTACCAGTAGTCCTGCCACCTTTAGTGTACTCAACTCTGCCTCGACCCCTAGCCAGAGGCACTGAATCCCTATCTAGAGCAGTTGAAAATGAATATTGAGGTCCCCAATGAGTCTTTATTGGAAATTGTTGCATCATAGAACTAGATCCCTACAAGAATAGAAAGATCTCAACACGAATAACTGCTACTGCGAACTCGATGAACTACAATGGTCACTTTGGCCAGAACCATATGATCCTCAGGCTGGCTGCCCACTCTCAGCTACTGTCATATAAGGATGAACCAACCTACGACGCAAGAAAGAACTACTAACTCTATGCAAATCTTTGCCTCTAGATGAGACACCTGAAAATTGATCAGAAGAACAAGCCCTCTTGGGCTCCCCAAAACTCCTCTAAGAGCACCATTTCTGCATCCTTGTCGATGCTCACAATGGACCGGAAGGAAACCCCCTCTCTAGCTACCCTGAACATATAAGACTAATGGAGAAAGTGAAGCCTCTCACAAATCGGTGAACTCTTTCAGCGTTATGAAAAACAATAGTTAATAGATGCCTAGAGAGCTCGCAGGAATGGGCATCATACTCTTTCACAGTCAAACTGCCCTAAACCATGATCTTAAATCTCAACAACTCTCATCTCTCACGTTCCAAGGAATGAAGTTGTCCTCGAAAGTACTAGAAAACACATCCCACTCTACTGGAGGAGATCCAACTAGTCTAGACCTCACAAAAGTCCTCCACCACACTGTGGTGTAACCATGATGCTAAAGTGCAACAAATCTAACACCACGAACATCCACCATACCAACTGCCTCAAGCAAAACTCATGAGCATCCTCCCTCTTACCACCCTGAAACTAAGATGCTTTCATCTATAAAAACCTCTCATAGCACTGTTGATCAACTGCTATCAAGATAACCTTAGGAGCAATTTGTGCACCAACAGCCGGTGTAGGAACCACTTGTGCTGGCCCACCTGAATATGAACACCTAGAGTCGGATCCCCAACTCTCGTTTGAGCACCCTGAGGTGTGCCTGGCACACCACCTAAAGTAAGGCTCTTGATCACCCTATGCATCCTAAACAAGTCTCTTGAAACAACAGAGGTCTAAACTTAGGAGGAACCTAGTCCTCAACAATATCAACCTCTGGCTCAGGAGAAGCCTCTATAACCGTGCCACTTCACGACAGTCATGTGTACAAGCCACTAAATACATAAGTGCGAAATTAAAATATATACAAGTCTGAATCTGTGTTTCTCAAATAAAATAAAGTTAAGAAAAGTAAAAGGAGGACCCGCCGAATGACAAGCAGCTACCTCTTGAAGTCCTTGACAATCCTCGAGATCAAACAAAGAGAAAGAGATCAAACGGGTCCGGGCTCGGAACCTACACAAGTATAGAAGCAAATGGTGAGTACGAACAACACGATATCCAACAACAAACCTATTAAACAAAGAGACTAGCTAAAAAACAAATATCACTTACACTCCAACAAAATATCCTCAAACTACAACCTGCACAAAAATCAGCCCAACCTAGCAGTTCTAGAAAACATGGCTCAGAGGCGCAATATTATCAGTTCAAATATTCCCAATTCAACAATCAAACATTTCAAATAAGTCAATCTCAATGTACAGTAGTTCAGTTGCACGCAACAAGTACATTAATCACAATTAGAAATCAAGTCACACATAGACAACAAAGACATCAATTCACAATGACCAATCTCCCATCAGAACCATTTATCATTGGCACGATATAACTAGTCAGAACCATTTACCAACAACTTTGTATCAAATCACTAACTGTAACCATTTCCCATCGGCTTTATATCAAATCACTAGCTAGAACCATTTTTAATAGGCTTTATATCAAATCACTAGCCGGAACCATTTCCTATCGACTTTATATCAAATCACTACCCAGAAGCATTTCCTATCGAATAAATAGACTCTTTCTGAAAAAATGACCTCAATATCACAATACTTGCTAGAAAATACCTCGGTATTATAACACTTGCTGACAAAGACCTTGGCATCACAATCATCACATGTCTTATCCTGGTGTTCAACAATCAAAGCACACAAGCAATATCACACCACATAGAAGCGACAAATATTTGCACAATTCAAGTTTACTTTCATGCTTTCAAGGACTTCATCAATCAATCAATAAGGGTCACATTAATGCAATTCACGTCATCATGTTCAACACATAGCCTTTTTTATTTCAACCCTTTTTATTCACTTAGATGTAATAAGTGGACAATTTAAACCTTTCACCTCATCCCCATTTCCCCTCAACACACTATTAACGAAGGAAGCATACGAATTCATCTAGATTACAAGGTTTAGGAAGCCACTTGCCATAAATCTATCAATAATCTCTTCAATAGTTGAGTCTTCCCCTTCTGAATCACTTTCTAAGCAACACAATCTATGCACAAGGAAGTATTCACAATAAATTTACAGTAACAACAATATCCACATCAATCCTCTTGAAATGTGGGTGAATCAACACAAAACCCAATTCCAAAATTATGCTTTGAATATGAAACTTAATGCTTGAAAATATTACTCAAGGCCATAGGAACTCATTAGGGAAAATCATTTTGAAAAATTACTTAAAATCAGTTCACAACTCCCTTTTTGTTAAGAACATGAGTTCTTGAAATACCTTTTCATTAACTGACCAAAATCCCACAATTTGCTGTAATAACTCATAATTAATCAATGGAAAATGATGGTCTAGGATCAATAATACTTACCCAAATTATCTGGCATAGAAAATTATTTTGAAATTGGCCACAAAGGGTTCCCCAAGTTCAAGAATGATGAAATGGGGCTTAAACCCCGAAATAAGCAGCAAAACCCCTCTCTGATGTCACACAAGCGACCTGGAGTTTTCTTAAGCGAACCTTTCCCTAAACGCGGGCGTCGCTTAAGCGAAGGTTGATTAAGAGACATGCCTATCACATAAGTGAAGGTCACTTAAGCGGTTGGCCTTCGTAAAAGCAAAGCATGCAGACACCAACAACTTCAGCCAATTTCCAAAACACCAAAAGGACCCCGTACACACAAACTACATATGCTTGACGTTTTTGACTCAACGGAACCATCAAAACAGGAATTTGAGGTCTCCTTGACCAGAAATCCTTGAAAACCACAAGATATTAACTTACACCTAAAAGGCTAAACAAGCTCGGGACTTCTTTAAATTAAACCAAGACCTCACCTACGGCTAAAATCATCTTAGAATCAAGTGGAACTCTTGAAATCCCGATCTGAGCATCCGAACCCCGAATATTGACCAAAGTCAACCCAAAGGCTAAATTTCTACAATTTGACAACTTAGGACCTTAAATTCTCAAAGAGACTCGCAATCTAAAACTGAAAACTCTCACGGATTAGATTTCAAGTTTTTGGACAGATGGAATCCACTGAATTTCATTTTGAAACTTGAAACTCCAAAAGACCCCAAAAAGTACTTTCTTAATAACTTAGCCTTTAAAACTCACTATCACGACCCAGGGGTACCCCCTAGATGTAACAAGGTGTACTCAACCCCAAAGGGTCTCATACAAGCCCCTTAGCATATCATAACATAAAGTAGATAAAAATGATGCGGAAATTTTAAAACTTTTCTTTACAATCGAAGTCTTTTATAAAAACAAGCGGAAGTCTATAACACTTTGTCTCAAACCCTCTGAAACAACTTGAATTACTCTTTGGGATGCAGCCAATACAAAAGTCTAAAACATAAAAGAATGACATAAAGGAAAGGTGATCACATCCTCGATGCTATGAGGACTCACCAAGTCTTCAACTCCTTGATCTACTGAAAACCTAGCCACGGGAATGGAACTCAATATCACCAAACCCTACATTTTATAAGAATGTAGGCAAAAGTATGCGTTAGTGCAATAGTGTACTAAATATGATGGCTAGCATAATCATCAAAATAAGCATGAAAAAGGCATTAGTCAACATAAGACATATACCATAATCATAAGAGACGATAACATGAGTCATAAACATAAGAGACATAATCATAAGACGTAGGCTATAAGCATAATGATAACAATATGATCATAAGCATAATTTCCAACATAAACATAATGTAAGCATTATTCATCATAAGGCATAGTTCATATAAATAGTTAATACTTAGATCTTCATATCACAAGAGAACCACTTCAATAGTAACCTCCAAGTATAATTGTGCAATGCATGGATAAGACCCCATAATCCCATTCATGCTAAGTATCCCCTTTGGCCACCATGATCATACTTACCATCTTGACCTCATCCTTACCTTATTTCTCATAGACAAAAAAACATTCACCTTTAGTCACACATGTATTGGAAAACAACTATAGAAATAACCAAACTAGGTATACAACATAAGCATAAGTCATAAGCATGTTCATTACATAGATTATCATAATATAATAGGAATATATCATGACTACCTTCAAAGCATACTTGTGCAATGCATGAGTAAGACCCCATAAATCTCACTCATGCTAAGTAAAGCTTCATGGGTAATCATAATTCATAATTCATGGTCTTATTGTAATAGTGGGAATTAACCTTAACCGACATAGACCATATGATCTAAACATGGAATCCCGTGTTACCCACACTGAAAAGGGTTGTCTTACTTGCCTAAGGTAAGACCATGGAATGTTATATTTAGGTGGATCCAATAGCTTAATAACCTATGAGGGCACATAGTTTATGGGATAATGAGATTACTACTAGAAACCCGCCCTTTTTGACAGGGGACCTTCCATCTCAAGAGATTGCTTCAAGGAATTCACCCTTTCTAACGGGAGAGATTCCTTCTAGAAACTTGCCCTTTCTGATGGGGGAGTTTCCATCTCACATCAATATCCACTCGGTGCTCAGCATAATTCCCATGGGGTACTTGTGAAGTTATAACTTGTTTCATTAGAATAACTCAATAGATCATGCGTGATAATAACAGGTCACCATCCATGTATACATGTAACATTAAATTCAATTAGGTGAGAATTGCCTTTCAACCTTAGAATCTTCATTTTTTTAGAAAACCTTTCACATCATATTCATTATGTGTTCATGAGAATTGTAACACCTTGTATCCTAGACAGACTAAAATGCAGATTTTAGTAGTTGCAGGTGCCACTGACAGGCACAATTCATGGACCGTAGGGTGACCCACAGACCCTAGGTGGGGTCCGTGGATGGCCTGCCACCCCTCCCAGAAAAGTCCAAAAAATGGTCTAAGGTTCAACCCTACGACCGGACCCACGGACCATAGGTCAGACCATGGGCCATAGTCCTAGTCCATGGATCGAGACCCTAGAAACCCCGTTGAAGCCTTCCATGATGGACCGTCGGTCTGTCCACGGTCCGTCGGTGACACACGACAACTTTTAAGTCAGGGGTCGTTTGGTCTTTTCCCTATGCGTTGGACCCCTAAACTAGGTCATTTAATCCCTAAACTACCTAGTTTTGGTTAGTTTTAGTGTAGTAACTTAATTTGGACTTATCCAAGTCAAGTCATTCTCCAAAATTTAACCAAGTTGAACGAAAAGAAAGAGAAGGAGTCGACCAAACCTCTCTAAGAATGCAACAAGGTTTCTTTAGTTCCAACCTCGAAATCAAAAGATTTCTCCATGAAATTCGTCACCAGGTATGTAGAATTTCACTAGTGGGTTCCTTTCACCCATTAGGTCCCTATAATTCAGTCAGATTCTTGATTCCCTTCATATTGTTTAGACCTAGGATTTTTAGAACTTCAAATTATTGCCGTGATTAAGCTGTTAGATGAATCCTAATAAGAATATTACGTTTTCGTAACTATGTTGCTTAATCCTTGCATGAAACTCAGAACCCTAGTTGTGTAGATTCGTTTAGTTCATGAATTACACTTGCTAGGTCAGTTTACACAGATACACATGCTCCAGTTAAGAATGCTTCATTATCAGTACATTAATGATGCATTTTCAGTTAGCATATCAAAATATCGAGCTATCCAGTTTATTTTAATTATATTTTACTTTATGCATTCTATTGGGAGTTAGGCTTAATACCGAGTTGGACAAGGGTCAGTCACCGTCATTGTCCCAGAACTACGTGCCCTATAGGTAAGACCCCTCTATTGGCATTATACTTAGTAATCACTCCAGTCATGCCTTTATACCCTTGGCAAGGTATATTGGGTCTTCTCGATGAGGCGTATATATCAGACTCCATATTTAGCTCATGTGGTTTTATGTCGGTTGTTAGTAGCTCCCTCAGACAGATAAATTCTAGGGTATTGACCAGGTTATCAGTTCAACATTCAGTTTCAGTATGTTATAAACTTGGTCACTACATCCAGTTAGTTCATATTCAACATGTTTAGCATATTTTTCATGTTTATCTTATGCCATTGATCAGTATGCTCTATTTCAATTATGATATATTATTCAACTTTATTCTATTTTGCATTCTTAGTACCTTCAAGTAGTAATGACACATACTATGCGCTACATCTTCTCGTGATGTAGGTTCAGATCCTCAGTATTCAGATCACGCATAGATCGGTTCCCAATCTCCAGTTCATCAGCATCAGTGGTGAGTCCTAATTCTTCGAGAATGATTGACATGTTATCTTTCCATTTTCAGTCCTTTAGTTTAAGTTTTGCTAGAGTTAGCTGGGGACATGTCTCAA
This sequence comes from Solanum commersonii, assembly GCA_029007595.1. Lineage (NCBI taxonomy): Eukaryota > Viridiplantae > Streptophyta > Magnoliopsida > Solanales > Solanaceae > Solanum > Solanum commersonii. Next base: position 6,671,910 of record JAJTWQ010000008.1, read on the forward strand.
CATCTCTAGTTAGTAAGAGGCTTTCATTCAGACATAGTTAGATTCAGTTTTGGTGTTGAGCTTGATCTTTCAGGATTTTATTAAACTCTTAGTTTTATATTTTCAGACTTAGAATGGGCATCCACCATCATTTCATTTTATGATATGTTTCTAGCTTCCGCTCAGTATGTCTATTATGTTGAAAATATTTAAGTATGATTATGATAGGCCAACAGGATTAGCTTGGTGTCGCTCGTGATCCTCGGTCTCGTATCTACACCCTGGGGTAGCTTTGGGGCATGACAAACTTAGTATCACAACATTAAGTTTAAGAGTCCTAGGATGTCTGAAAAGCCACACTAAGTAGAGTCCTTTTCATGGCTGTGACGTGCACCACATCTAATGATAGAGAGGCTACGAAGTGTTTCAAGAAAACTTCAATTTCTTGCTATTCTTATCATGCATGGGTATGACCTACCTTCTAACACATCCTTATGCATTTCAGATTATGCCTCCTTGTAGAGCTTATGTAAGGAATGCCAATACCCGCAACGCTAACGCAGCTCCTCCAGTCCCAGATCAGGATGTTTCGAATGTAGAGTTTCGAAACGCTATCTAATTTTGGCTTAGAGTGTGACCAACTAGAACAATTAACAGGTTCCAGTTCCTGCAAATGCTAGTGGTGGATCAGTGGCGGCTAGGGTCCATGATTTTGTTAGGATGAATCCACTTGACTTTCTAGGGTCGCAAGTTGAAGAAGATCCCCAGAACTTTATTGATGAGGTCAAGAAAATCTTTGGAGTGATGCAAATGAATGGAAATGATGGGGGTAGAGTTGGCGTCCTAGAAGCTCAAGGATGTCGCTCACATATGGTTCACACAGTGGAAACAAAACAAGGTGAGAATGCAGCTCCTGTGACTTGGAAATGCTTTACTGGAACTTTTCTGGACTAGTTCTTTTCAAGAGAGTTGACAGAGGCAAAGGCTCAGAAATTCATGAATTTGAGGGAAGGTACAATGTCAATCCAAGAGTACAGACTGAAGTTCACCCAACTCTCCAGGTATGCTCCATATATGGTTGCTGATTTGAGGGCGCAAATGTCTAAGTTTCTGTACGATGTGCCCGACTTAGTGAAGAAAGAGTTCATCAGAATTATGAGTCCGAGATTTGGACTCATATAGAGATTTGTTTTGATAGTTTTAGTGTCCTCTAATGTTTAATTTATGCCATAAACTGATGTTAAAGCCTTGAATTTTATGTATATAAATTGAGGAGCAAAGCAAGAACACTAACAAGCAAAAAAGAACAATACAAACTGAAGAACTAAAGAAAGGAGAGCTTGATGATCGCCAAGAGAACTTGGTGAATCGTCGAGTGGCTATTTAGACCGCCTAAAGTTCCAGTGTGCCAGCCTTGAGAGAAGAAAGCAAGTCGGACAGGAAAGAGGCAGTCGACAAATCATCGATCAATTCCGCAATGGCAAGAGTGATCACCCAAAGTTACAGAACTTGAGGATGTTGACAGCCAATGCAAAAAGGCGATAGAATAAAGCGATGGGTAGTTCGCCAAACCACTTAGTAAACCCGACTTACCTCACCTAATGGCCCTTCGTGGCTAATTTTTGGCAACTATAAATTAAATTTTGAACTGTTAATTTAAAAGTTCTCTTTCCCATATTTTAGCTTACTACCATTTTAGGATAGTTTCCCAGTAGACTTGAAGTCTTTTTGAGACTCAATTTGGAGATTTTGCCTGTGGGTTACTAATTTTCTTCAAATTGGAGCATTATAAAGGCTTGAATACTGTTACCCATTTGATGTATAATCGATTTTTAACCGTGTTTATCTTTTTATGATGTTTGGCTAAAACCCCAATTCTTGGGGTGTGATCATGTGATTATGGGTTGAATTAGCTTATGGGTATTGGTTATTACTAATTTAAATGCTATATTGAAGTGAGTTTAATCATTACTTGTGTTTTTATTTATGAATTGTAGTTGCAAATGCAGTTCTAATTTTGTGATCTTAGCTTGCTCGAGAGAGAAGTTTTAGAACCAAAGCTTTTGATTAATAGTTTGTGGGCATTGGGTTGATTTGGGTTCAGCTCGAGAGAGTGAATCCTAAACCCAATCCTACCCATCTTGCTTGAAAGAGAAGGGGTATTAAGGTTGTGGGATGTTCTTAATTTCTGTGCTTGTTGTTGTTCAAGAAAAATCACTTGAATCAAAGTAGTTGTTCGAGAGAAAGCTATTTCATTTATGGTCTAGTCTACCCACTGATATTTTGCTATTTATTAGTAGTTTCAATTATCCGTATAGTGAAATTTTCCTATAGTCAATTTCATCTCGAGAATTCCTCTCCATATTGTTATTTTATCATTGTTTGACTGCGTTGTAGTTGATAATTGCAAACCAAACCCCCCTCCCCCCCATTTGACATTCATGTCACCCCTTTTGAGTTGGTTTTATGTATTTTTCGATAATATTTAATCCTATAGCTAGTTAGATCACATTTGTATTTCATAATTGAACTTTGAACACATACCACTCCCTGTGGGTTCGACCCCAACTCATTTGTTGGGTTTTATATTGCTTAACGATCGTTGACACCTAGAATTGTATGAGGTTTGGTTGAAGCGTTATTCATCAAAATGGCACCGCTTTCGGGGAGTGGTGTTGTTTAAAATTCTTTTATTGAAGTCAAATTAAGATCTTTTTGGCTGTAGTTCAATCGACTTTATTTAGTTTTTGTTTTGTGTTGCTTGTGCTGAATAGAGGAAGAGATAAGTGTAAATGGAAGTAATGGTAGCCAAGTGGGCCACCAAGATAACATTGGGAACCTCAATGATGTCAATGACCCAATACAAGTGGGTGGTGTTGGTGCCATTCGTTTACCTGTAGCTGAAGGAAACACTGTTTTCACATCACAAACACAATGCTTTAGCTCCTACAGTTGAAAGGATTATTTGGGGGCTGGCTCACGAGGATCTCCATGAGCATATCACGAATTTGTGGATGTCTGTGGACCATTCTCATTTAAGAATATATCACAAAAATTGGTCCATATCAGGTTGTTTCCGTTCCCTTTTATGGGTGAAGCTACTAAATGGTTGGCAGAGTTATCGAGGGATTGTATCACCTCTTGGGATGAGCTAACCACAACATTTCAAGTGAGATTCTTTCACCCATCAAAGATGATGACTCTAAGGGATGGCATGAGACATGGTTGAGGTTTAAGAAGCTGGTGCTTTAGTGCCCAACTTATGGACTTCGACATAATGTGTTGCTGCAACATTTCTATAGGAGCCTTTATTCGGTAAACAAAGGAGTGGCTGATCAACTCTTATCGGGTGGTATAATGGAACAAAAATATGCAGTGGCATCCCAACTCCTTGATTACACGACCAAGATCAACAAGGCATGGTACACTCGTGAAGACCAAGTCTCTTCTCTTACTTATAAAATGACAAAATGGCAGATAAAAAAGGATTAAGAGAGAGATCAAAAGATGGCCAAAATGATGACCCAATTGCATATCTTGGCTAAAAATGTCATAGGTGTTGGTGCAAAGAGTGTTAATGTTGTGGGTGTTGGTGGAGTAAACCCCGATGAAGAAAAATTTGAAGCGCTATACAATGAGGAAGTGGAATTCCTAGCTAATCATGCATACTGCCCAATATCGGGTGGAAATCAAGGATGGAATAGAGATGAGGGCTGGAAGAGACCGTGATAGAGATTGGCGTAACCGTAACACAACTTGGAAGAATAGAGAGGGAGAAGGATAAGTATGTTCCTCCCCATTAGCGTCAAAAGTCCAAGGAATCTGAAGGTGGCCGTATAGTAGATATGCTCTCATACATTCTCAATAAAGCTGAAGGGTCTGGCAAAGTGTTGAAAGAGATGAAAGAGGATGGCTCGATGACCTCACACTCAATCCCTATTAAACAGCTGAGACCCAAATGGGTCAAATTTTTTCATATTTGAACCCAAGACAACAAGGGGGGTTGCCTAGTTACACAATGGAAAACCCCAAAAACGAAGCTTGATTTGGTATCCTCGTCGTGCAACGACGTTAACTGAGGCGCTTCTTGGGAGGCAACCCAAGTTCTTAATGCTTTAGTTTTTGATTTTGAATAACGAGTGTTGATTGTGCAGGTTGAAAGGTGAAGAGTGTTGGAAAATGGGTAGGTTAGCGAGACAAAAGTCCATTTGGCGACCCGCCGAACAAGTCGGCGAACTCCAATTTGGACCACCGTTGGAGCCACCAAGCTTTAAGGGGCACTCTGTAGCGGGCTAAATATTTAATCGACGACTCATCGAATAGGTCGGCGAGCTCGATTTTGTCTTTTGTTTGAACTCAGTGAGGTAAAGTACAACTCGACGCATCACCGAGTGGGTCGACGAGCACGACTTACTCGCCCGATGGTGTCGTGAACTGAAAGGTTTTAAAGGCCAAATGGTTTAAAATTTCAAAATCCTTCATATTCTCTCATTTTCAACTCTCGTACTCTTTCACCCATTTGTTAATCTTCTATATTTCACTATTTTACTCGCATTTCTGTATCATTTTGTGATCAAAATTAGAAATCCTTGCCGCCTAGCTTTTCAACTTTGATATTCAGCATTAAGGTTTGTTTTCCGAACCCCTTAATCTAAGTTTGTGGTTGAACTCAAATGAAATAGGTAAATGTTTGTTGATACGTATTGGGTCTTTAATCATATTTTATATGTCGGATTGCCCATAATTTGTGTGGAACTTGTGCCTAAATACTTAAATCGATCGATTCCCGTGTTTTGTGCGTTAAAATTGGTTCTAAATTGTTGGGTTATGGTAATTTTGTAATGGGTCTAGTTGGGTGAATTCTAAGTAACCCCGATTTGTGCTAAATGATGTAATTTTCCAATGATGGAGCATTTGACGTCATTTTTAAGGGCAAAAGTCGTCAAATGACCAATTTTGTCCCAATCAAGGGAAGTCTGAGTTCCCCGAGGGCATAGGTCATATGGTTCTAGTGGTAATTGCATAGTGTTTGTGTTTGATTTTGAATTTGGGGGCTGCGGGTTTAATTTTGAAACATGGGGTTGAAAACTGGCACGTTGGGCCATTTGGCAAGCTTTGTTGAGCTCGCCAAGTGGTTCGGTGATTCGCCGAAGTCCCCCTCAGATCGCTTTTAATTTCAAAGTTTGGCTGATTTCATTTCGTAACTTTCAGGAAGATTCTTGTGCTCGCTGAGTACACTCGGTGATTTACCACAAGGTCTTCTTGATCGCCCATTCTGAGCCCCCTAACCCCTAAAATGCATCGTAACTTTCGGTGGGCTACCCCAACCTCGCTGATTAGTGTCGGTGATTCACCGAATGGTCCTAAAAATTACCGGCTTTCCTTAATTTTGGAAATTTTTTGAGCTGGTAATTTTAGTGAGCTCGATATGGCTCGCCTAAGTGACTCACCGACTGATTCGGCGAGTCTTTCTGCAACTTAATTTTTGCACTTTTCTTGAATTATTTCTAAGATGTTTCTATGTATTTTGCAGATATGGCTAGACCCAAAGTGCCAAGAACAGACATGCCGCCCCGTAAGTGTGCAAAAGGAATCATTATAAATGAGAATGCATCGGCATCCAGGGCAAAATAGCCAAACTCCCTACCAAGGGAGGGAAAGGCAAAGGAAAGGGCAAGGCGCCCATGGTTGAGTCACTGGAGGTCAGCTCTGACAGTGAGGGAGTCTATGGAACTCACCTTACCTCTTCAGACAGCGAGAGAGAACCCCAGGATTCTTAGGCTTCCATCTCTGAGCCTGAGAATGACCAGCTTCTACTTGCCGGAGAGTAGAAATTTGCTCCAAGGAGATTCATGATCCCTTTAGGATCTGGGTGCCTCCTCATCTTTCTTCTCCAACTTCAGATTAATTCCCAACACCACTTGTACATGTTTCTTCTCCCCGGTCTCTCAACAGACTAAAGGCCGAGGGATTGAGGACTATCATTGAGGAGAAGAGGTTTTCCACAAATGGTGTGGTGGATACATATCCATATATATAGAGCAACCTTAAGTCCCATGACTTCCATCTCTTCACTAGACCTCGGGGTCCCTACATTCCTAATTAGGTACGGGAGTTCTATTCAGCCTATGGAGCTTTGGTACCACAGGGAAAAAGGAAGGCCAGTACCTTTAAACCAGTGGATTATGTGGTTGTTCAGGGAAAAAAAAATGTGATAGTGATGATATAAATGCCATCTTGGAATGCACTTACAACTTCGCAGATGTCTACCAGAGTATGATCAAGAAAACGACATTGGAGGATATGAAAAGTTGGTTGGCTTCTGTCTTTTCTGACAATACTCCTAGGTGGATTGAGGCCGGAGTGCCAATAAATAAGAAAGTTCTCAATATGGCAACGACGTATTAGTTCGGGTTCATTAGCAGCATAATCATGCCATCCCAGAATGAGTCTATCCTTTGCCATACAAAAGTGGCCTATCTTGGATCTATTATTGCAAGGAAGAGACTATATTTAGGTGTGATCATTGGGCAAGTGATTACCATGAGGGCCAAGCAGCGCCATACATCTCTTCCATTTCTGGTGTTGATCACCAAGTAATGTAGACATACCCGTATTTTGTGAGATGAGAAAACGGATGTGGAAGTCACTCCTACCTCCTCTAGTGACATCCGGCGTATTCAGGCCGAGTACCTGAAGGATGAGGTTGAGAGAATGAAGGCAGCTCCAGTGGATACATCCCCGATGGTTGATATTGAGATTTTACCTGCAAAGGTAGTATTTCCTACTTTGTTCACTGGGCCTTCAGATCCCTGCTGACCTGAGCACATATATTCCATTACATTCTGATGTGCTTCCAGCTACCACTGGAGATGACGTTAGAGTTGATGATGCGGCTGTAGAGTTTGAGGCTGAGATAGATGAGGAGCAACTTGGTGTTCAAGAGGAGATTGTATTTGAGGGCATGACTGAGGTAGATGAGGCTATGGTACATGCTGATATGCAGACGTCTTTGAGGGATACTTCTGTGCCAGGTTCTAGTGGAGCTAAAGTTCATGAGACACCGGGTACTGATGCCCAACTTCAGAGTGTTACCCCGACAGATGGAGCGACTGAGATGTAGACTTCACCCCAGGCTTAGCCTAGAAGTATGATATTTTCCCTCCCTCTCTGTTGTTTTTATTGATTATTCTTGTTTTAGTTGTATTTGAGGACAATTGCTTCTTTTTGTGGGTAGGGGTGAGGTATTGCCATACCTACCTCTTGTGATTCTATTTTGTTTGTGAATATTGGGCTTTGTGATCTATGTATGTGTTTTGATCTTTATCTTGTGGATGTTTTAGCTTGTGGCCCTTGTTTTGAATGAAAATGGTTTTGAACCTAATTTTAACACTTTCGCCACCTCTATTGTATGTGATTGTGGCTGTTCTTGTGCGAATTTGAGTATCGATTGTGATCAATATCGTTGACTTGAATAGTGCTCTTAATTGAACGAAATGAATGTGTGGCTACGATGAGGCCAATGAAGTTGCATAGACAATGTGTGAACTTTTAGCATCTCGTTGTGACTAGCCGGTTATCAAATGAGTCTCTTGTGATGAACATTGCACACTAGCTAGAAAGTGTGGAGTCTTTTTTGATATTGGTGCCAATGCCTTGTGTGATGAGATTACTTTGAACATTGTGTGTGATGACACCTAGAATTTACCTCGTTGGTCCGGTTGATTGAGTTATACAAGCACTTGAAATGATCTTAGGCAACAATTTTGAAGAGTGAAAATAATTTGACAATATACCTCTTTTTTTTGCCAACCTTGTGAGATGTGTGAACCTTGCTTGAACCCTCTTGAGCCTTACCCTTTTCTTGGAAGAAACATGAACAACTATGACCTCTCTTTATCCATTCACCCATAACTTTCATGAAGTGTGGTTTGTTTGAATAGCCAACTTAGTCCAAAATCCTAAGTTGGGGGTGTGGTGAAAAGAGAAGGAAAGTCAAGAAGTGTGAGAAATCCCCCTTTGAGTAATGGTTTTGAAAAAAAAGATGGAATCCCTCCAAAAAAAGAGAAATGAAGAAAGCAAAGAAAAAGAATGAAAAAGTAGTGAAATAAAGTAGTGGAAGTTGCAAAAGAAATAGGGTATCCGGTAGTTCATATGAAGTTGAATAATGGGGTGGATTATGAAAATTATTAAAATGTTAAAGAAAAAGAGAAAAGTGATGTTCAGACCACACTTCATGAAGGTAGAAGCCACTAAGCCTAAATGACCATACCTTGACACTCAACCCCGTTACAAGCCGTGAAAAAACCTTTGTGATCTTGAGTGAGCTAAAGCGAATGTTGATTGGAAAATAAGGTCAAACCTATGGGTGAAGTCATGCATGTGTTCATCTTTGTGAGTGTGAGAGTCGTATGTGATTCCGGAACTCTAAATTTTTGAATAATTTTGTGTGAATATGGAATCATCTTTGTTGTGAGGGCATTTGAATACTTTTGTTGAGCTTAAACTTGCATTTGAAGAAAGTATTGTGAACTTGAGAATCTTTGATAATGGTGAGTCATAATTTGAATCTTTGAGTGCACAATTGATCATTATATGAGTAAGTTTAACCTTGTTGTGTACATTCATGTTGAGTCTTATGCAACACTGTTTGAGACATCCTTTTGAACTAATGATCTTGAGTTTTACTTGAGGACAAACAAAAGTTTAAGTTGGGGGTGTTGATGAGTCCGAGATTTGGACTCATTTAGGGCTTTGTTTTGATAGTTTTAATGTCCTCAAATGCTTAATTTGTTCCATAAATTGATGTTAAAGCCTTGATTTTTAGGTATATGGATTGAGGAGCAAAGTAAGGAAACTAACAGGCAAAAAGGAACAAAACAAACAGAAGAAGTGAAGGAAGGCGAGCCTGAGGATCGCCAAGAGCACTTGGTGAATCGCTGAGTGGCTATTTCGACCACCTAATGTTCCAGTGTGCCAGCCCTGAGAGAAGAAACCAAGTCGGCAATAGGAAAGGGGCAGTCGGTGAATCGCCAATCAGTTCCGCGATGGCAAGAGTGATCACCCAAAGTTACAGAACTTGAGGATGATGAGAGCCAATGCAAAAAGGCGATAGAATAGAGCGATGGATAGTTTGCCAAACCACTCGACGAACCCGACTTACCTCGCCTAATGGCCCTTCATGGCTAATTTTTGGAAACTATAAATTGAATTTTGAACTATTAATTTAGAAGTTCTCTTCCCCAGATTTTAACTTACTACCATTTTAGAATAGTTTCCCAGTAGACTTGAAGGCTTTTTGAGATTCAATTTGAAGATTTTGCAAGTGGGTCACTAATTTTCTTCAAATTAGAGCATTGTAATGGCTTGAATACTCTTACCCAATTGATGGATAATCGATTTGGTAACCGTTTTTATCTTTTTATGATGTTTGGCTAAAACTCCAATTCTTAGGGGTGTGATCATGTGATTATGGGTTGAATTAGCTTATGGGTATTGCTTATTACTAATTTAAATGCAATATTGAAGTTGGTTTAATCATTAGTTGTGTTTTTATTTATGAATTGTAGTTGCAAATGCTATTCTAATTTTGTGTTATTAGCTTGCTCTAGAGAGAAGTTTTAGAACCAAAGCTTTTGATTAATGGTTTGTGGGTATTGGGTTGATTTGGTTTCAGCTCAAGAGAGTGAACCCTAAACCTAATCCTACCCATCTTGCTTGAAAGAGAAGGGGTATTAAGATTGTGGGTTGTTCTTAATTGCTATGCTTGTTGATGTTCGAGATAAATCACTTGAATCGAAGTAGTTGTTCGAGAGAAAACTATTTCATTTAGTCTAGCCTACCCACTGATATTTAACTATTTATTAGTAGTTTTAATTACCCATATAGCAACATTTTCCTATAATCGATCACATCCTGAGAATTCCTCTCCATATTATTATTTTATCATTGTTTGACTGCGTTGTAGTTGATATTTGCAAACCAAAACCCCCCATTTGACATTCGTGTCACCCCTTTTGACTTGTTTTTATGTATTTTTCGATAATATCTATTCCTATAGCTAGTTAGATCACATTTGTACTTCATAACTGAACTTTGAACACGTACCACTCCCTGTGGGTTCGATCCCAACTCATTTTTTGGGTTTTATATTGCTTAACTATCGTTTACACCTAGAATTGGATGACGTGCTTGAAGCGTTATTCATCATGGACTCCACATTTAGCTCGTATGGTTTTATGTCGGTTGTTAGTAGCTCCCCCACAGATAAATAAATTCTAGGGTATTGACCAAGTTATCAGTTACAGTTTAACGCTCAGTTTCAGTATGTTATAAACTTGGTCAATACATCTAGTTAGTTCATATTCAACATGTTTAGCATATTCTGCATGTTTATCTTATGTTATTGATCAGTATGCTCTATTTCAGTTATGTTATATTGTTCAGCTTATTCTATCTTGCATGTTCAGTACCTTCAAGTACTGACGCATACTCCGCGCTACATCTTCTCGTGATGTAGGTTCAGGTCCTCAGCATTCAAATCACACATAGATTGGCTCCCGATCTCCAATTCAGCAACATTAGTGGTGAGTCCTCATTCGTTAAGGACGATTAACATGTTATCTTTCCATTTTAAGTCTTTTAGTTTTAGTTTTTCTAGAGTTAGCTGGGGACATGTCTCAGCATCTCTAGTCAGTTAGAGGCTTTCATTCAGACATAGTTAGATTCAGTTTTAGTGTTGAGCTTGATCTTTCAGTTGTTTAGTGAACTCTTCATTTTATACATTAAAACACAGAATGGGAATCCCCTATCATTTCACTTTATGATATGTTTCTAGCTTTCGCTCAGTATGTCTATTATGTTGAAAATCTTTTAGCATGCTTATGATATGCCAACTGGATTAGCTTGGGTCACTCGTGATCCTAGGTCTCGTGTCCACGCCCTGTGGGTAGCTTTAGGGCGTGACAAGAATAGCCTTTCAGTGAATCACAACAACATTATCATAATCATGGAAACTTTATTCATAGTCATGCATAAGGGTGTATGTGAGAATAACCTTTCAACAACACCACAATTACATCATAGTCATAATCTCTTTACTCTCAAAATGTTCTTAAAGCATATACTTAACCTTCATAAAAAATGCATAATATCATATGTTGCCCTTTCAAGGTTATAAGCTCATATCAAATCAGCATATCTAGAATGACTACATCAGACATGGATATAATCACAATTCAAGTGATAGAATCATTACATGTATGATTTGATTTACTCATAATATAGGTCATGTGGGTAAAGTCCTTCCACAATAATACTATATGCAATTCAACCTGCATAATATCTTCACTCTTAAATCCTTAACATTCCTAGTTAATTAATATTAGCTTTTACCCTCAAAGCCCTAGAAATCACATTCATACTACATGCCTTACCCTCAAGCAATACTTCACATGGTCATTATATATACCTAATTCTCAAGATAATCCAACCACATGCTTCATTCTTAACCAATTATATTCATATATCATCATGCAAACTCAATCTCAACACTACTAAATCATGATCCATCATATAAGCCATAATCTAATAAATTCATGTCTACAAGCTTTACCTTTAAGCAATTCATACATAGGTACTCTAATCTCAAGTAATTCATAAAGTAATTCATCAATCTTAGAAGGTCACATCTAATCCCTCAATTTCCTTTTTCATGGCATAAAACCAAACTATATCAATTTCACCCTAAATTCTTAGTTAATAAAGAATACATGTATAATCATACTAAAAACATATAATTACATCATAAAGAATCATAAACAACCATTACCCACTCAATTGGATCAACATACAACAATACCCACAATATAGGAAGGAACCCTAACTAGAATTAGGGATTCATCTTCACAATTGGGGGAGATATGGGGGCTTCATAGATGAAAGGGATCCATGAATGAATAAGCCATCATAACTTGATTACAAAGACTAGAAGGCTTGAAAAAATGGAGTGTTGACCTAGTTTCTCCTCCTCCTCCTCCTCCTTCTTCTTTTAAAGAGAGGATTTTTGAGATGGAGGGATGTCACGACCCGAGAGACCCCCCTAGTCGTAACATGGCGTACTCGATCCCGAAGGGGTCTTATACAAGCCACATAGTCATTCATTACATTCAATAATGATAATAGTGCGAAATTAAAAACTTATTTACATCCAAACATTCAAACTTTATTTAAACAACTTTAAAAACACACAACGAAAGTCTAAGTCTCACATGGCCATCTTAGACACAATCACAAAACATAAGTAGGGACACAACCCTTTACAATCAAAACAATAACTAAAAGTGTATATTACATGAACAAAAGAACTTAAAAGTCTTATCCTCGAATCCATGAGGACATACCAAGTCTTGGAGGAAAGCAATCCAACACTTCAAACTAGCTAGGAGGGATCACTTGCTGGAACCTACACTTGTAGTAAAAAAATATGAAGAATATGGGTTAGTACACAAAATGTACTAAGTATGATGACCATGCAAAACATGCTTTAAAAGGGACATTTTGGCTAGAAACCATGCATTTTGCCACTTTTAGAAATATCATGAACAGTTGAATAGGAGACATACAAGACAAACATAAACATCAAGTAAGTCATAATATCACACTTTACCGATATCAACATGAAAACCTTTACCTTTACCTTGGACCTTCACCTCAAGCAACCCTTATGCTATACCTTGTGCAATGTATGGATAGCGTCCCATACCACCATCCATACTAGGGCACCACATTTAGGTCACCTAAAGTAAACTCATCCTTCCTTTCCTTCACCTTTGCACAATATTCATACATAAGAGATATATTATTAATTAAGACATGGCAAGGGAAAATAACTCATAATATAACCCAAGTATAGCATGCACCTCATATTAAGCATTTGAGAGCCAACATTATTTAATAACCTCATTTAGGGCATATTTATGTCACAAACATAAGGATTTTAGAGAAACTCACTATGATCCTCTCCAAGCCTACTCGTGCAATGTATAGGTAGCATTCCATACTACTACCTACACTTTGTAGAACCTATCAAGAAACTATAATGAAATCTCACATGATGGGAAGTAAGCATTTAAGCCACATAGACCATGAGAGCTTGTCATGGAATCCGGTGTCATAAATCCCCACATAGTAAAGAGGTGGTCTACTTGCCTAAGGAAAACCGGTATATATAGCTTAATGGATCCACTAACTACCTATGCAGGCACATAGTTTATGGGATAAGGTAGACGATAATTGAAACTCATGCCTAACTATTGGGGGAGTTTCCATCTAACCAAATCCACTCGGTGCTTAGCCTACATTCCCATAGAATAGTTCGTTACCTTGACATTATCACATATGAGAGGTTCCATTGCCCTACCAACTCCAAATTACATTCATTAACACGTGAAAGGGTGATGCTTTAAGCCTACCGTTTCAAGGTTCATTTAGGAAAGCTCATTAACTCCTCTTGAAAGGGTGCCATAGGCCTACCGGTTCAAGTCTCATCATTAACCTTCATGGAAAGGTGCCATAGGCCTACCGATTCCAAGGTTCATTACGATCATTAATGGAAGGGTGCCATAAGCCTACCGATTCCAAGGTTCATTATTATCATGAGTGGAAGGTTGCTACTAGCCTACCGATCTGAGGATTCAACAACCAACAATATAATCATTTAAACAAGAAAAGGATGCACAAGCTCTACTAATTCGAGATATGCAATGCATTGGAGAATCCTTCATATTCTATCATCAACATTCATGAGTGTCAAATTGAGAAAAAGCCTTTCAATAATAACACATTTACATTCGTAACATGATTACATTAGCTCCATTGAATTCCCATTCATAAATGTCATGTAACACTTAAATTTCTCATACTATGCCTTCAAGGCCATGGTCACAATGTACAAAATAAGTAAACACCTCCACCTTTCAAGTGGATCATCATCAAGAACAATTCTACTAATAATATGAGATTAAGTCAACTTACCATCCTCCAAAGCCATAAACACCATTACTCAATTCCCAACAATTCTATCACCACAAGGTGATTCACCCATAACTTGCCCATAAGGCCACAATCCTCAATTCATCCATATACCAACAATTCATCATAAATAGATATAGAAAACCATATAAATCAACAATAAAATCCGATCTAATCTCAATTTCATCAACATTAAATCATAGGCATTAAACCCACTTCATAAGCAAATTCTAGGCTTTTAATGAAAACATGGGTTCTTGAAGAAGTTTCATATAAAATCATCTTAAAATAATAAATAGAACTTCAATTCACCAATATAATGACTTTGAAAACATTTTACCCATGAACCCATACCTAGAATAGAAAATAGAAGTTTTGTTCTTTGAAGACTTTTGAAATCCTTTTTAATGGACTCCTTGAAGGAAAGATAATCAAGGATCAAGGGTCATCATAACTTTGTTAAGATTCCCCAATAAATTTGATGAAGAAACAACTTTCAATCCAAGCCCTAGCTCCAAGTTCTTGACCTTCTTAAATGGAGGATTGTATAGAGAGAAATATTTGACAGGAGGTGGGTTTCTTTTTAATTCTAATTGGAGTGACTTAAATGGAAGAATTTTGGTCTAAAAGGGTTTTATAATTGCTAGGAAAGGTAAAGAATAATAGGGACTCAACTTAGGAAAAGAATTAAGGACCCACAAAGTTAAACTTAAAAGTTTTCACTAAACCCGTCTAAGCTCGTCCTTTTTGACAGTGCTTCACTATTTTGGGCATAACTTTTTACTCCGAGATCGGAAAAGGGAAAACTCGGTGGCGTTGGAAAGAGGACTCAGATACCTTTAATTGGATAGGTAATGGTCCACCTAATTCATTTTGAGCTAAAATATATCATCATTTGAAGTTGACCCTAAAAGTTGTAACTTTAAAAATCTGCCCTTTGCCCGTCTATTCTAGTGGGATCACTCAAAGGCTGGTCAAATGGGCAGTCCACTAGGCGAACATAGGGCATAAGGGCGACTCGTCAACCCCTTAGGCGATCTAGCAGCCCTATCGCCAAACAGTCCTTCCAAGGACAAGGCTTCTTTCACCCTAACTCGCTAGCCTAGGCCCTTGCTTGCACCCTATGATGCCTACCTAGCTCCATTTAAGTTCTAAAACAGCATAAACATCAACCTAAGCTAACACTAACCCAAACATCAAGGCTCTAGTTCATTCTATCATTTTTCGAGTCGTTACAAGGGAATTGGGTTCTTTTGGTGATTTGAAATAATGATTTGGAATGGCTTAATTAAGGGTCTAAAGTCCTTATATAGTTTGTCTAAACTAGGGTAAAATGACATCACTTAATAACTTATTAATTTCGGAAGGTTCCACTAATCCCTTCACTAACCGACCTAAACCTCCTCACTTCCCCATCCACGAGACAACGTCCACGGGCCGTGGGTGGACCCACAAGGCGTGCTGTCAATTGTGGGTTGGTTGGCTGCAAGTGTTCAAGGCAGGCTTGGCCCCTACGCCCCCATCCACGAGGCGTGGACCGATCCACGGGAAGTGGGTCCAGCCGTAGACATTGCCTTAGGCAGATTTTGGGCAGTGTCTTTAGGGTGCTCATCCACGAGGCTTCCCATAGGGCGTGGGTCTAACCACGGGGTGTGGATGGCCTCGTGGGTGGCTCTATTTTTGGGCAGTTCGAGGGTCCTCCTCAAGGGCCCGTGGTTGGTCCTTGGGGAGTTGTACCTTGAAGTTCTTGCCCGAAACCCTTCATTTCTATGTACCGGAAGTTAAATCTATGACTCTAACCATAACGTTAAGCTCTAGTTGACCTACTAGTTTCCGGGGTGTTACAATATTTCCTTCTTGGGAACATTCATCCTCGAATGACATGCTCAATGCAATACAAGGAAGTAGGAACTACCTCTAACAACCCAAAATGCAAAAAATTCTCATAACTAGTCATGTTCAAGGAGGAAGTACCATCTCAGAATTAAAACATGCTCACATACTCTCATGGAGCTCATACAAAATTTACCCTCAAAAGCATTCATTCAAGGAGGAATCTCTCAACTCCGAACTAAGGCATGCTCATATATTCATCTCATGAAGTTAAATAGACAACTTGTACTCAATGCACTATAACATGAGGAAATAAATCATGTAAACTCATTTTCTTTAAATCACAAGCTTTCATGAACATGCATTATATAAGGAAATCACGGCAACACATAAGCACATAATGACCTGTCTATCTAAGCACACCATCTCCCCCTTG
Organism: Solanum commersonii; assembly: GCA_029007595.1. NCBI lineage: Eukaryota > Viridiplantae > Streptophyta > Magnoliopsida > Solanales > Solanaceae > Solanum > Solanum commersonii. The sequence continues at coordinate 6,688,189 of JAJTWQ010000008.1, forward strand.
GGAGCAACCCTAAATGGCCTTTCTAAGCACTATTTATTTCAATTCAACTAAGGTCGGATCCACACTTTAAGATCAATCTTAAAAAGATAACTACCTCTTTGAAATTGGTCAACACATACACTTTTCTCCTTCACCTTAACTAGGTGGAACATGCAACCCTCAAAGTCAATCTTAAGACAAAGCATAATCCCAACTTATGGCATAGAGCTCATTAGGGAATTAAGAATTTGACTATTCGGGTTCTACAATCACATAGGACTATAATAGGAGTGCAACCAAGACATCACAAAAATGACATGAAAACCTAACAAAGCATGAATAATCAATTAAGAAGCTATCAACATACCGGTTTCCACATTGGGAGTACACTCTTCTTCACCTCTAGCTTGAAGTGAATAAAACCAGTTTTGCTTAGGGGCATTCTCACCTAAACCAATTGGACCGGATGAAGGGTAGGGTTGAGATCTACGACGACTATCCCCCTCATTTCTAGAAATTATAGGGCAATGCCTTATCTTGTGGCCTAGCTTTCCACAACCAAAACAAACATTGGAACCAGCTAAGCATTCACCATCATGCCTTCTATCACACTTACTACATCTTGGTAATAAAACCCCACTACCATCTCTTTGAGGCTTAGGGTTAGACACCCTCTCTTGGTTGAACTTAGGAGCATCCTCTCTTCCTTTAGCCTTTGCCTTCGGGAAATTCCGCATTTTGTGACCACTCTCAGCACAACTAGAACAACCCTCCTTACCGACTAAACATCTACCCTCATGTCTCTTTCCACTCCTAGCACAAGTAGGCCATAGGGACTTGTCACTAATTCCAGGTGGCTTAGGGTTAGACACCCTCTCTTTCTTATACTTAGGAGCATTAGAAGAACCCTGTCTAGAAAACCTTTGTCGGTTCCTAGAACGACCATGTCCATTGGATCCATCATAAAAGGACTTATCATCATCCACTCTAGACCTCTTTTTCTCCCTATTAACTTGTGCCTTCATGGCTTGATCCAAAACTTGAAAAGCTGACCTAAACTCCACATGAGTAACATTCTCAACTAAAGGATCAATTAGAGCTTGAGGAGGAGCTTGGGGAGGAACCTCTTGATCCACCACGTCTTCCTCATTCCTTCTAGCATTTGCCCTTGTGGTCGTCATATTCTGAAAACCATAGGGCACATATTAGGAGAAAGACCTAATAGAGCTAAACTCTATAGCATTACTTAGAGAATGAAGAAGTGAAGTTTCCTAATCATCTAATAGCTTCCCATTCATAAATATGGCGCGCTTCACACTTATGAACAAGACTCTACTAGACTTGGTTTTGAGACAATCCTAGAATCATTCTAAACCTTGTGATCTGATTACCAAGTTTGTCACGACCCAGGGGTACCGCCTAGTTGTAACAAGGTGTACTCAACCCCAAAGGGTATCATACAAGCCCCTTAGCATATCATAACATAAACTAAACATAAATGATGCACAAATTTTAGAACTTTTCTTTACAGTCGAAGTCTTTTATAAAAACAATCGTAAGTCTATAACACTGTCTCAAACCCTCTAAAACAACTTGAACAACTCTTTGGGACTCAGCCCATACATGAGTCTAAAACATAAAAGAACGACATAAGTAAAGGTGATCACATCGTCGATGCTATGAGGACTCATAAAGCCTTCAACTCCTTGCTCTACTACAAACCTAGCCACGGGAATGGAACTCAATATCGCCAAACCTTACATTTGATAAGAATGTAGGCAAAAGTATGTGTTAGTACAATAATGTACTAAATATGATGGCTAGAATAATCATCAAGATTAGCATGAAAAGGAATAAGTCAACATAAGACACATACCATAGTCATAAGAGACGATAACATGAGTTATAAACATAAGAGACACCATCATAACACGTAGGCTATAGTCATAATAGATAACAACATGATCATAAAAAAAATATCCAACATAAACATAATGTAATCATTAGTTATCATAAGGCATTATAATAAGAGAACCACTTCAATAGTAACCTCCAAGTATACTTGTGCAATGCATGGATAAGACCCCATAATCCCATCCATGCTAAGTATCCCCTTTGGCCACCATGATCATACTTACCATCTTGACCTCATCCTTATCTTATTTCTCATAGACAAGGAAACATTCACCTTTAGTCACACATGTATTGGAAAGAAACTATAGTAATAACCGAACTAGGCATATAACATAAGCATAAGTCATAAGCATGTTATTACATATATCTTCATAACATAATAGGAACATATCATGACTACCTTCAAAGCATACTTGTGCAATGCATGAGTAAGACCCATTAATCTCACTCATACTAAGTAAAGTTTCTTGGGTAACCATAATTCATAATTCATGGTCTTGTTGTAATAGTGGGAATTAGCCTTAACCGATATAGACCATGTGAGCTTAACATGGAATCCGGTGTTACCCATACCGAAAAGGGTTGTCTTACTTGCATAAGGTAAGACCATGGCGTGTTATATTTAGGTGGATCCAATAGATAAATAACCTACGGGGGCACGTAGTTTATGGGATAAGAAGATTTCTACTAGAAACGCACCCTTTCTGATGGGGGAGCTTCCATATTAAGAGATTGCTTCAAGGAATCCGCCCTTTCTGATGGGAGAGATTCCTTCTAGAAACACACCCTTTCTGACGAGAGAGTTTCCATCTCACATCAATATCCACTCGGTGCTAAGCATAATTCCCACGGGGTACTTGTTAAGTCATAACTTGTTTCATTAGAATAGCTCATTAGATCACGCGTGAGAATAACAATTTACCGTCCATGTCTACATGTAACATTATATTCAATTAGGTGAGAATTGCCTTTCAACCTTAGAATCTTCATTTTGTGAGAAAACCTTACACATCATGTTCATTATGTGTTCATGAGAATAGCATTTCAATGAATCACAATAACATTATCCTAATCATGGACACTTCATTCATAGTCATGCATAAGGATGCATGTGAGAATAGCCGTTTAACAACACCACATTTACATCATAGTCATAATCACTTTACTTTCAAAGTGTTCTTAATGCATATACTTAACCTTCATAAAACATACATAATATCATGTGTTTCCCTTTCAAGGTTCTAAGCTCATATCAAATCAACACATCTAGAGTGGCTACATTAGACATGGATATAATCACAATTCAAGTAATAAAATCATTACATGCATGATCTCATATACTCATAATATAGGTCATGTGAGTGAAGTCCTTCCACAATAATACCATATGCGATTCAAGATGCATAATATCTTCACTCTTAAAGCCTTAACATTCCTAGTTCATTCATATTAGCTTTTACCCTCAAAGCCCTAAAAATCACATTCATACTACAAGCCTTACCCTCAATCAATACTTCACATGGTCATCAAAGATGCCTAATTCTCAAGATAATCTAACCACATGCTTCATTCTTAACCAATTATAGTCATATATCATCATTCAAACTCAATCTCAACACTACTAAATCAAGATCCATCATATAAGCCCTATTCTAATCAATTCATGTCTACAAGCTTTACTTTTAAGCAATTCATACTTAGGTACTCTAATCTCAAGTAATTCATAAAGTAATTCATCAATCTTAGAAGGTCACATCTAAGCCCTCAATTTCCTTTTTCATGGCATGAAACCAAACTATATGAATTTCACCCTAAAATTTTAGATTAATCAAGAATAAATGTATAATCATACTAAAAGCATATAATTACATCATAAACAATAATAAACAACCATTATCCACTCAATTGGATCAACATACAACAATACCCACAATATAGGAAGGAACCCTAACTAGAATTGGGGATTCATCTTCACAATTGGCGGATACATAGGGGATTCATGGATGAAACGGATCCATGAATGAATAAGCCATCATACCTTGATTACAAAGCCTAAAAAGCTTGAAACAATGTAGTCTTGACCTAGCTTGCTTCTCTTATTCTTCTTCTTATTCTTCGTCTTCTAGAGAGAGGATATTGGGTTAGTTTTGGTGAGTTGAAATAATGTTTTGGAATGGCTTAATTAAGGGTCTAAAGTCCTTATATAGTTGGTCTAAATTAGGGAAAAATGACATCACTTAATAACTAATTAATTCTGGAAGATTCCACTAACCCCTTCACTAACCGATCTAAACCTCCTCACCGTTCCATCCTCGAGACCACGTCCACGGACCGTGGGTGGACCCACGGAGCGTGCTGTCAATCGTGGTTTGGTTGACTGCAAGTGTTCAAGGAAGGCTTGGAACCTATGCCCCCATCCACGAAGTGTGGACCCATCCACGGGGCGTGGGTCCAGTCGTGGACACTGCCTTAACAAGATTTTGGGCAGTCTCTTTAGGGTGCTCATCCACAAGGCTTCCCACGGGGCGTGGGTCTAACAACAGGGCATGGATGGCCTCGTGGGTAGAACTATTTTTTGGGAAGTTCTAGGGTCCTCCTTAAGGTCCCATGGTTGGTCCTTGGGGATTCGTACCTTGACGTTCTAGCCCAAACCCTTCATTTATAAGTACTAGAAGTTAAATCTATGACCCTAACCCTCACGTCAAGCTCTAGTTGACCTACTAGTTTCCAGGGTGTTACACTCATAAACTTATAAAATTCTCAATATGAGCTTAAAGTTCAAAACCAACCTTTCAAACTAAAATGACTCGGGGTCGATAACGGGAGGGACAAAATGGTAATTTCACAAAACTTCCCAAAAAAGACCAATCAGACCATTACAACTCTTCTTTCCCATAGACACAACTTCTGTAGGTTCATCACTTATTATCTCACCATCCATTAATTCATCACAAAATTGTGTAGTTAAAATGGTCGAATTCACCGTGTTCAATTCTTGTTTCTAAGAACAAGATTTGAAGACCCAACAACAAACTATTTGTGATTAGTTAAGAAATAACATTATATTAAAACAAGGTGGGAAAGTTCCACATACATTAACCATTTAGCAGTCGAGAGCATAATTTTAGTTCAATAGCTAGAAAACCATTTTATTTTTTTTGAAACTAGAAAGTTTAATAGGACAAATATCAACAACACTAGTAGGGATTAGTGTATCTCAACTTTCGTCAGAACTATTCCAAAAGAATTTAAGATTTAAATCAATCATTCTAAGATTGTCATTCCATGTATCATATGACTTCTACACATCTATACATATGGAAGCAGATAGAGATGGCTAGTTTAAGTACAATACTACAACATCTACTACTATTGAATCTTAGTTTCAAACAAGTTAGGGCCCAATTAATATAAATCCTCTCAGACCATTTTTCTCAATTTAAATTCATCGTAGCAACACATTCTACGTACAATTAACTACACATATGACGAAAGAGCAGTGCTTATAACGTAATTGTCGACACCCCAATCTAAGTAACATTAAATATGAAGCTAGTTCTTCGAGTAGAATTCATAAGAAGGTAAGATAAAAGTGCTTGTTTTTACCCTTTAAGGAACCACTTCTACCTCAACACATTAACTATTGATAATCGAACACGTCACAAAAGAGTAAAATATTAGCACATCTACAAGAGTAAGAAAAACTACAAATAGACCTTCAATTGATTTATTTTTAAAAACTCATTTTGATATATTTCAGAGGTGAAAAAATAAAATTTTTCAAGAAAGGCATATCTCATAGCAATAGCACCCACCAACAACCATTAGATCCTATTATTGAAATATTATAACCAGTGTCATGGGATTTTTTAAAATCCATAATAGTGGATATGTAAAATTTAACCCAAAAATATGATCATGTGTTAGGTAAGGAAACTTACGTATCAACAGAGGTACATATGTCGCAGAAGGAAGCTTTTTTATCAATAATAAAACATTAAATAATGAACATTCATCTCATTATTTTCCACTATTTTAATATTGAAACAACAAAGTAAAAATCACCTCATTTTGTAATATTTCTCATGTCTTCACTTGCCGGCCAATCAATATTTGGACATTGGATTCTCAAGAAATTGCAAGCATTATGTCTTTATTTTGTGTTCTAGCTTTCATTGAAAAATCTCCACTGTGAAGGTGTAGCAATGCTATCTCTCCAGTATTCGGGTGAAGTAGAGAAAGTATGGAGGGTGGGAGAAGCTCGGGTGGTTAAAAACAAAAATGAGATATCAAAAACTTTGGTGAAACACCAAAATTCATTGATTTGAGAAAGAAACATAAACAAAACCCAACAAAATTATAGCAATATCAAGGATTTGTACAATATTTTTCTTTCTCTTCAATAATCATTTGTACATTTATACATAAACGATTGGTAATCAATAACATCCAGAAAAGTATACAAGAACAGAAACACACTTGTAAGATATTTATTATCACAAAGTATCATTAAGTTAACCTCTATAAGTCACACATCTAAGTTTAGCTTCTAAATTTTTCAACAAAAGTTACAAAATATTATTGAAGCCTTTGGGTGTTAAATGGGTGAATTGGATTGAATTAAAAAGTTTGTGTAAAATTTTTTTTCTTTTTTTTGCCTAGCTTCTATTTTTTTTTAAAACCTCATCATTTTGATATCGTCACTGGTGCCGAAGAAAATTTTGCAAGTAGCAAAGCTTACACATCAAAATTACGGATATCACATAAGCAAAGGTTGCTCGTTAAAACTAAAACAAGAAATAATAAACATCTGAAATCTCATTTTTGTAACAATCTATCAAAATTCTGAAACAACAAAGTAAAAACTGCCTCTTTTCCAACATGTCTCACATCTTCACTTGCCAATTGCTTTTTAAAAACTAAATTCTTGACAAAATTTTGTGAAATCTATAAAAAAATAATTATGAATTCTGAAGAAAAACTTTGTGAAATTATCATCTTCTTTTTGGTGTGATAATATCAATGTAAGGAATTTTGTTATATCCTTTATTTTGTCTTCAATTGGTGCTTTACATTGTAAATAAATATTGGAACTTGGAATATAATACTTTTTTTCTTTTTGTTTGTCTCTTGTCTGGTGTGCCCATAATTTTTGTTTTTCCTTGAAATATACGTTACAAATTACTACTCTCTCGGTACATCTTTACTTGTAGATGTTTTATTTAATACTCCCTTAAAAATAATAAATTAAAGAATAATTTTACTATGTAAATTTTATTTCTTATAAGCTATTTAAATATTTGGGAATGAATAGTATTTAATAACAAGGATAAAATAAACATAAAATTATAAATTATCTCTTTATTTTTCAAATAGAATAAGTAAGTTTTGATAACTATTTCTAGTATAATGGACAAGTAAAGTTTGACAGAGGGTGTATTCACGATACTAAAAATATGAAAATAAATGTTTCATTTCACTTGTTCATTTTAACTAATCAAGATAGTATTTTTATATTACATACAATATTAAATAACCATATAAAATAATAGAGTATTAGTAAAATTTAGATATTGGGAATATTCAAAGTATCATTAGTAAGTTTAGTTTAACACTCTCATGTTCACTTTTACTTGTCTATATTCAAAATTTACTTTCTTTTTTTACTTTTCACATATTAGGAAGCGACAATTATTTTTCAATATTCTACCCTTAACATTAATTACTTATTTCCCAAATAATTTTTCATGACTTAATACCAAACACTAATTAATGGGTTAATATGGTAAAATAGTCATGTCAATCATTATTTTCTGAATGGGTGTGCAAAGTCCAAATATAACAACTAAAATGAATGGAGAGAGTAAAACACACATTTGATTAAATATTTCTTAATAGGTGTATCGCCTCAACATAGACCAATTAATATAACACAGATAGAGTACAGACTAGGGATATTATTTTTTCTTTTGAATTTATGTGTCTTGTGTTGTAAATGGGGATTCATAGCCTTTGGGTGTAATGTAATATGTATTTTTCAACCTTACGTGTACCAGTCCGTCCAAACAATTTTACTAGTCGGTCTTTTTAAAAATAGATGGTTCAAAATAATTATTTTAAAAAAAAAATCAAGGCAATTAGTGTTGTTTTCTCTTACTTTCTACAATTCTTGTTTACATTGTTGTTTCATATTGTTACTTTTATATTCATTTTATAATATGTTATCAATATTAATTTCTAACAACTAATGAGACAATCTACTTTCATTCATAAAATGAGAAAACTTTGTGAAATTTATTAGAAATTTTATTTCATTCTTTTTTGTGCAATTTTTTAAAATTTATTTCCAAATTCCAGCTAGAGAGAAGAGGGTATCACCTACTCCCACCCTGCCCAAGGAGAAATTCACTATGCATTACAAATTTTACGGGCACAGATACCTAAAATTGAAGCCAATCTTATATTACCTTTAGTAAAAAATGTCTGAAGTTTGTCTTGACAAGTCAATTTTTTTTAAATTTTTTTTTTTGTCTAAAACACGTAAAATCCACAACTTCAATCAAGAACATCCAAAATGCGCCTTGACAAGCCACATCAAACCTTAAACAAAAATGTCTGATGTTTGACTTTCACAAGGATACTCTTCAAAAAAGATATCTAAATCAGACATGAATTTTCACTTTCAATCACATGAGTCTAATGTTATTCCCAAAGCAGGTAAGTTGTGAAGAAAACATCTAACTTGAAGACTTATTTTTGCGACTTAAAGTTGTGACCTCCTACTAATAGTTAATTCAATACTAGTTTGTTTATGAAAATGATATTTTTTAACCTTAGAGTTGGATTTTGAACACCAAAGCCATGCATTTTACACCCATTTATCTAATTGTCGAACTCATTATTATAATGAAAAAGAGTAGACTAATAATAAGATCCTTTAACCTCTTTTTATGTCTAACACTTTTCTACTTTTTAACATTTCCATACAACAACATAATCCTGTTCTTCTCATTTGATTTTTCCATTTAAATTCCACGAGTCTTAGCTTTCTCGACAATGATGATAATTTCCTTTCGTGCCTTTTAATGTAACTCTAACTTGTTTTCTTCGGCCTGCCTTTCCTCCTCATTAGACTAAGTCATGGAATTGCAGACCGAAAGGTGAATTAGTTCAGGGATGGGCAGAACAAAAGACCTTTCTGTGAATTGATTGGTTGATTTTCAGAAGCATCATTTTTTAAGACTTTCCGTTAACCTCTTTTTCTTGATGCTCTTCCTTCGATGTCATGACTTTACGAAAAGATAAAATATCGAAGAACGTAATAAGTATGTTAACTTCATTTATGCATATAACATTTATGTCTAGAAACACACCTACCACAGGGAGATTACTTCAAAATATATTTAATTAGACACCAAATAAGCAAATTAGAAAAGAAGTGAACAGAGAAATCAAGAAACTCAAATGTTACCTTGAATTGTGACAAATGTTTTTTGGTAAAGTTTTTGTGTGTATAAGATGAATCTAATCAAACACATAGTTTGTTGTATCATCGAATCTGTTTGACTAGTCAGAAAGTGTAATCACATATAATGACAAACTATACCATATAAAGTCACAGTCTAAAATTGTACCCGTTACAAAAGATAGTTCCAAATGCTTTGGTGGAGATAAATTTATTTTTCAAGGAATCTTCCTACTGAAGTTCTTCGCACAAGAAGAAGAGAGTTTTAGCAAAATAAGATAGAGAATATTTTTTCTATTTTTGGAAAAAGATACCTTGTTTCTCTGATAAGAAGCCTTTTATAATCTTAAAGAGACACAACTTTTCAAATAGTTGTGTATCTTCCCTTTTATTAATAAATATGATATAACAATTATAAATTATATATTTATTATAGTGGATCAAGATTGACCCACATGGGTGACACGATCCAAATTTCTTCATCTCTCACTCACATATAGTGAATCAACTCTCAATCCTATTTTGTAACTTTATACTTAATGACTTGACCATGTGACCAATGCATACTTTGAGAGCTTTATTGATATGCATTTGTTAGGAATATACATCATCTAGGTCAATGAAACGTAGAGTAGATTATAACATGTAGTACTCGAGATCATTTATCACATCTAAATTTCTCATCATCTTTTTTTTTTCTTAATTTTGAGTTCATCATTATGTACTTGCCTCATAGATAGACTTAAAGGCCACCAATGAACACAATTGATGTGATAACATCCAATTATCTTCCTCATCTCACAAATCTCTTAATGATATGCTTTTTTAGAATTGTTTCGCCAAATCGAATAAAACATGATCTGTTGGCAACATACTAAGATAGCAGACACCAAACTAAATCTGCAGAATCAGATTAAACTTATGAGGGTACAATGTAAAATTTTCATATAATTTTTAGAGCTTCACACAGTACAAAGTATAAGGTAAACTTGTATCACCCTATGGATCACTATATGTGGACATGGTAATGTATCACTTTATTGACTCATTTTTCATGGAGTGTATGTCTTTTATTAATTAAATACTATATAAATGATAGTTTAGAAAACTCATGCCTAACTTTGAGTTCATAAATCTACTCATCATTTTGTTCTTCAAAACTCACATCTGACATTAGAAATAGACTAACTCATTTTAATGACATATGATTGAACATAGAATAACAAATTTTATTCTTATCATAAACATTTAGCTCTCTATTATCATCACTTCTAATATAACTAGTTTACAATTGTCTCATCTCCACTTGTCACTTAGACAATGAAGGAGATTGCCTGTGCGAATAGGCAAATCTTTTTTTTCAGTTTGACATACTTTTTATCCTCGGAATTTTATGTACACTAACTACAGATGATATATGTATATTGTCACGCCCTGAGGCTACCCCCTAGACGTAACATGGGACCTAAGATCACGAGTGACCCTAAGCTAACCTTGAGTCTGGCATATCACATCACAAGTGTACTGAATAGATAACAAATATAAATGGAAGCATAACTAATAACTGAGTCAAAACTAAGAACTCGAAAGGATAATAAATCTGAACATGTCAAGGGGAAACAACCCCAACCAACTGAATATTGACTCTATGTCTGAAAGCGTCTACTACTAATGATCTGCTGGGACAAGTCCCCAGCTAACTCTAAAAAATACAGAAAAATAATGAAAGTAACTAAATAAACCAAGCATAATGAAATGCCCTCAAAATGTGAGGACTCACCACTGAAGATGTTGAATGTAAGCTGAGAGTCGAACTAAGCATGATCAGGATGTTGAGTGCCTGAACCTACACCATAAAATAATGTAGCGCAAAGTATAAGTCAATACTTGAAATGCACTGAGCATGCATGATATAGATACTAAGCTGAACAATGATATGTCACGACCCAGGGGTACCCCCTAAATGTAACATGGCATATAAAACCCCGAAGGATTCCATACAAGCAACTTAGCTCTCATAACATAAGAAATAGAAAAATAAGAGTAAAACAAGTCCAAGTCCAAGACATTTTATAAAGTAAAAGCGGAAGTCTAAAACACTTTTCTCAGCATAACCATCTAATACAATAGAATGAAGTTGGGCCTAGCCCATACATCATGTCCAAAAGAGAAATACATGAAAGAAAGTGAAATAATAAAAATTTGTCCTTGAAGCATGAGGACTTACCAAAGCTCAAAAATCTCAAACTCAACCACTACCCACAAAACCGATGACCCTGACTGTCGAACCCTACATTTGGGAAAATATAGGCAAGAATATACGTTAAACAATGTACCAAGTATGATAGCTATGCATAAAACATTTAAATCATGCTAAAAGGGCATTTCATTTCCTGACATGCAATTGACCAAGCTAAAGAATTATATAAGAGTGTTAGAAAACATAAGTCATAAACCAAGGTGAAATGCAAGCTAAGATCATCTTTAAAACCTTTGAACTCATATGCGATACTTCTTGAAGTAATTTTAGTTCATTATTAATGTGGGAATTAGCCTTAATCGACATAGAGACCATGTGAGCTATAACATGATCCCCCGGTGTCTCCCACACCAAAAAGGGTTTTCCTACTTGCCAAGGTAAAGACCATGAACTTATAGCTTAGGTGGATCCACTAGCTAATGTCTATCTAGACAATCATCCTATGGGGGCACATAGGAAAGGGATAAGAAGATTGCTCTAGAAACCCGACCACTACTCAGGAGAGCCTCCATCTCAATATCCTCTTGGTGCTAAGCATAAATCCCACCGAATAGTCATTTCTTACTTGCCCTTATTGTCCATGGAAAGGCATCCTAGGATAACCAATCCAAGCTAGTTTCATTAGGATAACTCTTACTCTTTGATTCAATTAGGTGAGAAAGCCTTTGAACCTAAGAATCCTCTCTATCTGAGAAAACCTTTCACATATTTCTCTTTTGTGTACATGAGAAAATCCTTTCACTAATACATCATGATCATTGGTACTTTACTCTCAAAGCACCCTTAAAACATTTGTATAGACTTCATAAGAAAATGCACAAGTCAATAATTTACCTCTTGAGGCTCAAAACCCACTTTCAATCATCAATAGTTAGAAAACATGGGTTAGATATGAATTTCATCAGAAATACATGTAAATCTTGCAATACATGCTTAATTTCATAAAACACTTCCTTTATACTCAAAATCCCACATTATATGATTCATAACTTGAAAACATGGGGATTACATGGGTTCATGGGGAAATCGTCATAAAATCACAGTATTTCATCAATTCAACCATAAGAGATCACAATTCAATCATTTTAATCTATCATGCAAAGAACCCATGATAATTGAAGAAAACCCTAACTCAATTAGGGAATTCTAAGCTTTAAAATAGAGCAATTTGGGAACTCCATGAATGGAAGGAATCCATGGATAAAAACTATCATACCTTGAATCCAAATGCTATCCTTAAATGGAGGAATTCAGACCTTGACTTGAAACCCTAGGTTGAATCCTCCTTCTTCTTCTAGACAGAGAAATATTTTGGAGAGGAGAATTGATCTTCTTTTGTGAATTTGGAAGAATGAAGAGAATGGGCTGATTTGGGGGTTGAAAATACTTGTATAGGGGTCTTAGTGAAGGGTAAAACGACGTAGAGTAGGACTTAATTAATTATGAAAAGTCCCAACTGCCCCTGAAAATAACTATCAGCTACCCACTGACCTTTCGGCTACGGACCCCAGTCGACGGACCATGGTCTGGCCCACAGCCCATCCCGGTGGACCGTCGATGGTGGTCAGAAACTTTGGAAAATGGGAGCTTGGACCATGGCACCTGGACCACGGATCATGGACCCACCTACGGTCCATAAGTACAGTCCTGGTTCCAGCTTGGACACCTTTTTTGGTTAGCCTATCCACGGACCCACCTACGGTCCGTGGTCTAACCCACGGGCCGTGGTTGGCCCTCGTGGATGGCACCTGCAATTTTCAAAATTGTTTCATTTCCCTTTTTCAAATACGGGGTGTTACAATATCTCTCCCTTGGGATCATTCGTCCTCGAATGAGATACAAACTGGTTCTAAAAGATTAGGAGATGAACTAACAACCCAATATACAATGCAACTTCATCTAAATGCATTTAACCAATGAGGAACTATCGACTCCAAGTTAGGACATTCTCAACACATAATAAGAGGGGTGAAACTAACTTTAACAGCCCATCATGCATGCAATGCACATATACGAGGAGGAAACATCAATTCCAAGCTAATCATACTCAATGCATCATAAGGAAGTATGAACTATATCTAGCAACCCAATATGCATGAATTTTCAAAATTTCTCCTGTTCAAGGAGGAACTACCTTCTCCAAGCTAAAAGCATGCTCAACACAATCTCATAGAGCTCATATGAAATTCGTTCTCAAAAGGCATAGCTAAAGCATGTTCATCAATTCATCTCATGAAGTCTATAGGAAACTCATACTCAATGCAGAACAACATGAGGAAAGTCAATCATGTAAACTCATTTTCTCTTAAAACACACGTTTTCATGAACATCCATAACATAAGGAAATCATGGAAACACATAAAACACATGACTCCAAAACAATGTACAGACCAAAAAGAACTTATTACTTCAAGTTAGAATAGGAGTATATGGAAAGAGATGAGGATATTGGGACATCATATCGGCCTCGGCCTCCCAAATGGCTCCCTCAACTAACTGATTCCTCCATAACACTTTCATGGAAGCTATTTCTTTATTTCTCAACTTCTTGACTTGTTGGTCTAGAATCTCTACTAGAACTTCCTCATAAGAAAGATTCTCCTTAACTCCCAAACCATATAAGGAAACTATGGATGTCGGATCTCCAGCACACTTTTTAAGCATAGAGACATGGAAAATTGGATGCACTGATGCCAACTCATTTGACAAGTCTAACTCATAAGCAACCTTACCTACACAGCTTAAAATCTGATATGTTCCTACATATCAGGGACTAAGCTTCCCCTTCTTACCAAACCTCATTACACCTTTCATGGGTGAGATTTTCAAGTAAATCCAATCATGATCGTCAAACTCTAGATCCCTTCTTCTCACATTGGCATAGGACTTTTGCTAACTTTGAGCCGTTTTCAACCTTTCCCTTATAAGCTGACCTTTCTCCACGGCTTCTTGTACGAATTCGGGACCTATTAGGGCAACTTCACCCAGCTCAAACGGCCTATAAGAGATCTACACCTCCTACCATACAAGGCCTCAAATGGAGCCATATCAACACTCCAGTGTTAGCTATCATTATAAGCAAACTCAATCAATGACAAATGGTCATCCCAATTACCCTTAAAATCAATCCCACAAGCCCTTAACATATCTTCCAAAGTTTGGATAGTATGCTCCGCTTGCCCATTGGTTTGGGGATGAAAGACCGTGCTAAGCTTAACACGAGTACCAAGACAATTTTGGAATGACTTTAAAAACTAAGAAGTGAATTGGGTACCACTATTGGAAATAATGGATAAAGGCACTCCATGCAACTTTACCATTTCTCTCAAGTACATCTTGGAATAGTCCTCCACCATATAAGAAACCTTGACGGGAAGGAAATGAGCCAATTTTGTCATCCAAAATACTATAACCCAAATAGAATCATATTGTCGCCGGGTGCAAGGCAAACCAACAGTAAAGTCCATATTCAAGTCCTCCCACTTCCAAGTAGGGATGTTAATGTCTTGGGACAAACTTCTAAGTTTCTGATGCTCAACTTTCACTTGTTGGTAATTTGGACACTTAGCCACAAATCCTTCAATATCCTTCTTCATCCCATTCCACTAATAGACCTCCCGTAAATCACGGTACATTTTGGTGGATACTGGGTGAATGGAATACATCAAACTATAAGCTTCTGTCAAGATTTGTTCCCTCAAGTCATCAATATTCGGAACACATAAATGACCTTGGTATCTATGTACACCATATCCCCCTTAGGAGAAAGCCTTAACAGATTTAAGCACCGCTTCTTTCAATTCAATCAAAATTGGATCAAGACCTTGCTTGACTTTCACATTCACCACAAAAGACGATTCGAAACCATTGTGAACCATAACACCACCCATAGTGGAGTCCACTAGTTGAACACCTAATCAGGCCAATCTATGAACATCTAGAACCAACTCTTTCTTTTCTCCTTCAATATGAGTAAAACTACCCATTTATAACTGACTAAGAGCATCCACTACCACATTAGCTTTACCGAGGTGATAAAGAATACTCATGTCATAATCCTTCAATAGCTCAAGCCATATTCTTTGGTGAAAATGTAGATCTTTTTGATAAAACACATATTGCAAACTCTTGTGGTCGGTAAACACATATACATGAACTCTATACAAATAGTGCCTCCAAATCTTTAAGGCAAAAATGACCACCGCTAATTCAAGGTCGTGAGTATGATAATTCTTCTCATGTATTTTAAGTTGCTTTAAGGAATAGGCAATAACTTTCCCATTTTGCATAAGAACACATCCTCGTCCAGTTCTTGAGGCATCACAATAAAACACAAAACCATTTGTCCCTTCTGATAAGGTCAACACCGGAGCGGAAGAAAGTCTATCTTTTAACTCTTGGAAACTCTTTTCACACGCTTCGGGCCATATGAAATTAACTTTATTTTGAGTCAAAGCCGTCAAAGGAGAGGCAATTGTAGAAAATCCCTCCACAAGCCTTCTATAGTAATCAGCTAAACCCAAGAAAATTCTAATATCTGGAGGAGTTAGAGGTCTAGGCCAACTCTTGACCATATCCATCTTCTTAGAATCTACCTCAATACCATTACTTGAAACAATATGACCAACGAAAGCTGTGGACCTTAACCGAAATTCACTTTTTCTAAACTTTGCAAAGAGTTATTGGTCCTTAAGAATTTGCAACACGATCCTCAAATGATCAATATGCTCATCCTCACTCCTTGATTAGATCAAAATATCATCAATGAACACAATAAAAAACATGTCAAGTTATTTTCTATACACCCAATTCATCAAATCCATAAAAGCTGCTATCGCATTAGTCAACCCAAACGACATTACCAAAACTCATAATGACCCTACCTAGTTCGAAAAGCCATCTTCAAAATGTCATCTTCACCCTCAATTGGTGATAACCCGATCGAAGATCAATCTTAGAGAAATAACTTGCTCCTTGAAGTTGGTCAAATAAATCATCGATCCTTGGGAGAGGATACTTATTCTTAATGGTCACCTTGTTCAACTGACGATACTCAATACACATACGAAGAGAACCATTTTTCTTTCTCCCAAACAAAACTGAAGCACCCCAAGGAGAGATTGTAACACCTTAGAAATTAGTAGGTTGAACTAGAGCCTAAACGTGAGGGTTAACGTCAAGGGTTAGGGGTAAGGACCAAGGGTTTTGGGTGAAGGCCATGGCTAGGGGGCCAAGGCTACCTAAAACTAGCCTAGCCAATGCCTACCATGACCACGAGGGTCTTCACGAGTCATGGTGCCACCTGTGGTTAGTGAGGCAGTGTTCCCCCAAAAGTGCCCAAGCCAAGGATCCCCTTCATGAGCCACTTCACAGCTCGTGGTCATGACCATGGACCACTAAAAGGCTCATGGGTTTGCCTTAGCCTCATGGGAGATGTGCCAAGGTAGAGGAGCTACTGGTAAAGGGACCACGAGTACCACCATGAGCCGTGGTACCCTTGACGGATGGTGAAGGGGCTCGTGAAGACCCCTTAGGCGTGTGGGAGGAAAGGCTTTGAAGTCTAGCTGCTGCCTCAAGACCACGACCTTCACCATTACTTGTGGTCTTGACTACGGATCGTGGGATGTCTCATGGTTATGCCTTCAAATTTTAGAGGCAAAGACCCCAAGCCATAGCCACTTCCCAAGGACCACGGGCAGGACCACGATTCGTGAGGCCCTCTCGTGGTGCCTGGGAGTGGGATGCCTAGTCGAGGGTCAATTGGTAATTTCCTAATTAATTAGTTAATTTATGGGGTCAATTTTAATTGTTTTATTTCACATTTATAAATCATTTTAATACTTTAAACACCCCATTTACTTCATTATTCCCAAACACCCAAAATAGTTCATCTTCTCCATAATTTCTCTCTCTAGAAGTTCCCAAAGAAGAAGAAGAAGAAGAAGAAGTGGGGAATAGGGCTTGAATAACCAAGGTGTTTCTTCTCAAATTTAGGGGAAAACTCCCTTAAGGTATGGTGGATTTTCATCTATGGGTAGCTTTCACCCATAGAGTCCCTTCAAAAGTTGATTTCAAAGCTTTCAAGTTTCTCAAAAACCTAGGGTTTCAATCTAATTCATGGGTTCAATTTCAAAACGTTTTCAAAGGTTTATTTATGATGAATTATGATTTAATTGATGTTCAATTGTTGATTTATGATGAATTTCCCCCATGAACCCATGAATTCCCCAAAATTCTAAATTGTGAAATTATGTTGTGGGTTGATTGATTATGGAAGCATGTGAATAGAATATGTCTATATTGATTTAGTTTGTGGAATTATGTCATTATTCATGCCTAAATTTTAGTATTCTAGGTTTGTTGGTGAATTATGATTCATGGCCTTGAAGGGCAAAGTGTGAAGAATTGATGTATAATCATTACGCTATGTTTATGCTCTGTGATTTCAATGAAAGTAATGTGATCATGTCTACAATGCAATTGTGTTATTATTGAAAGGTTATTCTCAATTATACACTTATGAATGATGATGATGTATTGTGAAGGGTTTCTTCAATGTAATGTTGTACCTTGGATCGGTAGGCTAATGGCACCCTTCCATGCATGATAATAATGAACCTTGGATCGGTAGGCTTATGGAACCGTTCCATAAATGATAATGATGAATCTTGAATCGGTAGGCTTATGGAACCCTTTCATAAGGAGTCAATGAGCTATCCTAATGATGTACCTTGAATCGGTAGGCTTATGTCACCCATTCATGTGTTGAATGATGTACTTTGAATCAATAGGCTTATGGTGCCCTTTCATGTATACTAATGTCAAGTAATGAACTACTCTATGGGAATGTAAGCTTAGCACCGAGTGGATATGGTAAGATGGAAGCTCTCCCCACGTTAGGCCGGGTTTTAATTTGCATCTTTCTTATCCCATAACTATTTGCCCACATAGGTTATTAGCTAGTAGATCCACTTAAGCTAAAATGTTACCGGTCCTACCTTAGGCAAGTAGACCAACCCTTTACGGTGTATGATAGAAACCGGATTCCATAGTTTGCTCACATGGTCTATGTCGGTTAATGCTTATTCCCATCATGTGAGATACATGCAATGGTTACTCAAGAGGTTCTATGAAGTATGGGTGGTAGTATGAGATGCCATTCATCCATTGCACGAGTAGGCTTTGAGAGGGCCATGGTGTGATTCTCCAATGTCTTAATGTCTAATGAATGAATGTGCTCTTAATGAAGCTAATGCGAATGTTGACTTAAATGCTTAATCTAATAATGCATGCTTTACTTGGATTGTATTATGAGCTACTTTCCTTGTCATGACTTATGAAATATGAATGTTTCTTATGCATGAGTATTGGCTAAAGATTAGAAGGAAGAATGGTAAGTTCATCTAAGGTGGCCTTGAAACAACCCAAAAAGTTCCTAAAAATGTGCTTCAGAAGTTACCGAAAACTTGTTTTAGCTATATCTAAAAATCCGTTTTGCTTTTCGAAAATCCGACTTCATATTCTTGTTTAGGGGGTCAAATTGAGTGGGAAATGGGTCTAACCCAAATTTTAGAGCAACCGTATCAAAATCCGAAATTTCCAAGTGAAGCCTTTTTCGAGGGTCTACTTTGGAGGGTCATATATCCTAGCACACAAATAATTGGGTGGCCCATAACATATCCATGGAAAGCCCTCTGAGTTAGCTACCCAACTCACTTCGTTTCACCTCATTCGGAGTTCGGACGAAGAAGTTATGCCCATTTTCGTAAAATCTGTCCGTGCAGAAAATGCAATTTTCAGAGAGCGGAGTTACTGTTCATCCGCCTCATTTTTTTTTCTAAGTGTTGGACCCATTTTTCCAAGGGCATATTTTATTTCCTATATAGCATAAATTCAATTCCCATCTCTAAAACATTTCCCACAATACCTCTCCCATACTTAAAACACTTTTTCTCTCAAGAACCCTAATCCAAAACCTTCCTCAAGATTGAAGAGATTCTTGCTCCAAGTTCCAAGCTTCCATTGAAGACACTCTCAAGACCTTCATAAAAACTCAAGGTATGTGGTGTTGAACTCATGGGTCCTTCCACCCATAGTGCCTAGACTCTATTTTACTCACTAATTCATGGTTTAAGTTGAGATTCATAAATTAGTCTTGTTCCTTGTATAAATTTCCTGCACAGTGAAATTCTAGCATGAAAAGTGATTGTTTTGAGCATGTTGTGACTCTAGAACTTGAATCTAAACTTGGAATTGATGTGGAGATTTTTCATGTGGTCTTGTGGGTGTTAAAAGGCATTGTTGCAGGTTGTTCACTGGTTTTGGCTGCATAATTATTACCCTATTTTCCATGCTCTTTGACCCCATTACATGCCTTCAAGGTGTTTGACAAAATGTCCAATTATGGAGAATTGATGAGTTGATGCTTTAAGGCTTGAGTTATGAGATGTATGACATTCCAGAGATGTGTTGATGACAAACTAAGCTTGTGTATATGTTCATTCCATACATGAGATTGCATTAGAGCCTAATGTAAATTTCCTATATAAAGTGTTGCATGACCATGCCCAGTCCGGGGCAAAGAACCGAATAACCATGTGAGGGGTTTATACCTCACCACCTAGGATGCTTGGGGTGTGACCAACATCAACCATGTGAGGGGTTTATACCTCACCACCTAGGATGCTTGGGGTGTGACCAACATCAACCATGTGAGGGATTTATACCTTGCCACCGGGGTGTCCGGGTGTGAAGGACATCCCCCATCCTAAGTTGGGGTTATAGATTGGTTGGATCATGCACACACATATGATATCTACTATTAGTATAGATTTACTTAAACATGTTTTGACTTCACTTTGATCATACATCCTCATATTGTTATTCATTATGCCTATGGAACTATTTCTTGCATTTCAATTGTGTCCTTGTCTATTGTTGTATTGCACCCCGCATACTTAGTACATTCCAAGTACTAACACATATTTTGCCTACATGATGTCACCATGTAGGGACCGGAGCTACTCTTGATCCTTCTCTCCATTCACGTGGCTAGTACGGTGCTTATCCGAGTTTGTTGGTGAGTCCTCAATGATTCGAGGGCTATGTTATGTTTCCTACTCCTATGTTTTGAGACTTTAGCTCGCAATTGTATTTTGACTATGAGGGGAGCCGGTAGTATGTCATGGCCCTCGTCCTATCTATGTATGTAGAGGTGTGCGTTGGACAAGTATTTTGTAAATGAGCTTGACTCTTTTTCTATGATGTTATTTTGAAATGGTTTGCCCTTAGT
The DNA here is from genome assembly GCA_029007595.1 of Solanum commersonii. Taxonomy (NCBI): domain Eukaryota; kingdom Viridiplantae; phylum Streptophyta; class Magnoliopsida; order Solanales; family Solanaceae; genus Solanum; species Solanum commersonii. The sequence goes on from JAJTWQ010000008.1 coordinate 6,709,099, forward strand.
CCCTAATTCCCGTTATTTAATGTTGAATGTACTTCCGCGACCGATGAAGTGTGATGACAAGTTTGAGAGGCTTGTTTGGGGTTCCTTCGGGTTCCTCATTCGCCATGTCACGTCTAGGCCCTAGGCTTGGGTCGTGACAGGCCTCAAAGGGGTAGTTAGTAGGAACATTAGTATGGGATGCTATTCTTACATTGCACAAGTATAACTTAGGGTTATCTAAGGTGATGGTCCTAATGTGATGTAATGTCTTATATGTTGATTATGTTTGTATCTTATGCCTTTTATACTAAAGTTCATGATGTTACTCAAAATTGGCATAATGCATGGTTTCCAACCAAAATGTCCCTTTAAAGCATAAATTTTACATGGCCATCATACTTAGTACATTTTTTGTGCTAACCCATATTTCTTCTATTTTTCTACAAAGTGTAGATTCCGGCAATTGAGTTGATTTCTTCTAGTTCAAGCTTGACTTGACTATTCATCAAGTTGTTGTATGTCCTCATGGATCCGAGGACAAGTGTTTTATTGTTGTTTCATGTCTTTCATTGTACTAGACACTTATTAGACTTTCTATTGTAAGGGCCGTGACCCTAGTTGTGATTCAAATGTATTAGATGGCCATGTGAGACAAGTAGACTTGCGCTTTTTAAATGATGTTTTTCGATTGTATAGTTTTAAAGAATTTTTTTTTTTAATTCTGCACTACTTCTTATGTCTTATGTTATGAATTCTATGAGGCTTGTATGAGACTTTTCTGAGTGTTATACGCAGAGTGTCACTCTGGGGTGTAGGCTCGGGTCGTGACAGAGATACTCGATAAGATGAAACCCTTCTCCAACAAATATTTCAATTGTTCTTTCGACTTCTTAAGTTCTGCTGGAGCCATTTGGTAAGGAGGAATAAAAATAGGTTGCGTATCTGGGAGAAGGTCAATACCGAAGTCTATTTCCCACTCGGGAGGAATATCGAGTAAGTTATCTAGGAACACTTTCGGATTCTCATTAACAATGCCTAACTAGATGGTAAATGCAACTATTAGAAATCATCTATTTAGCTTTAAGATAAGTGACAAATTGACCCTTAGGCATAAAATTTCCCCCCTTCCACTCTAGGATAGGCTCATTCGGGAACTGAAACTTGACTACACGAGTTCTACAATCGATAGAAGCATAGCATGAGTGCAGCCAATCCATACCCAAGATAACTTCAAAATCTAGCATATCAAGCTCTACTAAGTCAACAAGAGTAACTCTACGGGACAAGGAAATGGGACACTTTCTATAGACCCTCTTAGCCAAAATAGAATCACCAACAAAAGTAGAGATAGAAAAAGGTTCTAACAACATCATAGCCTAATATGGCATCACAAAAGACAAGGTAGCACCGGAATCAAGTAAAGCATAAACATCAAGTTGGAAAACTTTCAACATATCGGTAACCACATCGGGAGAACCCTCTTGGGAAATCCCTCATTTTGTGACCACTTTTACCATAACCAAAGCACCCATCCGTGTCAGCTAGGCACTTATCCTCATTCTTCCTTCCACACTTAGTACATGTAGACCTAGGAAATGAAGATCCACTACCATTACCTCATGTAGGCTTAAGGTCAGACACCCTATCTTGTTGAACTTAGGAGGAGCATTGGCGGAATACTGATTGGAGAACCTTTGTCAGAATCTAAGATGACCTTATCCATCAGACCTTGCATGAGAGAAATTTCCATCACTGGTATTATCCCTCTTTACCTCTCTAGACTTTTCCTTAAGTTTATCCTCCTTAATTTGTTGTGCATGCACCATGAGACGAGAGATGTCCATGTCATTAATGAGCATGGCAGTTCGTCACTCTTTAACCACCATTTCGGACACACCTGAGATAAACTTACACATCTTAGCCCTTGAATTGGCAACAATTGTTGGAGCATACTTAGACAATTGAGTGAACTTTAGAGTATATTCCTTCACACTCATACTTCCTTGTTGAAGGTCAATGAACTCAAGCACCTTGGCTTTCCTCATCTCAACTGGAAAGAACCTATCAAGAAAAAGACTTTAAACTTCTCCCAATCAAGAGGACAACATCTTTCGGTCTCCCTTCCTTCCATTGATTATACCATATTTGAGCCACACCTTTTAGTTGATAAGCGGCCAACACTGCATTTTCCATTGGCGTAACTCATCAATAAACTCTTGAGGATCTTTCTCAACCCTAGAACCATAAAACTCCAAAGGATTCATCCTAGTGAAGTCCCTCACTCTTGAAGCCGCCGTGCCCACATTTAGGTTCACAGGAACTGCAACCTCCCTATTGACTTGGACCATCATGGCTTGATCCAACACTTGAAAAACAGCCCTAAAATCTGCATTTGACACTTGCTCGGCCAAAGGATCGACCGAAAATTGAGGAGCATGGGGAGGAGGTTCTCGTTTCGCAGTCTTTCTCTCATTCCTTCTAGTATAAGCTCTTCATGTAGCCATGTCATGTAGAGCATTGGGTACGGATTATGAGGGAAAGACCTTATAGAGTTGAACTCTATCGCACAACTTAAGAGTAATTAAAGAGGTAGAGTTTCCTAATCATCTTTTATCCTCTCATTCATAAATGTGGTGCGCTTCATACATATGAACAAGATACTACTAGCATGGTATATGAGACATCTTAGGACCATTCTAAACCTTGTGGTCTAATTACCATGTTTGTCACGACCTAGGGGTACCTCCTAGATGTAACATGGCATATAGAACCCTGAAGGACTCCATACAACTCACTTAGCTCTCATAACATACGAAATAGAACAATAAGAGTCAAATAATAGTCCAAGTCCAAGAAATCTTGTAAAAGCAAAACAGAAGTCTAAAGTACTTTTCTCATCATAGCCGTCTAATACAATAGAATGAAATTGGGCCTAGCCCATACATCATGTTGAAAAAAGAAATTCATGAAAGAGAGTGAAATAATAAAACTCCATCCTCGAAGCATAAGGACTCACCAAATCTCATAAATCTCAAACTTAACTACTAGCCACGAAACTAATGACCCTGACTGTCGGACCCTACATTTGGGGAAATGTAGGCAAGAGTATGCGTTAGTAAAAAATAATGTACCAAGTATGATAGCTATGCATAAAATATTTGAATCATGCTTAAAGGGACATTTTATTTCATGACATGCAATTGACCAAGATAAAACATTATATAAGAGTGTTAGAAAACATAAGTCATAAACCAAGGTCAAATGTAAGCTAACATCATCTTTAAAACCTTTGAACTCATATGCGATACTTCTTGAAGTAATTTTAGTTCATCATTAATGTGGGAATTAGCCTTAATCGACATAGAGACCCTGTGAGCTATAACATGATCCCTGGTGTCTCCCATACTGGAACACGACCGTGGATTCACCTATGATCCGTAGGTCTCATTATGGTTCCTACGTGGACACCTTTTCATGTTAGCCTATCCACGGACCTACCTTCGATCTGTGGTCCAACCCACAGGTCATGGTTTGCCCTCATGGATGGCACCTCCAATTTCTTGAAATTCTTCATTTCCCTTTGTCGGATACAAGATGGTACATGATATAATTGAGCAATATAATAATGAATATTGAAACAGACTGTATATAAGTGTAACTAAAATCTGAGCTAAATGCAATGACCAAATACTAATCATGTCACTAATACGCTGTCTTGAATGCTGAAGTGAATGTTGAGAACATGGTTAATGCAATAAGAGTATGACTGTGGGTGCTACCATTAACCGATATAAACCACGTAAGCTAAATGTGGAGTCCGATGTATACTCTCCATCGAGAGGACCCAATATACCTTGCCAGAGGTATAAAGGCATGACTGTGGCGTGATCACTAAATCTGATGCCCAACAAAGGAGACTTTTGAACCTATGTTGGCACATAGTTCTAGAACTTTGAGGGTACGCTGAAAGAAAAGCTAAAATCCATTAAAATACTGAGTAAAATGCTGACATGTTATGTGGGAATGCACATAATTATACTGAAAGTTATGTCATTCAATTTCTAATGCATGGTTTTTTGACTGATCTTCCTAGAAAGTATAATTCATGAGTTGATAGTTGATACAAGCTAGGGTTCTTGATTCTATACATGCAAATTACACTAATTTACCAAGAATCATGTTATTAGATCATGGGAACTATAACTACTGAAATTACAATAAATCATCGAAATTTGGAAATCTTAGATCTGAATAGTTTATGAGAAATTGAAGAACTGACTGAATAGGGACCTAATGGGTGAAAGGACCCACTAGTGAAATCCCACATACGTGGTGACGAAATCTACAAAGAAATCCATTTTTTTGGGGTTGAAATTCGTAGAACACTCCTGCTTGTTCTTGGGAGAAATGGTCCACTTTTCCTCTTCTTTTCACTCTAAGTTGGGTGATTTTTGGAGAACGAGTGTTCTAGGTATTGTTTGACTAGGTTATTAGGCTTAGACTGAGTAAAACGACGTAACTTATGAATCAAATAATGTAGTTTAAGTGCTGAACGCATAGGGAAAAAGACCAATGCGACCCTGACTTAAATGCTACTGAAGTGACCTCAAGACAGGCCTCACGGGCCGTCATGATGAGAAAGGCCCGTCGAGCAGCTTGCGAAGATTCCCTATCCGATGGGGCTTCACTAAAACAGGCATACCTTCTTACTCCAAGCTCAGAATTAGGCAAACTTGGTGGCGTCGGAAAGAGGACTCAAAGACCTTTAATTTGATAGGTTGTAGGCCACCTAAATCATTTTGTGATGAAAAATATGATTGTTTGAAATTGACCCAAACCTCAAAGTCTGTCAAGCCTCTTTCACAAGCTACTTCACGGCTTGTGTAAAGCTCCACGGACCGTCTAGTAATCTGTAGTCCTTCATAGTAGCCATGGTGGTCCTGTATCCCCTTAACGGGCCACTTCACGGTCGTGTTGAGCTCTACAGATAGTTTAGTGGCCCGTGGTCTTTCGCCTTTTGCTTGGTGCACAACAATGAGAAGGGTGACGGGTCATCGTCCTCTTCGCAGCATGTGAACCCCCTGTGTGGTTCGCCCTTCTCTCTTGTTCTATCCTACTTCTGATTTTTGAGGTGTTACATATATGAACCAACAACAATGGAAAATTAGGCATAAACAAACATTAGCTTCAATAATGTGAATTCACAGGAACATGTTTGGGAAAAATAAAATATAAATACATTAACATCTGCGTTAACCCAATGACTTCACATTTCTCTCATAAGTATCACCTGCTATGGGTTTTGGTAAGGGATGTGCTATCATTTGATGCATAAATATGTATTTCATGTTCACTTCATTTTGTATTATTATCTCTTTATCAAAATTATACTTTATGTCAATATGTTTCATCATTGTATGGTACTTTGGATCCTTTGTATAGGCTATTGTAGCCCGATTTTACACCATTATTATACACACCCAAGTGAACCAGAAAGTGTTTAAGACAAACAACTTCTGCACAACAAATGAAAGCGCTACAAATTAAGCTTCCATTGTAGATAATACTATACATGAAATATTCTTGCTACTCTATGATATGGTGCTATCATTTAGAAAGAATACATATCTAGAAGTTGGTTTTCTCTCATTTAAAACACCTTCCGAATGAGCATATATGTAGCCTTTGAGTTGCAGATAGCATAAGAAATAGTCAATTGTGCCTTTGAGATATCTCAATATCCTTTTAACTACTTACCAATTTTGTGGTCCTGCGTTGGATAGATATCTTCTAACCAACCCAATGACATAACAAATATCCGGTCTAGTACACATCATAGAATACATAAGACTTCCAACTGCATTGGCATTAGGAAATTTTCTTATTTGTTCCTTCTCATATGGGGTCTTAGGGCACATCACTCATCTCAAAACATCACTTTACGAAACTGGAGTGCTTATGGGTTTGCAATTTCGCATAACGAAGCGTTCAAGAACATTCTTAATGTAAGGTTCTTGTGAAAGAGATAAAAATCTGCTGAAACGATCTCTTGAAATCTTAACTCCAACAACAATTCTTGCTTCACCCACCCATATCTTTCATCTCAAAAGTAGATGATAACCACTCTTTTATTTATTTTACAAAACTAATGTCACTTGCAACTATTAGTATGTTGTCTTCATACAATGATAAGATCACAAACTTATCTTTGAATCTTTTGATGAACACACAATGGTCTACATGAATCATAAAAAATCCATACAATATGATCATATTATAGAATCATAACTACCATTGTGTAGAAGATTGTTTAAGTCCATAAATTCACCTTTGAAGTTGACATACTTTATTTTCTTTGCCTTTATTCACAAAACCTATAGTTTGTTCCATATAGATTCCATCTCCTAGTTCTTTATTGAGGAATACAATTTTCACATCCATTTGATGCAATTCAAGATCCAACTAGCAACTATGGATAAAATCAGTCTTATTTAATTAAAGAGTACAACAAGTGAATTTTTTTATTCATAATCAACTTTTTCATGTTGTGTGTACCTCTTAGCTACTAAGTGAGGTTTGAATATTTTGATACTACCATATGCCTAACACTTAATTTTTAGAATCCACTTATTTTCAATATCTTTATGGCGTATAAGTAGATAAAACAATTTCCACACTTGGTTAGATTTCATGACTCCATCTCCTCATCCATTGCTTTTAACTATTTTTCTTTAGTAGGAAATGTAAGAGCCTCATTTATATTTCTCTTACTCATCCGAAGTAATTATAAATGCTTCCTTGATGATCTCAAATCGATGACGTGAAATTTGTCGACGACTTGTTCATCAAGGTTAAGTTTGACAAATTGATTCATCAATTGAGAAGTTACTTCCACATGGACCAAAAATATAAATAGGATTTGATTCAGATGGTGTATCTTTGGGAATAGGAACTAATCCATTATAATTAAAAAGTCACCCACCTGTATCATTTGATCTTCGGCTACGAAAATGGTCTGATCCTGTAATAACACTCGGGGTCATTTCTGTGTTTTTTCATTCTTTTCCTATTTTCCCCTTCCCATAACTTCCTTGTAGCTAGTGTGTGGTTCTAGTTCAGGTGGCATACTCCTTGAAGTGTTCGATTGTGTTTGGTGTGAGTTTTAAGTTTTGGAAGCCTAATGCTTCAGAGAGTTAACTTTAGTCAACATCCGGAGATTCTTATGAGAGATCAAAATTCTGACAGCTTGATCAGCTCTGGAAGGGTCACTTTAGTCTAGAGTGATGGTTGGTTTTGGTTTTTGGGCTGTCGTTTAGAGTTGGAGGGATAAAATATTTTTGCTTTTGAGTTTTGCTCAAAATGGAACTTGGGGTAGCTTTCTTGGTAAACATGCCAAGAATAGAATTCTGTCAGTGCGGTTAGCTCAACAATATTGAGTTTAGACTAGAACGACCTTTGGTTTGTTTCCCTAGGGTATCGAAGTGAGTTTTAGCTTGTTTGGAGGTTTTTGGTTGTTTCTTTTTTAAACTATTGACTTTGGTCAAAATTTGGACAAGATGACCTTGTATGGATGTTTTGTTGATTCTGTTGAGTCTAAAATGTCTTTACCAACTAGTTTGTACTTTTGGTTTGTGTCATTTGGACCCCGAATGAATTTTGAGGCCTTGTTCGAATAATTGGACACTTAGGACTTTTTTGAAAATTGATGGTGTCTGATGCAATGACTTAAGTGAACGGTTGGTTGCTTAAGCAAAGTCCGCTTAAGTGACCAAGGGGCTGCTTAAGCGTAGGACACCAAGGAGGCGGGGGTTTCTTAAGCGACCCACCCTTGGGCTTTTGTGAAGGTTTCTTAAGCGAGCAAGTGGTCAGTTAAGCAAAGGGCGCCTCTTTAGGAGGGGTTTGCTTAAACGAATATTTGGCCGCTGAAGTGAACAAATGTCTGCTTTTGTGAAAATTGTTGGGATTTAATTCCCATTCTCATTCTTTCTTTCCAAATAGTAACCTACCCCCTTTGTGAGCTTGGCTAGTGGTGATTTGAACAATTCATGGACTTTCTCTATGCTTCAAAGGTAAATTCCTTTCCTTCCCTCTCCTCTACGCTTTTATGACTTCAATTTCGTAATTCAATTCCCTTTTCGACCTAAAATTCCTTAAATTCTAAACTTGAAAGTATTGTATTTTGGACATTTGATGTCTGAATTGAGTCCCGCTTGTAACTGTCACGACCCAAAATGAGTCATGAGTGACACCCACACTTAACCTCTTAAGTGAGCGAACCAAGGAATCCAAATCCCAACATATATCAATAATTCAACTATCAATAACAACAATAATGTGGAAGCTCAAAAATTATTAACATAGTCAATCAAATAAACTTTTAAAGTCTATTACATGTTATCCCCAAAACCTGAAAGTCATCACATCAAGGACATCTATTCTTAAAATACCAAGTCTAAAAGTATTAGAGACCCCAAAATAAGTAAATACGATGGTCCATGTCCGAAATTTTAAGGACATCATGCCATAACTGAGAGAATCCAATACGAGCTAAAAGGAATAGCTCACCCTAAAATCTGATGTGCTGGAGATTGGCTAGAGCTGAGGGCTAGTCGAAGTCGATGGTACACTTGCTGCACTCCACAAAAAAAAAAATGAAGAAAACACAAGTAGGGGTTAGTACAAGGAACATGTACTGAGTAGGTATCATCGGCCAACCCAAAATAGTAACTAATATACAATGAATAATAGTATAAAATCAACTATGATACTTAGCAGGTGGCAAGCAACGAACAACATGAACAGTGACAACAATACTAAAGTAAGTATGCAATCAATCACAATATCAAGCACACATATGGGGACTCATGCCTCCACACCACGCTCATTTGGGAAATGGGTTCTTTGAGATTGAGTACATTAAGTTAATTCAATATCCTTTTCCTTTAATGTTACCGTGTTGGAACGTGACACTCCGATCCAATTATACCGTGTGGTAACGTGACACTCCGATTCAATAATATCGTGTCGAAACGTGACACTCTGATCCAATTATACCGTGTCAAAACGTGACACTCCAATCCAATTATACCGTGTCAGAACGTGACACTCCGATCCAATTATACCGTGTCGGAACGTGACACTCCGATCCAATTATACCGTGTCGGAATGTGACACTCAGATCCAATGATATCATTAATTTATTTTATCAAGCCTTCTTTATTCAAGGCATCACTTCAATAGAGAGGGTTTCAGATTATAAATTTCACGGTCTCAGAATTTTAGACCAATCACAAACCACACAATCAAGTACACAGAGAACTTCACAATATCACTCAATACATATCAGTCACTATTAAGAGTCTAACTATCGAAATAGAATAAACCATAACCTACCTCCACTGAAGAACTGAAGTCAGACAAGCTACTTCTCCAATGCTTTTCCCTTCTTCAATGCCTCAGATGATTTCCGATCTATCAAGTATACATGCTTCATAAGTAACGAGTCTATAAATTCCATATTACTATAAGACTAGCCTAGATTTAAGAACTAACATCCTAAACTTAAAAAGGAAATTCATTTATTTTCCTCAAGTTCCATCGGTCCAGCTTCAACCCAAGACAACACAACCTTAGCTTATTTTCCATTAGTGCTCATGTGAGTATAGAGAAGAATAGCCATGTCAATTCAATCTCTATTTAGAAACGATGTGTGACCCATCTTACCATTTTCTAAGTTAATTTTCCTCACCTATTTAACATAACCTCACTGGAAATTAACTCATTAATGGGAGACAAATTTGTCTCCAACCCAACACCACTATCCATCTTATCTTCTTGTCCAACCTTAATTATATAACCATAATTATCACCCCTACTATTAATACCTCAAATTCAACCTAATAGTTAATTACATATTTCAATGTATCAAATTATAATTTATAATAAGATAAAAGAATTTGAATGTTTAAACGTTCAAGCCACTAGTTACGAAACCAGTGGCAGTGAGCACTTCTACCTGAACGCCTATACTTTAACATTCCAATTCTTTACATCATTAATGGTTGGCCTAACTTTCCTCTCAGCCATCATCTAACAACAATACTATACATATGCCCACTTCACTTTATAATATATTAATAATATAGATAAATAAAAATCAGCACTTTAATCCATGAATGCAGTGAATCAAATTAAGTATTTTGCATCCCACTAACAAAACCAATCAACTAGAACCTATATTATCATATGCTTAAACCATGGACCTCACTCACTACTACTCAACCAATTATTAAATTAATTATACTGCCACAACAGCCAAACTCAATTCATTAGCCTTTACTCAGTATACGATATATATATATAATTTGCCGACAATGTTTTCTATGGAACCCAATTGAATTGCAATACGGGAGAAGTCACTTACACAATAAATTCCAATAGCATCTACTGTTCTCTAATCAATAAAGCACATGCATATCATTAATATAACTAAGAGATATTAAGGTAAGAAAAATCACCTCAAGCCGTTTCTAGAACTGGTGTTTCTCACAATCGTGCGGCTCCTCTCTATTTTAATTTTCTCCCTTTTCTACAGATCAGTTATCACCCTAATTATCATATAACCAATTATAAAAAGTGATAAAAGTGACCCACTATTTGTCTTAATGCTATCTTCTATAACCACCAACTAATTTGATTATAAAAACTACCCACTAATTTCATAATTGTAATTTCGAACAGTCTAAAATACCCATTTAAAGTCTATCGGAAGAGTCTTTTACGAAATACAAAGCTTTAGTACTCAAAACGACCAAATGGATAGTTACAGTGACTATCTTTTGGGCATGTGATCCTTATCACAATGAGGGCAATATGCTGGTTTTCTTTTCATAATTCATTTATGTTGATTTATGGGTTGTTTTAGGCCCAATTTTTTGTTTGGTTTTTGAGCTAATGATATGGTTAATTTTAGACTCATATTAACTTGCTAGCGAAATGGACTTCCTTCACTGCTGGTTTCCACGAGCAACTAGACGACTCGTCAGATGCTAGACGACTCGTCTAGTGCTTCGTGAACCTGTGTTCAACTTTAACTCCACTGGATTTCCTGCCTCTTGTTCACTAGCAACAATATGGCTCTTGAACTTCACCACGGTTCTTCTAGACTCACTTGACCTTCCATTGATACTTGATCGCCACAACTTTTGACTGTCTCTCTCTCATGAGTCGTTAAATGGCCCGTCAAGTGGTTCACAGCTCGTCTGAGGCTCTATGGTCTTCACTTGGACTTCTTCACTTTCTCAGCTATCACAACCTCATCTTTACGAGCCCCATGATGGATCTTCATCATGATCACGACCCATGTTGGGCTCCATGGTGTTCTTCAGTTCATTTTCTTCTCAATTCTTTCTATTTTTCACGCCCAAGTGTTTTACCTATTCAAACATCAACAAAAACATCATATGTACATAAACACACTCAAGTACTCTTATTAATCCTTAGTTTTGAGTGCCAAATGTTCCATGATTTAACGGTACATCAACCCTTCTACGGCCAGTATGACTTTCTAGGGGCCTAGACCCTTTCGTAGGAACCCCTTTTTCCAAAATATTTCACCAAGTCTTGAACTTCTTCTACGACCATTCCTACATGTTGTAGAAAATTCTATGGACCATCCTGGTGGTCCGTAGGAAATTTTTAGATACCCAAAATTACTATACCTCATAATCTCTTTTATGATTGCCTTCTACCGACAATAGGACCTTCTACAGTCCGTAGGTGGGCTTCGTAGAACCTACACTAGTGACAAAAATACAACTTTTCCAATCCTTTCAAACTCTACCAATTTTTGAGGTGTTACAAAAAAAATGCTTAACTGATTTCATAGATGAAAGGATGCCAAGAAAGAATATAAAATGTAAGTGCTAGTTAACAGTCTACACATTCCTTAGGTGAAAAGTTGAATTAAGTGAACACCATGAAAAGATATAAATAAGGTGAAATCGAATAAAAAAAGTGAGCGGTTTGTTCTATTTAGAAGAGAAAGTATTAGGAGGAATCTTAGTAACTTGAACAAATGATACCACACTATTTGCTGAAACATAAGTCAACACCACAAGTCATTGGTGATTTTGAACCTTGTCAATCTTCATTAGTGGCAAGCCTATGGGTCAATGCGTATATGTTTTAATTCATTTGTGAGTGTGAGTGTTTGCATGTGTATGTATTATAGTTTTGTGTATGATTCTCTCTTTTTTGAGTTGTCTGGCATCCTTCATTTGAAATTTGAATGGTGAGGTCTTGATTTCAAATGAGTTTCATGAACATAATAAATTCTTGTGAATCTTTAGTCAAAATTTGATGGTTGATGTCATTTACTTGAGATGCTTTGAAACTGTGATTTAAGGAAAGATTTTCCCAAATTTGTGCTTCAAAAGTGTTTTGATTGAAAGGGATTTAGTAGGAAAGAAAAAATTTGCCTAGTGAGTGATGGTGGAACCAATTGTGAGCTGTGTTTGCAGATAGTCTTTCATTTATGTTATTTTAAGTCTAGTGTGTAGTTATGAAAATCATATTTTGTGCATTGTTACGTTGAATTTAAACCCTAGCCTTAGTAAGTGCTTTACTCAAGGATAATCAATAGTTCAAGTTTAGGTTTTGATGAGTTGGTATTTTACAAACTCATTAGACTCAATTCTAAATCTATACAGTGTTAAAAACATTTTCATGTATAATTCTAGGAATACAAGTATAGACTCGACATGAAAAATCACAATATTCAAAGAAAATAACATCTTTTCATAAAATATAACATGATAATGGAAGTTGCTAACTGCTTCACAATAATCAATGTATCACAGACAATAAAAGTCTCATCTTTAATCACACAAAAAATTATAATAAAATACAATAAAACACAGTTTAATTATCTAAATTTTTAGCTTCATGAAATTTTCAAGGAAGCTAAACTTTCAAGAAACTTCTAGTCGCGCGGAATTCTAAAGGAAGCTAAACTTTCAATGGACAAGATGGATAAATCTGTAGTAGGTGAAATTTGATTCAAGGTAAACTCTTTCACTTCTTTTTTCTGCACGTCAAATTCTAGAAAACTACCGTCCATTTTTCTCCAAAATATATTCTCCTTTTCATTTAAGTGTATTATATCATCTATTTATCAATTGTGATTCCATACGCCAATGAATGAGCCGAGTGTAGGAATTTTCATGACATTTGTCACGACCCAAGCCTAGGGCCTAGACGTGACATGGCGAATGAGGAACCCGAAGGAACCCCAAACAAGCCTCTCAAACTTGTCATCACACTTCATCGGTCGCGGAAGTACATTCAACATTAAATAGCGGGAATTAGGGACTAAGGGCAACCCATTTCAAAATAACATCATAGAATAAGAGCCAAGCTCATTTACAAAATACTTGTCCAGTGCACACCTCTACATACATAGATAGGACGGGGGCCATGACATACTACCGGCTCCCCTCATAGTCAAAATACAATTGCAAGCTAAAGTCTCAAAATATAGGAGTAGGAAACATAACATAGCCCTCGAATCATTGAGGACTCACCAACAAACTCGGATAAGTACCGTACTAGCCACGTGGATGGAGAGAAGGATCAAAAGTAGCTCCGGTCCCTACATGGTGACATCATGTAGGCAAAATATGCGTTAGTACTTGGAATGTACTAAGTATGCGGGGTGCAATACAACAATAGACAAGGACACAATCGAAATGCAAGAAATAGTTCCATAGGCATAATGAATAATAATATGAGGATGCATGATCAAAGTGAAGTCAAAACATGTTTAAGTAAATCTATAATAATAGTAAATATCATATGTGTGTGCATAATCCGACCAATCTATAACCCCAACTTAGGATGGGGGATGCCGTTCACACCCGGACACCCTAGTGGCAAGGTATAAATCCCTCACATGGTTGATGTTGGTCACACCCCAAGCATTCTAGGTGGTGAGATATAAACCTCTCACATGGTTGATGTTGGTCACACCCCAAGCATCCTAGGTGGTGAGATATAAACCTCTCACATGGTTGATGTTGGTCACACCCCAAGCATCCTAGGTGATGAGATATAAACCTCTCACATGGTTGATGTTGGTCACACCTCAAGCATCCTAAGTGGTGAGATATAAACCTCTCACATGGTTGTCTGGTTCTTTTCCCCCGGACCGGGCATGGTCATGCAACACTTTATATAGGAAATTCACATTAGGCTCTAATGCAATCTCATGTATGGAATGAACATATACACAAGCTTAGTTTGTCATCAACACATCTTTGGAATGTCATACATCTCATCACTCAAGCTTTAAAGCATCAATTCATCAATTCGCCATAATTGAACATTTTGTCAAACACCTTGAAGGCATGTAATGAGATCAAAGAGCATGGAAAATAGGGTAGTAATTATGCAGCCAAACTAGTGAACAACCTACAACAACACCTTGTAATACCCACAAGACCACATGAAAAATTTCCACATCCATTCCAAATTTAGATTCAAGTTCTAGAGTCACAACATGCTCAAAACAATCACTTTTCATGTTTAAACTTTAATGTGCAGGAAATTATTACAAAGAACAAGACTAATTTATGAATCTCAACTTAAACTATGAATTAGTGAGTAGAATAGAGTCTAGGCACTATGGGTGGAAGGACCCATGAGTTCAACACCACATACCTTGAGTTTTTATGAAGGTCTTGAGAGTGTCTTCAATGGAAGCTTGGAACTTGGAGCAAGAGTCTCTTCAATCTTGAGGAAGGTTTTGGATTAGGGTTCTTGAGAGAACTTGAGAGAAAATGTGTCTAAGTATGGGAGAGGTGTTTTGGGAAATGTTTTAGAGATGGGAATTGAACTAATGCTATATAGGAAATAACATATGCCCTTTGGAAAAACGGTCCAACACAGAAAAAAAAATGAGGCGGGTGAACAGTAAAAACGCTCACTGGAAATTGCATTTCCTGCCGAACAGATTTTACGAAAATGGGCATAACTTCTTCGTCCGAACTCCGAATGAGGTGAAACGAAGTGCGTTGGGTAGCTAACTCAAAGGGCTTTACATGGAAATGTTATGGGCCACCCAATTATTTGTGTGCTAGGAGATATGACCCTCCAAAGTAGACCCTCGAAAAATGCTTCACTTGAAAATTTTGGATTTTGATACGGTTGCTCTAAAATTTAGGTTAGACCCATTTCCTACTCAATTTGACACCCTAAACAAGAATATGAAGTCGGATTTTCAAAAAACGAAATGGATTTTTAGATATATCTAAAACAAGTTTCCGGTAACTTCCGAAGCAGATTTTTAGAAACTTTTTTGGATCGTTTCAATATCTCCCCCTTGGGAACATTCGTCCCTGAATGTGGAAGAGACGTACAAGGAAAGACTTAGTAAGAACATATCAGTCCCAACAAGAATGCAAAATTTTTATTTAAACATCACTTCAAGATTTCAAAACTTAGTGTAAAGCATCCATAACTCATCAATTTAAACATATATGCACATGAATGATCTAGGGGCTGAAATGTAAGACTCAGTGGAGTACAAAGGACTTGATTTAATACCTTAGGCTTGAGTGGAGTTGAATAGATAAGGATAACGTCTTTGCATGTCCGCTTCGGCCTCCCAAGTAGCACTCTCCACTTGTTGATTTCTCCAAAGCACCTTAACGGAGGCCACTTCTTTGTTCCTCAACCTCTTAACTTGTCTATCTAAGATCTGAACCGGGACTTCTTCATACGTCAAATTATCTTCTACAACACCCACAACCTCAAGAGGTACAATAGCGTTAGGATCACCAACACATTTCCTCAACATCGATACATGGAATACCGGATGAACTAATTCCATCTCCTTGGGCAACCCCAACTCATAGGCTACTTTACCAACCCTTCTTATTACCTCATAAGGACCGACATACCTAGGACTTAACTTCCCCTTCTTACCAAAACGAACCACACCTTTCATTGGAGAAACTTTCAAATAAACCCAATCACCCACTTTGAATTCAAGATCCCTTCTCCTCACATCGGCATAAGACTTTTGACGACTTTGGGCTGTTTTCAACCTCTCCCTAATCATCCTTACCTTCTCAAGAGCATCCATGACCAGATCCGGACCCAACAAGGCCACCTCTCCAACTTCAAACCACCCAACCGGTGACCTACACCGTCTACCATAAAGTGCCTCAAAAGGAGCCATACCGATACTAGAATGATAACTATTATTGTATGCAAATTCAATCAAAGGAAGATGATCATCCCAACTACCTTTCAACTCCAAGACATAAGCTCTAAGCATATCCTCCAAGGTTTGAATTGTTCTTTCGGCTTGGCCATCCGTTTGAGGGTGGAAGGCCGTGCTAAGCTTTACCTTTGTACCAAGACCCCTTTGGAAAGATTTCCAAAAGTGAGAAGTGAATTGGGCACCACGATCCGAGATGATAGACAAGGGAATCCCATGCAACCTTACCAATTCATGAATGTACAACTTGGCATACTCTTCAGCCCCGTAAGTAGTTTTAACCGGTAGAAAATGAGCCGACTTTGTCATCCGATCAACCACCACCCAAACCAAATCAAAACCTCTTCTAGTCTTGGGCAAGCCCACTACAAAATCCATGTTGATTTCTTCCCACTTCCAAGTAGGTATCTCAATGTCTTGAGTTAGGCCACCCGACCTTTGATGTTCGGCCTTGACTTGTTGACAACTATGGCAACCCGAAACAAATTTTGCAATGTCCTTCTTCATACCGCCCCACCAATACACATCCCTCAAGTCTCTATACATCTTTGTTGACCCCGGATGAATAGAATAAAAAGAATTATGAGCCTCATCAAGGATTCTTTCCCTCACACCATCCACACAAGGAACACATAATCTACCTTGGTACCTAAGGGCACCATCTCCCCCTTGGGAGAAAACCTCCACCTTACCACTACTAACCGAAGCCTTTAATTCCACCAAAGAAGGATCAAGATCTTGCTTGGCTATCACCTCATCAACCAAGGAAGACCTTGAACCATCAACAACAACTACTCCTCCACTATCCACCCCTTCTAACCTAACTCCCAATTTGGCCAACCGATGGACCTCCTTAGCCAACTCTTTACTACCTTCCTCCACATGAGCCAAGCTACCCATAGACACTCTACTCAATGCATCCGCCACCACATTAGCTTTCCCCGGATGATAGTGAACACTCATATCATAATCCTTAAGGAACTCTAACCACCTCCTTTGTATCAAGTTAAGATCTTTTTGCGTGAACACATATTGGAGACTCTTATGGTCGGTGAAGATATCAACATGCACCCCATACAAATAGTGACGCCAAATCTTTAAAGCAAAATCCACGGCGGCCAATTCAAGATCATGGGTTGGGTAATTCTTTTCATGAACCTTAAGTTGCCTAGAAGCATAGGCTATAACCTTACCACTTTGCATCAACACACAACCCAAACCAATACGGGAAGCATCACAATAAACAACAAAACCTTCTAACCCATCCAGAAGTGACAAAATAGGAGCGGACACAAACCTTTCTTTCAAAGTTTGGAAGCTTTCCTCACACTCATCCGACCACACAAATTTAGCCTTCTTTTGAGTCAACTTAGTCATAGTACAAGCAAGAGAAGAAAACCTTTCCACAAATCTCCTATAATAACCCGCTAAACCCAAGAAACTCCTTATATCCGACGGGGTCAAAGGTCTAGGACAATTCCTAATAACATCGGTCTTCTTAGGATCCACCTTAATACCATCCCCCGACACCACATGGCCTAAGAAAGCAACTTTCTTCAACCAAAACTCACACTTTTCATATTTAGCGTACAACTTCTCTTCCCTCAATCTTTGAAGTACAACCCTCAAGTGACCCATGTGCTCTTCCTCACCCCGAGAATAGATCAAGATGTCATCTATAAACACCACCACAAAAGAATCAAGGTAGGGTTTGAAGACCCTATTCATCAAATCCATAAAGATAGCCGGAGCATTAGTCAACCCGAAAGACATCACCACAAACTCATAGTGCCCATACCTAGTACGAAAGGCCGTCTTGGGAATATCACACTCCCTCACCTTCACTTGATGATACCCGGACCGAAGATCAATCTTAGAGAAGTGACTAGCCCCATGCAATTGGTCAAATAAATCGTCAATCCTTGGAAGAGGATACCTATTCTTGACGGTGACCCTATTAAGTTGTCGATAATCAATACACATTCTAAGAGACCCATCTTTCTTCTTCACAAACAAAACCGGAGCACCCCATGGAGAATGACTAGGTCTAATAAACCTCTTCTCTAACAAATCTTTTAATTGCTCTTTCAACTCTTTCAACTCCGCCGGGGCCATACGGTAAGGGGGAATAGAATTAGGTTGAGTATCGGGAAGGAGGTCTATACCAAAACCTATCTCTCTATCGGGAGGGACACCGGGAAGGTCTTTTGGGAAGACATCTAGAAACTCATTAACAACCGGAATAGACTCAATAGGAGGGACTTTAGACTCCACATCATTGACTCTCACAATATGGTACAAGCACCCTTTGGAAATCAACCTATGGGCTTTAATGCAAGAAATGAATTTCCCCTTCACCATAACATCCCGACTCTCCCACTCAAGGACGGGTTCGTTAGTAAATTGGAACTTGACTTTACGAGTCCTACAATCAATAGAAACATAATATGCATGCAACCAATACATCCCAAGAATAACATCAAAATCCACCATGTTCAACTTAACAAGATCACAAGGCAACAACTTATTCAATATGCAAACCGGACAATTTCTATACACTTTTCTAGCAACAATAGAGACACCAATGGGCGTAGATACTTCATATGACTCATGCAACAATTCCGACTCGACATGGAATTTTCTAGCAACTAAGGGGGTAACAAAGGAAAGGGTGGCACCCGGATCAATCAAAGTATAAACATCAAGATCAACGATTTGTAACATACCGGTCACCACATCGGGAGTCTCATTAACACCTTGTCTACCATGCAAAGCATAAAATCGATTGTTCCTTGGGGCACCACTTTGAGAAGCACCTCTACCCAAAGGAGTAGTGTTAGCATTTCGGACCTTGTTGCGGATCTTGGGACACTCAAACCTCTTGTGACCCACTTCTCCACATTCAAAGCAAGCACCCAAACCCTTCATGCAAGGACCACCATGCTTCCTCCCACACTTAGGGAATACATCCATAGAACCCACTTCACCACCCCCTTGAGGTCTAGGAACATTGATAGCAAATCCCCGGTTGACATGAGGGTTTCCTCGACCTTGATGGAATCTAGCACCCTTAGGGAACCTATTCTCCAATCGGTCCCTCTTGGCCTCGTGCCCCCTTCTCTTCCTCAATTTCTCCTCCTCCATTTGCTCGGCATAAGTCATCAACCGAGACAAATCCATATCTCCAATGAGCATAGCGGACGACACTCCTCACTAACCAAGTCGGATACACCCATCACAAATTTGTTCATCCTCGACCTAGAGTCGGCCACCAAGTGAGGTGCATACTTGGAGAGTTGAACAAATTTGAGGGCATACTCCCTCACACTCATAGCTCCTTGCTTCAAGTTCATGAATTCCACCAACTTTGTCTCCCTAAGCTCAAGAGGGAAGAACCTATTAAGGAAAACAAGTTTAAACTCCTCCCACAACACCACATAGCCATTACCTTTCTCACCCTTCCATTGATCAAATCAAATTTGAGCAACCCCCTTGAGTTGGTAGGCCGCCAATTCCGCCTTCTCATAAGCACCAACATCCATAATGGTCAAGATTTTGCATACCTCATCGATGAACTCTTGCGGGTCCTCATCCACCTTTGAACCATGGAAGACCGGAGGGTTCATCCTCATGAAATCTCTCACCCTTTTCCCCGGGGTGGTAGCTCGAGGAGCTTGGGCTCCTTGTTGCACTTAGTTAGCTACCACTTGTACAAGCATGGTGAGTGCATCATGGAGCTCACCATTGGTAGGTGGCTCTTCCGGTGATCGGGCCCGTCTTCCCCTCATGTTTGGCATGATGATCTAGCAATCCAAAGAACAAGCGTTAGGGAGGAATCACCTTATTGCACTCTAAGCACGAAATAGAACATGAAGAAGGGAAACCTTTCCTAAAATGTTTTGTAGCCTCCCATTCATAGTCGTGGCGCGCTTCACAACCATGATTAGGACTCTACTCAACGTGGTGTGTTGGACTCCGAGGATTTAATAACCTAGTGCTCTGATACCAAGCTTGTAACGACCCAAGCCTAGGGCCTAGACGTGACATGGCGAATGAGGAACCCGAAGGAACCCCAAACAAGCCTCTCAAACTTGTCATCACACTTCATCGGTCGCGGAAGTACATTCAACATTAAATAACGGGAATTAGGGACTAAGGGCAACCTATTTCAAAATAACATCATAGAATAAGAGCCAAACTCATTTACAAAATACTTGTCCAGCGGACACCTCTACATAAATAGATAGGATGGGGGCCATGACATACTACCGGCTCCCCTTATAGTCAAAATACAATTGCAAGCTAGAGTCTCAAAACATAGGAGTAGGAAACATAACATAGCCCTCGAATCATTGAAGACTCACAAACAAACTCGGATAAGTATCGTACTAGCCACGTGGATGGAGAGAAGGATCAAGAGTAGCTTCGGTCCCTACATGGTGACATCATATAGGCAAAATATGCGTTAGTACTTGGAATGTACTAAGTATGCGGGGTGCAATACAATAATAGACAAGGACACAATCGAAATGCAAGAAATAGTTCCATAGGCATAATGAATAACAATATGAGGATGCATGATCAAAGTGAAGTCAAAGCATGTTTAAGTAAATATATAATAATAGTAAATATCATATGTGTGTGCATAATCCGACTAATCTATAACCCCAACTTAGGATGGGGGATGCCGTTCACACCCGGACACCCCGGTGGCAAGGTATAAACCCCTCACATGGTTGATGTTGGTCACACCCCAAGCATCCTAGGTGGTGAGATATAAACCTCTCACATGGTTGATGTTGGTCACACCCCAAGCATCCTAGGTGGTGAGATATAAACCTCTCACATGGTTGATGCTGATCACACCCCAAGCATCCTAGGTGGTGAGATATAAACCTCTCACATGGTTGATGTTGGTCACACCCCAAGCATCCTAGGTGATGAGATATAAACCTCTCACATGGTTGATGTTGGTCACACCCCAAGCATCCTAGGTGGTTAGATATAAACCTCTCACATGGTTGTCCGGTTCTTTTCCCTCGGACCGGGCATGGTCATGCAACACTTTATATAGAAAATTCACATTAGGCTCTAATGCAATCTCATGTATGGAATGAACATATACACAAGCTTAGTTTGTCATCAACACATCTTTGGAATGCCATACATCTCATAACTCAAGCTTTAAAACATCAATTCATCAATTCTCCATAATTGGACATTTTGTCAAACACCTTGAAGGCATGTAATGAGATCAAAGAGCATGGAAAATAGGGTAGTAATTATGCAGCCAAACTAGTGAACAACCTACAACAACACCTTTTAACACCCACAAGACCACATCAAAAATCTCCACATCCATTCCAAATTTAGATTCAAGTTCTAGAGTCACAACATGCTCAAAACAATCACTTTTCATGTTTAAAATTCAATGTGCAGGAAATTATTACAAAGAACAAGACTAATTTGTGAATCTCAACTTAAACCATGAATTAGTGAGTAGAATAGAGTCTAGGCACTATGGGTGGAAGGACCCATGAGTTCAACACCACATACCTTGAGTTTTTATGAAGGTCTTGAGAGTGTCTTCAATGGAAGCTTGGAACTTGGAGCAAGAGTCTCTTCAATCTTGAGGAAGGTTTTGGATTAGGGTTCTTGAGAGAACTTGAGAGAAAATGTGTCTAAGTATGGGAGAGGTGTTTTGGGAAATGTTTTAGAGATGAGAATTGAACTAATGCTATATAGTAAATAACATATGCCCTTTGGAAAAACGGTCCAACACTTAGAAAAAAATATGAGGCGGGTGAACAGTAAAAACGCTCACTGGAAATTGCATTTCCTGCCGGACAGATTTTACGAAAATGGGCATAACTTCTTCGTCCGAACTCCGAATGAGGTGAAACGAAATGCGTTGGGTAGCTAACTCAAACGGATTTCAATGGATATGTTATGGGCCACCCAATTATTTGTGTGCTAGGAGATATGACCCTCCAAAGTAGACCCTCGAAAAATGCTTCACTTGGAAATTTCGGATTTTGATACGGTTGCTCTAAAATTTGGGTTAGACCCATTTCCCACTCAATTTGACCCCCTAAACAAGAATATGAAGTTGGATTTTCGAAAAACGAAATGGATTTTTAGATATAGGTAAAACAAGTTTCCGGTAACTTCTGAAGCAGATTTTTAGGAACTTTTTGGGTCGTTTCAACATTAGTCCATGTCCACCATTATCCATCTTTCTTCCATGAACACACCAAGAAATTTATATTAAAAGAACACAAAAAGATAGAGATTATTAGCAAAATTAAACATCTTCATATGGCTCTCACAATATTGCGATAGGATGGGTGTTACGACAAATTTCTCAGTAGTCACGTTCAAGTAAATAATGGAAAACTTATTAAATTCACTACTTCCATTTCTTTCAGCCGGTCTACTTTCCATCATGCTAATCGTACCATCAAATGAAACTGGATTTTGGTCAAGCAAGTGATACCCAACAGAAATAACATCAGTCTTTTTCCAAGACTCATTCTTCACAGAGTATATTCCAACAATGTTATCACTATCGTTTGTATTAATCACAAATGTAGTGATCATCTTATGATCATCACTAACAGAATCATACACAAAACAATATAGTGTTGGTTTATAACATTTAACTCGTTTCAAAACATAAGGGTTACACTTTTTAACATTTTTATATTTTTGAATAGCTGAATTTCATATAAATAATTTTAAGTTATACACCATACATAACAAGTTGTTTCAAGAACTCACCAATGGATATGAAATATCTTGAGAAATTTAAAAGTTTGGTAATTGAAGAGAAACAACATGAGAATTCACACTCAGTGATGATGCATTTATTAAAGAGATGTTGAATGCTAACGCGTTATATTCCAAACAAAGGGATGGAGTCATTTTCGAAGAAATTAATAGGATTTGTTGAAGATTAAGATCGAACAACGATTCGTCGATTTGCAACTTGATAAAATTAGTTTCATTGATGATTGAATACCAAGCATTGTAGAGACTCAACATGGAGTTTTGAAAGGATTCAAGTGATCGCATCATCTCCAATGCCTGTATTTTTTTTCTTGAGTGGGAACTCATTGAACTTGCTTACTTAGGTTTTTAGATTTTCTTTTACCATGTATACATAAATATAGTGTCATATGGATGCCAATTTGTGTTTATCTATCTCAATTTTTTACTCTTCATTTTTTTAGATAGATAAGCACATATTGGCAGCCATATTACACTAAAAATATGTATAGATGGAAAAATAAAAATCTGAAACCCTAAGTAAATAAGTCCAATGAGTCCCACACACACACAAAAAAAAAATACCGGCTTCCGAGATAATGTGATAACTTGCATCCTCTAAATACTCCCTATTGAGTCTCTTCAATGCTTTAGGATTGAGCACAAATCAAGGTGTTTAATCATCTGTGACCCCAATTTCATCAAGTTGCCAATCGATGAATCATCATCCGATATTAATATTCAACAAGTTCTATTATTT
The DNA here is from genome assembly GCA_029007595.1 of Solanum commersonii. Classification (NCBI taxonomy): domain Eukaryota; kingdom Viridiplantae; phylum Streptophyta; class Magnoliopsida; order Solanales; family Solanaceae; genus Solanum; species Solanum commersonii. Next base: position 6,732,888 of record JAJTWQ010000008.1, read on the forward strand.
TTTTCGAAAATAAGTCCATCTCCTTGTTTGAATATAACATGTTAGCATTCAACATCATTTCAATAAATGCATTCTTATTGAATGTGAATTCTCATGTTGTTTCTCTCCAACTACCAGAATTATTAATGTCACGAGATTTTCATATCCATTGGTGAGTTCTTGTAATGGCTTGTTATATTTGGTGTATAGCTTCAAAATATTTATATGGATTCCAGCTGTTAAAAAATATAAAATTATATGTGTTAAATGTTATGGTTCAAGGCTATATTTTTTTTTTTATGATTTTGCTAGTGATGATTATAAGAAAATTGATGTGTTTATGAATAATGCAAATGATAGCCATTACATTGTTTGAATATACTCTAAGAAGAATACCTCTTTGAAAAATATTGGCACTATTCCGGATGGTTATCACTTGTTTGATCAAAATCAAATTTCATTAGCTTGGCACTCTTCGGGATGGCAGCTAGATTGGTTGAGGAAAATGGTGGTAGTGAATTCAATAAGTTTTCCATTATTTCATTGATCGTGGCTGATAAGATATTTGATGTAACGCCCTTCCCATTGTAATATTATGGAAATCATATGAAGATGTTTGATTTTTATAATTGTCTCTACATTTAAGTGTTTGTTGAGATGGATTTGTTGGTGTGTGTGGGAGAAAGATAGAGAATAATGGACATGGATCAATGTCATGAAAATTCCTACAAAGGCTCAATTATTGACCTTGGGAATGACAATTGCTACCTAGATTATATAATATTTTTGAAAGAAAATGAGAATATCATGTGGAGGAAAGTGGATGGTTGTTTTCTACAAATGACGTGCTGAAAAAAAGAGTAAATGAGTTTACCTTAACTACAATTTTTTCTGTTAAAGATTTATCGATATTATTCAAAAGACATTTAGCTTCCTTGAGAATTCCGTGGGACAAGAAGTTTGTGGAAAGTTGATGTTCCTTGAAAATTTTGTGGAGCTAAAAAAAATTTAATTGTCAATATGTTTTGTTGTATTTTTGTCATCACCCAATCTTTCAAGTCACGGTGACACCTACTTTTACAAACTAGTAGGTAAGCCAACCCGAAACGTCAAGTAATGGGTATTAGTGTAGAAACTAAAAAAGAATAAGAAATTTAATTGAGATAACAGGAGAAGGCATAAGCAATATAATATATGCATAACAAAAGATCCCTCCTAGATACAGGAAGTCACAACAATAGATCTACTACAGAAATGAGTAAAAGTACCATAGGCTCCTATGCTAGGAGCATTTTGGGGTATAGGTCTAACCACCTCAACTCCCCGTTTCTGGCATGCTATAGTTATTAATGTTTCTCGACGGTTCTATCATTTGATACTCGATCTGGCTAGACATCCTAGTGGACTAAAAAAGTAACACCCCATACCCTAGACATACTAGATTACAGATTTCAGAAGTTGCAGGTGCCACCGATGGGCACCACCCATGGACCGTAGGGTGACCCACAGATCGTAGGTGGGGGTCCGTGGATGGCCACCTGCACCCCTCCCCAGAAACTCTGACAAAATTCGTCTAAGGGTTGACCTACACCAGGACCTACAGACTATAGGTGGAACTATGGTTCGTGGTCCAGACCGAGGTTCAGACGCCTCAAAATCCAGGTCCAAACGCCAGTCGACTGATGGTTGACAGAACGGACCGTAGGTCAGTCCACAGACCGTCAGTCAGTCCGTCGGTTGGTCCTGACAGCTCTAAAGTCAGGGGTCGTTTGGTCGTTTCCCTATGTGTTGGACCCTAAACTACGTAGTTTTGGTTAGTTTAAGCCTAGAAACTAAATTAGAACCTAAGCTAATCAACCATTCACCGAAAAATTCATCGATCTTAGAGCAAAACAAAAGGAAAAGTCAAACAGCCCTAGTCCAAGAACGCAACAAGGCTTCGTCAGTTCAAACCCCGAAATCAAAAGATTTCTCCATGAAATTCGTCACCAGGTATGTGGGATTTCACTAATGGTTTCCTTTCACCCATTAGGTCCCTATAATCCAGTCATATTCTTCATTCCCTAAATTTTGCTTAGACTTAGGGTTTCTAGAACTTCATATTATTGCTGTGATTTAGCTGTTAGGTTAATCCAAATTAGAATATTACATTTTTGTAACTATATTGCTTAATCCTTGCATGAAACTTAGAACCCTAGTTGTGTAGATTCGTTTAGTTCATGAATTACACTTGCTAGGTCAGTTTACACAGATATACATGCTCAAGTTAAGAATGTTTCATTATCAGTACATTAATGATACTTTTTTAGTTAGCATTTCAGAATATGGAGCTATCTAGTTTATTTCAGTTATATTGTATTTTATACATTCCATTGGGAGTAGTCTTAATACTGAGTTGGACTAGGGTTAGTCACCCTCATAGTCCCAGAACTACGTGCCATCGTAGGTTTATAAGTCCTCTCTGTAGGCATTACATATTAGTGATCATGCTAGTCATTCCTTTATACCTCTGGTAGGGTATATTGGGTCCTCTTGATAGGGCGTATACATTGGACTCCATATTTAGCTCACGTGGTTTTATGTCGGTTACTAGTAGCTCCCACAGACATATAAATTCTAGCATTTGGACCAGGTTATCAGTTACAGTTCAACATTCAGTTTTAGTATATTATAAACTTGGTCACCTCATCTAGTTAGTTCATATTCAGCATGTTAAGCATATTCTTCACGTTTATGTTATATTATCGATCAATATGCTTTTTTCCAGTTATGTTTTATTGTTCAGCTTTATTATATCCTGCATGCTTAGTACCTTCAAGTACTGACACATACTCTGTGCTACATCTTCTTGTGATGTAGGCTCAGGTCCTCAATATCCAGATCACGAATAGATCAATTCTCGATCTCCAGTTCATCAACATCACTGGTGAGTCCTCATTCTTTGAGAACAATTGACATGTTATCTTTCCATTTTTAGTCTTTTAGTTTAAGTTTTGCTAGAATTAGCTGGGGACATGTCTCAACATCTCTAGTCAGTTAGAGGCTTTCATTCAGACATAGTTAGATTCAATTTTAGTTTGAGTTTGATCTTTCAGTTGTCATTAAATTCAGTTATATATATTCAAAATTAGAATGGGTCTTCCCCATCATTTCACTTTATGATATGTTTCTAGCTTCCGCTCAGTATGACTATTATCTTGAAGATCTTGAAGTACGCTTATGATATGCCAATAGGGTTAGCTTGGGGTCACTCGTGATCCTAGGTCCCGTGTCCATGCCAAGGGGGTAGCCTCGGGGATTAACAAACTTTGTATCAGAGCACTAGGTTCAAGAGTCCTTGGATGTTTGAAAAGCCTCACTAAGTAGAGTCGTTTTTATAAGTGTGAAGTGTACCATATCTAATGAGAGGGGGCCTACGAAATATTTTAGGAAATATTCACTTTCTTGCTATTCTTATCGTGTGTGGGTATGATCTACCTTTTAATTCATCAATATGCGTTATAGATCATGCCGCCTTATAGATCTTACGCAAGGAATATGAATGCCCACAATGCTAACTCAGCTCCTCCAGTTCCAGACCAAGAGGTTTTGAATGCAAAATTTTGGAATGCTCTCTAACTTTTGGCTTAGAGTGTGAATAACCAGAATAACCAGCAGGTTCCAGTTCCTACAAATGTTAGTGGTGGATCAGTGGCAGCCAGGGTTCGTGATTTTGTTACGATGAACTCACCTGATTTTTTTGGGTTACAAATTGGTGGGGATCCCCAAAACTTCATAGATGAGGTCAATAATATCTTTAGAGTGATGCAAGTGACTGGTAATGATAGGGATGAGTGGGCATCTTACCAGCTTAAGGATGTGGCTCACCTTTGGCTCTCTTAGTGGAAGGAAAATAGGGGTACTGATGCAGTTCCTATTAATTGGGAGTGTTATAATGAAGCCTTTGTAGACAAGTTCTTCCCAAGAGAGTTTGGGGAGGAAAAATCTCAGGAGTTTATGAATTTGAGGCAAGGTAGTATGTCAGTCCAAGAGTACGGACTCAAGTCCACCCAACTCTGCAAGTATGATCTTCCCATGGTTGCTGATTCCAGGGCTCCATTGAACAAGTTTCTGTATGGGGTATCCGACTTAGTGAAAACGGAGTTTATAAATACAATGTTGGTGGAGAATATGAACATTTCTAGGCTTATGAATCATGCTTAGCAGGTTATGGGAGATAAGCTTAGGGAACATGCTAAGGAGAACGAAAGGCTAGGATAGGAAACTATGGTTATTCCCAACAGATATTGGGTGGAAATCGCTTGCAGTTGCAGTAGAAATCTTTAACCCCAATACCTTCATTAGCTAGTGCTCCGTCCGCTAGGTTTCAACAGGATCAGAAAGGTAGGGCTTCAGGCTCTAAGTCTCTAGGGAGTGTTTTAGGAACCAAAATCTACCTATCTTATCCTAAGTGTGGTAAAAACCATCTAGAAGAGTGTCTTGCAGGAAATGAAGGATGCTTTGGGTGTGGTCAGACTGGTCACAGGTTGAGAAATTGTCCTTCTTCTAAACAAGGTCAAAGAGGTAATACTGCTAGAGCTCAGTCTATAACTTTAGCAACACCAGAAGGTCACCCGATTCAGTAGGTAACTCATCTGGTACAAATGGCGGTCGACACCAAAATAGGTTGTATGCTCTTCAAGCTAGCCAGGATCAGAAAGATTCTCCTGATGTGGTCAATGGTATGTTACGAGTCTTTAATAATAGATGTTTATGCTTTGTTAGATCCAGGGGCTACTCTTTCTTTCGTAGCTCCTTACATAGGAGTCAACTTTGGTGTTTGTCCAGAAACTCTCTCAGAACTCTTCTCAGTCTGTACCCAGTTGGTGACCCAGTTATAGCTAGACGGGTATACATAAATTGCCCTGTCAAAGTCTCTCAGATAGTCATCTCAGTAGATTTTGTAGAGTTAGAAATTGTAGACTTTGCTATCATTCTAGGCATGGATTGGTTACATTCATGTTATGCCTCGGTTGATTGTAGAACTATGATCGTTCGTTTCCAATTTCCAGATGGACCAATCATAGAATGGAAGGTTAGTAGCTCAGTTTCTATGGGTCAATTCATTTCTTACCTTAAGGCCATAAATATGATTTCCAAGGGGTATATCTATCATCTAGTTCGGGTTAAGGATTCAAGCTCTGAAACCCTAACTCTTGAGTCAGTTTCTGTAGTAAATGAGTTCGTGAAGTTTTTTGAGAAGATCTTCCCGGAGTCCCTCTAAAAAGGGAAATCAAATTTGGAATTGATCTCTTTTCAAATACCCAGCCTATCTCTATTCTTCCTTACAAAATGACTCCAATTGAGCTTAAGGAATTGAAAGAGCAGTTGAAAGACCTTCTAGATAAAGGCGTCATCAGACCCAGTTTTTCCCCATGGGGTGCACCAGTGTTGTTCGTGAAAAAGAAAGATGGTTCTCTCAGGATGTGCATTGACTATCAGCACTTGAACAAAGTCACCATCAAGAATAAATACCCTATCCCCAGAATTGATGACTTGTTTGACTTATTTTAGGGTGCTAGTCATTTTTCGAAGCTAGACCTCAAATTCGATTATCATCAACTTAGAGTCAGAGCTAGTGACATTCCAAAAATAACCTTCAGATCTCGGTATGGTCATTATGAATTTGTAGTTATGTCATTTAGACTAACCAATGCTCCTGCAACTTTCATGAATTTGATGAACATGGTGTTCAAGTAGTATTGGACCTGTTCGTTATTGTCTTTATTGATGATATCCTCATTTACTCCAGGAATGAGGAAGAACATGCAACTCATTTGAGGGTTGTTCTCCAAATTGTCAAAGATTGCCAGTTATTCGCTAAGTTTAGAAAATATGAGTTTTGGTTGAAATCTGTTGCTTTCCTTGGGCATATTGTGTCTAGAGAAGGGATCCGAGTGGATTCTCAGAAAATAAAGGCAGTGAAATAATGGCCCAGACCTACCTCTCCTACAAATATCAAAAGTTTCTTGGGTTTGGCTGGTTATTACAGAAGGCTCGTGGAAGGATTTTCATCCATAGCTTCTCCATTGACTAAGTTGACTCAGAAGAAGGTTAAGTTTCAATGGTCAGATGAGTGTGAGAATAACTTCTAAAAATTTAAAACTAGGTTGACTACAACTCTTGTTTTGACTCTACCAGAGGGTTCAGATGGTTATGTGATCTATTGCGATACATCAAAAGTCGGCCTAGGTTGTGTGTTGATGCAACGATGTAAGGTCATAGCATATGGTTCTAAACAGCTTAAGGTGTATGAGAATAACTATCTGACTCATGACCTCGAGCTTGAAGCATTGGTATTTAAACTTATGATTTGGAGACATTACTTGTATGGTGTTCACATAGATGTGTTCACAAACCATAAGAGCCTTCAGTGTGTGTTCATCCAGAAAAAACTTAAATCTTCGCCAGAGGAGATGGCTTGAGTTTCTCAAAGACTATGATATGAATGTGCTTAATCATCCTTGTAAGGCCAATGTAGTAGTAGATGCTCTTAGCAAACTATCTATGCGTAGTGTAGCGCATGTTGAGGAAGAAAGGAAAGAACTAGTGAAAGATGTTCATAGGCTTGTTCGCTTAGGAGTTCGCCTTATGAGCATATCAGACGGTGGTGTAACATTTTAAAATTGGTAAGAATCTTCATTGGTAGCGGAGGTTAAGGAAAAGAAAGACAGTGATCCTATATTGCTTCAACTGAAGGGTGCAGTTCATCAGTAAAGGGTTGAGGTTTTCTCCTAAGCGGGAGATGGTGTGCTTTGCTATTAGGGTCATTTATGTGTTCCTAAGGTGGATGAGTTGAGACAATAGAATCTTGAAGAAGCCCATAACTCCAAGTATTCTATTCATCTAGGTGCCACTAAGATGTACCATGATTTGCGGGAAGTCTTTTGGTGGAATGGCATGAAGAGGGACATAGAAGATTTTGTGGCTAAGTGCCTAAATTATTAGCAAGTGAAGGTAGAACATCAGAAACTAAGAGGTATGACTCAAGAGATCAACACTCCTACTTGAAAGTGGGAAGTGATCAATATGGACTTCATTACAGGTAACCTCGTACTCGCAGACAACATGACTCCATTTGGGTGATAGTTGGTAGAGTTACTAAGTCTGCTCACTTTTTGGCTGTTAAGACTACATATTCTGCGGAGGACTATGCCAGGCTTTACATTAATGAGATAGTCAAGTTGCATGTGGTTCCTTTGTCTATCATCTCAGATAGAGGTCCTCAGCTTACCTCTCATTTCTGGAAGTCATTTCAGAAAGGTCTTGGTAGTCAAGTTAATCTTAGCACAACATTTCATCCACAAACGGATGGTCAGGTAGAGCATACCATTCATACCTTAAAGGACATGTTGGGAGGTTTCGTGATCGACTTCAAGGGTAGTTGGGATGGTCACCTTCCTCTTATAGAATTCACCTACAATAATAACTACCATTCCAGTAATCCAGATGGCCCCTTATGAGGCATTATATGGGTGTAGATATAGATCTCTAGTTGGTTAGTTTGAAGTATATGAAGAAGCCTTGATAGGGACATATTCGGTTCGTGATGGTATGGAAAAAGTTCAGCTCATCAGAGATAGACTTAAGACTGCCCTGAGTCGCCAGAAGTCCTATGTATATGTGAGGAGAAGGGACTTGGAGTTTGAGATTGATGATTGGGTTTTCCTAAGAGTATCACCTATGAAAGGGGTGATGAGATTTGGCAAGAAAGGGAAGCTTAGTCCTAGATCTGTAGTCCCTTACAAGCTCTTGAAAAAGGTTGGTAAAGTGGCTTATGATGTAGAGTTTCTAGCAGAACTAGCAGTAGTCCACCCCGTCTTTCACATTTCCTTGTTGAAAAAGTTTGTGGGTGATCCAGCATCTATAGTACCTTTAAAGAGTGCATGTGGCTGTGAAGGATAGTCTCACTTATGAGGATGTGCTAGTTGAAATCCTTGATCGTCAGGTTCGAAGGTTGAGAAACAAAGAAGTCGCTTCATTTACGGTTTTGTGGAGGAGTCAGCCCATAGAGGGACATACTTGGGAAGCAGAAGCAGCCATGAAGGCCAAGTATCCTTATCTCTTTCATTCCGAATCCATTCCAGCTTGAGGTAATAGTTCCTCTCCAGTCTTTCAGTTACTCATGCATAAATTTAGTCTTAGTATCTCATTCCTTCAGTTATACTTGCATTTTCAGTGTATTTGCATGTTCTTGGAACTTAGCTCAGTCACAAATCAATTTCCAGTATCTAGTAGTAGGGTTTGCAGCTCTTTCCCTCCATAATTTGCTAGTTTAGTCTCCATTCAAGGACGAATATTCCCAAGGGGGAGATAATGTAACACCTCATACCCTAGACAGACCAAAATATAGATTTTAAAATTTGCAGGTACGACAGACGGGCACCACCCACTTACCGTAGGTGGGGCTTCGTGGATACCTGCAGCCCTTCCCAAAAACTCCGACAAAATTCGTCTAAGGGTGGACCTATGCCAGGACCTACGGATCGTAAGTGGGACCACGTTCTGTGGTCCAGGCTATGGTTTAGACCCCTCAGAATCTAGTCCCAAATACCAGGCGACGGTTGACAGGATGGACCGTGGGTCAGTCCGTCGATTGCTCCCGACTATTTTTAAGTCAGGGGTCGTTTGGTCATTTGCCTATGAGTTGGACCCGTAAATTTCGTTGTTTAACCCTAAAACTGTGTAGTTTTGGTCAGTTTTAGCCTAGAAACTAAATTAGAACCTTACCTAATCAATCATTCACCAAAACATTCATCGATCTTAGAGAAAAACAAGAGGAAAAGTCGAACAACCCTAGTTAAAGAACGCATCAAGGTTTCGTCAGTTCCAGCCCCAAAATTGGAAGATTTCTCCGTGAAATTCATCACCAGGTATGTGGAATTTCACTAGTGGGTTCCTTTCAGTCATTAGGTCCCTAGAATCCAGTCTAATTCTTGATTCCCTTTATTATGCTTAGACTTAAGGTATTTAAAACCTCAGATTATTGTTGTGATTTAGCTGTTAGATTAATCCTAATCAGAATATTACGTTTTCATAACTATGTTGCTTAATCCTTGCATGAAACTCAGAACCCTAGTTGTGTAGATTCGTTTAGTTCATGAATTACACATGCTAGGTCAGTTTACACAGATATACATGCTCCAGTTAAGAATGTTTCATTATCAGTACATTAACGATACATTTTTAGTTAACATTTTAGAACATCGAGCTATCTAGTTTATTTCAATTATATTATATTTTATACATTCCATTGGGAGTAGGCTTAATACCGAGTTGGACTAGGGTCAGCCACCTTCATAGTCCCAGAACTACGTGCCCCCATAGTTTTATAAGTCCCCTCTGTGGGCATTAGATTTTAGTGATCATACCAGTAACGTCTCTATACCACTGACATGATATATTGGGTCCTCTCAATGGGGCATATACATCAGACTTTATGTTTAGCTCACGTGGTTTAATGTCGGTTACTAGTAGCTCCCACAGAAAGATAAATTCTAGCGTATTGACGAGGTTATCAGTTACAGTTTAACATTTAGTTTTAGTATGTTATAAACTTGGTCGCTACATCCTGTTAGTTCATATTCAGAATGTTAAGCATATTCTTCACGTTTATGTTATATCATCGATCAATATGCTATTTTTTAGTTATGTTATATTGCTCAGCTTTATTTTATCATGCATGCTCAGTACCTTCAAGTACTGATGCATACTCTATGCTACATCTTCTTGTGATGTAGGTTCAGTTTCTCAACACATCCAAATCATGCATAGATCAATTCCCGATCTCCAGTTCATCAGAATCAATGGCGAGTCCTCATTCTTCGAGGACTATCTTTCCATTTTTAGTCTTTTAGTTTCAGTTTTGCTAGAGTTAGCTGGGGACATGTCTCAACATCTCTAGTCAGTTAGAGGCTTTCATTTAGACATAGTTAGATTCTGTTTTAGTTTGAGTTTGATCTTTTAGTTGTTATTAAATTCAGTTATATATATTCAGACTTAGAGTGGGTCTTCCCCATCATTTCACTTTATGATATGTGTCTAGCTTCTGTTCAGTATGACTATTATCTTGAAGATCTTTAAGTATGCTTATGATATGTCAACAGGGTTAGCTTGGAGTCACTCGTGATCCTAAGTCCCGTGTCCATGTCAAGAGGGTAGCCTCGGGGATTAACAAACTTTGTATCAGAGCACTAGGTTCAAGAGTCCTAGGATGTTTGAAAAGCCGTACTAAGTAGAGTCCTTTTTATGAGTGTGAAGTGTACCATATCTAATGAGAGGGGGGCTACGAAATGTTTTAGGAAAACTTCACTTTCTTTCTATTCTTATCGTGCATGGGTATGATCTACCTTTTAATTCATCATTATACGTTATAGATCATGCCTCCTCATAGAGCTTATGCAAGAAATGTGAATTCCCACAATGTTAACTCAGCTCCTCCAGTTCCAGACCAAGAGGTTTTGAATGCAAAATTTTGGAATGGTATCCAACTTTTGGCTCAGAGTGTGAATAACCAGAATAACCAGCAGGTTCCAATTCCTACAAATGTTAGTGGTGGATCAGTGGCAGCCAGGGTTCGTGATTTTGTTATGATGAATCCGCCTGATTTTTTAGGGTTGCAAGTTGGTGGGGATCCCCAAAACTTCATAGATGAGGTCAATAAGATGTTTAGAGTGATGCAAGTGACTGGTAATGATAGGGTTGAGTGGGAATCTTACCAGCTTAAGGATGTGGCTCACATTTGGCTCACTTAGTGGAAGGAAAATAGGGGTACTGATGCAGTTCCTATTACTTGAGAGTGTTTTAATGAAGCCTTTGTAGACAAGTTCTTCCCAAGAGAGTTAAGGGAGGAAAAATCTCAGGAGTTTATGAATTTGAGGCAAGGTAGTATGTCAGTCCAAGAGTACGGACTCAAGTCCACCCAATTCTGCAAGTATGATCTTCCCATGGTTGCTGATTCCAGGGCTTAATTGAACAAGTTTTTGTATGGGGTATCCGACTTAGTGAAAACGGAGTTTAGAAATACAATGTTGGTGGAGAATATGAACATCTCTAGGCTCATGAATCATGCTTAGCAGGTTATGGGAGATAAGCTTAGGGAACATGCTAAGGAGAACGAAAGGCTAGGATAGGAAACTATGGGTATTCCCAACAGATATTGGGTGGAAATCGCTTGCAGTTGCAGTAGAAATCTTTAACCCCAATACCTTCATTAGCTAGTGCTCCGTCCGCTAGGTTTCAACAGGATCAGAAAGGTAGGGCATCAGGCTCTAAGTCTCTAGAGAGTGTTTTAGGAACCAAAATCTACCTATCTTATCCTAAGTGTGGTAAAAACCATCTAGAAGAGTGTCTTGCAGGAAATGAAGGATGCTTTGGGTGTGGTCAGACTGGTCACAGGTTGAGAGATTGTCCTTCTTCTAAACAGGGTCCAATGAGGTAATACTGCTAGAGCTCACTCTATAACTTGAGCAACACCAGCAGGTCACCCGGCTCAGTAGGGTAGCTCATCTGGTACAAGTGGCAGTCGGCACCAAAATAGATTGTATGTTCTTCAACCTCGCCAGGATCAAGAAGATTCTCCTGATGTGGTCAATGGTATGTTACGAGTCTTTAATATTAGATGTTTATGCTTTGTTAGATCCAGGGGCTACTCTTTCCTTTGTAGCTCCTTACATAGGAGTCAACTTTGGTGTTAGTCCATAAACTCTCTCAGAACTCTTCTCAGTCTGTACCCCAGTTGGTGACCCAGTTATAGCTAGACGGGTATACATAAATTGCCCTGTCACAGTCTCTCAGATAGTCACCTCAGCAGATTTTGTAGAGTTAGAAATTTGTAGACTTTGCTATCATTCTAGGCATGGATTGGTTACATTCATGTTATGCCTCGGTTGATTGTAGAACTAGGATCGTTCGTTTCCAATTTCCAGACAAACCAATCTTAGAATGGAAGGTTAGTCGCTCAGTTCCTATGGGTCAATTCATTTCTTACCTTAAGGCCATAAAGATGATTTTCAAGGGGTATATCTAAGTATGCTTATGATATTCCAGCAGGGTTAGCTTGGGGCCACTCGTGATCCTAGGTCCCGTGTCCACGTCAAGGGGTAAGCCTCTGGGCGTGACAAAAAATAAACAAACTCTCAACCGTGAACCACTGGTCCATATAGAGACGGAGCAAAGGATAAAAGTTAATCGGAGTTGATTCTCCGCCTAACTAAGTCTCATTCTATTAGACCTAAGTTAGCTACATTATTCTAAAAGGAGCTAAGCCATCTAAATCAATGTCGGAGTAGAACTAAGGCATATTGGCTTCAAAATCAGCAAGTCTAAGGCCCACTACTAAAAAATAGTGAAAACTAACCTCAAAATATCGACTACTGGTAGAACATTGATGCTAATTTTTTTTGCCCACCTACATATTTCAACAAAAGCAGTTCAGAGTCTGAAATTCAAATAGATACAACTATTCCTTATTAACCCACTCGCCATATCAGACTCATTATACTCATCATCACCCTTACTCTCCTTATCAGGTTCATCCTTTAGACCTCGACATACATCACTAGGACATCGAGAAATAATATTTCGTGAATCGAAAAAAAAAATATAGTTGGGCTTGAAGCGCCAAATACCTCTTGTTTTCTACCTCCTTTGTTGTTGCAATCTCTTCCTTTCTCTTTCGACTACTGAAGCAACTTGACATTGAGCGAAGAAATCTTACTATACATTGCAGACACTGCCAATCTATCCATGCCATCTAATCTTGTGGATGATCAGCAATAAAACTAGGACTTCTTCTTCTCATATGCCTTTTCTTTTAAATATATTGTCACTTTCAACCTCACCATGACTACTACAAACTGTATACCCTGATTTAAACTCATTCATCATAAATTTGCATAGAAACATTCTTTGTTCTTTTATATATCATACTTTCATAGTTAATACAAGGATACCTAATTAACCGTGAAGTTAAAAAAGAAGCAAGTGTCTTTGCATGGCTTACAAAATGAGTGACACCTTTTGCAAATTCTGAAATCATACCCACTCGACCATGATTGTTTCTATTATGCATCAAACTACAATCACGTTCCATCTTCACAAACATTAATGAAAATTTTAAACTTTAATGTAGAGTAATTTAATATTTATTATAAGTCTACTTGTTCTAATAGATAGACCACATAAACTCTAAACTAGTTTTAAACTAATTCCATAACTAAATCTACAACCTAAACCACATTATTTCAAATAATAATTCAAAGTAGGGGTTAATTAAACTACGTTTGAACTTATTTCAACAATAAAACTACATTAACACTAACTACTTTTGAACTAAATCCACCAACTAAATCACATTATTTAAAATAATAAATCAAACTAGGGGTTATTTAAACAACTAAACCACATTAATGCCAAACGAGATTTATATCAAATCCCAAAGATAAATCCACTACCTAAACCACCTTATTTCAAATAATAAATTACACTAGGGGTTAATTATAACTTATTTTAACAATGAAACAACATTAACAGTAACTAGTTTTGAAATAATTTTAACAACTAAATTCATCAACTAAACCACATTATTTCAAATAATGAATCAAACTAGAGGTTAATTAAACTTTATTTCAACTTATTTTAACAACTAAACAACATTAACTCTAACTAGTTATAAATTAATTTCAACAACTAAATCTACAAACTAAGACACATTATTCCAGATAATAAATAAACTAGAAGTTAATTAAACTTTATTTGAACTTATTTTAACAACTACACAACATTAAATCTTACTAGTTTTAAACTAATTGCAACAATTAAATCCACCACATCACCACATTATTTCAAATAATAAATCAAACTAGGAGTTAATTAAACTTTATTTGATCTTATTTCAACTACTAAACTACATTAACTCTACCTTGTTTTAAACTAATTCCAACAACTAAATCCATCAATGAAACTACATTATTTAAAATGATTAATAAAACTAAGGGTTAGTTAAACTTTATTTGAATTTATTTCAACAACTAAAGCAGCTTATGCTAAACTAGTTTTAAGCAAATCCAACAACTAAATCCACCAATTAAACACATTATTTCAAACAATAAATCAAATTAGTGTTTAAATAAACTTTATTTGAACTTATTTGACCAATTAAACTACATTAATTATTAATAGTTTTAAATTAAGTCCATCAACTAAATCACATTATTTCAAATAATAAACAAACTATGGGTTACTTAAACTGTATATAAACTTATTTCAACAACTAAACCACATTAATGCTAAAATGATTTCAAACTAATTCCAACAACTAAACCGAAGTCTAGGACATGACAATAACTATACTTTGATACAAACTTATTCTAACAACTAAACCAAATTAAAGCTAAGTATTAACATAGGATGGACACAAACCGATCTTTTAAGAAAATTTTATTTTGTTATCAATAGGATCAATTAGTGTTGGTAATTATACTAAACAAACACATTATCACCAATTTAAGGCTAAATGTAAACACTAGATGGACACAAATTGATCTTGCAAGAAAGTCAATTTTGTCATCAAGAGAATCAACAAGTATTGTCACTTATGCTAAACATTCACATTATCACCAAATTAATGGAAAAATTATTAATTTCACTACTTTCATTTCCTTCGGCCGATCTAGTTTCCATTATGCTAACCATACCATCTAATGAAACTGGATTTTGGTCAAACAAGTGATACCAACAACAATAACATCAATCTTTTTCCAAGACTCATTCTTCACATAGTATATTCCAACAATGTTATGACTATCCTTTGCATTAATCACATATGTAGCGATTATCTTATAATCATCACTACAGAATCATATACAAAATCATATAGTGTTGGTTTATAACATTTAACAAGTTTCGAAACATAAGGATTATGCTTTTTAACAATTTTATATTTTTTGAATAGCTGAATTTCATATAAATAATTTGAAGTTATACACCATACATATCAAGTTGTTACAAGAACTAACCAATGGATATGAAATATCTCGAGATATTAAAAAGTTTGGTAGTTGCAGAGAAACAACTTGAGAATTCAAACTCAGTGATGATGCATTTATTAAACTGATATTGAATGCTAATGTGTTATATTCCAAACAAAGGGATTGATTAATTTTCGAAGAAATTCATAAGATTTGTTGAAGAATAATATCGGACCCAGATTCGTTGATTTGCAACTTGATGAAATTAGTGTCATTGATGATTGAACACCATGATATATTCACAATCTTGAAGCATTGAAAAGATTCAACATGGAGTTTTGACAGGATGGAAGTCTCAATTTTTCATTTTTTTTAAAAATTAGATAAATAAGCATAAATTGGCATCCATATGACACTACATATATGTATAGGTGGAAAAATAAAATCTCAAACCCTAAGTAAATCAGTCTAATGAGTCCCCACACACAAGAATAATATACCAGCTTTCGAGATGATGCGATAACTTGTATCCTCTAAATACTCCTGTTGAATCTCTTCAATGCTTCACCATTGTGCACAAATCATGGTGTTTAATCATCCATGACCCCCATTTCATCAAGTTTCAAATCGATCAATCATCGTCCGATATTAATATTTAACAAATCCTATTATTTTTTGTCAAAAATAAGTCCATCTCCTTGATTGAATATAACATGTTAGCATTCAACGTCATTTCAATAAATGCATTATCAATGAGTGTGAATTCTTATGTTGTTTCTCTCCAACTATCAAACTTTTTAATGTCACAAGATTTTCATATTCATTGTGATTTCTTGTAAGGGCTTGTTATGTATGGTGTATAGCTTCAAAATATTTATATGGATTCCAACTATTCAAAAACATAAAATTATTAAAAATCATAATCATTAAGTGTTGAAACGTGTTAAATGTTATGGTTCAACGCTATATAATTTTGTTTATGACTCTGTTAGTGATGATTAGAAGATAATTGATATATTTATGATTAATGCAAATGATATAGATTACATTATTTGGATATACTCTATGAAGAATGACTCTTTAAAAAAGAATGCACTATTCCAGATGGTTATCACTTATTTGACCTAAATAGTTTCATTAAATTGACACAATTCTAGATAGAAACTAGATTCGTTGAGGAAAATGGTGGTAGTGAATTCAATAAATTTTCTATTATTTTATTGGTCGTGGATGATAAGAAATTTTATGTAACACCCGTCCCATCTCAATATTGAGGGAGTCATATGAAGATGTTTGATTTTTATAATCGTCTCTCTATTTATGTGTTTGTTGAGATGGATTTGTTGGTGTGTTTGTGGGAGAAAGATGGAGAATAATGGACATGGACCAATGTCATGAAAATTCCTACACTGTGCTCAATTATTGACCTTAGGAATCACAATTTCTACGTAGATTATATAATATTTTTGAAAGAATATGAGAATATCATGTGGAGGAAAATGGATGGTTTTTTTCTACAAATGACGTGACGAAGTGAACGAGTTTACCTTGACTCAAATTTTTCTATTAAAGATTTATCCATATTGTTCAATAGACATTTAGCTTCCTTAAGAATTCCATGGGACAAGAAGTTTGTGGAAAGTTTAGCTTCCTTGAAAATTTTGTGGAGCTAAAAAATTTAATTATCAAACTGTGTTTTGTTATATTTTTTTCATCACCCGATCTCTTAAGTCATGGTGGCACCTACTATAATTCACTAGTAGGTAAGCCAATCCAGAACGTCCAGTAATTGGTATAACTACAGAAACTAAACAAGAACAAGAAATTTAATTGAGATAAAGGGAGAAAAAGGTAGAAACAATATCATATATACATAGAAAAAGATACCTCTGTGATACACGAAGTCACAAGAATAGATCTGCTACAAAAATGAGTAAAAGGCCCAAAAGTGGACAAAGAACAAACAAACTTATCTCAACTGTGAACCACTGGGCCGTAGAAAGAGGGAGCTAAGGATAAAAGTTCATCGAAGCTGACTCTCCGCCTAACTAAGGCTCATTCATTTAGACCCAAATCTTCTACATCAGTCTACAAGGAGCTAAGGAATCTGAATTAACATCGGAGCAAAACTAAGGCCAATTGGCTCCAAAACCAGCAAGTCTAAGGCCCACTACTAAAAAACAGTGAAGACTAACCTCAAAATACCGACTACTGGTAGGACATTTATACTATATTTTTTCCCACCTACATATTTCAACAAAAGAAGCTCAAAGAGTTGCCAATAATATATTTTTGAACATTTAGATCAAACTACTTCAAAATAAACTTCATCTAATTTAAATTAAAAAAAATACGATCAAATAATGTTATATATGTAGAAACTATACGTACAAAGTCTGAAATATCAAATAGATACAACTATTTCTTATCATCCTCACTCTCCTTACCGGACTTATTACGCTCATCATTACTATCACTCTCCTTATCAGGCTCATCCTTTAGACCTCGAGATGCATCACTAGGACATCGCGAAATAATATTTCGTGAATAAAAAAGGTAATATAGTTGGGCCTGAAGCATCACATACCTCTTGTTTTCTACCTCCTTCATTGTTGCAATCTCCTCGTCCCTCTTCCTCCCTCTTTTGACTACTAAAGCGATTCGACATTGAGAGAAGGTATCTCACTCTACATTATGGACACTGCCTATCTATCCATGCCATCGAATCTTGCGGATATTCAACAATAAAACCAAGACTTCTTCTTCTCATATGCCTTTTCCGTTAAACATATTGTCACTTTCAACCTCACCATGACTAGTCCAAACTATATACACTGATCTATACCCATTCATCTTAAGATGCATAGCAACATTCTTTGTTCTTTGATATATCATACTTTCATAGTTAATACAAGGACACATAATTAACCGTGAGGTTAACAAAGAATCAAGTGTCTTTGCATGGTTTACAAAACGAGCTACACCCTCTGCAAATTCTGGAATCATACCCACTCGACCAAAATTGTTTCTATTATACATTAAACTACAATAATGTTTCATCTACACAAACTATTACGAAAATTTTAGACTTTAAAACAAAGTAATTTAATATTAATTATAATTTTACTTGTTCTAATAGCTAGACCACATCAACTCTAAAATAGTTTTAAACTAATTCCAAAACTAAATCTACAAACTGAACCACATTATTTCAAATGATAATTCAAAGTAGGGGTTAATTAAACTACTTTTGAACTGATTTCAACAAAAAACTACATTAACACTAACTACTTTTGAACTAAATCCATGAACTAAACCGCATTATTTGAAATAATACATCTAACTAAGGGTTATTTCAACAACTAAACCATATTAATGCTAAACTAGTTTTATATCAACTACAAAAACTAAATCCACCGACAAAATCACATTATTTCAAATAATAAATTAAATTAGGGGTTAATTATATTTATTTGAACAACCAAAAAACATTAACTGTACCTAGTTTTGAAATAATTCCAACAACTAAATCCACCAACCAAACCACATTATTTCAAATAATGAATCAAAGTAGTGGTTAATTAAAATTTATTTGAACTTATTTTAACAACTAAACAACATTAACTTTGACTAGTTTTAAACTAATTCCAACAATTGAATCCACCAACTAAGCCATATTATTTAAAATAATAAATAAACTAGAGGTTAATTAAACTTTATTTGAACTTGTTTTAACAACTAAACAACATTAAATCTTACTGGTTTTAAACTGATTTAAACAACTAAATCCACCACCTAACCACATTATTTCAAATAATAAATCAAACTAGGGGTTGAATAAACTTTATTTGATCTTATTTCAACTACTAAACTACATTAACTCTAACTAGTTTTAAACTATTCCAACAACTAAATCCACCAACTAAACCACATTATTTCAAATGATTAATAAAACTAGTGGTCAATTAAACTTTATTAGAATTTATTTCAACAATTAAACCAGCTTATGCTAAACTAGTTTTAAACTAATTCCAACAATTAAATCCACCAACTAAAACACATTATTTCAAATAATAAATCAAACTAGGGGGGTGATTAAACTTTATTTGAACTTATTTGACCAATTGAACTACATCAACTCTTAATAGTTTTAAACTAAATCCACATACTAAATCACATTATTTAAAATAATAAATCAAACTATGGGT
The DNA here is from genome assembly GCA_029007595.1 of Solanum commersonii. Lineage (NCBI taxonomy): Eukaryota > Viridiplantae > Streptophyta > Magnoliopsida > Solanales > Solanaceae > Solanum > Solanum commersonii. The sequence continues at coordinate 6,752,083 of JAJTWQ010000008.1, forward strand.
TAATTAAACTACATTTAAACTTTTTTCAACAACTTAACCACATTAATGCTAAACTAGTTTCAAACTAGTTCGAACAACTAAACCGAAGTCTAGGACTTTACTTTGATACAAACTTATTCCAACAACTAAACCAAATTAAAGATAAGTGTCAACATTAGGTGGACACAAACCAATCTTTCAAGGAAATTTAAATTTGTTATCAATAGCATCAATTAGTGTTGGTAATTATACTAAACAAACACATTATCACAAAATTAAAGCTTGATGTCAACACTAAATGGACTCAAATCGATCTTGAAAGAAAGTCTATTTTTTCATCAAGAGAATCAACAAGTATTGTCACTTATTCTAAACAAACACATCATCACCAAATTAGAGTGATGTGTCAGCACTAGGTGGACATAATTCGATCTTTCAAAAAAAAAATCAATTTTGTCATCAATGGGATTAACTAGTGTTGTCAATTATGCTAAACAAACTCATATCACCAAATTAAAGCTAACTTTCAACATTAGGTGGACCCAAATTGATCTAACAAGAAAATCAATTTTGTCATCAATAGGATCAACTAGTGTTGTCACTTATACTATTCAAACACATTATCACCAAATTAAGGCTAACTGTCAAGTGTCAACACAAGATTGACACAAATCGATCTTGCAAGAAAATAAATTTTGTCATTAATAGGATCAACTAGTGTTAACACTTATTGCAAACAAACACATCTCATGAAATACAAGTATATTGAATATAAAAGATAGTCTAGAATTCAATAATTATGATTTTCTAGGAAACAATACCACAACTTCTTTTGATTATGGCTAGAGATGGAGAGGTTGGCGGCAGTGGGCTTCAAGATGTCGAATATTGGAACCTTTAATTGAACTGTATTCTTGCACTTACAATTTGTTCACTACACAAGAAATGTAAGCAAGTATAATGGTAAAATTTTAAGTCTAAAATTGAATATTAAGGGGCCAAAAGTAACAATAAAAGGTGAATTTTTTTTCATAAAGATTCAAGTATGATAGACAAAAAGAAGATAGTCCATATAGATAGCAAGATGTGCATAAAAAATGTTAAATTTTGCATTAAGATTCAAGAATGACAGACAATAAGAAAGTATTGTTGTTGAAGAATGAGCAAGATGTCCATATTCTTTCATAGTTAACACCAAAATGAAACTTCAAACCTGAACACCAACAACCCAAAAAGTGTTACCAACACATTACCTTAAAACCTAAGTCATTTCAACTAAAATATTGTTCTTTGTATTTTAGGTGTTAGGTTAGCAATGATTCTCCTCGAATGAATGTTACAAGTTACAAGGGTGAGTATGAATTAATAGAATCAATATTGGTTGGATTAATCTTGAGCCTTGAAGGCCTTCCACAACACATGGATCCCTATTCAACTAACACATTTCTAGAGGTAGCTACCAGAATGCAACAACAAAACTTATTTTTGAAACTAAATGTACAAAAACCAATTGGCTCGAGACTTGTGCATAAATTCGAATGTAAAGTTTGTTGTAAATTAGCATAAAACCAACTAAATGTACAAAAACCAAAAACACCTCTAATTAAACAAAAAAAATCAAAAGAATTTTACGAACTTGTGGAGTAGTGTCTGAGATCTTCGACTATGGAGCAGCTACGGAAGGTCGACAACTAAAATTGAATCAACGAAGGAGGGTCGATGGTTCAAATGGAGCAGCGGCGGCTTAAGGGCATCTCAAACCCTATTCTCTATTTTACTCTCCAAATATAGGTTCTCTATTTTTTGAGACAACCAACTCTAATCCAATTCACTATTTTACTCTCTAAAAATGAATTTTCTTCTCTCTCTCTCCTCAACATTATAATATTATTTCTATTTCTTTTTTATTTTCTTAATTCATAATATAAATACTTTCTACATGTAATATATTTTTTTTTCAAATTTTGTTATTTAATATAAAATTTTATTTTATTCTAAAAGTTTACATAACATAAATTGCAAGAAAACGATACATAAAATACATATTATTGGATAAATTTTAAATAAAAGAGAAATCATTAATGAAATACAATTACATGAACATGACATAAATAGTCAAGTTTCAAGATTATTATGTTGCTTCTATAAATGCTCTATCAATGCATTATAGAGTTCAAAATGATCATTTTTATCATTAATTTTTATGTCTACCTAAACATTGTTCAAATCAGAGATTTTCATCTATCATCATTTTTGTCGTTGCAGTTAGAGCCTCTACGATATCATGAATTGGGGCATTAAAAACTATGTTCAACCTCGATTATCATGTTGTGTGATATAATATATGTAGTCATTATATGATGTAACACTTCCTTTATCCAAAAAATGGTTCTGCGTAATGGAAAAATGTGGTTGCAAAACTCTTAATGCATGTTCAACATCTTGTCGACATAATTGTTGTTTCATCACAAAATATTTCATCTTTTGAAAACGTGGATCAAGAATAGTTTGGACAATTGTAGAAAATTTAGGAGATATACCATCATCTAAATAATAACTCGTATTGTATTCTTTTCCTCGAATAACATAATGGGCGGAAGGAGAACTACTGTGAGCATGATTGAAAAATAAATGTTGTCATTCAAGTTTTGTGCATTTTTCATGGCGAATAATAATAATAATTTTAAATTATATTACTTAAAGTGATGATGTTTTTAAAATCAAATATTATTAATTCCTAATGAAAGTAATATATATTAAATAATATATTTTTAAAATTTTATATATCTTTAAAAAAGAATTACAAATATTAGAGATTTAATTAATGGTCTTATATGATTTATAATATGTTAATTACAAATGTTATGTAATAGAAATAATAATATAATAATCAAAGCTAAATAGAGAATGTGAATAGTAGTCTGTTAATTTGGAAAACTATTATTCCCCCTCTATAATTAGAGAATAGAGAGTGGTTTGTCATGATCCGATTCCTCGAGTCATAATGACACTTACTATAACTCGTCAATAGGTAAGAGAACCCGTAACCTAGAACAACAAGTAATGACTATAAGGATAAAACTAAATAGAAATAAAATTAAACCACAAAACGAAATAGAAGCGGAAGCAAACCAAAACATATATACAAAAGATCCCTCCAGAACTTGAAAGTCAGAAGTACAGAGTTGTCTACAAGTAAGAGTACAAGTCCCTAAACGGGACCAAAACAAAAATTGTCTCAAAAAGCAAAAGACTAGCTAACTAAGTACTGAAGGAGACGAGCTGATCCAGGACACTAAGTGTTCACCCTTGTCTTCGAATCCCAAAACCCGATAATGTCATGAACAATTACTGCTGTTGGCTGGTACTAGGATCTGCATCATGAAACAGATGCATAGTGTAGCATAAGTACCAAAACAAAGATACTAAGTAGGCATCACAGGTCGACTGAGCAAGAAAGGTAAAGAAAATATGAAAAGATAAAATCTTGACAATAATAGAGGTCTAAGAAAATATGAAAGAGAGCACATAAGAATACCAAAAGTAAATCTAAGTACGGTAAACAAAGCATAACTAATCTCCCATAATCCTAGAAGATAAACTTGTGCACAAGTTTAAATAAAACCCCAACTAACCCCTGTAATCCCGATAGGTACACATAATATATAGCTTAGTATTCTAAGAGAAAAGTACCAAAAATCCGAACTCAAGAAGAAGATACCGGTATCCCATCCCTAGTAACCACAACTACCTAATAATCTAGTCAACTCCTAATCCAACTAGCAAAAGTGACAAATTAATTTAGGCTACCCATCTAGCCAGTCCAATCCCAACTCAGCTAACAAGGGTGACCCGGGGGTGTGTCAACTCCGAAGAGGATCTAAACAATCAAAACCAAGCCATTGTGGAACAACGTTCACTCACAAGAAAACACAAGAAGGCTCCAAGGGTAAATCAGTCTAATGCCAAGTCATCGCAAAGGCAAAAAACCTTCGATAACACATCAGAGACACATAAATATGGAGAGGAAATAGATTATAAATAAAGTTTATTTTGTAGTTTTGGTCATTCTTTTGAACGTTAGTCCTTTCCTTGTCCATTTGCCTTAAGAGCAATAAATCATCAACATTCTATTAGAATAGGACAAAATTAAGCATTGAGCACACTAATTATTGAGCTAAGTGGACCTTAGATGAGTGAAAATCTACCTTTCTTTATCATGCTCACTAGGTAATCCTCCTTTCTTGTTTGGTGATGATCAATATATAGTTTGCGTTTTTTTTTTTTTTGCATTTTTGGCCATTATTTCAAACATTTATGCTTGCTTTGTCCATCAGCCTTCATAGTTGCAAATCATTCAGATATTATCAGAATATGACAAAATTAAGCATTGAAGACACTACTTATTCAGCTAAATAGACCTCAAATGAATGCAAATCTACACTCATCATGCATCCTTTTTCCTTTTTTATTCCTTTCCATAGCTTCCTTATAGCTTTAGTGTGGTGTTGGGTTGGGTGGCATGCTACTCGAGGTATTCAATTGAGTTTGGTGTGCGTTTTGGGTTTTGGAAGCTTAATGCTTAAAAGAGTTGACTTTAGTCAACGGCTAGAGATTCTAATATCGGTTTAGAATTCTAGCAGTTCCATCAACTCCCATTTTGGTCTAGTGTGATAATTGATTCGGGTTTTGAGGCTTCCATTTGGAAATTGTGTCCTTAGACAAATTAACTTTATAGTTTAGCAAAAAGTTTAACTTGGGTTAACGTTCTTGGTAAATGTGCTTGGAATCAAATTCATTAGTGTGGTTAGCTTCAGAAGGCCAAGTTTGGTCTAGAAAAACCTTTGGTTCAGTTTCTAAAGATGTCTGGATGAGTTTTTAGCTTTTGGCATTTGGCATTTTTTTGTGTTTCTTTGTTAAAGTGTTGAGTTTGGTCAACATTTGATGAAATGACCTTGATTGGTTGTTTCGTCAATTCCATTGAGTCTGGAATGTAATTTCGAAGTCATTTTCACTTTTGTTTTGTGTTGTATGGACTCCGAATGAATTTTGAGGGCTTGTTTGATGTCTTTGGACAATTAGCTTTATCTCTTGAAATTTGATGTCTGGTGCAACGACTTTTGCAAACTCTTGATCTCTTAAGTGATGTTGGCTTAAGCAACCAAGGGGTTATTTAAACGACTGTCACGTCTCGAGGCTACCTCCTTGACGCAACACGAGACCTAGGATCATGAGTTACGCTAAGCTAACCCAGTGTCTGGCATATATCAAGCGTACTAGAATAATTGAATAAGACATGTATTAAGCGGAAGGTAAAACAATGTATAACTGAAAGTGGGAAACCCCCAACTAGTCTGACTGTATAAATCATAGTAAGATTTTAATAACAACTGAAAGATAAACTTAACAATTCAAGTTGATTCTACTACTATGTGTCAAAAGCCTTTAACTAATGTCGAGTTTCTGGGACATGCCCCCCAGCTAAACCTAACAAAATTGAAAACTTAATATAAAGACTAAAATGAAAAGAAGAATTATTTTCCTCGAAGTATGAGGACTCATCACTGAAGCTGCTGTATGCGGACCGAGAACCGATCTAAGCGCAATCTGGATGCTGAGTACCTGAACCTACATCATGAAAGGATGTAGCATAGGTCCCGTGACAAAATCTACGAAGAAATCCTTTAGATTTTGAGGCTGAACTTTGAAGAACAATGCTTCTTGTTCCTGGGAGGTTTGGTCGACTTTTCTTCTTCTTTTTACTCCAAGGATTGAAGGTTTTTGGAGAATTAGGGTTCTGGTTATCTATGACTAGGTTATTAGGCTTAGTTTGAGTAAAATGACACAGTTTAGGCATCAAACGACGTAGTTTAAGTGCCCAACGCATAGGAGAAAAGACTAAAATGACCCCGACTTAAAACTGATGAGTGCCATCTACTACAGGACTGACAGGCCATCGTTTGACCTACCAACCGTGGTTTGGGATTATGGTTCATTGCCTGCCCGATAGGGCTTCCCTAAAAGGACCATAACTTTTTTACTCCAAGCTTGGATTTTAGCAAACTCGGTGGCGTTGGAAAGAGGTTTCAATTATATTTCATTTTATAGGTCATGTTCCACCTAATTGATTTTGTGCTAAAAGATATGAATATTTGAACTTGACCCAATAATCATTTTACTCCAATTGGCTGCTGACCCTCACCTACGGTCCGTAGGTCCAACCACTGACCGTACTGGTCGACCGTGGGTGGGATATGAGACCATCAAACTTTGGACCCCAATGACGAAACCATCCTTCAGTTCATGAGTCGATCGTGATTCACGGTTGTAGGTGTCATCTTTAGATTCTGAAATTCCCCTAAGTCTAGGAATGAACCACTGGACCGTACCTATGGTCATTGCTCCTATCTACGGTCCGTGGGTGGTTTCCGTTGGTTCTAACAATAGATTCTGGAAAGCTGTATTTTTTTCATTTTCTCAAGTTCGAGGTGTTACAATGACCATCCCTTGGCTTTTGCGAAGGCTGCTATGCGACCATAGGCTTGCCAAAGCGAAGGGTGCCTCTTAGGCGGGGTTTGCTTTTGTGAATCCTAAGTCATCTAAAGTGATGTTTTCTTCTGTGAACATTTTTTAGCTTTTGTGAACATTTTTTAGCTTTTGTGAACATTGCTGGAAATAAAATCCCTTTCTCCTTCATGATTTCCAAAAAGAAACCCATTGAAGTTAAAGCTCGACCTTATGCAAATTGCATTATTTCTTGATCATTTTTCATTGATTCAAATGTAATTTTCTCCCTTTCCCTCTCCTATACTCTTTTACGACTTTAATTTCATAAGTCAAATTCATTTTTGACCCCTAGTCCTTATTTCTAAACTTTAAAGTTTGGTAAATTGACCATTTTTTGTCCGAATTAAGTCCCATTTTTGCCCATGTTTCGAGCATGTAATGCTCTACTCCGGGATAACATAATGATGTTTCCAACTATAATTCTATAAAATCAATTTGAGCATCAATTGTTTACCCAATTCTATTAGGTTAGTTATATGGGTATCATTGGATCCCTATTAACTTGTTCGTTGTGTTCTTGATAGCTTTGCGGTGATCAAAAGATCTCGAAAGGGAAAAGCGCCCAAGTTATAGTTCCTGTGTGGTTTCAGCTTTGAGGTAGGTTATGGGTTCCTTTATCTTAGGCTTGGCTTAGGTAGATTATTTATATTTGGGTGGTATCACATGATTTAGGTTGAACCCTTAGGTTGTGTAAAGCTTTGTTGATCCTTGGATAGTTACGACCATAGGTTGGGTTGTCTAGCTTAAGTTTTAGTCAGAGAATCCTTAGTTTAAGTGATCCTTGTGTTTGCTTGAGTTGTATCCTTCGACTATGCTTTTAGGTGGCGTCAAACTTAGGAATGTATTATGTTTGGTAGATTTAGTTGGTTTCGTAGATTATGTGGATCCCTTAGTTGTGATTCTTGGTTGTTTATTTAAATGTTGGGCTTGAGTCAGTGAGCTTGGATTGGGAAGAGTTCCATATTAGTACTCTCGTGGTGTGATGGTATTTTTCTCGATGCTGTGTGTTTGTTATGATTTGATTGTGATGATTTCCTTGGAGGGATGTTACTTTTGGATGATTTTCGATGGAAATGACTTGGTTTTGGGAAAGGAAACTGACCTTAATTAGTTAGAGGTATTTTAGACCCGTTTTACCTTTAAAATGGTAAAATGGTCCCTTTTAATTGATTTATCACACCTTAGTTTGCTTCTACTCTAATAAGATCGATGTATCATTTTGGGGGGCCCATTGGCTTAGGCTTGGGCTATAGTCTATCATATAGATTGAAATTATGTATAATCTTGAAGTATCATCCACGACGGCCCATTGATACATCTATCTAGTTTATTGGTAAGCTCGATGTGCCATCACAAGCATCCCACAAATACATCTACTCAGGTTATTGGCTTTCAGTTAAGCTTAAGGTATCATCCCAGGTAGCTTGATATTTATTTTGGGCTTACGACTTTCCTTTTCTAGGAGTTTTACATTATATAATTGCATGAGTTGGCCTTTGAGTGTGTTGATTGTTTGGTATTTTATATGTAACTTGTGACTGAATCTTGATATTTTCTGCATGTTCTCTATTTTATGGTTAATGTGTTTTACTTTTACTATGGACTTGCTAGTATTATCGTTCTTTTTCTATATATTTGTTTTTTCTGAGCTCAGTCAACCTATGATGCCTACTGATTACCCATTGTTTTGGTACTCATACTGCACTCCTGCATCTTTTTTTGATGCAGCTCCTAAGCCACCCTTAGTGAGCGTTGGATCTTGCGTGGCAGTCACAAACTCGGAATTGTGGTGAGCTGCCTGTGTTCAGAGACTTGTTGTTGTCCTTCTTTAGTACTGTCTCCCATTTTGTATTTTGGATTCGTCAGTTTTTATATATATCTATGACTTTATATTCGTAGAATCTCATGTATAGGTTACACCATGTATGGGGATCGGTATCTTGTGTTAGTTTGTCCTTTGGTCACTTTTGGGCCTATTTTGTACATTTTGTATCGTACCACAGATATATATGATATGACCCTTCTTCTTATATTCTTCATTTTTGGCTTCCACTTATTATTATTGTCTCTATAAAATTATGTCTTTCATATCTTGTATTTACGTTAAGGTTTATCCACTCAGTGGGTTTTAGTGGATGCCATTGTGTCTCGATTTTGGGTCGTGACACCATTGATTAAATTTCACTTGTTCTTTCTTCTTTGTAACCGGGATACACCTTTGGTAAGGCTTCTGTAACACCTCAATTTTTTTTTTTAGATAGGACTCACACCCTTTTTCGTTGTGTGTAGGATTTTTCCAAGGAATTTAAAATATCTTAAGTGTTAAGGTCAGGTCACTAGATATAGTACCTTGAGTTCCAAAAAGAATTAAAGAAAATTCATTCAAGCCATTCCTAAGTTCTTCTAAGGTTTGGTTCAACTTCAAATGACCATAACTTTCAGTATAGGATGACTTAGGAGACCCTTAAGATATCAAATGAAAGATCTATGAGCCCTCTTTCCAATGCCACCAAGTTTGCTAATTTTCGAGCTCGTAGGAGTGAGATATGACCTTTTAATGTTAGGCTGTCTATTTAAGGATAGTTACCCAAAAATATGAGAGGTATTTTGGTCATTTCCTTACCCAATCAGATTAAAACGAAATATTGTATTATTAAGATTTGGTTGTGTTTTCACGAATCCTAATTATGCTTAGGGTTTTAGAAGAAAGTTCAAGAAGAGAAAAGAGGAGAAAGACGAGAAAAAGTTCAAAGTTTCAAATGTTCGTTCAAGAAATTCAAGATATCACCAAGAACCTAGTTCTTTGAGGTATGTAAGCTTCCATAGTGTTGGGTTTGTTCATCCATACGCCAATCAAGAGTTTCTTTTGCAAATCTATCCATAAATATTGAGAAATTTAAGTTCTTGATAAGAGTTCTTGAAGCGTTGTTTTCGTTCTTGAATTAGGATGGCTTGATGAGTTATTGAGATGAAAGTTAGGAGTTTGAGAGTTGTTTTTGAATATATTTTTGTGTACTTGTGTTAGGTATATGAATCTAAGTAAGTTGGGAAGAAACCATTCGATTCTATGAGAATCAGAGCCAAAAATCAAAGAAGAAATTTCCCTGGATAATTATGGGGGAGGGTTGGGGAGGCGTGTCCCAGATGCATCAGAGCGGGATGGGAACGTGCCCTAGCAGTGTGCCAGGTAGCTGTCTCTGAGGTTTAGGGGCTGTCGCCTCGCACCAGCAGTACGTGAGGGTCGCCTGCCCCTACCTTTTTTTCGTCGTTTTACCTGTCTAAGTTCTTTTAAAGTGTACCCTTACTCCCTATTGATTCTAATTACTCTAAAATACATCTAAACATCAAGAGATCATTCATAACAAGTATTAGAACCCTTGAATCCACAATTCAAATTCAAGAAAGAGTTAAGAGTAAAGTTTGAGAAAGTCCCTTTGAGTCTTTCCTAGGAGTCTTCTACAATAACTTTTAGATTGTTTCAAGACTCGAGTAAGTGAGTATGAGAATGAAGAGAATGAAGAGAATGTATTCATGAGTCTACATTATCATTTAGATCCTTGAGTTAAGTCATTCATACCCATAAATTCCGCATGAACTCCATAATTTGAGTATCTTTGATAGAGTAGTATCTTTGAGTTCTAAGTCTTGAGTATTGAATTCCTAATAATTTTGGGATTTATCTCTAATCATGGGGCTACTACATGTTACCCATGAAAGTCCTTGAGTTGAGTAGTTCATTACCATAATTTCGCATGAATCCTATGAGTTGAGCATTCATGAGATGAGTAGTATCATTGAGTCCTTGAGTTCTATAGTCATTGAGTTCCGAGTATTGATTTATATATATGGTTATTGAGAACCTTGAATTGTGCCATTCACATCCATAATTCAGCATGAACCTTATTTTGGGAAGTCTTTTACAATTATTCATAATTTGTTTAAAGGCTTGAGTAAATGCAAATGAGGAAGAGTAGAGTCAAGTCTCATTTTCTTTAAAATGATATATGGGAACTATGTATTCCCAAGATAAATGTATTTACATTTAAGAAAAGAGGAAACACTGACTTCCATAGAGTTCATGAGAAGTTTTCAGTACTATCTCTTTTAAGAGAGAACCTTTTGAGTAATAATCTCAAAGTTGAGGAATAGGAAATGTTTTCTTTAAAAGATAATGAGCTAATTTATATTTTGGGAGTAGTATTTTGCACCGAATAGGAAATATTTTCTTTAAAAGATAATGAGCTAAGTTCTATCAACTCACAGCCCCCATAAACCATGTAGCCAACGTGGGTTGAAAGCGTCATACTTTTTAGATGATTCCTTATTGTTTTTTAGCATAGACTAGTGGATCCACTTAGTTAGTAGGTTCTATACCCCAAAAAAGTATAGGACAGTTCAGGCAACTTGGGCTAGACATTATATCATCACATAGCTCATAGTAATGGTTGTCGGTTAGAAAATTTCCCAAACAGAGTTATTCTTGTATTTTTATACAATTGAGTTATTATCATATTTTTACATTAAACTAAATTATTAGCTATTATTATAAAACCTTTCCAGATATTGCATATGTAACACCTCAGAAAAAAATAGACTTGGACTTTGCAACAGAAAATAACAAGAAAGGGTGAACAACAGAGGGGTTCACGAGCCATGATCAGGACCACGGTACGTCGACCTTCTCGTGGTTCACACCCACACATAAGTGGTAGACCACGGGACCCTTCACAGGCAATGGACCACCACACGAGCCGTGTGAATGCTCGTGTAAGCCAAACAGAACCAACCATGCCCATGCATCAGACCACGAAGCCCTCCACGGGCCGTGGTCTTGATGACGGGCCATGATGGCGTCTATGGACCTAAGCCAGTAGACCCCAGCCTACGTGAAGAACCACGGTGACCTTCACTATCCATGGTCCTTCACATGGGTCGTGGTAGGGCTCATGGTTGGTCTCCCCAGAACCAGTAGTCACTGGCCAGCAGACCACCACCCACTTAACGGGCCGTTGTCCCTTTGACGGTCCGTCATAGGGCCCGTGGAAGGCTCACATTAGATTTTAAGTTGGGGTTGTTTTGGTCTTTCCCCTATGCTTTGGTTAGTTAAACTACGTCGTTTAATCCCTAAAATACGTCATTTTACTCAGTTTAGCCTAATATTCTAGTCAGAACCTACAAAACACTTTTATTCTCCTAAATCACTAAAAATTAGAACGAAGAGAAGAGTAAGATTGCCAGTTTTCCCTCAAGAACAAGCAGGAGATTTCTTCAATTCCTACCCATAAATCAAAAGATTCTCCATAGATTTCATAATTAGGTATGTGGGATTTAACTAGTGGATTCCTTTCATCCACTAGGTCCCTAGAATTCAATCAGATTCTTGATTCTCTATGTCTTGTTTAGACCTAGGGTTTCTAAAACCTTGGAGAATTGGTGTGATTTAGTTGTTATAGTGTTCTTAATTAGATTATCATGTTTTCGTGAAAACATTGTTTAGTCCCTTGCATGAAACTCAGAATCCTAGTTGTGTAGATTCTGTTAGTTCATAAATTACACTTGCTAGGTCAGTTCAACAGATAAACATGCTCTAGTTTTTGAATGTTACATTGTCAGTTCCTAAATATTGCATTCTCAGATTTTCATGTCATTGAGCTATCCTGTATTTTAATTATGTTGTCTCTTACATATTTCCAATTGGGAGTAGGCTTAGCACCGTGTTGTACTAGGGTTTTGCCTACCTTCATAGTCCCATAACTACATGGCCCCGTAGGTTTATCAGTCCCCTAGAAGGGCATTAGATTTAGTGATCACACCAGTCATGCCTTTATACCCCTGGCAATGTATATTGGGTCCTCTCGATGAGGCATATACATCGGACTTTACATTTAGCTCACGTGGTTTTATGTTAGTTAATAGTAGCTCCCACAATCAGACCCTAGTGAATTTGACCAGGTTTTCAGTTATGCTTCAGTATTCAGTCTCAGTATGTCATGTTAATGATTAGTACTTGGTTATTGCATTTAGCTCTGTTTTCAGTATATTTCAATATTATTATTCTGTTTAGCTTATATAATTGCTTAATGTGCTTGTTCAACTTATGTATTTTGTTCATCTATATTCTATATCCTGCATGCTCAGTATATTCCAAGTATTGACGCATACTCTGCGCTACATCCTTTTATGATGTAGGTTCAGGCACTCAACATCCAGATCACGCATAGATCGGTTCCCGATCCGTATTCAGCAGCTTCAGTGGTGAGTCCTCATACTTCAAGGACAGTAGAAATATTTTTCATATTCAGTCTTTCATTTTAGTTTTTAGTTTTGCTAGAATTAGCTAGGGGCATCTCCTAACAATTCTAGTTAGTAGAGGCTTTTCAGAAGAGTTAATGCAAGGAATTAGCCAGCAGCTCTAGCAGACCCATTGAAGGAGCAAGTCATGCATGCCGAGTTCAGGGCTGCTTACCAAGTACTTGCTCAGTCCAGGACTACCCAGGAGTAGGTTGTGGTCCTAGCCCTGTAACACCCCAGAATTTATTTTTGAGCTAAGACTTAAACCATCCTTCGTAGTGAGTAAGTTTTTACCAAGGAATTTAAATTTTTCCCGAGTGTTAAGTCACTAGATGTAGCACCTTGTGTTCCAGAAAAAACTAGAGAGAATTCATTGAAGTCATTCCTTAGTTCTTCTAAGTTTAAATTAAAAGGTCTTTGAATTATCTCTCCAATGCCAACAAGTTTGCTAAATTTGAGCTCGTATGAGGGAGATATGCCTGTTTGAAGTCGGGCTATCCAAATAAGTAAAGTTACCCGAAAATAGTAAGGGGTATTTTGGTCTTTCCTTACCCAATCAAATTTAATTCATTTTAAGTAAGGTTTTAAGGGTCTAATTCGATTAGGTTTAGTTTTATAATCCTAATATACACCTAGGGTTTTAGTTGAGAGTTCCAAAAGAGAAAAGAAGAGAAAAGAGGAGAAAAGAAGAAAGGATCAAGGCATTCGTCGAAGTTCTTGAGCATTGTTGTGGGTTTTCGCCAAGGGTTTGATCCCTAAGAGGTATGTAAGCTTTCATAGCATTGGGTTCATTCACCCATGCACCAATCATGATTTAGTTAGCATAATTTTGTTCTTAATTTTTAAAGATTTAAGTTCTTGATGAAATCTTCAGAAGTGTTCTTGAAGTTTCATTCTAAATCTTGTTTAGTTGGGATTTTGATGAATTCTTGAAATGAAAGTGAGTTTTTTGAGTGATGTATTGAGTAAATAAGAGTGTAATTATGTTGAGTAATAGAATCTAAGTGATTGGGAAGAAACCATTCGATTCAAGGGGAGTTAGGGTCGAAAAACGAGTACGAAAATAAGGATGAGGTCCGCATCGCAGACCTGTTCCTTGGAATTTAAATTTTATTTCCGCTTCGCGGAGAGAACGCATATTCCATTGTTTCAAAATTAATTTTCGACCAAATATTATAATTCATCTCCGCGTCGCAGACTTGCCCCCCAGACATTGTTTTTCAACCATTTCTCTTTGATTAACTATCTTAAACATTTTTAATCATCACGATATCTTTCCTACAACAAATCATAACCTTGAATTCATAATTCAAATTCAAGGTAGAGCTGAGAGTTATGTTTTGAGAGTTTTTTCGACCATTTTAGAGAAAATCCCTTTGAGTCTTTTTGAGGAGTCTTCTACAAATTCAATTAACTTGTTTCAAGACTCAATCAAGTGAGTATAATAATGAGGAGATTGTATTCATGAGTTTAATTTATCATCACGAGATCCTTCATATCATGAACCATAAATCTTGAATTAATAATTCAAATTCAAGAAAGAGTTAAGAGTAGAGTTCAAGGAAGTCTTTCACTTCAATTGTGAATCCTTTGAGATTAACTATCGAATTGAGCTAATTTTTTAGGAAGTAAGTATGAGAATGAGAAGAGTCGTATACACGAGTTCCATATTGTTATGTATACCCTTGGATCAAGTCTTTCATGCCAATAAATTTCACATGAACTCCATAAATTTAGTATCTTTTAGAGGAGTAGTATCTTCAAGTTCTAAGTCTTGAGTATTGAGTTCCTAATCCCTTTTGAGATTTTATTCCTAATAATGGGACAATTATATATTACCCATGAAGTCCTTGACTTGAGTTTTTCATGCCCATAATTCCGCATTAATCCTCTGAGTCGAGTATTCTTGAAATGAGTATTACCATTAAAGTTCTTGAGTTCTAAGGTGTTGAGTCTCGAGTATTGTGTTCTAGTTATGGTTATTGTAAACTTTGAGTTTAGTCGTTCACGTCCATACTTCGGTATGAACTTTATTCTGAGAAGTCTTTTACAATTGTTTTCTATAATTGTTTTAAGATTTGAGCACTTGAGTTGAGAAAGAGTAGAGTCAAGTTCATTTTCTTTAAAATGATACATGGAACTAAGTATTCCCCAGAGTAAATGTTTTCACATTTAAAAGAGAAGGAAACTGACATTTTCAAAAGAGTTTTGAGCAGTTTGAATAACATCTCTTTTAAGAGAAAGATTTTGATTAATAATCTCAAACCACATAAAGAGTTATATTTTTAAACATATGAGCTAGTTATGTTTTTGGAGTAATATTTAGCACCGATATGGGGACAAGTTTGTGTTCAGATAATTCAATGTCTCCATAAACAGTGTAGCCATCATAGATAGAAAAGGGTCATACTTTTTATATGATTCCTTAATGCTTTTAGCATAGACTAGTGGATCCATTTAGTGAGTAGGTTCTATACCCCGACAAAGTATAGGATGGCCCAGGCAGCGTGAGGCATGATGTTTTATCATCACATAGCTCATAGAGATGGTTGTTGATTACAGAAAGTCCCACAGAGATATTTTGTTTTCTTATATACACATAGTTTACGTTCTATTTTCATAAACAAGAAGAGTTTATCTGGTATCCTTGCATACAAATTGAGTGTCTATCTATTGTTTTGAAAGCTTTCTATATATATTGCATCGTTTACTGTTGCTTTATCCTTGAGTATCATGAGTTGAGTACCTTGAGTTAAGTAGCTTGAGTTGAGTATCATATCCTTGAATTGAGTATCTTATTCTTGAGTTGGGCCTAATTTCACTGAGTTGAATATATTTTCATTAAGTTGAACTATGATTGAGTTGGGTTGATTTGAGTGAGTTGAGAGGAGGTAAGTGTGTTTCTTTTCCATAGTTCAAGCTTATGTTTATGCTTTAGAATATCCCTTACATGTTCGTACATTCCATGTACTGAGCCATTTGGCCTGCATCGTTTAATGATGCAGATACATGTATTCAGGGTCATCAACATGAGTTTCGTTGATACCACATGGAGTTTGAGTTAGTTATGGTGAGCCTCCTTGCTTCATGAGGATTTCATTTACTTTTCAGTTTTGTCAGGATGTCGTGAGTCTTGTCCTGACTTACATCTTTGTCATTTAGAGGTTCCATAGATAGACAGTAGAGTTTGAGAAGTCTGTTTCATTTATCTTGTTAAATTTTTTAATGAGTTTAGTTGATTAGTTTTGGCTAGTTGAATTTACGATTATATTTTGAGTTAATTATTTGAGTTTCATTGAATTTTATTCTATTTTAATATTTGTATGCTTGAGTTAGTCTTTCTATTATAGTAACCCAGGATGAGGGTTCACTTGGGGACCAACAATAGTTCTCGATTGCCGGCCACGTCTAGGGTGTAGGCTCGGATTGTGACAAACTTGGTATCAGAGCATAGATTTCATGTGTCCTAGGGTGTCTATGAAGCCATGTAAAGTAGGATCTTATTTATGGTTGTGAGGGCCCCACAACTATAAATGAGGGACTACAAAAATCCAAGAAAAGTTTCCTTTCTTTCATACTCTGAATCGTGCAATAAAGCTATGTATAAAGACTTATTCTAAATCATGAACTCGCATACATTCGACTACCCGCCATACTAAAGGTGGTTGAAAATCAAAGTCAGTCATTTATCAATGAGTTACTCTTAGCAAAATCTTGTGGAAGTCATGAGACTCCAGAGGGGCTTGAGAGAAGCCCATGAGTGAGTTAAGTGTTGAGTTATAAAGGAATGCGCTCATGTTCATATGAATCGTGCGTTCAAGCCAAAAGTGAGTTGTACTCTCTTCTCTAAGCCTTGTTTCAGTTAAGATCCTTATGAGAAAGTTTGTTTAGAGCTTGGGTAGTATTTTCACCAAAAAATGTAACATGAGTTACGAGATCATGAGCTATAGTAGTGACAGTGCCCAGAGTTAGAGGAAAGTATGCAGAGGTATAGAGATCTAAGAAAGGGAGATGGTGTTTTAACGAGCTATGTTATCATTGTTTAGCACTTAGTAAGTTGGTAATGAAAAGTTTTCCCTTATGGGTAGACGAAGAAGTGATGAGTTGTGAAGATTTCATCAAAGGACGTAGAGTGTGTTTTAGCTAGAAAGGATCTTGTGATGAAGTGTTATTGTGTAGGTAATGACCAAGTGTAAGTGTTGAATAGAAGAGCAAAAGTATTCATAAAGTGATAGATCTAAGCTAGGCTTACGATTTGTTTGAAAGGGTCTTGATATTCGGAAGGTTATAGAATTGATCAAGTAATGAGGTATATCATAGTACGCAAGCAATTGTATTGATATTCGAGTTTAGTAATGAATATTAGGCTTGAATTTGAGAGGAGTGTCATGATCCAAAGAATGGTAACATGAGGGTGATGATGTTAGACTTGAGATTTGATCTGGTAGACTTGACATACGAGTAGGTGAGAAATTGAAATGTTTGATGCAATGAATATGAGTAGTACCAATGAGAGATCCTAACATTTAATAAGGGCAGTGAAGTATGGCTAAGTCACAAGAGTAACAAGAGCATTAAGAGGTGTACCGATATGGTTTGTAATCAGAAGAGGTTAAGAGAAACACCTTAGAAAGAATTCTTAGTACCTACTTATTGAGCGTTTGGTAGTCAGGAGATAAAATTCTCCCGAGTGTTAGAGTAAAAGAGGATGTAGACCAGTTAGAGAGATAATTGAATAGGTGCATAACTTTCAAGTGTCAGCTTTTGATTTATGGGGGAGATGATGAGATGAGAAATCAAGTCTAGTGTTTGAGAATAAGAGAGTAATGAGTTCCAGATAGTATGGGAGGTATCTTTTCAGAGGTCATGTTAGTAATGGAGTTGTTAGAAGTACTTAGCTTGAAAGTGGTGTTGTTAAACTTTTGGTGGTTCTTGATATGAGCCCTATGTGGTGGTATAGAGTAATAGTTTTGGGATACGATTCCCTATAAAAAGGTATCGAGCCTGGACCTAAGGATTTGGGTTATGCTTGAATATAGCTAGAGCGTACCATTAGACTTGGACCTTAGTAAGAGTAACCCCAGTCCATACTCAGTCCAATCGTCATTCGAGGATGAATGATCCCATGGGAGAGATATTGTAACACCCCAGAATTTTTTTTTGAGCTAAGACTTGAACCATCCTTCATAGTGAGTAAGTTTTTACCAAGGAATTAAATATTTTCCTAAGTGTTAAGGTCACTAGATGTAGCACCTTGTGTTCCAAAAAGAACTAGAGAGAATTTATTGAAGTCATTACTAAGTTCTTCTCAATTTCGGGTCAACTTCAAACAACCATAACCTTCAGTACATGATGAAGTATGTGTTCCATAAGATAGAAAATGAAAGGTCTTTGAATTATCTTTCCAACGCCACCAAGTTTGCTACATTTCAAGATCGTATGAGGGAGATATACCCATTTGAAGTCGGGCTGCCCAAATAAGGAAAGTTACCAGAAAATAGTAAGGGGTATTTTGGTCTTTCCTTACCCAATCAGATTTAATTTATTTTTAGTAAGGTTTTAAGGGTCTAATCCGATTAGGTTCAGTTTTATAAGCCTAATATACGCCTAGGGTTTTAGTTGAGAGTTCAAGAAGAGAAATGAATAGAAAAGTGGAGAAAAGAGGAAAGGATCAAGGCGCTTGTAGAGGTTCTTGAGTTTTGTTGCGGAATTTTGCCATGGGTTTGATCCCTAAGAGGTATATAAGATTCCATAGCATTGGGTTCATTCCCCAACGCACCAATCATAATTTATTCAGCGTAATTTCATTCTTTAAATTTAAGGATTTAAGTTCTTGATAAGTGTTCTTGAAGTTTCATTCTAAATCTTATTTTGCTGGGATTTTGATGAATTCTTGAAATGAAAGTGAGTGTTTTGAGGGATGTTGTAACACCCCGACTTTTAAAAAGGTCTAAATTAACTAGTATCTTCGTGGAAAGACAAGGAGGGTGAGTAATAAATTAAAAATGATGTCTTATGTGACATTTTAAGTGTTCAAGAGTGGTATCTTAAGTTTTGTAGTTAGGTAAGTGACAAAATAAAAGTTGGCGAAAGTTACCGCAAATTCCTTTTTAAAGATTTGTCTGAAATTTGAGTCAAATGTCTCAGACGTTTTCTCCCAATCTATTAAGAGTTATGGTCCCCGTGAGCTATGAAATCGAAGGTCTACGAGTCTATTTTCCAACGCATCAAACCGTTTGTTCATACGGCTTCAGAATAGAGAGTTATTCGCATTTTTGTGGGACTGCACAAGCAGGCACGTGAGGTGGGGCCCTAAGTCGGTGGAATGTTACATATATGTTCTCCTTCGACCTTTTTCACCATTTTTAAGCTAAAAAAACAGAGAAATTAGAGAAACCCATTTCTAGGATCAAGTGAAATATAGATTTTCTCGACTTAAGTCCTTGACTAAAGTTGTTTTACGCGTTGGGCTCATCATTGTGGTATAATTTGTTTTATCGATTGCGTAGAATATCGCACTTTAGTGTTGGGACAACAAGGGTTTGGATATATTTGAAGGTTTTGAAGCGTATTACGACCTTAAGATCGAGGTAAGACCCTTCTTTCATCGACTCTAGCTTTTATAAGCAGCAAATAGCAATTAGCGACGGAAATACTTATATTTAATCGTATTGTCATGGTATCTTTTATTTTTGTGTGTTGATTATGGTCCTAACTTGTTGTAGTATCGAGGGAGTATTGAGTAAAAGTCATTACGCCACGTGAATTTAGCGAAAAAGGTATGTTAAGGTTATTCCTTACTTACGACATGTTTCCTTAAAGCTTAGAAACAATGTATTTGGGTTGTTATCCTTGATATACTTGTAGCCGTGATTGTTGATTTTTGGCTGCTCGAGTTGATATAATCCTCCCTTGTCGGGATTCTTATTCAGTTAGTAGTGTCTCTATGTTGAAGACGACTTAGAGGCTATTTGTATAGGTTGCTTATAACTAAATCGCTCGTTTTTAGCGGTTGGATTGTTATTATTGCTGTTGGGGCTATTGTGGTTAGCTGCAGGAATGTGATCTATGCCTAGAAGGGCTATGTTTTGCCTACAGTTCTATATGGATGCCTAACAGGGCTATGAGTTTCCTACAAGGCTATATTGACGCCTAAGAAGGCTATGTGCTTCCTAAAGGGCCATGTTGTTGCCTAAGAGGGCTACGAGGCTATATTAATGCCTAAGAGGGCAATGTGATTGCCTACGGGGTTAGGGGACTACTGATAGGGGTATATAGGCTGATTGGCACCTTCCGGGCTGATGGGGTCCTGAGTAGGTGGTCTTGTGTGCTGTTTGTACCTGCCGAGCTTATGGGGGCTTGGTTAGGTTGTTGTTTTATTATTTTTAATAAATTTAGATTTAGGAGCAAGTCAGTACACTTATCTAAGCCTTGATGTATTTATTGGATTATTCCAGTATATCAGGATACCTCATCATAGTCTATTACCTTTCATACTCTGTACATTGTTTTGTACTAATGCCCCATGGCCTTGGGGGCGCTGCACTCATGCATACAGGTCCTGACAGACGACTGAGTAGACCTCCTTAGCAGCATGATTGACTTTTATTCGGTTGGCTAGCCCCTTTCCTCTAGAGCTGCCAGAGTTGGGAGGTTTGTTACCTTTTGTTGTATATATCTTTATGGGTAGGCTGGGCCCTGTCCCACCAATCTTTACTACTCTTAGAGACTTGCAGCCTAGTGTGTGGGGTTTATAGCTAGGTTATGGCCATGCTGGCCTTTGTTGTTACTTTACGAAAACTGGTGAGCTGTTTGATGTATTGTATTGATATATACCTATTTTTAGTTTTGGTATAGATATCATGCTGGCCTCGACGGCCCTATCGGGACTTCTGTGCTAGTTGACTATTTATTTATATGATATCCTGGGAGTAGCTGTTTCTTTTATAGATCAGCTGACAGGGGCCTTGCCGGCCAATGGATTAGTTTTAAGCCGAGATGTACTTGTTTGATTTCTTGATTCCGTGTGGCTGCCATGCGCTAGTAGCGAATGGTTCAGCAGGGTCGGTTCGAGCCTGAGTTTTGGCATTATGAGCCATTTGCGCCCCTCGAGTTTGGAATGTGAAAAAACTTGGTATCAGAGCAACATCGTATCCTAGGGAGTTTGCAATCCTTGTCTAGTAAAGTCTTGTTTATAAATGTGTTGTGCACCACATTCGATAAGAAAGAAGCTGTCGGGCGTTTTAGTATGACTATCCTTCTTTTGCTCACCTCATGCTATAGAGCGGTGTGTTAAGGGTTGAGGTTTCTGGCTTATAATTGATACTTGTATGCAGATAGAGATGACTAACACTAGATAGACCACAACTAGCCATGGGCTAGATACAACTGCAAGCGAGGGTACCGACAAAGTACCACAGGTGGAGGTGGCCCATTGTGAAACCCAGGGGGAGACATCTTCTTAGCCACTTATAGCTTTTCCACAGCTTCAGGAGCCTCCGAGGGCTACAGGACTTCCGGCTCCACCAACAGTACCACCTATAGTTCCTCATATTCCATCTGATCAGGATTTCAAGAGTGCAGTATAGATGTTAGCACAGTTAGTAGCTACACAATGCCAACTAGTTGCGCCAGATATTACCGGACCTTCTGAAGGGCCTGGAAGTTCGAGAGTTTGTGAATTTCTTACCTTGAATCCTCCACAGTTTACAGGGACAGATTGCAGAGAAGACCCTCAACACTTTGTTGATCAGCTTCATAGGATCTTCAGAGTCAAGCATGCCTTAGCGACTAAGTCAGTTGAGTTAGCTGCATTTTGATTGAGTGATGTTTCAATATTGTGGTATGAAAGTTGGGAGAGATCTGGGGGAGAAGATACATCTCTACCCACTTGGGATAGCTTTACAGAAGCTTTCATAGATCACTATTTGCCTCGAGAGATTAAGATGGCCGAGTGGACCAGTTTCTGAACCTTCGACAAGGTGGCATGAGTGTTTGAAAGTACGGGCTGAGATTTGATTCATTGTCTAGATATGCACCAGCATTTGTTGATACGATGCATGACATGGTACGTATATTTATGGGAGGGCTTAACTCAGACTATATCGAGGCTTGTTCTACCGCTGTGCTAAATGATAATATGGATATCTCGCAGATTCAGGCCTTCACACAAAGCATAGAGGATCGCCGATATCTACAGTATACGAGTGAGAGGGTCGAGAGAGAAAGACAAAAGAGGGCTAGGCCAGCTAGTTCGCAAGGAGATTTTCAGGGTGGTCCCAGACCCCGATATTTTATTAGGACACCTAGACCTCCAGCACAGCAGTTCCAGGGTAGTAGATTTGATTACCAGGAATAGTCAGGATCAGGTGAGGGTTCACGAGCATTAGGCTTGCAACAATAGAAGGGTTCATGCCAGGCTAGGACATCCCCGCCGTGTTGCATTACTTGTGGTAGGATGCATTTTGGGAGGTGCAGACAGGGTTTCACAAGTTGTTGTTATTTTGGACAGGAGGGGCATGGGTGGAGAAACTGCCCTACAATAGGTCAGGGTGGTACAGGTCAGTCGACCAGGTCAGCAGTGGGTTCCTCCTCATCAGCACAGTCTACAGGGCGTGGACTCCATACTTCAGCACGTTGGGATAGAGGCGGAGGCAGAGAGGGAGCATCTAGTTCTGGTAGTGGACAGAATCGTACATATTCATTAACTGGCCGATAAGACTCAGAGTCATCACCAGATGTTGTGACAAGTACATTGATTGTTTGCTCCTATTATGTTTATGCTTTGATAGATCCTGGATCTACTTTGTCTTATGTTACTCCATATATTGTGGGGAGGTTATGTATAGTAGTAGAGTCATTAAATCGATCCTTTATTGTATCTACACCAGTTGGTGAGTCTACTATTGCCAGGAGAGTCTATCGAGGTTGCATGGTAGAAATTATCGACCGTTAGACCTCTGTAGAACTGGTAGAATTAGAGATGGTTGATTTTGACGTCATTATAGGTATGGACTGGTTAGCATCTTGTTATGCTAATGTTGAGTGCCGGACAAAGATTGTTAGATTCCACTTTCCAGGAGAGGCAGTTCAGGAATGGAAAGACGATACAGCAACGCCGAAAGGTAGGTTTATTTCCTATCTTAAGGCAAGGAGGATGATTACCAAGGGTTGTATTTATCATCTTGTTCATGCTCTTGATATAGATGCAGAACCACCGACTCTTCAGTCTATTCTGATAGTTAATGAGTTTCTAGATGTATTTCCAGATGAACTCCCTGGTATCCCTCCAGAACGGGAAATTGATTTTCCTATTGATATGCTACTAAGTACACAACCCATATATATCCCTCCTTATAGAATGGCTCCTGCTGAGCTAAAGGAGTTGAAGGATCAGCTGAAAGACTTGCTGGATAAAGGCTTTATTAGGCGTAGTGCTTCACCATGGGGTGCACCAATGTTGTTCATAAGGAATAAAGATGGCTCACTAAGAATGTGTATCGATTATTGACAACTGAATAAGGCAACTAAAAAGAATAAGTATCCCCTTCCGAGGATAGATGACTTGTTTGATCAGTTACAAGGTGCTAAGTGTTTCTCAAAGATTGATTTAAGATTAGGGTACCACCAGATACGAGTTTGGGAGAAAGGTGTTCCAAAGACAGCTTTTAGAACTAGATATGGACACTTTGAGTTCTTGGTAATGTCTTTTGGATTAACTAATGCCCCAGCAGTGTTCATGGACCTGATGAATAGTATATTTAAGCCGTATCTAGACTTTTTTATGATTGTATTTATTGATGATATTTTGGTGTATTCACGTTCAAAAGATGAGCATGCAAATCATCTGCGAGCAGTCCTTCAGGTTCTTCAAGAACGAGAACTTTATGCAAAGTTTTCTAAGTGTGAGTTCTGGTTAGACTCTGTAGCTTTCTTACGCATTACGGTTGATACACAAAAGATTGGGGTCGTAAAGACTTGGCCCAGACCTATGACTCCGACTAAAGTTCGTAGTTTCTTAGGGTTAGTTGGGTACTACAAAAGGTTTGTAGAGGGATTTTCTTCAATTTCAGGCCCATTAACGAAGCTGACTCAAAAAGCAGCTATGTTCCAGTGGACCAAGGCTTGCGAGCACAGTTTCCAGGAGCTGAAGGACAGGTTGACATCAGTACCAGTTCTTGCATTACCAGACGATTCAGAAGGCTATGTGGTGTATTATGATGCTTCTGGTGTTGGGTTGGGATGTGTTCTAATGCAATATGGTAAGGTTTTTGCATATGCTTCAAGGCAGTTGAGAAAGCATGAGAAGAACTATCCGACCCACGATTTAGAGTTGGCAGCTATTGTGCATGCGTTAAAGTTTTGAAGACACTATTTGTATGTCATTCATGTTGACATCTTCACAGATCATAAGAGCCTTCAATATATATTTAGATAGAAGGAGCTAAATTTGCGACAGCATCGATGGCTTGAGTTACTAAAAGACTACAACGTGGATATTTTATATCATCCAGGAAAGGCGAATGTGGTAGCTGATAGCCTCAGCCGAAAATTTGTGGGTAGTTTATCCCACTTAGGTGTTGAGAAGTGGGAGCTAGCGCGAGAGCTTCATCAGTTAGCTAGCTTAGGAGTCAGATTGTTAAAGGCAGACGATAATGGGGTCACAATTTAGGATACAGCTGTATCATCTCTAGTTGTAGAAGTAAAATCACGACAACAAGAGGATCCTAGTTTAGAAAAGCTTAAAGCCAAGGCTCAGGATCCACAGTCTTTAGCATTTGATATAGCAGAAGATGGAGTCCTCAGATATAGCAGTCGATTGTGTGTTCCAAATGTTGCAAGGCTTCGACATCGAATTATGGAAGAGGCATATCGTTCCTATTATTCTATTCACCCTGGTTCGATGAAAATGTACCATGATATTAAGGAGATCTATTGGTGGCATGGGATGAAGAAGGACGTTGCTGAATTTATGGCACAGTGTCCTAACTTCCAACAGGTGAAAGTTGAGCACCAAAAGCCTTCTGGGCTAGTTCAGGAGATATCCATTCATTTGTGGAAGTGGGAAGCAATTAATATGGATTTTATTACAGGGTTAACTCAATTGTGTCGCAAGTTTGACTCTATTTGGGTAATTGTTTATAGACTAACAAAATCAGCCCACTTTTTACCAGTCAGGGCTAATTTTTTGGCCGAAGACTATGTACGGCTCTATATTACAGAGATTGTTAGGCTACACGGTGTCCCAGTATCTAATATCTCTGATAGAGGCGCACAATTTACCGCCAACTTCTGGAAGTTCTTCCAGAAAGGACTGGGGACACAGGTTAATCTTAGTACTGGCTTTCACCCTCAGACAGATGGCTAGGCTGAGCGCACAATTTTGACACTCGAAGATATGTTACAGGCGTGCGTGCTAGACTTCAAGGGGAGTTGGGATGACCACTTACCTCTTATAGAGTTTGCATACAATAATAGTTATCATTCCAGCATCGGGATGGCACCTTATGAGGCTTTGTATGGGATAAAATGTAGATCCCCCATTGGATGGTTCGAGGTAGGTGAGTCAGGGTTGATTGGACCTGACTTAGTCCAGCAGACAGTGGATAAAGTTAAGGTCATTCGGGAGAGGCTGCTAACAGCTCAAAGCCGACAAAAGTCATACTCAGATGTGCGATGAAGGGACTTAGAGTTTTGCATCAATGACTGGGTATTCTTAAAAGTCTCGCCTATGAAAGGTGTTATGCGATTTGGCAAAAAGGGAAAGCTTAGTCCAAGATTCATTAGGCCATATTGGATCCTTCGAAGGGCAGGACGAGTGGCTTATGAGTTAGAATTGCCTTGGCGGATAAAATCTGTTCATCCAGTTTTCCATGTATCGATGCTACGGAAGTGTGTAGGAGACCCTTCTTGGGTTGTCCCAGTTAAGGATGTTCAAATCACAGAGGAATTGTCCTACGAGAAAACGCCAGTTGCTATATTAGATTGGCAGGTCCATAAATTGAGGACCAAAGAGGTGGCTTCAGTTAAAGTATTGTGGAGGAACAATAATAGAGAAGAGGTGACCTGGGAAGCTGAGGATGGCATGAGGTCCAAATATCCTCACTTGTTTCATACCCCAGGGTGATGTCATATTAGCTTATATTAGGGCAGTAAGGTAAGATACCTATATATATATATATATATATATATATATATATTCTATTTCTTATTATTATTTTTATTATGGTTGTCATTATATATCTGCTCGCACTGTTGTGGTGGAGCTATAACGCTTAGCTATTTATCTTGTCATGTGAGACGCCTAGGTTAGAAATTTTACATTTCAGGTTCCTGGTTAGTGACATTTACAAAGGATACACTGCCTAAATTTTTTCAAATCCTAAGGACTGAACAGTGTGACTCAGATTTTTCATTTAAGGACGAATGTTTCTAAGGGGGGAAGGATGTAACACCCCAACTTTTAAAAACGTCTAAATTAACTCGTATCTTCGTGGAAACACAAGGAGGGTGAGTAATAAATTAAAAATGATTTGTTATGTGATATTTTAAGCGCTCAAGTGTGGTATCTCAAGTTTTGAATTTACGTAAGTGACAAAATAAAAGTTGGCGAAAGTTACCGCAAATTCCTTTTTAAAGATTTGTCTGAAATTTGAGTCAAATGTCTCGGACGTTTTCTCCCAATCTATTAAGAGTTATGGTCTCCTCGAACTATGAAATTGAAGGTCTACAAGTCTAGTTTCCAACGCATCAAACCGTTCGTTCATACGACTTCAGAATAGAGAGATATTCACATTTTCGTGGGACTGAGAAAGCAGGCACGTGAGGTGGTGCCCTAAGTCGGTTGAATGTTACATATATCTTCTCCTTCGACCTTTTTCACCATTCTTAAGTTTAAAAAATAGAGAAATTAGAGAAACCCATTTCTAGGTTCAAGTGAAATATAGATTTTCTCTACCTAAGTCCTTGACGAAAGTTATTCTACGCGTTGGGCTCATCATCGTGGTAGAATTTGTTTTATTGATTGTGTAGCATATCACACTTTAGTGTTGGGACAGCAAGGGTTTGGATATATTTGAAGGTTTTGAAGCATTTTACGACCTTAAGATCGAGGTAAGACCCTTCTTTCATCGACTCTAGCTTTTATAAGAAGCAAATAGCAATTTTGCGACGGAAATATATATATTTTATCATATTTTCATGGTATCACTTATTTTTTTGTGTTGATTATGGTCCTACCTTGTTGTAGTATCGAGGGAGTATTGAGTAAAAGTCATTAGGCGTCGTGAATTTAGCGAAAAAGGTATGTTAAGGCTATTCCCTACTTACGACATGTTTCCTTAAAGCTTAGAAGCAATGTATTTAGATTGTTATCCTTGATATACTTGTAGCCGTGATTGTTGATTGTTGGCTAGTCGAGTTGATATAATCCTCCCTTGTCGGGATTCTTATTCAGTTAGTAGCATCCCTCTGTTGGAGACGACTTAAAGGCTATTTGTATAGGTTGCTTATAAATAAATTGCTCGCTTTTAGTGGTTGGATTGCTATTATTGTCATTGGGGCTATTGTGGTTAACTGCAGGAATGTGATCTATGCCTAAAAGGGCTATGTTCTGCCTACAGAGCTATAAGGATGCCTAACAGGGCTATGAGTTGCCTACAGGGCTATATTGATGCCTAAGAAGGCTATGTGCTTCCTAGAGGGCCATGTTGTTGCCTAAGAGGGCTATGAGTTGTTTATAAGCTACGTTGATGCCTAAGAGAGCTATGTGTTATCTACGGGGTTATATTAATCCCTAACAGGGCAATGTGACTGCCTACGGGGCTAGGGGACTACTGATAGGGGTATATAGGCTGATTGGCACCTTTCGGGCTTATGGGGGCCTGAGTAGGTGGTCTTGTGTGCTGTTTGTACCTGCCGAGCTTATGGGGGCTTGGTTAGGTTGTTGTTTTATTATTTTGATAAGTTTAGATTTAGGAGCAGGTCAGTACACTTATCATAGCCTTGATTTATTTATCGAATTATTCCAGTATATCAGGATACCTCATCATAGTCTATTGTCTTTCATACGCTGTACATTGTTTTGTACGGACGCCCCATGGCCTTGGCGGCACTGCATTCATGCATGCAAGTCCTGACAGACGACTGAGTAGACTTCCTTAGTAGCAGGATTGACTTTTATTCAGTTGGCTAGCCCCTTTCCTCTAGAGCTGCCAGAGTTGGGAGGTTTGTTACCTTTTGTTGTATATATCTTTATGGGTAGGCTGGGCCCTGTCCCACCAATCTTTACTACTCTTAGAGACTTGCAGCCTAGTGTGTGGGGTTTATAGCTACGTTATGGCCATGCTGGCCTTTGTTGTTACTTTACGAAAACTGGTGAGCTGTTTGATGTATTGTATTGATATATACCTGTTTTTAGTTTTGGTATAGATATCATGCTGGCCTCGACGGCCCTATCGGGACTTCTGTGCTAGTTGACTATTTATTTATATAATATCCTGGGAGTAGCTGTTTCTTTTATAGATCAGTTGACAGGGGCCTTGCCGGCCGATGGCTTAGTTTTAAGCCAAGATATACTTGTTTGATTTCTTGATTCCGTATGGCTACCATGCGCTAGTAGCAAATGGTTCAGCAAGGTCGGTTCGGGCCTGAGTTTTTGCATTAGGAGCCAGTTGCGCCCCTCGAGTTTGGGGCGTGATAGATGTATTGAGTAAATAAGAGTGTAATTATGTTGAGTAATAGAATCTAAGTGATTGGGAAAGAAACCATTCGATTCAAGGCGAGTTAGGGTCAAAAAATGAGTAAAAAAATATCGGGCAGAAAATAAAGAACAACTCAAGAAATTTTCTCTCCGCGTTGTGGAGAGAACGCAGACTCCACTTTTTTCAAAATTAATTCACCACCAAATATTATAATTCATCTCTGAGTCATGAACTTTCTCCCCAGACACTGTTTTTCAACCATTTCTAATGATTAACTATCTAAATCACTTTTAATCATCATAATATCTTTGTTACCATAAAACATAACCTTGATATCATAATTCAAATTCAAGGTAGAGCTGAGAGTTATGTTTTGAGAGTTCTTTCGAACATTTTCGAGAAATTCCCTTTGAGTCTTTTTTAGGAGTCTTCTAAAAATTCAAATAACTTGTTTCAAGACTCGATCAAGTGAATATAAGAATGAGGAGAATGTATTCATGAGTCTACTTTATCATCACAAGATCCTTCATATCAAGAACCATTACTCTTTAATTCATAATTCAAATTCAAGAAAGAGTTACGATTATAGTTTAAGGAAGTTTTTGAGTTAAATTGTGAATCCTTTGAGATCAACTATCCATTTGAGTTAAGTTTTGAGGAAGTACGTATAGGAATGAGAAGAGTTGTACACACGAGTTCCATATTATTATGTAGACCCTTGAGTCGAGTCGTTCATGCCTATAAATTCTACATGGACTCTATAAATTGAGTATCTTTGAGAGGAGTAGTATCTTCAAGTTCTTAGTCTTTTGTATTGAGTTCCTAATCCCTTTTGAAATTTTGTTCCTAATCATGGGACTATTACATATTACCCATGAAGTCCTTGAGTTGAGTTGTTCATGCCCATAATTCCGCATAAACCCTCTGAGTCGAGCATTCTTGAAACGAGTATTACCATTAAAGTTCTTGAGTTCTTAGTTTTTGAGTCTTGAGTATTTAGTTCTAGTTATGGTTATTAAACACCTTGAATTGAGTCGTTCACGTCCATAATTCGGTATGAACTTTATTCTGAGAAGAATTTTACACTTTTTTCTAAATGTTTTTTAAGACTTGAGCAGTTGAATTGAGAAAGAGTAGAGTCAAGTTTATTTTCTTTAAAATGATATATGGGAACTAAGTATTCCTAATAGTAAATGTTTTCACATTTAAAAGAGAAGGACACAGAGATTTCCAAAAGAGTTTTGAGCAGTTTGAATAACAACTCTTTTTAGAGAAAGATTTTGAGTAATAATCTCAAACCACACAAAGAGTTATGTTTTTAAACACATGAGCTAATTACATTTTGGGAGTAGTATTGAGCACCGATATGGAGATGATTTTGAGTTCAGTTAATTCAATGTCTCCATAAACCTTGTAGCCAGCATAGGTAGAAAAGGGTCATACTTTTTAGATGATTCCTTAATGCTTTTAGCATAGACTAGTGGATCAACTTAGTGACTAGGTTCTATACCCTAGCAAAGTATCGGATGACCCGGGCAGCGTAAGGCAAGACGTTATATCATCACATAGCTCATAGTGATGATTGTCGGTTAGAGAAACTTTCACAGAGATATTTTGTATTCTTATATACACATAGTTTACTTTGCATTTTCATATATAAGAAGAGTTTATCTGGTATCCTTGCATACAAATTGAGTTGCTATCTACTGAATTGAAAGTTTTCCATATATATTGCGTCGTTTACTATTGCTTTATCCTTGACTTTCATGAGTTGAATATCTTGAATTGAGTAGCTTGAGTTGAGTATCATTTCTTTGAATTGATTATCTTACTCTTGAGTTGAGCCTTATTTCACTAAGTTGAATATCTTGTCATTGAGTTGAACTATGATTCTTTGAGTTGGGTTGAGTTGAGTGAGTTGAGAAGAGGTAAGTGTGTTTCTTTTCCACCAGTTCTAGCCTATGTTTATGCTTTAGAATTCCCCTTTTATGCTCATACATTCCATGTAATGAGTCATTTGGGCTGCATCATTTCATGATGCATATACAGGTATTCAGGGTCATCAACAGGAGCATCGTTGATACCATATGGAGTTTGAGTTAGTTATGGTGAGCATCCTTGCTTCAGGAGGACTTCATTTACTTTTTAGCTTTGTTAGGATGTCATGGCTCTTGTCCTGAGTTTCATCTTTGTCATTTAGAGGCTTCATAGATAAACAATAGAGTTTGAGAAGTTTGTTTCATTTATCTTGTTAAATATTTTAATGACTTGAGTGACATGTCTTTGGCTAGTTGAAGGCTCAGATTGTGACAACCTTGATATCAGAGCACAGAGTTCAAGTGTCCTAGGATGTCTATGAAGCCGTGTCAAGTAGGATCTTATTTATGGTTGTGATGTCCCCACTTCTATACACGAGGGATTACAGACATCTAAGAAAAGTTTCCTTTCTTTCATGCTCTGAATTATGCAATAAATCTATGTCAAAGAGACTTATTCTAACTCGTGCACTCGTATATACATTCGACTACCCCCATACTAGAGGTGGTTGAAAACCAAATTTAGTCCTTTATCGATGAGTTACTCTTAACAAAATCTTGAGGAAGTCATGAGACTCCAGAGGGGCTTTATAGAAGCCCAAGAGTGAGTTAAGTGTTGAGTTTCAGGGGAATGCGCTCATGTTCATATGAATCGTGCGTTCAAGCTAATAGCGAGTTGTACTCTATTCTCTAAGTCTTGTTTCAGCTAAGATCCTATGAGAAAGTTTGTTGAGAGCTTGAGTAGTATTTTCACCCAAAAAGGTAGCATGAGTTACGAGATCATGAGTTGTAGTAGTGACAGTGCCCAGAGTTAGAGGAAAGTATGCAGAGGTATAGAGATCTAAGAAAGAGAGATGGTGTTTTGACGAGCTATGTTACCATAGTTATGCACCTAGTAAGTTACTAATGAAGAGTCTTCCCTTATGGGTAGACTAAGAAGTGATGAGTTGTAAAGATTCCATCATAGGAGGTAGAGTGTGTTTTAGCTAGAAAGGAGCTTGTGATGAAGTGTTATTGTGTAGGTAATGACCAAGTGTAAGTGTCGAATCGAAGATGAAAGTATTCATAAAGTGATAGATCTAAGCTAGGCTTACGATTTGTTTAA
The DNA here is from genome assembly GCA_029007595.1 of Solanum commersonii. Taxonomy (NCBI): domain Eukaryota; kingdom Viridiplantae; phylum Streptophyta; class Magnoliopsida; order Solanales; family Solanaceae; genus Solanum; species Solanum commersonii. The sequence goes on from JAJTWQ010000008.1 coordinate 6,783,762, forward strand.
GAGGGTCATGATGGTCAGACGGTTATAGAATTGATCAAGTAAGTAGGTATAGCATAATAGGCGAGCAATCGTATTGATATTCGGGTTTAGTAATGAATATTAAGCTTGAATTTGAGATGAGTGCCATGATCCAAATAATGGTAGCATGAGGGTGATGATGTTAGTCTTGAGATTTGATCTGGTAGAATTGACATACGAGTAGGTGAGAAATTGAAATGTTTTATGCAATGAATATGAGTAGTACCAGTGAGACATCCTAACGTTTAGATAAAGGCAATAAAGTGTGGCTAGGTCACAAAAGTAACAGGAGAATTAAGAAGTGTACCGAGAGGGTATGTAATCAGAAGAGGTTAAGAGAAACACCTTAGAAAGAAGTCTTAGTACATGCTTATTGAGAGTTCGGTCGTCATCAAGATATAAACTTCTCCCAATTGTTAGAGTAAAAGAGGATGTAGAACTGTTAAAGAGATAATGAAATAAATCCATAACATTTAAGTGTCAGCTTTAGACTAAAGGTGGAGATGACGAGATCAGATATCAATTTAAGTGTTTGAGAATAAGATAGTAATGAGTTCCATATAGTATTTGAGATATCTTTCCATAGGTTATGTTAGTAATGAAGTTGTTAGAAGTACTTAGCTTGAAAGTGGTGTTGTTAAACTTTTGGTGGTTCTTGATATGCGCCCTATGTGGTGGTAAAGAGAAATAGTTTTGGGATGTGATTCCCTATAGAAAGGTATAGAACCCGAACCTAAGGATTTGGGTTAAGCTTGAATATAGTGAGAGCGTACTATTAGACTCAGACCTTAGTAAGAGTAAATCTAGTCCATACCCGGTCTAGTCGTCATTCGAGGACGAATGATCCCAAGGGGTAGTTATTGTAACACCCCAGAATTTATTTTTGAGCTAAGACTTGAACCATCCTTCGTAGTGAGTAAGTTTTTACCAAGGAATTTAAATTTTTCCTAAGTGTTAATGTCACTGGATGTAGCACCTTGTGTTCCAAAAAGAACTCGAGAGAATTCATTGAAGTCATTCCTAAGTTCTTCTAAGTTTTTGGTCAACTTAAAATGGCAATAACCTTAAGTACATGATGAGTTAGGTGTTCCGTAAGCTAGAAAATGAAAGGTATTTGAATTATCTTTCCAACTCCACCGAGTTTGCTAAATTTGGAGCTCGTATGAGGGAAATATGTCTGTTTGAAGTTGGGCTATCTAAATAAGGAAAGTTACCCAAAAATAGTAAGGGGTATTTTTGTCTTTTCTTACCCAATCATATTTAATTTATTTTTAGTACGATTTTTAGGGTCTAATCCAATTAGGTAAAATTTTATTACCCTAATATATACCTAGGGTTTTAGTTGAGAGTTCAAGAAGAGAAAAGAAGAGAAAAGAGGAAAGGATCAAGGTGTTCGTCGAAGTTCTTGAGTTTTGTTGCGGATTTTCGCAATGGGTTTGATCCCTAAGAGTTATGCAAGCTTCAATAGTGTTGGGTTCGTTCACCCACGCGCCAATCATGATTTATGCAGCGTAATTTCATTCTTTAAATTTAAGGATTTAAGTTCTTGATGAGTTCTTGATAAGTATTCTTGAAGTTTCATTCTAAATCTTGTTTTGTTGGGATTTCGATGAGTTCTTGAGATGAAGGTTAGTGTTTTGAGGCCTGTATTGAGTAAATTAGAGTGTAATTATGTTGATTAATTGAGTCTAAGTGATTGGGAAAGAAGTTGTTCGATTCTAGGCGAGTTAGGGTCGAAAAACGAGTATGAAAATATCGGGCAGAAAATAAGGAACAGGTCCGCATCGTGGACATGTTCATCAAAAGTGGAATTTCTCTATGTGTCGCGAAGAGAATGCGGACTCCGCTGTTTCAAAATTGATTTGCAACCAAATATTATAATTAATCTCCGTGTCACAGACTTGCTCCCCAAACAGTGGTTTTCAATCATTTATCACGATTAACTATCTAAAACACTTTTAATCATCACAATATCTTTCCTACCACAAATCATAACCTTGAATTCATAATTCAAAATCAAGATAGAGCTGAGAGTTAAGATTTGAGTGTTCTTTCGAACATTTTTGAGAAAGTCCCTTTGAGTCTTTTTGAGGAATCTTCTACAAATTCAAACAACTTGTTTCAAGACTCGATTAAGTGAGTATAAGAATGAGGAGAATGTATTCAGGAGTCTACTTTATCATCACGAGATCCTTCATATCATGAACCATAACTCTTGAATTCATAATTCAAATTCAAGAATGAGTTACCAGTAGAGTTTAAGGAAGTGTTTGAGTTCAATTGTGAATCATTTGAGATCAACTATCAATTTGAGCTAAGTTTGGAGGAAGTAAGTATTAGAATGTAACAATCCGTATACACGAGTTCCATATTTCTATATAGACCATTGAGTCAAGTCGTTCATGCCCATAAATTCCGCATGGACACCATAAATTGAGTATCTTTGAGAGGAGTATTATCTTCAAGTTCAAGTCTTGAGAATTGGATTCCTAATCATTTTTGAGATTTTATTCCAAATTAATCATGGGAATATTACATATTACCCATGAAGTCCTTGGGTTGAGTTATTCATGCCCATAATTAGCATGAACCCGCTGAGTCGAGCATTCTTGAAACGAGTATTACCATTAATGTTCTTGAGTTTTTAGTTGTTGCGTATCGAGTATTGAGTTCTAGATATGGTTATTGAAAACCCTGAATTGAGTCATTCACGTCCATAATTCGGTATGAACTTTATTTTCAGAAGTATTTTTCAAGTTTTTCTAAAATTGTTTTAAGACTTGAGCAATTGAGTTGAGAAAAGTCGAGTTCATTTTTAAAAAAATGATACATGGGAACTAAGTATTCCCAAGAGTAAATGTTTTCACATTTAACAGAGAAGGAAACTGAGATTTCCAAAAGAGTTTTGTGCAGTTTCACTAACATCTCTTTTTAGAGAATGATTTTGAGTAATATTCTCAAACCGTAGAAAGAGTTATCTTTTTAAACATATGATCTATTTACGTTTTGGGAGTAGTATTGAGTACCGATATGGGGATGAGTTTGAGTTTAAATAATTCAAAGTCTCTATAAACCGTGTAGGCAATATGGTAGAAAAGGGACATACTTTTTAAATGATTCCTTAATGCTTTTTCATAGACTAGTGGATCCACTTAGTGAGTAGGTTCTATACCCCAACAATGTATAGGATGGCCCTGGAAGCATGAGGCAAGATGTTGTATCATCACATAGCTCATAGTGATGGTTGTCGGTTAGAAAACTCCCACAGAGATATTTTGTATTCCTATATACACATAGTTTACTATGTATTTTCATATACAAGAAGAGTTTATCTGGTATCCTTGTATAAAAATTGAGTTGCTATCTACTATTTTGAAAGCTTTCCATATATATTGCATCGTTTACTATTGCTTTATCCTCGAGTATCATGAGTTGAGTAACATATCTTTAAATTGAGTATCTTATTCTTGAATTGAGCCTTATTTCAGTGAGTTTAATATCTTATCATTGAGCTAAACTATGATTCTTTGAGTTGGGTTGAGTTGAGTGAGTTGAGAAGAGGCAAGTATGTTTCTTTTCCACCTGTTCAAGCTTATGTTTATGCTTTAGAATTCCCCTTACATGCTCGTACATTCCATGTATTAGGACATTTGGCCTGCATCATTCCATGATGCAATTACAGGTATTCAAGGTCATCAACAAGAGCTTCGTTGATACCACATAGAGTTCGAGTTAGTTATGGCGAGCCTCTTTGCTTCAAGAGGATTTCATTTATTTTTGAGTTTTGTTAGGATGTTGTGAGTATTGTCCCGACTTATATCTTTGTCATTTAGAGGATTCATAGATAGACAGTAGAGTTTGAGAAGTTTGTTTCATATATCTTGTTAAATATTTTAATGACATGAGTTGCCTAGTTTTTTCTAGTTGAATAAAATACTATATTTTGAGTTAATTATTTAAGTTTCAATGAATTTTATTCTGTTTTAAACTTGAGTTAGTCTTTTGCTTGTAGTCAGCCAGGATGAGGGTTCACTTGGTGACCAGCAATGGTTCTCATGTGCCGTCTACGTCCAGGGTGTAGGCTTGGGTCGTGACAAACTCCGCGACATACTAACACTACTACAATAAGAATCCAAGACTTTAATCGGATAGAACTTTCAAAGTTTCATGGGTCTAAGTCAGAATAAGATCCACAAGAGTTTCTTGACGACATCTAAAAGGTAACAAACATTATAGGAGTCACTTAAGTTGAGAGTGCAACTTTGGCCGCCTATCAGTTGAAGAGAGTGGCCCCTACACTTTATACTATCAGTGGAAGGAATCTTGTGGTATTAATGCATGTCCAAAAATGCTTTCTAAACCCTCTACTCCAGTTGGTGACTCAGTTATAGCTAGGCGGGTATACTAAAATGGCCCTGTCACAGTCTCTTTCAAAGTCACCTCAGCAGATCTTGTACAGTTAGAAATGGTAGATTTTGAAATCATTCTAGGCATAGATTGGTTACATTCATGTTATGACTCAATCGATTGTAGAACTAGGATCGTTCGGTTTTAATTTCTAAGCGAGCAAGTCTTAGAATGGAAGGGTAGTAGTTCAGTGCCTATAGGTCGATTTATCTCTTACCTTAAGGCCAGAAAGATGATCTCAAAGAGGTATGTCTATCATCTTGTTAGTTTAAGGATTCAAAGTCCGAAACCCCAACTCTTAAGTCAGTCCCTGTAGTAAATGAGTTTCCAAAAGTGCTTCTAGAAGATCATCCCAGAGATCCTCTTGAAAGGGAAATCGATTTCGGAATAGATCTACTTCTAGATACCCAACCCATTTTAATTCTTTCTTAAAGATTGGCTCCAACTGAGCTTAAGAAATTGAAAGAGTAGTTGAAAGACCTTTTAGATAAGGGCTTCATCAGACCTAGTGTCTCTCCATGGGGTGCTCCAGTGTTGTTTGTGAAATAAAAAGATGGTTCTCTTATAATGTGCATTAACTATCGGCAAATTTTGTGGCAAAGTGTCCTAATTGTCAACATCTTAAGGTAGAACATCATAAACCAGGACGTATGACTCAAGAGATTAGCAGTCCTACATTGAAGTGGGAAGTGATAAATATGGACTTCATTACGGGTTTACCTCGCACTCGCAGACATCATGACTCTATTAGGGTGATAGTGGAAAGAGTTATTAAGTCCGCTCACTTCATGGCTGTCAAGACTACAAATTTAGTGTAGGACTACGCCAAACTCTACACCCATGAGATAGTAAGGTTACATGGGGTTCCCTTGTCTATCATCCCAGATAGAGATCCTCAATTTACCTCTCATTTCTGGAAATCATTTCAGAAAGTCCTTGGTACCCAAATGAACCTCAGTACAACATTTCATCCATAGATGGATGGTCAGGCAGAACGTACCATTCAGACCTTAGAGGATATGTTGAGAGCTTGTGATCGATTTCAAAGGTAGTTAGGATGATCACCTACCTCTCATAGAGTTTTCCTATAATAATAACTTCCATTCCAGTATTCAGATGGCCCCGTATGAGGCACTATATGGGGGTAGATGCAAGTCCCCGATTGGTTGGTTTGAAGTAAGTGAAGCAGCCTTGATTGGGCCAGATTCGGTTCATGAAGCTATGGAACAAGTTCAGCTCATTAGGGATAGACTAAAGAGAGCGCAGAGTCGTCGGAAGTCCTATGCAGATGTGAGGAGAAAGGACTTCTTTTTTGAAATCGATGATTGGGTTTTCCTGAAGGTGTCACCTATGAAAGGGGTGATGAAATTGGGAAATAAAGGGAAGCTCCATCCTAGATATGTACGTCCTTACAAAATCCTAAAAAGGGTTGGTAATGTGGCTTATGAGTTAGAGTTGCTAGCAGAACTAGCAGCGGTACATCCACTCTTTCACATTTCCTTGTGGAAGAAGTGTGTGGGTGATCCAACATCCATAATACCATTAGATATTGTCGCTGTGAAGGATAGTCTCACTTATGAAGATGTGCCGATGAGATCCTTGACCGTTAGGTTCATAGGTTGAGAAATAAAAAAGTCACTACAGTGTAGGTTTTTTGGAGGAGTCAGTCCGTAAAGGGAGCTACTAGGGAAGTATAAGTAGCCATGAAGGCCAAGTATCCTCATCTCTTTCCTTCCGATTCCGTTTTAGCATGAGGTAATAGTTCCTCTCCAGTCTCTTAGTTTACTCTTGCATAAATTTAGTCTCAGTATCATTTTCCTTTAGTTGTTCTTGAATTTTCATCATATTTGTATGTTCTTGGAACTTAGTTCAGTTAGATATAAGTTTCTAGTACTTGGTGGTAGGGATTACAGCTCATTCACTCCATAATCAGCTAGTTTTGGCATCATTCGAGGATGAATGATCCAAAGGGGAATATATTTAATACCTTAGGAAAAAATCAGACTTGGAAATTTGTAGCAGAAAACAGCAGGAAAGGGTGAACCACCTCGCTGCATCAACACACAACCTAGGCTGACCCTGGATGCATCAGAATAAATCACATAACTATCCGAACCATCTGGTAGTGTCAAGACAAGAGTTGTAGTTAACCTAGTCTTCAGTTCTAAGAATCTCTTCACACACTCATCTGACCATTGAAACTTGACCTTCTTCTGAGTCATCTTGGTCAATGGGGAAGTTATGGATGAAAATCCTTCAACAAATGTCCAAAAATAACTGGCCAAACCCAAGAAACTTCTGATATCTGTTGGAGAGGTGGGTCTAGGCCATTGTTTCACTGCCTCTCTTTTCGGAGCATCCACTCAGATTCTTTCGCTAGATGCCACATGACCAAGGAAAGTGACTGACTGTAACCAAAATTCACAATTCCTTAACTTAGCAAACAACTAGCGATATTTGAGAGTTTGCAAAACAACTCTCAGATAAGTTGCATTCTCCTCCTTAATCTGAGAATAAATGAGGAATCATCGATAAAGACGATAATGAACAAGTCCAAATACTGTTTGAACACCCTGTTCATTAAGTCCATGAAAGCTGCATGAGCATTTGTTAGTCCAAACGACATAACTACAAATTCATAGTGACCATACCAAGTCCAGAAGGCTATATTCGGAATGTCACTATCTCTAACTATGTGTTGATGATAACCAAATTTGAGGTCTATCTTAGAAAATCAACTAGCACCCTGAAGTTGGTCGAACAAGTCATCAATCTGCGGGATGGGATGTTTATTCTTAATGGTGACCTTATTCAACTGACGATAGTCGATTCAAATACTGCGAGAACCATATTTCTTTTTCATGAACAACATTGGAGCACCCCATGGATAGATACTAGATCTGATGAAGCCCTTATCTAGAAGGTTTTTCAACTATTCTTTCCATTCCTTAAACTCATCTAGAGCCATTCTGTAAGGAGGAATCAAAATGGGTTGGGTATCTGGAAGGAGATCATTTCTAAAGTCAATTTCCTTTTCGTGAAGAATTTTGGGAATATTTTCTGGAAACTAATTTACTATTGGAGCGGACGCAAGAGTTGGGGTTTCGGCGTTTGAATCCTTAACCTGAACAAGATGATAGACATACCCTTTAGAGATCATCTTTCTGGCCTTAAGGTAAGAGATAAATCTACCCATAGGCACTGAGCTACTACTCTTCCATTCTAAGACCGGCTCATTTGGAAACTGAAACCGAACGATCCTAGTTCTACAATCGACTGAGGTATAACATGAATGTAACCAATCCATGCCTAGAATGATATCAAATTCTACCATTTCTAACTTTACAATATCTATTGAGGTGACTTTTTGAGATACTGTGACAGGGCAATTGCTATATACCCATCTAGCTATAACTGGGTCACCAATTGGAGTAGAGGCTGAGAAGGGTTCTGAATGAGTTTTTGGATTGACACCAAAGTTTACTGCTATATAGGGAGTTACAAAGGAAAGAGTAGCCCCTGAATCTAATAATGCATAAATATCTAAATGAAAGACTTGTAATGTGACAATTACCACATCATTAGAATCTTCGTGGTTCTGGCGAGCCAGGAGAGCATAAAACCTGTTCTGACGCTGACCACCACCTATACTAGATGAAGCACCCTTCTGAGTTGGGCGACCTGCTGGTGCTGCTGGAATTATAGACTGAGCCCTATCATTATTACCTCTTTGCCCCTGCACGGAAGAAGGGAAATCCTTCAACCTATGGCCAGACTGACCATACTCAAAGCACCCTTCCTTGCCCGCGAGACACTCACCGAGATAGTTCTTACCACACTTTGCACAAGTTGGGAAAGTCTTGTTACCTATATTACTCCCCTGAGACTTAGAGCCTGATGCCCTACCTGTCTAATCCTATCAAAACCTGGGGGATTGAGCGTTAGCTTAGAAAGGTGTTGGAGTTGTAGACCTCTACTGAAATTGTGAGCGATTTCCACCACTCGATTTCTGCTAAGGATATTCATAATCCTCTGTTTTACTCTTCTTGTTGTCTTTAGCCATTTCCCTAAGCTTATCTCCCTCAACCTGCTGAGCATGAGTCATATCCTCTAGCAGCATAGCATTCCTGCACTCTGTCTTCACCAAGTCGATACCCCAAACAGAAACTTACTCATTTGTCCCCTTGGATCGGCAATCATATGTGGAGAATACCGGGAGAGCTGGGTCAATATAAGTATGTATTCTTGGAATAACATGGTACCTTACCTCAAATTCATGAACTCTTGAGCTTTAGCCTACCTTAACTCTCTCGGGAAGAACGAACCTGTCCAGAAAAGCTTCGGTAAAGAATTCCCAAGTCACAGGAGCTGCATCCGCACCACTATTTTCTTTCCACTAAGTGAACCAGATGTGAGCCACATCCTTAAGATGGTAGGATGCCAACTCTACCCTATCATTACCAGTCACTTGCATCACTCCAAAGATTTTCTTAACCTCATTGATGAAGTTTATGGGTTCTCACCCGACCCTAGAAACTCAGGCGGATGCATCCGAACAAAATCTTGAACTTTAGCTGCTATTGATCCACCATTAGTATTAGAAGGAACTGGGACCCGCTGATTATTCTAGTTGGCTACACTCTGAGCCAACAATTGGATCGCATTCCAAAATTCTACATTCGTAACCTCATGGTTCGGGACAGGAGGAGCTGTGTTAACATTGTGTACATTAGCATTCTGTGCATAAGCTCTACGAGAAGGCATGATCTAATATGCATAACGAAGAATAAGAAACGAGATCATACCATACCCACACATGATAAGAATATAAAGAAAATGATGTTTTTCCTAAAACACTTCGTAGCCTCCCTCTCATTAGATGTGGTGCACTTCATAGCCATGAAAAAGACTCTACTTAGTGCGGCTTTCAAACATCATAGGACTCTTGAACCTAATGCTCTGATACCAAGTTTGTCTCACCCCGAGGCTACCCCCTTGGAGTAAACACGAGACCTAGGATCACGAGTGACCCTAAGCTAACCCTGAAGCTGGCATATCACAAGCATACTAAAACAACTGAATAAAGAGATACTTTTCGGCAGCTAAAACGAGAGATAACTGCAAGATGGGTAATACCCAATACTGATCAGAATATATATAAAACTACTAGGAGTTCAACAATACTGAACATTCACTCAAATCTAAAGTTGAATCTAATACTATGTTTGAAAAGCCTTTACTGACTAGAGTTGTTGGGACATTCCCCTATCTAATTCTGGAAAAATTGAAAAAACTGAAATAAAAGACTTAATATGAAAGACATGTCTATTGTCCTCGAATATGAGGACTCACCACTGAAGCTGTTGAATACGGATCGAAAACCAATCTATGCGTGATCTAGATGCTGAACACCTGAACCTACATCATGAAAGGATGTAGCACAGAGTATACGTCAGTACTTGGAATGTACTGAGCATGCATAATATAGATAATAGCTTAACAAAGTATGAAAGCTGAACAAACATAACTGAGCAATGACATAATCTGAACAGAAACATAGATATTGAAATATAACTGATACTGAGCTAAATGCAATGACCAAGTACTAATCATGAATTTAATATGCTGAGACTGAATACTGAAGTATAACTGAAAACCTAGTCAAATGCAGTAGAGTCTGACTGTGGGAGCTACTATTAACCGACATAAAACCACGTGTTAAAACACTGTATCTAGAGTTTCCTTTTGCGAAATTTTTCTATTAACATTCCACTCTCATGTTATAAACCTTCCTGACCAATCCTATTAAGAAGCAATGTTAGGTACCTCCGCATTTATGATTGGCATCATGTTCCTTGTTTTGACTAACAGAATCCACAACTTATTATAATCGATCCCCACCACTACAACTGTTTTCCCCTTCAATTAATATTGATTTTAAATGGCTTTATTCCAATTTATAATGGTCAATAGCCGTTCAAATGTATTTCTAATAAAAATAAGCTAAAATATCAACAATCTAAATTTGTACAGTGTTAAAAACATTTTCATGTGTAATTCTAGGAATACAAGTATAGACTCGACATGAAAAATCACAATATTCCAAAAAAAATAACATCTTTTTACAAAATATAACCTAACCCTTTCAAAATGAACGAGTTAATGACAAATGTATAATAACTTTAACAAACGATAATGAAAGTTGCTAACTCCTTCACAATAAATCAATGTATCGCAGACAACAAGAGTCTCATCATTAATTACACAAAATATTATAATAAAATATAATAAAACACAGTATAATTATATAAATTTTTATATTTATGAAATTTTCAAGGAAGCTAAACTTTGAAGAAACTTCTAGTCGCACGGAATTCTCAAGGAAGCTAAACTTTCAATGAACAAGATGGATAAATCTGTAGTAGGTGAAATTTGATTCAAGGTTCACTTCTTTTTTCTGCACGTCATATTCTAGAAAACAATCATCCATTTTTCACCAAAATATATTCTCCTTTTCATTCAAGTGTATTATATCATCTATGTATCAATTGTGATTCCAAACGCCAATGAATGAGCCGAGTGTAGGAAATTTCATGACATTAGTCCATGTCCACCATTACCCATCTTTCTTGCACGAACACACCAAGAAATCTATCACAAAAGAACACAAAAAGATAGAGATTATTAGCAAAATTAAACATCTTCATATGGCTCTCACAATATTGCGATAGGACGGGTATAACAACAAATTTCTCACCAGTCACGTTCAAGTAAGTAATGGAAAACTTATTAAATTCACTACTTCCATTTCTTTTAGTCGGTCTACTTTGCATCATGCTAATCGTACCATCTAATGAAACTGATTTTTGATAATAAAAAAAAAAAAGTGATACCTAGAAGGAATAGAGTCAATCTTTTTCCAAGACTCATTCTTCACATAGTATATTCCAACAATGTCATGACTATCCATTGCATTAATCACAAATGTAGTGATCATCTTATAATCATCACTAACAAAATCATACACAAAACCATATAGAGTGTGTTTATAACATTTAACACGTTTCAAAACATAAGGATTACACTTTTTCACAATTTTATATTTTTTAATAGTTGAATTTCATATAAATAATTTTAAGTTATATACCATACATGACAAGTTGTTACATAACTCACCAATGGATATGAAATATCTTCAGACATTAAGAATTTTGGTAGTTGTAGAGAAACAACTTGAGAATTCACACTCATTGATGATTTGTTTATTAAACCGATGTTGAATGCTAACACATTATATTACAAAAAAAGGCATGGAATCATTTTCGAAGAAATTAATAGAATTTGTTGAAGATTAATATCGAACAACGATTCGTCGATTTGCAACTTGATGAAATTAGTGTCATTGATGATTTAACATCATGATATATACACAATCTTGAAGCATTAAAGAGATTCAACATGGAGTTTTGAGAGGACGCAAGAGATCACATCATCTCCAAAGCCTGTATTTTTTTCTTGAGTGGGAACTCATTCAACTTGTTTAGTTAGGTTTTTAGATTTTCTTTTACCATGTATACATAAATATAGTGTCTTATGGCTGCCAATTTGTGTTTATCTGTATCAATTTTTTACTTTTATTTTTTTTAGATAGATAAGCACAAATTGGCAGCCTTATGACACTATATATATGTATAGATGGAAAAATAAAATCGAAAGCCCTAAGTAAATAAGTCCAATGAGTCCCCACACACAAGAAAAAAATATCGGCTTTCGAGATAATGCGATAACTTGCATCCTCTAAATACTCCATATTGAGTCTCTTCAATGCTTCAGAATTGTGCACAAATCATGGTGTTTAATCATCCGTGACCCCAATTTCATCAAGTTGCAAATCGATGAATCATCGTCCGCTATTAATATTGAATAGATTCTATTATTTTTTTGTCAAAAATAAGTCCATCTCCTTATTTAAATGTAACATGTTAAGATTCAACATCATTTCAATAAATGCATTCTCATTGAGTGTTAATTCTCATTTCTCTCCAACTACCAAACTTTTTAATGTCACAAGATTTTCATATCCATTGGTGAGTTCTTGTAACAGCTTGTTATGTATGGTGTATAGCTTCAAAATATTTATATGGATTCCAGCTATTATAAAATATAAAATTATTAAAAAATATAATCCTTAAGTGTTTAAACGTGTTAAATGTTATTACTCAAGGCTATCAGTTGCATTAATCATAAATATATCATTTTTTTATTATTCTGTTAGTGGTGATTATACGTAATTGATATATTTATGATTAATGCAATTGATAGCCATTACATTGTTTGAATATACTCTATGAAGAATAATTCTTTGAAAAAGATTGGCACTTATCCGTATGGTTATCACTTGTTTGACCAAAATCCAACTTCATTAGCTTGGCACTATTCGGAATGGAAGCTAGATTGGTTGAGGAAAATGGTGGTAGTGAATTCAATAAGCTTTCCATTATTTCATTGATCGTGGCTGATGAGAAATTTAATGTAATACCCGTCCCATTGCAGTATTGTGGGAGTCATATGAAGATGCTTGATTTTTATAATCATCTTTATATTTATGTGTTTATTGAGATGGATTTGTTGGTGTGTGTGGGAGAAAGATAGAGAATAATGGACGTGGACCAATGTCATGAAAATTCCTACACTAGGCTCAATTATTGACCTTGATAATTAAAATTGCTACCTAGATTATATAATAATTTTGAAAGAAAAGGCGAATATCATCTAGGGGAAAGTGGATGGTTGTTTTCTACAAGTGACGTGCATAAAAAAGAAGTGAATGAGTTTACCTTAACTCAAATTTTTTCTATTACAGATTTATCCATGCTGTTCAAAAGATATTTTGCTTCATTGAGAATTCGGTGGGATACAAGAAGTTTGTGGAAAGTTTAGCTTCCTTGAACAATTCGTGGAGCTAAAATATTTAACTATCAAACTGTTTTGTTGTATTTTGTCATTACTCAATCTCTCAAGTCACGGTGGCACCTACTCTTATTCACTAGTAGGTAAACCAACTCGGAACATCAAGTAATGGGTATAAGTGTAGAAACTAAACAAGAATAAGAAATTTAATTGAGATTACAAGAGAAAAAGATAGAAGCAATATAATATATGCATAACAAAATATTCCTCCTAGATACCGAAAGTCACAACAATAGATCTAATACAAAAACAAGTAAAGGTCGAAAAAGTTGACAAAAAATAAACAAACTCTCAACCGTGAACCATTGGGATGTAGAAAGAGGGAGCTAAGGATAAAAGTTCATTGGAGCTCATTCTCCGCCGAACTAAGGCTCATTCAATCAGACCCAAGTCAGCTACATCACTCTACAAGGAGCTAAGCCATCTGAATTAACGTCGGAGTAAGACTAAGGCCTATTGGCTTCAAAGCCAGCAAGTCTAAGGCCCACTATTAAAAAACAATGAAAACTAACCTTAAAATACTAACAACTGGTAGGACATTGATGCTAAATTTTTTTCCCACCTACATATTTCAACAAAAGCAGCTCAAAGAGCTACCAATAAGATATTTTTCAACAATTACATCAAACTACTTCAAAATAAACTTCATCTAATTTAAATTAAATAAAAAATACGATCAAATAATTTTACATATGTACAAACTATACGTATAAAGTCTAAAATATCAAATAGATACAACTATTTCTTATCACCCTCACTCTCCTTATCAGACTCATTACCCTCATCATCACCCTCACTCTCCTTATCAGGCTCATCCTTTAGACCTCGACATACATCACTTGGACATCGAGAAATAATATTTCGTGAATCAAAAAGACAAAATAGTTGGGCCTAAAGCGCCACATACCTCTTGTTTTCTACCTCCTTTGTTGTTGCAATCTCCTCGTCTCTCTTCCTCCGTGTTTTGACTACTGAAGTAACTTGACATCGATAGAAGATATCTATATGCCTTTTCCGTTAAACATATTTTCACTTTCAACCTCACCATGACTAGCCCAAACTATATACACTGATGTAAACTCATCCATCATAAGATGCATAGCAACATTCTTTATTCTTTGATATATCATACTTTAATAGGTAATAGAAGGACACCTAATTAACCATGAAGTTAAAAAAGAATCAAGTGTCTTTGCATGATTTACAAAATGAGTGACAGCTTTTGCAAATTTTGAAATTATACCCACTCGACCAAATTTGTTTCTATTATACATTAAACTACAATCATGTTCCATCTACACAAACAATAATGAAAATTTTAAACTTTAAAACAAAGTAATTTAATATTAATTATAATTTTACTTGTTGTAACAGCCAGACCACATCAACTCTAAACTAGTTTTAAACTAATTTCAAAACTAAATCTACAACCTAAACCACATTATTTCAAATAATAATTCAGAGTAGTGGTTAATTAAACTACATCTGAACTTATTTCAACAACAAAACTACATTAACACTAACTACTTTTGAACTATATCCACCAACTAAACCACATTATTTGAAATAATAAATCTAACTAAGGGTTATTTCAACAACTAAACCACATTAATGCTAAACTAGTTTTATATCAACTCCAACAACTAAATCCACCAACTAAACAACATTATTTCAAATAATAAATCGAATTAGGGGGTTAATTATATTTAGTTGAACACATTTTAACAACTAAAAAATATTAAATGTAACTAGTTTTGAAATAATTCCAACAACTAAATCCACCAACAAAACCACATTATTTCAAATAATGAATCAAAGTAGAGGTTAATTAAAAAAAAATCAACTTATTTTAACAACTAAACAACATTAACTTTGACTAGTTTTAAACTAATTCCAACAACTGAATCCACCAACTAAGCCACATTATTTAAAATAATAAATAAACTAGAGGTTAGTTAAACTTTATTTGAACTTATTTTAACAACTAAAAAACATTAAATCTTATCGGTTTTAAACTAATTTCCACAACTAAATCCACCACCTAACCACATTATTTCAAATAATAAATCAAACTAGGGGTTAATTAAACTTTATTTGATCTTATTTCAACTACTAAACTACATTAACTCTAACTAGTTTTAAACTATTCCAACAACTAAATCCACCAACTAAACCACATTATTTCAAATGATTAATAAAACTAGTTGTTAATTAAACTTTATTTGAATTTATTTTAACAACTAAACCAGTTTATGCTAAACTAGTTTTAAACTAATTCCAACTAAGTCCACCAACTAAAGCACATTATTTCTAATAATAAATCAAACTAGGGGTTAATTAAACTTTATTTGAACTTATTTGACCAATTAAACTACATTAACTCTTAATGGTTTTGAACTAAATCCACCAACTAAATCACATTATTTAAAATAATAAATCAAACTATAGGTTAATTAAACTACATTTAATTTTATTTCGACAACTAAACCACATTTATGCTAAACTAGTTTCAAACTAATTCCAATAGCTAAACCGAAGTCTAGGACATGAAAATAACTATACTTTGATACAAACTTATTCCAACAACTAAACCAAATTATAGCTAAGTGTCAAGACTAGGTAAACTCAAACTGATCTTTCAAGAAAAAATAATTTTTTTATCAATAGGATCAATTAGTGTTTGTAATTATACTAAACAAACACAATATCACCAAATTACGACTTAATGCCAACACTAGATAGACATAAATAGATTTTACAAGAAAGTCAATTATGGTCATCAAGAGAATCAACAAGTATTGTCACTTATTCTAAACAAACACAATATCACCAAATTAAAGTGATGTGTTAACACTTGATGAACATAATTCGATCTTGCAAACATATAAATTTTGTCATTAATGGAATCAACTAGTGTTGTCACTTATGCTAAACAAACTCATATCACCAAATTAAAGCTAACTTTCAATGCTAGGTGGACACAAATTGAACTAGCAAGAAAATCAATTTTGTCATCAATAGGATCAACTAGTGTTGTTACTTATGCTATGCATACACATTATCACCAAGTTAAAGCTAAGTGTCAAGTGACAACACAAGATTCACACAAATCGATCTTGCAAGAAAATAAATTTTGTTATCAATAGGATCAACTAGTGTTAACACTTATCGTAAACAAACATATCTCACTAAAGCACACCATAAAAAAAGTCATACAAACTCTAAGCAAAATGCAAGTATATTGAATATAAATGGTAGTCTAGAATACAACAATTACAATTTTCTAGGAAATAATACTTCGACTTCTTCTGATTAAGGCTAGATGGAGAGGTTGGCGGTAGTGGGCTTTAGGATGTCGAATATTGGAACCTTTAATTGAACTGTATCCTTGCACTTACAATTTGTTCACTGCACATGAATTTAAGCAAGTCTAATGTTAAAATTTTAAGTCTAAAATTAAATTTTAAGGAGCAAAAAGTAACAATAAAAGGTGATTTTTTTTCATAAAGATTCAAGTCTGATAGACAAAAAGAAGACAGTCCATATAAATAGCAAGATGTGAATAAAAAAGTTAAATTTTGCATTAAGATTCAAGAATGACAGACAAAAAGAAAGTATAGTTGTTGAAGAATGAGCGAGATGCCCATATTCTTTCATAGTTAACACCAAAATGAAACTTCAAACTTGAACCCCAACAACCCAAAAAGTGTTACCAACACATTACCTAAAAACCTAACACATATCAACTAAAATATTGTTCTTTGAATTTTAGGTGTTAGGTTAGCAATTGCTCTCCTCAAATGTATGTTACAAGTTACAAGTGTTGTTATGAATTAATAGAATTAATATTAATTGGATTAATCTTGTTCCTTGAAGGCCTTCAACAACTCATGGATCCCTATTCAACTAACACATTTCTAGAGGTTGCTACCATAATGCAACAACAAAACTTACTTTTACAACTAAATGTACAAAAACAAATTGGTTCCAGACTTGTGTATAAATTCGAATGTAAAGTTTGTTGTACATTAGCATAAAACCAACTAAATGTACAAAAATCCAAAACACCTCTAATTAAACAAAAAAATCAACAGATTTTGACGAACCTGTGGAGTATTAATGAGATCTTCGACTGTGGAGAAACAATGGAAGGTCGACAACTGAACTGAATAAACTAAGAAGGGTCGATGGTTTAAATGGAGCAGCAGCGGCTTAAGGACATCTCAAACCCTATTCTCTATTTGACTCTCCAAATATAGGTTCTCTATCTTTTGAGACAACCAACTCTAATCTAATTGACTATTTAACTCTCTAAAAATGAATTTTCTTCTCTCTCCTCAATATTATAATATTATTTTTATTTATTTTTTATTTTATTATTTCATCATATAATACTTTCTTTATTTTTTTGAAATAATAACCTCATATAATCTTCATGTAATATAATTTATTTTTCAAATTTTGTTATTTAATATAAACATTTATTTTATTCTAAATGTTTACATAACATATATTGGAAGAAAATGATATGTAATATGCATATTAATGGATAATCTTAAATAAAAGAGAAATCATTAATGAAATACAATTACATAAACATTAAATAAATTGTCAACTTTCAAGATTATTACGTTGCTTCTATAAATGCTCTATCAATGCATTATAGAGTTTAAACTAAGCATTTTTGTTCCTAATTTTTATGTCTACCAAAATATTTTTCAAATCATAGATTTTCATCTATCATCATTTATGTCATTGCAGTTAGATCCTCTACAGTATCTTGAATTGGGGCATTAAGATTATGTTCAACCTCGATTATCATGTTGTGTGGTATAATATATGTAGTCATTATATCATTTAGCACTTTCTTTCTCCAAAAAATTGTCCTGCGTAATGGCAAAATGTGATTGCAAAACTCTAAATGCATGTTCAACATCTTTTCAACATGATTCTTGTTTCATCGCAAAATATTTCTTCTTTGTAAAACGTGGATCAGGAATAGTTTGGACAATTGTAGACCATTTAGGATATATACAATCATCTAAATAATAAATTCTATCGTATTCTTTTCCTTGAATAAATAATGGGCGGAAGAAGAACTACCGTGAGCAAGATTGGAAAATAAATATTGTCATTCAAGTTTTGTGCATTCTTCATGGTGAATAATAGTAATAATTTTAAATTATATTACTTAAAGTAACGAAAATTTAAAAATAATATTTGAAATATTATTAATTCGTGATGAAAGTAATATATATTAAATAATATATTTTTTAAAATTTTATATATCATTAAAAAAGAATTACGAGTATTAGATATTTAATTAATGGTCATATATGATTTATAATATGTTAATTACAAATATTATGTAATAGAAATAATAATATAATAATCAAAAAGTGAAATACAGAATTTGAATAGTAGTCTCCTAATTTGGAGAACTACTATTCCCCCCTCTATAATTAGAGAATAGAGAGTGGTTTGTCATGGCCTGATTCCTCGAGTCATAATGACACCTACTATAACCCGTTAGAAGTTAAGCCAACCCGTAATCTAGAACAACAAGTAATAACTATAATGATAAAACTAAACAGAAATAAAATGAAACCACAAAACGAAATAGAAACGGAAGCAAACCAAAAGATATATACAAAAGATTCCTCCCAAAACCTGGAAGTCACAAGTACAGAGTTTTCTATAAGTAAGAGTACAAGTCCCTAAAAGGGATGAAAAAACATCTTGTCTCAAAAAGCAAAAGACTAGCTAAATGAGTACAGAAGAAGACATGCTGATCCAGGACACTAAGTATTCACCCTTGTATCCGAATCCCAAAACCTAATAACGGCAGAAACAATCACCATTGGTAGCTAGTACTAGGATCTGCATCACGAAACAGATGCAGAATGTAACATAAGTATAAAAATAAAGGTACTTAGTAGGCATCATAGGCCAACTAAGCAAGAAAGGTAAGAAGAATATGAAAAGATAAAATCTAGACACTAACAGAGGTCTAAGCAAATATGAAACAGAGCACATGAAAATACCAAAAGTAAATCTAAGCACGCTAAATTAAACCTAACTAATCTCCCATAATCCCAAAAGGTAAACTTGTGCGCAAGTTTAAATAAAACCCCAACAAACCTTTATAAGCCTGATAGGTACATAAAATAGCTAAGTATTATAAGAGAAGAGTACCACAAATCCAAACTACCCACTAATCTAGATAACTCCCAGCCCAGCTAGCAAGAGTGACAAATCAATCTAGGCAGCCCATCTAGCTAGTCCAATCCCAACTCAACTAACAAAGGTGACCCAGGGGTGTGTCAACTCTGAAGAGGATCTAAGCAATGAAAACCAAGCCACTATAGAACAACATTGTCACGACCTAAAGTATACCATAGATGTGACGTGGCGTATAAGACCTCAAGAAGCCTCAGACAAGCCACTTAGCATGCAACATACAAGATAATAGAGTTTAAAAGATTTAAAAGAAAATTTCAATATATAAATGTTTTATAGAGAAAAACAGAAATCTAAACATATTCTCAAAGACCTCTAGTACATAAGAAGAAATCAAGATGTAACCTATACATAAGGTTCAAAACCTAAAATGAAAAGACATACTGAAATAAAGGCTTGGCCCTTGAAACATGAGGCCTCACAAATCTTTAGTCTTCAACTAATAAGAGATCCTACCCACAGAGGTGTGAATCATAATCGTCGGACCCTACATTTTAGAATAAGAAATGTAGGTGAGAGTATGCGTTAGTACAAAAATACACTAAGTATGATACCCATGCATAAAAGTATGAAATCATGCTAAAAAGAATATTTTCGTGATATGCAATGACCAACTTAAAACATAAGATAAGAGGGTTAGAAATCATAAAACGAAATCATGATCAATGTAAGTAAAATCATCTTTGAACGCACGTGATATACTTCTTGAAGTAACCTTAGTTCATTATTATTATGGGAATTAGCCTTAACTGACATAAAGACCATGTGTGTAACACCCCGTATTCGAAAATAGAGATTTCAGATTTCTGGTGTTACAAGTGGCACTCACGGACACCATCCACGGATCGTAGATGGACTCACGGTCCATACTGCAGGTTCATGGTTCGGGACAGAAAACTTCCCCAGAACTCAGTCAAAAATTTGGCTAAGTGTTGACCCACGGCCGGACTTACGGTCCGTAGGTCAGGTCACGGACCGTAGTTCGTGTCCGTGGATTAATTCCCCAAAAGCCCAGCTTCAGTCCCGATTGACGGTTGACCAGCATGGACCGTTTATCGATCCACGATCCGTAGGTCTGACCGTAGATGAGGATCTTGAGCTAGTTAGCTGAAAATTCTGATGGGTCAACTTCAGATGGTCATAACTTTTAGCACAAAATGAATTGTGTGTCCCATTACCTATGATATTATAGATAATTGAATTATCTTTCTAATACCACCAAGTTTTCTAAAATCCGACCTCCGAGTAAAAATTTATGCTCGTTTTAGTGAAGGCCTATCGAGCAGGTTCGACTTATGGACACAATCTACGGACCGTAGATTGACCTACGGCCCGTAGGTCCAATCTGTAGGTCACTTCGACAGCAGTTAATTCAGGGGTCTTTTGGTCTTTTTCCATTTCGTTTAACCCCTTAGATACGTCGTTTAAACCTTAAATCATGAGGTTTTAGTCATTTTAAGCCTAGAAACATAACTAGAACTTACCTTAGTCAAAATCATTTAATCAAACTTAGAAAATTTGAACGCTAAAAGGAGAAGAGAGGTCAAGAACCCTAGTTCAAGAACGCAACAAGTTTTCTTCACTTCCAGCCCTTAAACCGAAAGATTTCTCCGTGGAATTTGTCACCAGGTATGTGAGATTTCAGTAGTGGGTTCCTTTCGCCCATTAGGTCCCTAGAATTCTGTCAGATTCTTGATTCCATGATTATGAACAAACCTAGGTTTCTAGAATTATAGCAGATCATCATGAATTAGTTATTTAGATGTTCCAAATCAGATTATCATGTTATTGTTCAGTTTCTTACATAAATTTCAGAACCCTAGCTATGTATTTCATTAATTCTTGAATTACACATGCTAGGTCAGATATTTCAGTTATTCAGATATACATGCTCCAGTTTTATGCCACATTATCATTATCAGTAATTTTCAGTATAAACCCTATTTTGAGTTATAAATCTTAAGAAGCTTTTCTTTAAGACAACACTTGAGTTTTAAACTGAGTTTTTTCAGAAAGTTGAGATGAGTTTTCAGAAAGAGCTTCTAAAACATGATTAGTATGAGAATTGAGTAGGTCATCAATGTATGAATAGTACGGTATCTAGATATACCATCAATGTTTATGCAGTATGACTTCCTAAGTCATCAATGATCATAGTATAATATGAATTGTTTTCCAAAAAGGAGTTTTCAAGTATGAGTATCTACATATCAGTATTTTGAGCTATTCAGTATTCCAGTCATAATATATTCAGTTATACATGCCTCAGTTTATGAATGAATCATTATCAGATTAATTGTTGCATGTTAGTTTTGAGCTATCCAGTATTTACAGAAATTCAGTCAAAATCAATTAACCACTTAATTCATTGGGAGTAGCATAATACCGAGTTGGACTAGGGTTCAGCGTACCCATATAGTCCCAGAATTACGAGCCACGTAGGTGTAAGTCCCCTCTATGGGCAACATCAGTTTAGTGATCACGCCATATGCCTCTATACCTCTGGCAGGGTATATTGGGTCCTCTCGATGGGGCGTATACATCAGACTCCATATTTAGCTCATGTGGTTTTATGTCGGTTATTAGTAGCTCCCACAGTTCAGTTAGACTCTATTGCGTTGACCATATTTCATTATAGTCAGTATTCAGTTTCAGCATGTTATTAATTTGGTCATTTCATTCAGTTAGCTCAGTAGTCAGTATTTTCAGTATCTATATCATGTTCAGATTATTTCGTTGCTTTATTGCTTTGTTTAGTTATATGTTATTTCAGCTTTACTCTATCCTGCATGCTCAGTACCTTTCAAGTACTAACGCATACGTGCGCTACATCTTCTCGTGATGTAAGTTCAGGTTCTCAGCATCCAGATCAAGCGTAGATCGATTCCCGATCTTCAGTTCAGCAGCATCAGTGGTGAGTCCTCATTCTTCGAGGACGAGTGACATGTTTATCTTTATCGCTTGTACTCTTTAGTTTCAGTTTTGCTAGATCTTGTTGGGGCGTGTCCCAACATTTCTAGTCAGTTTAGAGGCTTATTTCAGACATAGTTAGATTCAGCTTAGTATTGAGTTAATAACTTTTTTGGTTTTAAACTCATCAATTTTCATATATCTCAGTTATAGTATATGGGTATTCCCCATCTCATCAATTTATTTATGATTTAGCTTCCGTATCAGTTTATTATCTTTAGTATGCTCATGATCATGCCAGTAGGGTTAGCTTGGGATCACTTGTGGTCCTAGGTCCCGTGTCCGCGTCTCGGGGTAGCTTGGGGCATGACAAACTTGGTATCAGAGCATTAGATTTAAGAGTCCTAGGATGCTTGAAAAGCCGCACTGAGTAGAGTCCTTTTCATGGGTGTGAAGTGCACCACATCTAATGAGAGGGAGGCTATGAAGTGTTTTAGGAAAACTTCACTTTCTTTATATTCTTATCGTGCGTTGGTATGATCTCTTTTCTAATCGATCGTTATGCGCTTAAGATCATGCCTCCTCGTAGAGCTTATGCTAGGAACGCAAACGTAGCTCCTCCAGTACCTGATCAAGAAGTGTTGAACGCAGAGTTCAGGAACACCATTCAGATGTTGGCTTAGAGTATGACCACCCAGAACAATCAGCAGGTCCCAATTCCTACTAATAGAAATGGTGGATCAGTGGCAGCTAGAGTTTGAGATATTTATAAGGATGAATCCGCCTGAGTTTTAGGGTCTCAAGTTTGTGAAGACCCACAAAACTTCATTGATATGGTTAAGAAAATCTTTGGAGTGATGCAAGTGACTGATAATGGTAGGGTTGAGTTGGCATCCTACCAGCTTAAGGATGTGGCTCACATATGGTACACTCAGCGGGAAGGATTCAGGGGCTACTTTATCTTTTATGACTCCTTTCATAGCAGTCCAATTTAGTGTTAGTCAAGAAACTCTTTCAGAACCCTTCTCATTCTCTACTCCAGTCGGTGACCCAGTTATAGCTAGACGGGTATACAGAAATTGCCCTATCTCAGTCTCTCAGAAAGTCACCTCAACAGATCTTGTAGAGTTAGAAATGGTAGATTTTGATATAATTCTAGGCATGGATTGGTTTTAGTTCTGTCATGCCTCAGTCGATTGTAGAATTCGGGTTGTTTAGTTCCAATTTCCAAATGAGCCAGTCTTAGAATAGAAGGTAGTATCTTAGTGCCTATATATCGATTATCTCTTACCTTAAGGCCAGAAAGAGGTGAATCTAGAGGGTGGTGTAGCACATATTGAGGAAAAAGGGAAGGAAGTAGAAAAGGATGTTCACAGACTTGCTCGCCTAGGAGTTCGTCTTATGAGCATATCATATGGTAGTGTAACGGTTCAGAATGGGGCAGAATCTTCTTTGGTAGTTGAGGTTAAGGAAAAGCAAGAGAGTGATCCAATCTTGCTTGAGCTTAAGGGTGTAGTCCACAATCAGAGAGTGGAGGTTTTCTCCCAAGGGGGAGATGGTGTGCTTCGCTACCAGGGGAAATTATGTGTTCCTAATGTGGGCGAGTTGAGATAGCAAATTCTTGCAGCGGCCCATCACTCCAGATATTCTATTCATCTAGGCGCCACTAAGATGTACTGCGATCTGCGGGAAGTCTATTGGTGGAATGGTATGAAATGAGATATAGCCGACTTTGTGGCTAAGTGCCCCAATTGCTAGCAAGTAAAGGTAGAACATCAGAAACCAGGAGGTATGACTCAAGAGATTGATATTCCTACTTGGAAGTGGGAAGTGATCAACATGGACTTCATCACAGGTTTACCTCGTACTCGCAGATAGCATGACTCCATTTGGGTGATTGTTGATAGGGTTACTAAATCTTCTCGTTTTTTGGCGATCAAGACTACAGATTCGGCAGAGGATTATGTTAAGCTTTACATTAATGAGATTGTGAGGTTGCATGGGGTTCCTTTGTCTATCATCTCAGATAGAGGTCCCCAATTTACCTCTTATTTCTGGAAGTCATTTTAGAAAGGTCTTGGTACTCAGGTTAACCTTAGCACAGCATTTCATCCACAGATGGATGGTCAGGCAGAGCGTACCATTCAGACCTTAGAAGACATGTTGAGAGCCTTTGTGATCGACTTCAAGGGTAGTTGGGATAATCACCTTTCTCTCATTGAGTTCGCCTACAACAATAGTTACCATTCCAGCATTCAGATGGCCCCTTATGAGGCATTGTATGGGCGTAGATGTAGATCTCCAGTTGGTTGGTTTGAAGTAGGTGAAATAGCCTTGATAGGACCAGATTCAGTCCTTGATGCTATGGAGAAAGTGAAACTCATTAGAGATAGACTTAACACTGCCCAGAGTCACCAGAAATCTTATGCAGATGTGAGAAGAAGGGAACTAGAATTCCAAGTTGATGATTGGGTTTTCCTGAAAGTGCCACCTATAAAAGGGGTGATGAGATTTGACAAGAAAGGAAAGCTCAGTCCCAGATATGTAGGCCCTTACCGGATCTTGAAAAGGATTGGTAAAGTGGCTTATGAGTTAGAGTTGCCAACAGAGTTAGCAGCAGTGCATCTACTCTTTCACATTTCTCTTTTGAAGAAGTGTGTGGGTGATCCAGCATCCGTAGTGCCATTAGAGACTGTGGCTGTAAAAGATAGCCTTGCTTATGAGGATGTACCAGTTGAGATTCTCAATCGTCAGATTAGAAGGTTGAGAAATAAATAAGTCGCTTCAGTCAAGGTTTTGTGGAGGAGTCAGTCAGTAGAGGGAGCTACTTGGGAAGCAGAAGCAACCATGAAGTCCAAGTATCCTTACCTCTTTCCTTCCGATTCCATTCCAGCTTGAGGTAATAGTTCCTCTTCAGTTTTTCAGTTATTCATGCGTAAATTCAGTCTTAGAATCACGTTCCTTCAGTTTGTACTTGCATTTTTAGCGTATTTGCATGTTCTTGGAACTCAGTTCAGTTAGAAATTCAGTTCTCAGTGTTTAGTAGTAGGGATTGCAGCCCTCTCCCTCTATTTCAGCTAGATTAGTCTTCATTCGAGGACAAATGGTCCCAAGGGGGAGATAATGTAACACCTCGTTTCCGAAAATAGAGATTTTAGATTTTTGGTGTTACAGGTGGTACCCACGGACACCATCCACGGACCGTAGATGGACTCACGTTCCGTACTGCAAGTTCGTGGTTCGTGACAGAAAACTTCCCCAGAACTCAGTCAGAAAATTTGGCTAAGTGTTGACCCACGGCCGGACTTACAGTCCGTAGATCAGGTCACGGACCGTAGTTCATGTCCGTGGATCGATTCCCCAAAAGCCCAGCTTCAGTCCCGATTGATGGTTGAACATCACAGACCGTCAATCGATCCACGATCCGTAGGTCTGACCATAGATGAGGATTAGTAGCCAGTTAGCTGAAAATTCTGATGGGTCAACTTCAGATGGTCATAACTTTTAGCACAAAATTAATTGTGTGTCCCATTACCTATGATATGATATATAACTGAATTATCTTTCCAACGCCACCGAGTTTGCTAAAATCTGACCTTTGATGAAAAGGTTATGCTCGTTTTAGTGAAGGCCTGTTGAGCAAGCTCGACTTATGGACCGTAGGTCCAATCCATAGGTCACTCCGACAGCAGTTAATTCAGGGGTCTTGTGGTCGTTTCCTATTTCATTTAACCCCTTAGATACGTCATTTAAACCCTAAATCATGAGGTTTTAGTCAGTTTAAGCCTAGAAACATAACTAGAACTTACCTTAGTCAAAATCATTTAATCAAACTTAGAGAATTAGAACGCTAAAAGGAGAAGAGAGGTCAAGAACCCTAGTTCAAGAACGCAACAATTTTTCTTCACTTCCAGCCCCTAAATCGAAAGATTTCTCCGTGGAATTCGTCACCAGGTATGTGGGATTTCACTAGTGGGTTCCTTTCGCCCATTAGGTCCCTAGAAATTAGTCATATTCTTGATTCCATGATTATGAACAGACCTAGGGTTTCTAGAATTACAGAAGATTATCATGAATTAGTTATTTAAATGTTCCAAATCATATTATCATGTTATTGCTCAGTTTCTTACACAAATTTCAGAACCCTAGCTATGTATTTCATTAGTTCTTGAATTACACATGCTAGGTCAGATATTTCAGTTATTCAGATATACATGCTCCAGGTTTATGCCACATTATCATTATCAGTAATTTTCAGTATAAACCCTATTTTGAGTTATAAATCTTGAGAAGCTTTTCTTTAAGACAACACTTGAGTTTTAAACTGAGTTTTTTCAGAAAGTTGAGATGAGTTTTCAGAAAGAGCTTCTAAAACATGATTAGTATGAGAATTGAGTAGGTCATCAATGTATGAATAGTACGGTATCTAGATATACCATCAATGTTTATGTAGTATGACTTCCCAAGTCATCAATGATCATAGTATAATATGATGTTGAATTGTTTTCCAAAAAGGAGTTTTCAAGTATGAGTATCTACATGTCAGTATTTTGAGCTATTTAGTATTTCAGTCATAATATATTCAGTTATACGTGCCTCAGTTTATGAATGCATCATTATCAGATTAATTGTAGCATTCTCAGTTTGCTTGTTTAGTTTTGAGCTATCCAGTATTTCCAGAAATTCAGTCATAATCAATTAACCACTTAATTCATTGGGAGTAGCATAATACCGAGTTGGACTAGGGTTCAGCGTACCCATATAGTCCCAGAACTATGAGCCACGTAGGTGTAAGTCCCCTCTATGGGCAACATCAGTTTAGTGATCACGCCAGTATGCCTCTATACCTCTGGCAGGGTATATTGGGTCCTCTCAATGGGGCGTATACATCAGACTCCACATTTAGCTCATGTGGTTTTATGTCGGTTATTAGTAGCTCCCACAGTTCAGTCAGACTCTATTGCATTGACCATATTTCAATATAGTTAGTATTCAGTCTCAGCATGTTATAAATTTGATCATTGCATTCAGTTAGCTCAGTATTCAGTATTTTCAGTATCTATATCATGTTCAGATTATTTCATTGCTTTATTGCTTTGTTTAGTTATATGTTATTTCAGCTTTACTCTATCCTGCATGCTCAGTACCTTTCAAGTACTGATGCATACGTGCGCTATATCTTCTCGTGATGTAGGTTCAGGTTCTCAGCATCCAGATCTCGCGCAGATCAATTCTCGATCTTCAGTCTGCAGCATCAGTGGTGAGTCCTCATTCTTCGGGGACTATTGACATGTTTACCTTTATCGCTTTTAGTCTTTAGTTTCAATTTTGCTAGATTTAGTTGGGTCATGTCCCAACATTTCTAGTCAGTTTAGAGGCTTATTTCAGACATAGTTAGATTCAGCTTAGTATTGAGTTAATAACTTTTTTGGTTTTAAACTCATCAGTTTTCATATATCTCAGTTATAGTATATGGGTATTCCCCATCTCTTCAATTTATTTATGATTTAGCTTCCGCATCAGTTTATTATCTTTAGTATGCTCATGATCATGCCAGCAGGGTTAGCTTGGGATAACTTGTGGTCCTTGGTCCCGTGTCCACGTCTCAGGGGTAGCTTGGGGCGTGAGAATATGAGCTATAACATGATCCTTCGGTTTCTCCCACACGTAAAAGGGTTATCTTACTTGCCAAGGTAGAACCATGAATCTAAACTAAAGTGGATCCACTTCCTAATGTATATCTAGACCATCATCCTATGGGGGCACATAGGTAAGGGATAAGGATATTGCTACTAGAAAAGTCGACCTCAACACGGAAGAGCTTCCATCTCAATATCCTCTCGGTGCTAAGCATAAATCCCACAGAGCAGTTATTAAGTCTTGACTTATCTTATCTTTAAAAGACATTGCCCATTGTCTTATCATAGGATAGCTCCTTAGACCATGTGTGAGAAAACATTTCACAGTCCATGACCTTTTCATAATAGTGTTTAAGGCCCACATTCATTCACTTCATGCAAGAGATGCCCTACTAATATTAATGAAAATAGTTTTGAGTTTGTGGCCTATAATCATTGATTGCATATCCGGATACCATACTAATCAAGACCTAATTTAGGAAAAACAGTCCGAAAATTTTGAGGACAAATCTAGATGTCATTCATGTCATGTGGCCAAGCTTTATAGAACATATAGACAATCTTGTCTATAAGCTTTCTTGAGTCATAAAAATACTTTCATGATCATGCATTCTTTCTAATAATTCATAAGCTTCATCATGTCTTCAAAGTCATTGTATCTTCAAATTCATTTACATTAATTTCATAAAGAGAAGACATGCATATTTTCATAAATTCATCTTTCATAGTTCAATACCCACATTATATCAACATAGCTTAGAAAACATGGGTTATGCATGAGTTCATGGGAAATCAACTTAAAAACATACAATTACTTCAATTCATGCATAAAAGTTCATATATCAATCAAATAAATAAACATTGAAAGGAACCCATGGAAGAAAACCCTAACTTCAATTGGAGATTTCTAACCTGAAAATTGGAGAATTTAGGAACTCCATGGAGGAAAGGTCTCTATGGATGAATCAAAATCTTGGAAGCAGTAGAGGATTTGGTGGCTTGATCTTGAAACCCTAGCTTTCTTCTTCAATTTCTAGAGAGAGAAATATTTTAGAGGAGGAGCATAATCTTCTTTTGAGAATTTGAGAGAATGAATTTGGTATGAGTAATTTGTGGGTTTAAAATCATTATATAGGGTTTATGGTAGAAGACAAAACAACATAGTACTGAGTTAAAACAATTGGGAAAAAGAACCAAAAGTCCATGACTGAAAACGGTCGAATTGGCATCATGGAGGCCAATAAAGGTCGTCATGACCACCACTGTCTGTCAAACAGGTCATGAATAAATTGTGCCTGACAGTGTTTCACTATTTTGGGCATAACTTTTTACTCCGAGCTTGGAATTGGGCAAACTCCTTGGGTTGGAAAGAGGACTCAGAGACCTTTAGTTTGACAGGGCATGGAACATCTAATTCATTTTGTGATAAAAGTTATGATCATTTGAAGTTAACTATAAACGCTAAGTCTAATAAAACCTTTTCACAGACGATTCACGGTCTGTGTGAGGCTTCACGGGTCGTTGTGATGCACGTGGCCCTTGACCAGTAGCTATGGGAGAACCCCTACTTACTTAACCCCCTTCACGACCACTTGTATGGTCCATGATGCTAACCACTAGCCGTCTAATGGTTCGTGGGAGGGGAACCTTTTTGGGTAAGTTCTAGAACGACTTTACGATCACCAAAACAGGCTATGGTCCCCTTCTCGACCCATCTAGGGCTCCGTGGAATTTCCCATGGTCTAGTTTTAGGCTTGTGACTTTTGCCCGGTTGGCCTCTTTCTAGCCTTTCCCCAATCCGAGGTGTTACATTATCTCCTCCTTGGGAACATTTCTCCTCGAATGGAACTCAAACTAGCATGAAAAGAGTAGGAGAGAAATTATAACCCAATCATCAATGCAACTTCATCAAAATGCACATAACTAAGAATAAACCTTGACTCCAAGATAAAACATGTTCAAAACATCATGAATGCAATCACATAAATGCACATATCCGACGAGGAAACTTCCACTACAGGCTAAAGCATGTTCAAAACATCTTTTCCTAAGGTTTATATGCAACTTATACTCAAATTCACATAAGCATGCAGAAATCAATCAATTAAACTAAA
The DNA here is from genome assembly GCA_029007595.1 of Solanum commersonii. Lineage (NCBI taxonomy): Eukaryota > Viridiplantae > Streptophyta > Magnoliopsida > Solanales > Solanaceae > Solanum > Solanum commersonii. The sequence goes on from JAJTWQ010000008.1 coordinate 6,814,060, forward strand.
TCATATTTTTTACAATCAAAATTTTCATGAGCATGCATGCATGAGAAAACATGAGGATGACTAAGATACTCGAATCCTAAAGAGTGAACCTTGATGGCTGAGGCCTCAAGCTAGACTTGAAGATAGAAGGAAAGAGATAGGGATACTAAGAAGAAACATCACCTCCAAACTTTCACTCATCAAACAATAACAAGGAACTCTTCCAAAACCAACATAGTTCTATTCATGTACCAATCATGAAGCACACTATGTTCCCCTTTGGAGCAAACCACACTAGTCCCTACAAATCCATCTCCCTCAATTCAAACATGACACCAACATCTTAACAACCACTAAACCATGGATACAAGTAAACACTTAAGAAGTTTCCACAAAGATTTTAAGGACTTCTCAAAACACAATGTCCATACATGGAGTCTTACCATACCCAATGAAACACTCATTACTAAACAATGCATACCCTCAATCTAAAAGACCATAACTTACTAATCACCACATCTGGGGAACCCTCATGATCTTGTCAAGTTTGAAGAGCATAAAACCTATCTTGTTTCCAACCATAACTAGGACCAAAGGAAAGGTAGCGTTGAGCCCGTTGACGATTATCTCCCTCATTCCTAGCAAACATAGAATAATTCCTTATCTTATGATCCATCTTACCACAACCAAAGAAAACATTAGACTTGGCTAGACACTTACCTTCATGTCTTCTCCCACCCTCCCTATACTCAGGCCATATTTGCTCACTACCACCCTTACCTTGAGAACAATTTCCTCCATCGGACCTTGAGTGTGAAGACTCACCATCATCCCTTATTGCCGTCTTTGAATCCCTAATTTTCTCCCTAAGCTTTTCTTCATCTATTTATTGTGCATGAACCATCAAACACGAGACATCCATCTCCTTAACAAGCATGACAATTAGGCATTCTTGAACCACTAAGTCGGAAGTACCCGAAGCAAACTTACTCATCATTTCCCCTAGATCGACAACCATAGTTGGAGCGTATTTAGACAACTGTGTGAATTTTAAAGCATACTCCATAAAACTCATATCTCCTTGGAAAAGGTTAATGAACTCAAATACCTTTTCATCTCTCATCTCCAAGGGATAGAACCTATCAAGAAAAGCAACCTTAAATTTCTCCCAATCAAGAGGACCTCATCTACCGCCCTCTCTTCTTTCCATTAGTTGAACCAAACTTGAGCAACACCCTTAAGTTGATAAGCTGCCCATTCCACCTTTTCCACCTGCCTCACTCCCATGATCATCAACACCTTATACACCTCATTAATAAAATCTTGAGGGTATTCCTCAATATTAGACTTACGAAATTCTGGAGGATTATTCTAATAAAGTTCCTCACCCTTGTTGCTCCTATACCCACCCTTGATTTCACGGGAACCACAACCTCTTTATTTGCTTGGGCCATCATAGCTTAGGCCAATGCATGAAATGCGACTCTAAACTCATCATTAGTCACTTTCTCGGCCAAAGGGTTGAGCATCACTTTGGGAACCTCTTGGCTTACATTTTCACAAACATTCCTAGTCCTTCTCATGGGATTCATTCATGGAGGCATATTCTGAAAAGTATAAATAGGGGTTAGGAGATAAAGACACCTAGAGTTACACTATGTCATACGACTTTAGAGTAATGAAATAAGTGAAGTTTCCTAAATATCTTATAGCCTCTCATTCATAAATGTGGCGCGCTTCAAACTCATGAACAAGACTCTACTCGACATGGCTTATGATACATCCTAGGACCTTTCTAAACCTTGTGCTTTGAATACCAAATTTATCATGACCCAAAGTATACGCTAGATGTGACATGCTGTATAAGACCTTGAGAGACCTCATACAAGCCACTCAGAATGCATCATACAAGATAATAGTGTTTAAAAGAGTTAAAAGACATTTTCAACATATAAAAGTTTTATAGAGAAAAGCGGAAATCTAAACATCATCTCAGAGCCATCTAGTACATAAGAAGAATCGGGATGTAACCTGAACATAAAGTTCAAAAACTAAAATGAAAATACATAATGAAATAAAAGCTTGGTCCTCAAAACATGAGTCCTCACTAATCTTCAATCATCAACTACTAAGAGATCCTAGCCACAGAGGTGCGAATAGGAATGGTCAAACCCTACATTTTAGGATAAGAAATGTAGGAAAGAGTATGTGTTCGTACAAAAATTAACCAAGTATAATAGCCATGCATAAAAGTATGAAATAATGCTAAAAAGGACATTTTCGTGATAGGCAAAGACCAAGTTAAAACATAAGATAAGAGGGTTACAAAACATAAAATTAAATCATGATCAATGCAAGTAAAACCGTCTTTGAACACATGTGAGATACTTCTTGAAGTAGCCTTAGTTCATTATTATTGTGGAATTAGCCTTAACCGACAAAAAGACCATGTGAGCTATAACATGATCCCCCGGTGTCTCCCACACCAAAAAGAGTAGACCTACTTGACAACGTAGAACCATGAATCTGAGCTAAATTGGATCCACTAGATAATATCTATATAGACCATTATTCTATGGGGGCACATATGTAAGGGATAAGGAGATTGCTACTGAAAAGCTAACCTCAACACGAAAGAACTTCCATCTCAATATCCTCTCGGTGTTAAACATAAATCCCACAGAGTAGTTATTAAGTCTTGACTTATCATATCTTTAATAGACATTGGTAGTCGCCCCTTGTCTTATCATATGATAGCTCCTTAGACCATGTGTGAGAAAAAATTTAACCGTTCATGATCTTTTCAAAATAGATTTTAGGCCCACATTCATTCACTTCATGCTAGAGATGCCCTACTAATACTAATGGAAATATTTTTGAAATTGTGGCCTATAATCTTTGATTGCATATCCGGATATCATATTAATCAAGAGTTAATTAAGGAAAAGTAGCCCAAAATGTGTTGAGGGAAAATCTAGATGTCATTCATTTTATGTGGCAATGCTTCATAGAACATATATATAATCTCGTCTATAAGCTTTCTTGAGTCATAAACATACTTTCATGAACATGCATTCTTTTCATTAATTAATAAGCTTCATCATGTCTTCTAAGTGAATGCATCTCAAAATTCATTTACATCAAATTCATAAAGAGAAGACATGCATATTTTCATTAATTCATAAACATACTTTCATGAACATGCATTCTTTTCATTAATTAATAAGCTTCATCATGTCTTCTAAGTGAATGCATCTCAAAATTCATTTACATCAAATTCATAAAGAGAAGACATGCATATTTTCATTAATTCATCTTTCATAGTTCAAGACCCACATTATATCAACATAGCTTAGAAAACATGGGTTATGCATGGGTTCATGTGAAAGCAACTTAAAAACATGCAATTACTTCAATTCATGCATAAACGTTCAAAAATCAATCAAATAAATCAACATTGAAAGGAACCCATGACATGAAAGAAAACCCTAACTTCAATAGGATATTTCTAACTTAAAAATAGGAGAATTTAGGAACTCCACGAAGAAAAGGGCTCCATGGATGAAAACTACCATTCCTTGATGCCAAAAACATGGAAGTAATGAAGGATTTGGAGGCTTTATCTTGAAACCCTAGCTTTCTTCTTCAATTTCTAGAGAGTAAAATATTTTAGAGGATGATCTTGATCTTCTTCTGAGAATTTGAGAGAATGAATTTGGTTTGGGTAATTTAGGGGTTTATAATCATTGTATAGGGCTTTGGGTAGAAGGAAAAGCAGCGTATTATTGAGTTAAAACAATTGGGGAAAATACCCAAAAGTACGTGACAGAAAACTGCCAAATTGGCATCATGGAGGCCAAAATGCGTCCTCATGACCACCACGGCCCGTCAAACGGATCGTGAAGAAATTTTGCCTGACAGTGCTTCACTATTTCAGGCATAAATTTTTAATCCGAGCTTGGAATTTGGAAAACTCGGTGGCGTTGGAAAGGGGATTTAGAGAACTTTAATTTGATAAGTCATGGGTCACCTAATTCATTTTGTGCTAAAGGATATGATCGTTTGAATTTGACTGTAAACTCTAAGTCTAATGAAACCTCTTCACGGACAACTTCATAGTTTGTGTGGGGGCTTCACGGGCCGTTGTGATTCCCATGGCCCTTGACCAGTAGCTCGGGGAGAACCCCTACTTACTTGACCCCCTTCACTGCCACTTGTATGGTCCGTGATGCTCACTACATGTCCTTTAAGGGTTCATGGATGGGGAACCTTTTTGGGTAGGTTTTGGAAAGACTTCATGAGCACGAAAATGGGTGGTGGTCCTCTTCACGGCCTGTCTAGGGCTCTGTGAAGGGTCCCATTGTCCAATTTTTGGCTTGTGACTTGGCCGCTTGACCCATTTCTTGCCTTTCCCGAATTCGAGGTGTTACAAACGTCCACTCAAAAGGAAATACAAGAATGTTCCAAGCGTAAATCACTCCAATGCCAAGTCACCGTGAAGGCATAAAACCTTTGATAATTCCTTGGAGACACATAAATAGGGAGAGCAAATAGATTATCAAAAAAAATTGTGAAAATGTCTAAACCATGGCACATACTATCATATCAAGTCTACTACTTATGTGTACATGGATCTAGTCCCTCCAAACTAATGTAGGAGAAGAGACAAGGCTAATATTCATTAAGGATCGCAAGTCTAACGCAATATTAGTTTAATCTGGACTAAGGGCAAACATGCTCAATCCCCAAGTAGCATTATTCTACACCCAAAAATATGGCTAGTCAAGCCTAAGAATGGTAGCTAAGAAAGTAAAATAAGAACAACTAGGTACCTTGCCCCCAATTCACTCTAATCATTACATATTCACGCATTTTAGGTCAACGTAATAGAAAAAAAAGTTGTAGCTTACTTGTAGGTTAACCACGTGCTCTTGAATCTCAATGCAAGAGCTTTTCCTTTCTGATTGGCCTCCGAACAGTGTCACACTATCAAAAATCGGATAACAAGGTCAATACAATCATTTCATCATAAAAACACAAAAAATAGAAATGGACCAAGTAAAATCGAAATTGTGAGACCCGTGATGGAATTTCCAAAATTGACTCCATCAATAGGTCCTAAACAATACCATGAACTTGTGTTCAAATTCAGACACGATTCAAGGCTCGAAACTAAGAAAACAACCAGTATGCATAATTTCCACAAATAGGCTCAGTGAAACGAGCTAAGTCAGCGAACTAAAGAAAAAATTCACCTCATATGATGATTGTCCACTACTATCCGATCACTCCACAATGTAGCCTCTACAATTTCGGATGCACAGGGATTTAAATCACCCAATTCTGAGCTAAATTAAGAGAATTATTGCACTTTGAAATTTCCTCATAGTTGTTGGTTGATGGTCTGGTCTAATTTAAAAGACCAGACAAACTTGCTCTTCGCAAACGTGGAGGGGCCCCAGGAATGCAGCAAGGCCCATGATTTCAGAAAGAGGACACTGAATCTCTGTGATCATGGCAGGAAAATCCTGCAAACGTGAGGGCCCATGAATGCTGTTGCCTGGCTGCAAGGACTACTGGATCACGGCCTAGGGTCTATGAATGCGAATGTGATTTTTGCTTGCATTAGCTAAGCTAGTTTTGGCAGCTTGAAAATATCCGATGGGATGTTTAAAATTTATTCAGGACCCTATGCACACAAACGAGATAAGCCGCTTGATAACGCTCAACTACATGATGAGTTCGAGATTTGGACTCGTTTAGGGCTTTGTTTTGATAGTTTAAGTGTTCTCAAATGCCTATTTTATGCTTTAAATTGATGTGAAAATATTGATTTACATCTATGAAAGATAAGGAGAAAGGCAAGGACATGATTGAGCAAAAAGGAAAAACAGAGCTGAAGGAGTGAAGAAAAAGCAATCTTGAAGATCACTAAGACCACTCGATGCGCCACCGAGTGGATCATTAGTTCTCCCAATGTTTCAACATGCCATCCCTGGGGAAGAACCAAGATGACAATATAAATGGGCAGTTGGCGGATAGTCGATCTGTTCCGCGACACCAAATTGGATCACCCAAAGAAACAGGACCTGAGATGCTGAAGGCCAATGGATTGTGGCGTTGAAAGAGGACAATCGACGGATCACCAATCCACTCGGCCAAGTGTGGCTTAATCTGCCGAGTGGACTTTTAGACTAAATTTTGGGAAACTATAAATTGGATTCTAAATAGAATTTTGAGGAGTTCTCTCCCAGAATTATAGTTCCCATTCTAGACTTAGAGTTTTCTCTTAGTTTTTGAGTTCTAATTGTTGAATTTTGGAGGATTTGCAAGTGGGTCTTTGAATTTTGATCTTTAGAAAGCATTGTAAAGGCTTGGAGACTCTGACCCAGCTAATGGCTAATGCATTTGGCAACCGTTTCACTATTTTTTTATGATGTTTAGCTAAGACCACAATTCTCGAGGTGTGATCATGTGTTTATTTGTCTAATTATCTTATGGGTATTGTTGTTTGACAATGAAACTGTTGTTTTAATGTGGCTTTAATCATTAGCTGAGTTTTAAGCTTTGAATTGTAGTTGCATATGAAATTCGAATTGTGTGTTCTTAACTTGCTTGAGAAAGGAGTTTTGGAACCAAAGCTTTTTATTTATGATTTGTGAGTATTGGGAAATATGGGTTCATCTCGGGAGAGTGAATATTCAATCTAATCCTACCCATTCAGCTCGAGAGAGTGGATGTTTTAAGGTTGCGGGCATATTATCTTGTTAATCTTGTTGATGTTCGAAGGAAATCAATTGAACCATAATAGTTGTTCGAGATAAAGCTATTACACTTAAAGTCCAGCCTACCCACAGTGTTTCAGTAACTCATTGTTAGAATTAAATTACCCATAAAGCATAATTAGCTTATAAACGACCATATCCCGAGAATTCCTCTCTATATTGTTATTTCTCCCCTATTTCCGTTATTGTTTCAGTTGTTCATTGCAAATCCAAATCCCCCATCTGACATTCGTTGTCACCCCTTTAGATTTGTTTGTGTGGTTTTTATAATTTTTATTCCTATGACTAATTAGACCATGTTTTACTTAATAACTGAATTTTAGACACGTACTGCTCTCTGTGGGTTCAAACCCAACTCTTCATTGGGTTCTATAAAGATTAACAACTGTTTACACCTGGAATTGTATGAGGTGTGTTTAAAGCATCTAAACAAAATGGCACAACTGCCGGGGAGTGGTGTTGTTTGAAATTCTTTTATTGAATATGAACTGTGATCTTTTTGGTTGTAATTGAATCGACTTACTTTAGTTTTGTATTGTGTTGTTTGTGTTGAATAGAGGAATGGATGAGTGTAAACGGGAGTAATGGTAGCCAAGTAGGCCACCGAGATGATATTTGAAATTTGAATGATGTAAATGACCCAATTCAATTGGGTGGTGTTGGTGCCATACGTCTACCTCAGGCCGAAGGAAATGTTGTTTTCCAAATTACTAGCACAATGCTTCACCTCCTACAATTGAAAGGATTATTTTGGGGGATGGCTCATGAGGATCCCCATGAACATATTCTGAACTTTGTGGATGTTTGTGGTCCGTTGTAATTCAAGAACATATCACAAGAATCAGTCCGTCTTAGGTTGTTTCTAGTCTCTTTAATTGGTGAATCTACTAAATGGTTTGCTGGGTTACCTAGGGACTCCATCACCTCTTGGGATGAACTTACCACAGTATTCCAAGTGAGATTCTTTCCCCTATCAAAGATGATGGCACTCAGAGATAGCATCCAAGGTTTCAAACGCTTGGAAGGTGAGCCAATCCACGAGATGTGGCTGAGGTTTAAGAAGTTGGTGCTATAATGCCCAACTCATGGACTTCCAAATGATGTGCTGCTGAAATACCTCCATAGGAGTCTCGACTCGGTGAATAAAAGAGTTGCTGATTAACTTGTTCCCGGTGGTATAATGCAACAACCCTATGAAGTAGCATCCCAACTTATTGACTTCATGACCAAGCTAAATAGAGAATGGTACACTCGTGAGGATCAAGTGTCTCCCCTCACATTTAGAAATACAAATGAGAAGATAAAAAAGGATCAAGAGAGAGACCAAAACATGGCCAAAATGATGAACCAGCGGGATATCTTAGTGAAAAATGTGATGGGTAGTGGTGTGAATAGTGTTAATGTTGTGGGTGTTGGTGGAGTAAACCCTGATGAAGCGTAATTTGAGGTGTTGTACAATGAGGAAGTGAACTTCATTGCCTATCAAGGAGGATCTTATCATGCAAACAATCTAAGGCCAGTTGGAAATTTGGGTTAGAATAGGGATGATCGTAATGCCACTTGGAAGGAGAGAAGGGGATAAGGATAGGTATGTCCCTCCCCATGAGCATCAAAAGCCAATAGAATCAGAAGGTGGCCGTACAGAAGATATGCTATCACACATTCTCAACAAAGTCGAAGGGTTAGACAAGGTGTTGAAAGAGATGAAGAAGGATGTCTCAACTCTCAATCAGACGGTGACGTCTCACTTACTCTCTATTAAGCAGCTGGAAATGATAATAGGTAAAATCTAGACCCAATTGAATCCAAGACAAAAAGGGGGGATTGCCTAGTGACACAATGGCCAACCCTAAAAATGAAGCTTAAATTGGTATTTTCGTCGTGCCATGACGTTAACTGTGGCACTTCTTGGGAGGAAACCCAAGTTTTTGAATAACAGGTGTTGATTGTGTACGTTGAAAAGTGAAAAGTGTGGGAAAATGAGTAGTTTGGCGAGTCAAAGTCGAGTTGGTGACACACCGAACTAGTTGGCGAGCCCTGACTTGGACCACCGTTGGAACTACCAAGCTTGAATAGGCACTCTGTAAAACTCGGTGGGCTAAAGAAATCGGTGTGTCATCGAACAGGTCAGCGAGCCCGACTTTGTTCGCCATTTGAACCCCCCTAAAAAATAGCTGGGAGTCCTATAAAATTAGGCGAGGAAAATACCACTCGGCGCATCATCGAGTGGTTCGGTGAGAACGACTTACTCTGCCGAAGGGAGCACAAAACTGAAAGGTTTTAAAGGCCAAACAGTTTAAAATTTAAGTATCCTTCAACTTCTCCCATTTTCAACTCCGTAATCTCACTCCCCACTTTAGCTCTTTATTATTTTCTTGCTTTTTCCCCTCGTGTTTTGTGAATTCCTTGCTCGGATTGTGGAACTTTGCCACCTAGCATTACAACTATTATTTTCGGCATTCAGATTGTTTATCCAAACCTCGTACTTTAATTGTATGGTTGAGATCAAATGCAATGGGTAAATTTTTGGTGATTGTTGTTGGGTAGCATGTTTTAATTGTGTGTTAGTGTTAAATTGCCCGTATTTTGTTTAAATTGATTCCTATTTGCCTTAAATTTATCGATTCCCGTGTTCTTGCTTGTAAAAATTGAGTTTAAATTATTAGGTTGCAGTGGTTATGCATTGGGTTTTGTGGGGTGAAGTCTAAGTAACCCTGAATTGTGCTAAATGACGTAATATGCCCAATGATGGAGCATACGTCATTCATAAGGGGAAAAGTCATCAAATGACCAATTTTAGCCAAATCATGTAACATTCCAAAAATTTGTATACTTAACTAGAGCCTAACATAAGGTTTCTAGAGCTTTACGTGGGGATTAGAGTTGTAGAATTGACTTCCCGTACTTAGAATAAGGTTTTAGGGCTAGGGCGTCAAGGGACGACCCCCCAAGGACCAACCAAGGGTCCTTGAGAGGGACCCAAAACAGTCCCTAAAAGCTGCCCAAAAAGGGAACACCTATGGATGGGACTCAAGCCTTGTAGGTGGACCCACGCCCAGTGGGAAGGGGTCGTAGGTCAAGGCCTTATTTTCTACAGTTGCAGGCCACCACCAACGAAGGACAAGTATTGTCCGTGGGTCAGGGTCTGGTGGGTGAGGTAGTTTGAAGGTTAAGTCATTTTAAGTTGGGGACTTATGGGTTAATTCACATTTATTTAGGGGTTAAGTGGTGTCATTTTATTAGTAATTAGACCACCTATATAAACCTATTAGACCCTAATCTAAGTCAACAAATTCATTATTTTAGATTCACCAAAGAACCCAACTTCCCCAAAAATCTTCTCTCTAGAAAACTCAAGAAGAAGAAGAAGAGAAGCAATATAGGTCAAAATCCAACATCGTTACAAGAATTATATGGGATTTATAATGAAGGTATGATAGATTATTCATCCTTGGATTCTTCCATCCATGGATCCCCCAAGATTTCCCCCAATTGTGATAAAAAATTCCGAATTCTAGCTAGGGTTTCTTCCTATATTGTGGGTAGTGTTGAGTATGATTCCAATTGATTGGATAGTACTCGTTTGGGATTTATTTAGTATTGAATTATGTTATTATGAAGATATTATATGTTTTTCATGGTTAACCCTAGTCTAATTGATGAAATTCAAGTTATGTGGGTTTATGCCATGGAAGGTGAAATTGAGGATTCATGGAGGACCTTTTAGAATTGATGCTATGAGTAGTAAGTGTTCAAGAATAGAAACATGTAAACATGAAATGAATTAGATTATAGTGTATATGATGGATCATGACTACTAAAGCTTGAGATTGACCCTTTATGATGAATTATGACTAGAATCACTTGATAATGAAGAATGTGATTAGAATGCCTTGAAATCTAGGTATGTATGATGATTGTAAGAAGTAAATCTTTGAGAGTAAGGCTTGTAGTCATGAATGTTCATCACTAGGGTTTTGAGTGTAAAGATAATATGATGAACTATGCATGTCAAGGCCCTAAAAGTGAAACTTTTATGATAATGGTAGACTATTAGATAGAAGAGTTGTGGTAAGACTTTACTTACCTAATGTACCTTATGAATGTTTGAATGTATGAAGTGATAGAATCACCTGAGTCATGATGATATCCATGTCTAATGTAGAATTCTAGATATGGTATTATGCATGAATATGATATGATATGAAAGGTTCCCTTACATAGAATGATTCTAGGTTGAAAGGCCTACTAACCTAAAATGAATCAAAGCATGTCAGACTAGAATAGGTTGAAGTTGTGACTTAATGTCCCTTCATGAATAGCTTGACTTGTTTAAGTAAGACCATGCTTGGTAGATTGAGTTAGGAGTATCTCATGGTAGCTTAGGATTGAGAAACCATACTCTCCTAAGTGTATCTTGAACTAGCATCATAGAATGCTTTCATGGTAGCATTACTTTTTTGGGCCAAGACCATTTCATGATAGCTTAGGATTTAGAAATCATACCCTTTAAAGGTAGCTTAGGATTGAGAAATCATACTCTCCTAAGGGTAGCCTACATTAGCATCATAGGGTGGTTGTAGGGTAGCATGACTTAGTTGGTCTAAGACTATTTCATGGTAGCTAGAATGGAACACTTGAATCCTTCCTAGAATAGCTTGTACTTGCATGTTTAGTATGTCTTTCCATGGTAGCTTTGTCTAATTCAATATGGTGAATTTTCTTTGGTAGCTTGGTCTAGCCTAATAGGGTGCTATTCCTTGGTAGTCTAGAAATGATAAATACTATTCATTGAAGAATGACAGCCTAAAGTAGTACTTAGCATGGGTAGGATTATGTGGTCTTATTCATGCATTGAACAAGTATAAGTTGAAGCGACTTATGAAGTATGTCTCTTATGTGTTGCATGCTTAGCTTGAGTTGAGTAATAGTACTTTTCTTGGTAGCCTTGAATAGGTGAATTATGACCATTCATGAGTAATGACTTGTCTTGGACTAGTAAATAGGTACTCTTCCATGACTATTATGAATATGAGGGACAAGTCCCTAATCTATGTAGCATATATATGATGGAACTATATTACTTCAAAGAAGTATTGTAAGCAGGTTTTAATATTAGATTGCCTATATGATTTATGCTTAGCTTGGATTGTTGTTATAGTTTCCATCCTTTATATGTTGACTAAAGGTGAAAATTCCCTTGTCTATAAGAAATAAGCTAAGGATGAGACCATAAGATGGTAAGTATGATTATGATGACTTAAAAGTGGTACTTAGTGTGGATGGGATTATGGGGTTCTTATCCATGCATTGCACAAGTATGTTTTTAGGTTACATGAGGAGTAAGTTCTCTTATGATATGAAGGACTAAGGATTGAATAATTATATGATGCCTATCTTGGAGACTTTGCTTATGACTATGATATTGTCGCATATGCTTATAGTTTATGTTTCATGAAGTATCTCTTATGCTTATGGATTATGTCTTATGTTGACTAACCCTTATGTTATGCTCTTATGATGTTATGCTAGCTATCATATTTAGTACTTTTATACTAACGCATACTCTTGCCTACTTTCTCATCAAATTTTGGGTTCGGTGATTTGAGTTCTAGTCTTGAGGATAGGTTTCTAAGGAGCAAGAATTTGAAGACTTGGTGAGTCCTCATAACTTTGGGGACAAAGCCATCTTTTCCTTTCATGTCTTTCTTTTATTTTTTGACACTATTGTATGGGCGATGTTCGTAGAGTCATTCAAAGTTGTATTAGATGTTTTGAGACAAAGTGTAGTAAGACTTTCGCTTGTTTTTTAAAGGACTTCGATTGTATCGATAAGGTTTTAAAATTTTTGTACTTTTCTATTATCTTATGATATGATTTGTTAAGGTCTTGTATGAGACCCCTTCGAGGTCAAGTGCACCATGTTACATCTAGGTTGTACCCCTGGGTCGTGAAAAACTTGGTAATTAGAGCATAAAGTTTAAAGTGGTTCTAGGATTGTCTCAAACCATGTCTAGTGCAGTCTTGTTTATAAATGTGAAGCCCGCCATATTTATGAAAGGAGGCTATTGGATGTTTGGGAAATCTCACTTCTTCATTCTCTAAGTCGTGCGATAGAGTTTGGATCTAGTAGGTCATTCGTCTAATTCGTGCCCTATGGTATTTTCAAGGTATGGCTAATACAAGGGCATATGATAGGAGAGATAAGGATGGAAATGTGGATCAAGAGGTTCCTCTCCAAGTTCCACACCAAGCTCCTCCTCAAGCTCCAATTGATCCTTCAGATATGTCGAATGCGGAGATTAGGTTGGCCTTCCAAATGTTAGCCCAAGATTTGACTACTTAAGTCAATCGAGAGAGGGTAGCTCTGGTGAATCCTAATGTGAATTTTGTGGCTTTAAGAGTGTGGGAGTTTATGAGAATGAACCCTCCGGAGTTTTATGGCTCCAAAGTGGAGGAAGATCCTCAAGTGTTTATAGATAAGGTGTATAAGGTGCTTGCTATCGTGTGGTTGACTTCGGTAGAAAAAGTGGAGCTATCCGCTTACCAATTGAAGGATGTAGCATTCCTTGATTGTTTGAACAATGGAAAGATGGTAGGCTAGTAGAAGCGGGCCCAATAGAGTGGGAAGTGTTCAAATTATCATTCCTTGATAGTTTCTTTCCCCGAGAGTTGAGGGAAGCTAAGGTGGAAGAGTTCATTAACCTTAGGCAAGGTAGCATGAGTGTTAAAGAGTATGCCTTGAAATTTACCCAACTATCCAAGAATGCTCCATCTATGATAACAGATTCGAGAGATAGGATGAGTAGGTTCTTGATGGGGGTGTCCGACTTGGTAGCAAAAGAATGTCTTACGACAATGCTACTTGATAATACATATCTATCACGTTTTATGGTGTATGCTCAACAAATGGATGAGGAAAAACTCAAGGATAAATCTAGTGAGAAAAAGAGGTCTAGGATAGATGACGATAAGTCCTTTCATGATGGGTCTGATGGACATGGTTACTCTATGAGGCGACAAAGGTTTTTCAAACAAGGTTTTATTAATACTCCTAAGAATAAAGAGGAAAGGGTGTCTATTCCTAAGACACAAGGAATTAGTAATGAGTCCATATGGACTACTTGTGCTAGGTGTGGTAAGAGACATGAGGGTAGGTGTTTGGCCGGTAGAAAGGGTTGCTTTAGTTTTGGTGAGAGTGGCCACAAGATGAACGATTGTCCAAGGCTAAGGGCTATAAGAAGAGAGGGTAAGCAAGTTGCCACTAGTGGTTTGGAATAGAATGTTCAAAATAAGAATAGTTTCTATGTCCTCCAAACTAAAAATAATCAAGAGTGATCTCCTTATGTTGCTACCGTTATGTGTTTTAAGCTTTATCTAGATTTCGGTGTTGCTTGTCTTTTATAAATTGATAGATTTGATATGATAGACTTTGATGTTATCTTTAGTATGAATAAACTTCATTGTTGCTTTTATGTTTTAGATGATGTTTAGAGGAGTTTGTATAGTCTTATTCCCAAGGGGGAGATAGTGTGCCTAAATTGCAAGGTCATTGTGTGTGTATGTGTGGCCATGGTTTCTTTATATCCATGTTGATGAAAAGTTTAGGTCTTGATAGGAATGAACTATGTTCATTGTTTTACCTGCTGTTGTAGTGCATTGAGTAGAGATGGCCTATAGACTACATAAGAATGAACATATGAGCATGCCTTAGTTTGGAGTTGAAAGATTCCTTCTATAATAAATGCTTTTTGAGGGTAAATTGCATTTAGGCTCCATGAGTGTATGTTGAGCTTGTTTGTAACACCTCCAAAATTATTAGGTTGAATTAGAGCCTGAATGTGAGGGTTAACGTTAAGAGTGAAAGAGGGCAAGGGCCTAATCTACCTTGGGAAGGGTGAAGGAAAATATTTTTTTTCCCATGGACCATTTGGTGAAGGGAAGCATAGTCGCCCAAGCAACTTGGTGAGTCGCCAAAGTTCACTTGGGTCGTTGTTTAACATTTCAAGGACACTTCATCCAATTCAAAGTGTCAACGATCGCTAGTCAGTATAAAACCCAACTAAATGAGTTGGGGTGAGATCCCACAGGGAGCGGTACGTGTTTGAGAATCAATTAGGAAGTATGAATATGGTCAAATCAGTCATAGGAATAGAAATTATCGAATAAAAACATCATTCAAATCAGGGGGTGAAACGAATGTCAAATGGGTGGTTTTGGTTTGAAATTATCAACTACAACAGCTGTAAATGATACAAAATAGCAATAATGAGATAAATTCTTAGGGTGTGATTCGATTATAGCATAATATAGGAAAATGCGTTACTGAACTATTATAAAATAGCTAGATATTAGTGAGTAAGCTAGGCTATAGAGGAGGTAAACTTTCTCTCGAACAATTTACCTCGAATCCAGTTGATTTCTCTTGAACATCAACAAGCATGCAAAATATGAACAACCCATACCTTAGTCCATTCACTCTCTCGAGCTGAATGTGTGGAATTGAGTTTAGGATTGACCATCAATCAGTAATCTTAGTTTTAAAACCTATCTCTCGAGCAAGCCAAAAGAACAAGGGTAGAACTACATTGGCTACTACAATTCTTAAATTAAACCACAATTAATGATTGAACTCACTTTTAAATAGCATTTAGACTAACAATTAACAATACCCATAAACTAAATCAACCCATAATCACATAATCATACCCCAAGAATTGGAGTTTTAGCTATACATCACAAAAAGATAAAAATCGTTACCAAATTGAGTTTCCATCAACTAGGTAAGATTAATTTTGTCTTTACAATGTTTCAAGTCAAAGAATCTCAAAGACCCACTTCCCATTCCTCAAAAGTGAAAAACTTCAATTCTTTCAAAGCTAAGGAAAGTTTGTCGCTCTACTCAAAATAATTACAATTCGAAAATGAAAATTAGATGTAATGAAAAATATGACACTAAACTAAATGCTCAAAAATGTATTTATAGTCGCCAAAAATGTGCTGTAAAGAATCACTCGGCGAAGTAAGTCGAGCTCGCCAATCTACTCGATGATCCGCCCTTTGGTCTATCTCATCGCCTTTCTTCCTCAGCCTTCAACATCCTCAAGGTCTGTAACTTTGGGTGCTCCAACACTGCATCGCGAAACCACTCGGTGATCCGCCGACTGCTCCTCTCTCTCGCCAACTTGGTTCTTTCCATCATGGCTTGGAACACTAGAACTTTAGGCGGTCAAATATCCATTCAACGAGTCGCCAAGTAGACTTTGCGATCACTAGGATTTCTTTTCTTCATTCTTTCAGCTCACTTTGCTCCTCTTTGCAAATTAGTGTCCTCTCTTTATTCCTCGATCCATACACCTGGAAATAAAGGATTTTCCATCAGTTATTGACACAAAAGAAGCATTTGAGGACAATAAATCATTATAAATAAAGAGCTAAATGAGTCTGAATCTCGGACTCATCAGTCGCAGTGGGCTGTCCCCATGGCCCAGCTACTGGATGATTGGGCGAACTAGGTCGGGGCTTGCCAACCCACTTGGCGCATCACCCAATGGGTTCCCCCATCTCCTAAGTGGATAGCCTCAAGGTTGAGCAATATGGAAATTTTGGCGAGCCAAGGGACCACTTGGTGACTCGCCAAGTGCCCTTGGCTAGCTAAAACGGGTAGGTTGGTAGCAGTTGAGTTAAATCCTTATGGGTCTTGTGTTATTTTCCCAAAATTGATACCCTATTATTCTGTTCTTTACCTAGTGAAGTATATTAGCTTTTTAGACTCAAAATTCCCCAAAGTTAATTCATTCTCCCTAGAATCCAAAAGAAAACCCTAAAGTTCATCTTCCCTATATTATTTCTCTCTCTAGAATTTGAAGAAGAAGAAGAAGGAGAGAGAGGTTGAAGCTAGGGCTCAAGAAGAAAAGCTTTCACAGCAATTTCATTGGGATTAATAGCTAAGGTATGGTAGCTTTTCATCTATGGGTAGCCTTCACACATAGAGTCCCTCCAAAAACTCAATTTCAAACTTGTAACTTTACCCAAAAAAGCTAGGGTTTACTACAAGTCATGAATTTACTTAAAAAATGTTTCTAATGGTTTCATTGCTTTATGTTATGATTAAATTAATGATTATCTACTATTTTTAAGATGAATTCCTCAAGAATCCATGAATTTCCCCAATTCTTCCAAATTGGATCTTAAAGTGTGGGTATTGATTGATGTGAGTAGAATGTGAACCAATTAAGAGAGTTATGGATTGATTACTTGAATTAGGTATTAATTGAGGAATTTCTATGATTTTTATGTTCAATTTCCCCCAAGAAACTATGAAACCCCCATGTCCCCAATTTATGAACTTGTGATGTGGGTGAATTATAGGAAGATGAATATCATGAGAATGTGCTTGTAGTAATTGAACTATTTGAATCATGTTGTTATCCATGTCTAATGTAGTAATCCAAGATGTGTTGATGAATCATGATCATGATGGTTATGTACATGCTTTATCAATACTTGGAAAGTAATGTGATTATGACTATAATGTAATTGTGATGATGTGAAAGGCTTTCCTCACCTAAATGAATCGGTAGGCCAATGGAATCCCTTTCATGTGTGAATAAAAGTAATCGATATACCTTGAAATTGTAGGCTAAGGGCATCCTCTTCATGTCTAATTTAAAGTGATCTTAATGAACCTTGAATCTGTTGGCCAATGGCATCCCTTTCATAAATGACTAATGAAGTATTAAAAGCTTTGTCTTGAATCGGTAGACCTGTGGTATATCTTTCATGATGATTCCATGAACTACTATAATGATGAACCTTTAATCGTTAGACCAATGGTATCCCTTTCATGAGGATTCAATGAGCTATAATAATGATGTACCTTGAATCAGTATGCCAATGGCATCCCTTTCATGTGTGTAATAATGTACCTTGGGTCAGTAGGCCATTGGCATCCCTCTCATGTGTAAAAATGTTAAAATAGAATTAACTACTCTATGGGAATTTAATGTTCAGCACGGAGTGGATATTGTGAGGTGGAAGCTCTCACCATGTTAGGTCGTGTTTCTAGTAACAACCTCCCTATCCCATAACTATGTGCTGACATAGGTTATTAGCTAGTGGATCCACCTAAGCTAAATTATCGATTCTACTTTAGGCAAGGAGACTAACCCTTTATGGTGTGGGATAAACACCGAATTCCATGATTTTCTCTCATGGTGTATGTCGGTTAGGGCTTAATCCCATCATGTGAGTTATGTACTATGGTTACTCAAGAAGTTCTATGAAGTATGGGTAAGGGTATAGGACTTAATCCATTCATTGCACGAGTAGATTTTGAGAGTGGCTATGGTGTGTCCTTCAAATGTCATAATGTCTTATGAAGTGAATGTGCTTATAATGATGCTAATGAGAATGTTGAAATAAAGGCTAAATGTAATGATGAATGCTTAACTCAGATTGTTGCTGTGAATTGATTTACTTGACATGACTTATTAAATGCGAATGTTCCTTGTTTTTGAGTATGAACTAAGGATGACATCAAAGAATGGTAAGTATGATTATGGTGACCTAAATTGGATACTTAGCCTGAGTGGTAGTATGGGATGCCATTCATACATTGCACAAGTATAACTTAGGGTTACTTATGAAATGGTTCTATTATGCTGTGATGGTCTATATGTTGAATATGCTTGTGACTTATGCCTTTATACTAAAGTTGCATGATGTTTCTCAAGCTTGGCATATAGCATGGTTTTCACCTAAAATATCCTTTTTAGAATGATCTTTAGGCATGGCTATCATACTTAGTGCATATTGTACTAACCCATATTTTCTATATTTTTTACAAAGTGTAGGTTCCGGTTCGTAAGGTGATTCTCTATTGGGTCAAGCTTGGATCGACTATTCTCCTAGCTTGTGGTGAGTCTTCTAGATTCGAGGATGTATCAGTAAATAGTAGTTATTTTCTTGTCAATTTATGTATAGGCCTATGTTGAAGGGTTGTGACCCTATTATTGATTCTAAGATTGTATTAGATGGCTATTTTAGACAAGTTAGACTTCCTCTTACTTTTATCAAAGACTTCGATTGTATCGTTAATTTTTTTAAAAAAAAATTGTATCATTTATTATGTCTTATGTTATGATATGATATGAGGCTTGTATTTCAGAGTTTTGTACGTCGTGTCACACCTAGGGGGTACTCTTGTGTTATGACAAACATGGTATTAGAGCACATGATTTTGGGATGGTTTTAGGATGAAGTCTCATAAGCCATGTCTAGTCGAGTCTTGTTCATAGAGTGAAGAGTGCCACATTTATGAATGAGAGGCAAACTACACTTCTTTCATTACTCTTAATTCGTGCCATAGAGTTTAACTCTACAAAGTCCATCTCCTAATCTGTCTTTTGTGTCTTCGGGATATGCATACACAAAGGGCTAACACGAGGATAATGGAGGGCAAAAATGTCAATGAAGAAGCTTAGCAAGAGAACCAAGCTCCTCAAGCTAATCAAGCTCCGATTAATCCTTTGGCTATGTCAGATGTGGAAGTCAGGTCGACTCCTCTAATGTTGGACCAAGCCATGACAACTCAAGCCTAAGCTATCACAGCCCAAGCCAATAGGGAGGTTTTAGCTCCGGTGAATGCTAATATGAATTTTACGGCTTCTAGATTGAGGGATTTTTCAAGGATGAACCCTCCCGTGTTTCTTGGTTCCAAGGTGGGAGAGGATCCTCAAGAATTTGTGGATAAGATTTACAAGATATTGATGCTATGGGGGTGACTTCGGTAGAAAAAATGGAGTTGGCCGCTGACCAATTGAAGGATGTTGCAAGTTTGGTATACTCAATGGAAAGAAATAGGCCGGTAATAGCGGGTCCCATAGAATGCGAGGTTTTTATGAAAGCATTTATTGATAGGTTCTTTACCCGTGAGTTGAGGAAAGCCAAGGTAGAAGAATTAATTAACCTTAGGCAAGATAACATGAGTGTTCAAGAGTATTCTTTAAAGTTTACCCAACTATAAAAGTATGCACCATCTATGGTGGCGGATCTGAGGGATGAGATGACTAGATTTGTGATGGGTGTGTCCGACTTAGTTGGAGAAGAATGTTGTTGTAACAACTTGGAAAACCAGTAGGTGAAGCTAGAGACTAACGAGTGTGTGTTTGAGTTTGATATGGGGTTTGAAGTTGTAAAATGAGTTCCCGGGATTAGGTTGAGGGGTTTAGGGGTTAAACATCAAGGTACGACTCCCCAAGGACCAACCAAAGGGTCCTTCAGAAGGACCCTAAAGTCTAAACCCCAAAACTGTCCAAGAACCAAAAAGCTGTAAAAATAGTTGTGACCTACGGATGAGACCTACGCCCCGTAGGTCCATCCATGCCCCGTAGGGCTTGGTCTTAGGTCAAGGCTGTAGATGACAAGTTCCAAACCCAAACCACAGATAGCTAGCACGGCTCGTGGGTCCACCCACGGTCCATGGATGGAGTTTCGTGAGTCATCACCTGTAAGATGTCCAATATCGGCTTAGTTAGGGCCAAGGTGGTAAATTCCTAATTAATTTGTTATGGGTTGGGGACGGTTATTACTGATTTATTAGAGTTATTTAAGGCTATATAAAGTATTAACCACCCTTTTCAATTCATTATTTCCTAAATACAAAATAGAAACTACCCTCCTCCCCCATATATTCTCTCTAAAAACCACTATTGGAGAAGGAGTCAAGGTTTCAAGTTCAAGATTTCACCTTTATCACTCAATTTTCATGGATTTTCTTCCATAAAGGTATGGTAGTATTCATCCTTGATTAAGTTTCAATCAAGGAGCCCTCTCAAAAGATGATTTCAAGTTTCCGAAATCCCCCATAAAGCTAGGGTTTCAATCTATGCATGGGTTCAATTCCAAAACATTTTCAAAGGTTTATATATGATGAATTATGAATGAATTGTTTAATTAATGATGAATTCTAGTGAATTTACCCTATGAACTCATGATTCCCCCAAAATACTAAATTTTGAGTTTTGATTGGGAATTGCTTGATCATGAATGTATGGTGAATTTTTTTTGTCTATATTGAAATAGTTATTGAATCATTCTATTTCTCTTATCTAATGTAGTATTCTATATGTTTGGGTTTAGATTGATTCATAGCCTTGAAGGAAAAAGTATGAAGGATATATATGTGATTATGATGTGAAGTATATGCATGTGGTTACAATGAAAGTATTATAATCATGTTTAGAATGTAATTTTGTTATTATTGAAAGCTTATTCTCAATTAAATCTCATTAATTATAATAATATAATGTGAAGGGTTTCTTTTATGTAATGTTACATCTTGAATGGGTAGGCTTAGGTATCCTCTTCTTGTGTTATAATGTGTCTTGACTTAATGAACATGAATCGGTAGACCTAATGTTTGTAGGCCTTGCATTATGAGTCTATGACCTATTCTAATGATGTATCTTGGATCGGTAGGCTAATCGCACCCTTCCATGCATGTTAATAATGAACCTTGCGATCGGTAGGCTTATGGAACCCTTCCATAAATGATGTTAATGAAGTTTGGAACCAGTAGGCTTATGGTACCCTTCTAAGAATGTTAATGATGAACCTTGAATCGGTAGGCTTATGGCACTCTTTCATGAGAATTCAATAAGCTATCATAATAATATACCTTGAATCAGTAGGCTTATGGTTCCCTTTCATGTGTTAACTAATGTACCTTGAAACGGTAGGCTTATGGCGCCCTTTCATGTGTTCATCAATGTAGTTTGGGTTGGTAGGCCAATGGCTCCCTCTCATGTGTAATAATGTTAAAGTAATGAACTACTCTATGGGAATGGAGGCTAAGCACCGGTAAGATAGAAGCTCTCCCGATGTTTAGGCTGGGTTTCAATGAACATCTTTCTTATCCCATAACTATGTGCCCACATAGGATATTAGCTAGTGCATCCACCTAAGCTAAAATGTTACCAGTCCTATCTTAGGCAAGTAGACCACCTCTTTACGGTGTAGGGTTATGACATCGGATTCCATGTTAAGCTCACATGGTCTATGTCAGTTAATGCTTATTTCCATCATGTCAGATATGTGCTATAGTTAATTGAGAGGTTCTATAAAGTGTGGGTGGTAGTATGGGATGCGATCCATGCATTGCACGAGTTGGCTTTGAGAGGCTATGGTGTGACTCTCTAATGTCTTAATGTCTAATTAAAGAATGTGCTCAAAAGGAAGTTAATGAAAAATGTTGACTGAAATGCTTAATGTAATGATGAATTCTTTCTTAGATTGTATTATGAGTCACCCTCATTTTTAGGACTTATGAAATGTTTATGTTCCTTATGTATGAGTATTTTTTAAAGATGAAAAGGAAGATTGGTAAGTTCATCTAAGGTGACCTCAAAGTGGAACTTAGTGGGAGTAGTAGTATGGGATGTTATTCTCACATTGCACAAGTATAGCTTAGGGTTGATTGAGGTGAGTGTTGCATAACATGAGTAGGCTTTGAGAGTGGCTATGGTGTGTCCCTCAAATGTCATATTTTCTTATGAAGCGAATGTGCTTATAATGATGTTAATGAAAATGTTGACATAAAGGTTAAATGTAATGATGAATGCTTAACTCGGATTGTTGCTAAGAGTTGCTTTCCTTGACATGACTTATTAAATGTGAATGTTCCTTGTTTATGAGTTTGAACTAAGGATGACATCAAAAAATGGTAAGTATGATTATGGTGGTATAAAAGGGATACTTAGCTTGAGTGGTATTATGGGATGCCATTCATATATTGCACAAGTTCAACTTAGGGTTGCTTATGAAATGGTTCTATTATGCTATGATGGTCTATATGTTGAATATGCTTGTGACTTATGCCTTTATACTAAAGTTTCATTATGTTTCTTAAACTTGGCATATAACATGGTTTTCACCTGTAATGTCCTTTTTAACATGATTTCAATGCATGGCTATCATACTTAGTGCATTTTGTACTAACCAATATTTTCTACATTTTTCACAAAGTGTAGGTTCCGGTTCGTAAGGTGATTCTTTATTGGGTCAAGCTTGGATTGACTATTCTCCTAGCTTTTGGTGAGTCCTCAAGATTCGAGGACATATGAGTCAATAGTAGTTGCTTTCCTTGTCATTTTATGTTTTGGACTATGTTGAAGGGTTGTAACCCTATTGTCGATTCTAAGATTGTATTAGATGGATATTTGAGACAAGTTAGAATTCTGCTTGCTTTTATTAAAGACTTCGACTGTATCATTAAAAGTTTCATTAAAAATTTCTGCATCATTTCTTTTGTCTTATGTTATGATATTCTATGAGGCTTGTATGAAGCTTTACGAAGTCTTGTATGCCGTGTCACACCTAGGGGGTACTCTTGGGTCGTGACAATGTTTTAGCTAGGAGATGATAGTTCCTCCTTGAATGAGGTGATATGGAGTTTCATGCATTTTGGGTTGATAGATGTAGTTCCTACTCCCTTTTGTTGCATTGAATATGTTTTGTTTGGAGTTGAAGGTGTCCTCCTTTGTTGATGTGCATTTACATAAGTTGCAAGCATGACGGGCTGCTAGTCCAGAGTTGTTTCCTTTAAGAAGTGTTTAGAATCGTCATTCGAGGTAGAATGATCCCAAGGAGGAGATATTGTAACATTCCAAAAATTTGTACACTTAACTAGAGCCTAAGGTAAGGGTTCGAGTGCTTTACGTGGGGGTTAGAGTTATAGAATTGACTTTTCGTAGATAGAATAAAGGTTTTAGGTCTAGGGTGTCAAGGTACGACCCCCTAAGGACCAACCAAGGGTCGTTGAGGGGGACCCAAAATAGTCCCTAAAAGTTGCCCAAAAAGGGGCAACCTACGAAGGGGACGCACGCGCCGTAGGTGGACCCATTCCCCATATGAAGGGGTCCTGGGTCAAGGCCCCATTTTGTAGAGTTGCAGGACATAACCCACGAAGGACCAGTATAGTCTGTAGATCCATCCACGGTCCGTGGGTCAGGGTCTCGTGGGTGAGGCAGTTTAGAGGTTAAGTCATTTTAAGTTGGGTACTTAGGGGTTAATTCATAGTTAGTTAGGGTTTAAGTGGTGTCATTTTATTAGTAATTAGACCACCAATATAAACCTATTAGACCCCTAAACTAAGTCAACTAAATCATTATTTTAGATTCACCAAAGAACCCAACTTCCACAAAAATCTTCTCTCTAGAAAACTCTAGAAGAAGAAGAAGAAAAAAAAAAAAGAAAAGAAGAGAAGCAATCTAGGTAAGAATACTCCATTGTTACAAGAATTATGTGGCCTTTATAATAAAGGTATTATAAATTATTCATCCTTTGATTCTTCCATCCATGGAGCCCCCTCGATTCCCCCCAATTGTGAAGAAAACCCCCCAATTCTAGCCAGGGTTTGTTCCTATATTGTGGGTAGTGTTGAGTATGATTCTAATTGAGTGGATAGTACTTGTTTATGATTGATTTAGTATTGAATTATGTTATTACAAAGATATTATATCTTTTTCATTGTTAACCCTAGTCTAATATATGAAATTTAAGTTATGTGGATTTATGACAAGGAAGGTGAAATTGAGGATTCATAGAGGACCTTCTAGAATTGATGTTATGAGTAGTAATTGTTCAAGAATAGAAACATGTAAACTTGAATTGAATTAGATTATAGATATATGATGGATCTTGACCAGTAAAGCTTGAGATTGAACCTTTATGATGAATTATGACTAGAATCACTTGATAATAAAGAATGTGATTACAATGCCTTGAAATCTAGGTATGTATGATGATTATAACAAGTAAAGCTTTGAGAGTAAGTCTTGTAGTCATGAATGTTGATCACTAGGGTTTTGAGAGTAAAGCCAATATGACGAACTATGTATGTCAAGGCCCTAAGGGTAAAGCTTATATGATAATCGTAGACTATTAGATATAAGGATTGTGGTAAGACTTTACTCACCTAATCTAAATTATGAGTGTTTGAATGTATGAAGTGATAGAATCACTTGAGTCATAATGTTATCCATGTCTAATGTAGAATTCTAGATAGGGTATTATGCATTAATATAATGTGATATGAAAGGTTCCCTCACATAGAATGATTCTAGGTTGAAAGACTTACTAACCTAAAATGAATCAAAGCATGTTAGACTAGAATAGCTTGAAGTTGTGACTTAAGGTCCCTTCGTGAATAGTTTAACTTGGTAAGGTAAGATCATGCTTGGTAGCTTGAGTTAGGAGTATCTCATGGTAGCTTAGATTTGAGAAACCATACTCTCCTAAGGGTAGCTTGAACTAGCATCATAGAATGCTTGCATGGTAGCATGACTTGGTAAGGCCAAGACCATTTTATGGTAGTTTAGGATTGAGAAATCGTACTCTCCTAAAGGTAGCTTAGGATTGAGAAATCATGCTCTTCTAAGGGTAGTCTACATTAGCATCATAGGATGCTTGTAGGGTAGCATGACTTAGTTGGTCTAAGACTATTTCAGGGTATCTAGGATGGAACACTTGTACCCCTCCTAGAATAGCTTGTAGTTGCATATTTAGTATGTATTTCCATGGTAGCTTGGTCTAATCAAATATGGTGACTTTTTATTTGTAGCTTGGTCTAGCCTAATAGGGTTCTATTCCTTGGTAGTCTAGAAATGATAAATACTAATCATTGAAGTATGATAGCCTAAAGTAGTACTTAGCATAGGTAAGATTATGGAGTCTTATTCTTGCATTGCACAAGTATAACTTGAAGCTACTTATGAAGAATGTCTCTTATGTGTTGCATGCTTAGCTCAGGTTTAGTAACATTACTTTTCCTTAGTAGCCATGAATAGGTAAATTATGACCATTCATGAGTAATGACTTGTCTTGGACTAGTAAATAGGTACTCTTCCATGACTATAATGAATATGAGGGACTAGTCCCTAATCTATGTAGCATGTATATGATGGAACTATATTACTTCAAGGAAGTATTGTAAGAATGTTTTAATATGAGATTGCCTATATGATATATGCTTAGCTTGGATTGTTGCTGTAGTTGACATCCTTGATATGTTGACTTAAGGTCAAGATTCCCTTGTCTATGAGAAATAAGCTAAGGATGAGACCATAAGATGGTAGGTATGATTATGATGACTTAAAAGTGGTACTTAGTGTGGATGTGATTATGGGGTCTTATCCATGCATTGCACAAGTATGCTTTGAGGTTACTTGATGAGTACGTTCTCTTATGATATGAAGGACTAAGGGTTGAATAATGCTGATATGATGCCTATGTTGGAGACTTTTCTTATGACTATGATATGATCTCTTATGCTTACAATTTATATTTCATGAAGTATCTCTTATGCTTATGGATTATGTCTTATGCTGACTAACCCTTATGTTATTCTCTTATGATGTTATGCTAGCTATCATATTTAGTACTTTTGTACTAACACATACTCTTTCCTACATTCTCATCAAATGTAGGATTTGGTGATTTGAGTTCCATTCTTGAGGATAGGTTTCTATAGAGCAAGGAGTTGAAGACTTGGTGAGTCCTCATAGCTTCTGGGACAAAGCCACCATTTCCTTTCATGTCTTTCTTTTATGTTTTGAGACTATTGTATGGGCTATGTCCCAAGAGTCATTCAAAGTTGTATTAGATGGTTTGAGACAAAGTGTAGTAAGATTTCTGCTTGTTTTTTAAAGAACTTTGATTGTATGGATAAAGTTTTAAAACTTCCGTACTTTTCTACTATCTTATGTTATGATATGCTGAGGGCTTGTATGAGACCCCTTAGGGGTCAAGTATACCTTGTTACATCTAGGGTGTACCCCTGAGTCCGAGGTCGAGACATATGGAGAGATGGTTCGTGAGTGTGAGGAGACTTTTTTTTAGGGCCTTACTGACTTAGAGGATGCCACGGTAGATTCAGTTGTTCAGTCTTCTTTGAGGGATGTTACCATGGTGGGCTCTAGTGGAGCCAAGATTGCTGAGACCCCGGGCACTAATGCCCAGATATATGAGACATCGAGCATTGATGCCCAAATTTCCCCTCCCTCTCTATTATCTTTTAGACTGCTTTTCTATTTTAGTTGCATTAGAGGGCGACTGCTTATTTTAATTGGGTGGGGTGAGGTATTTCCATACCTACCTCCTTGGATTGTGTTGTGAATATTTGTTTTATCTTGATGATTTTTTTTGTGAATATTGAGCTTATTTGTTTTGATATATATCTTGGTTGTTGAATTGTCTTGTGGATGTTTTAGCTTGTGGCCCATTGTTTTGAATGAAAATGGTTTTGAACCTAATTTGAAAATTTTGGCCACCTCTTTTGTGTGTGATTGTGGCTATTATTGTGCAAATTTGAGTGTCGGTTGTGGTCAATACCGATGTCTTGAATAGTGCTCCTAAATGAACAAAATGAATGTGCGGCTACAAAGGCAAACGAAGTTACATAGGCAATATGTGAACCTTTAGCATCTCGTTGTGACTAGACGATTGTCGAATGAGTCTTTTGTGATGAACATTGCATGCTAGATAGAAAGTGTGGAGTCTTGTTTGATATTTGTACCATTTCCTTGTGTGGTGAGATTACCTTGAACACCGTGCATGATTACACCTAGAATTTTTCCCATTAGTCCAGTTGACTGATTGATGCAAGCAATAGACATGATCTTAGGCAAAAAAGTTTAAGAGTGAACCAATTTGACAATATACCTCTTTTGTGCCAACCTTGTGAGATGTGTGAACCTTGCTTGGTCCCTTTTGAGCCTTACCCCTTTTCTTGGAAGAAACTTGAGAAATTGTTACCTTTCTTTATCCATTCACCCACAACTTTCATGAAGTATGGTTTGTTTGAATAGCCAACTTAGGCTTGGGGGTGTGGTGAAAAAAGAAGGAAAGTCAAGAAGTGTGAGAAATCCCCCTTTATGTGATTGGTTTGCAAAAGATGGAACCCCTCCATGTAAATAAAAAAAATGAAAAGAGCAAAAGGAATGAATAAGAAAAAATAAAACAAAAAGACCAAAAACGTTGTGAAATAAAATAGTGAAAATTGCAAAATAAATGGGGTAGCCGGTGGTTCATATGAATTTGAATAGTGGGGTGGATTGGTAGCATGTTTGAAATGTTAAAGAAATGGAGGAAAGTGATGTTCAGACCATACTTCATGATGGTAGAAGCCACTAAGTGTAAATTGTCATACCTTTACACTCAGCCCCGTTACAAGCCTTGAAAATATCTTTGTGATCTTGACTGAGCTGAAACGAATATTCATTGGAAAATAAAGGCAAACCGATGGGTGAAGTCATGCATGTGTTCATCTTTTTAAGTGTGAGAGTTGTATGTGATTCCGGGACTTTAAATTGTTGGGAAATTTTGTGTGAACATGGAATCATCTTTGTTGTGAGGGCATTTGAATACCTTTGTTGAGCTTGAACATGCATTTGAGGCAAGCATTGTGAGTTTGATTACTCTTGATGATGGTAAGACACAATTTGAAACTTTGAGTGCACGATTGATCAATGTATGAGTAATTTGAACCTTATTGTGTACATTTATGTTGAGTCTTATGCAACACTATTTGTAGACATCCTTATTGAACTGCTGATCTTGAGTTTTACTTGAGGACAAGCAAAAGTTTAAGTTTGGGGTGTGGATGAGTCCGAGATTTGGACTCATTTAGGGCTTTGTTTTGATGGTTTAGGTGTCCTCAAATGTGTATTTTATGCTCTAAACTAATGTGAAAATGTTTATTTGCAGCTATGTAGGCTAAGGAGCAAGGCAACCACAGGACCGGAAAAAAAGGAACTAAAGAGCTAAAGAAGTGAAGAAAAAGCTATCCTGCGGATCGCCAAGATCACTCAGCATGCCGCCCAATGGCTCTTTAGCTCGCCCAATGTTCCAGCATGCCAGCCCTAAGGAATAACCAAGATGGAGATAGAAATGGGTAGTCGGTGGATCACCGATCGGTACCGCGAAACTAAATTGGATCCCCCAAAGTTACAGGACCTGAGATGCGGAAGGCCAATACAAAGTGGCGATGGAAAAGGAAAATCGGCGTATCGTTGATCCACTCCGCGAAGTGCGACTTGATCCGCTGAGTGGACTTTCAAACTAAATTTTGGGAAACTATTAATTGGATTTTAAATAGACTTTTGAGGAGTTCTTTCCTAGATATTACATCTCCCATTCTAGACTTAGAGTTTTCTCTTAGTTTTTGAGTTCTAATTGTAGAATTTTGGAGGATTTGAAAGTGGGTCTTTGAATTTACTCTTTAGAAAGCATTGTAAAGGCTTGAAGACTCTTACCCAGCTGATGGCTAATGCATTTGGTAACCATTTCTCTATTTTTATGATGTGTAGCTAAAACCCCAATTCTTGGGGTGTGATCATTTGTTTATTTGTCTAATTATCATATAGGTATTGTTGTTTGATAATGAAATTGTTGTTTTAATGTGGGTTTAATCGTTGGCTGAGTTTTAATTTGTCACGATCCAAAGGTACCCCCTAGATGTAACAAGGAATATTCAACCCTGAAAGGTCTCATACAAGCCCCTTAGCATAACATAACATATAAAAGTAATGAGGAGGAATTTAAAAACATTATCCATACAATCGAAGTCTTTTATAAAAACAAGTGGAAGTCTAGATTTGTCTCATTTAGCTATCTAATACAATCTTTGAATCAAATAGGGACACAACCCTTACTATATAGTTTGTAAATGAAATGCTTGAAAGAAACTACAAATGACTCATACGTCCTCGAATCTTGAGGGCTCACCAACTAGCAAGGAGAATAATCAATTCCAACCTCTAGCTAGGAGGGGAATAAAATCGAGTGCTAATCCCTACACTTGGGGAAAATGTAGAAAATATGGATTAGTACAAAAATGCACCCAGTATGATAGTCATGCATAAAAACCTTGAAAAAAATGCTAAAAAGGAAATTTTAGTTAAAAAAAATACACTTTACCATGTTTGAAAATCATCATGAACTTTAGTGTAAAGGCATAAGTCATAAGCATATTCGTCATATAAATCATCATAGCATAATAGAACCATCTCATAAGTAACCCTAAGTTATACTTGTGAAATGCATAGATAAATATCTCATAATCCCATCTATACTAAGTACCACTTTTAGGCCAATATAATCATACTGACCATTCTTTGATCTCATCTTAAGTATTATGCTCATATACAAGGAAATATTCACATTTACTAATTCATACCAAGGAAAGCAACTCATAGCAAAAATCCACATTAAGCATACTTTATTTCATAAATCATCATTACATAAAAGGAACACACTATAACTACTCTTAAAGCCTACTTGTGCAATGGATGGATGATGTTCCATAACCCCCACCCACACTAAGTAGTGCATTCTTGAGAATCCATAGTTCATAAGCATTCATTGTGTGAGTAAGCCTTAACCGACATAGACCATGTGAGCAAATCAAGGAATCCGGTGTTACCCACACCGAAAAGGGTGTCCTACTTGCCTAAGGTAGAACCATTAATTTAGATTTTAGGTGGATCCACTAGCTAAAGACCTATGAGGGCACATAGTTATGGGATAAAGAGATTGCTACTAGATAACACGCCTCAAATCACGTATGGGAATCTATCTCAAGAGATTTCTACTATAATCCTCGCCTCAACTCATGTGAGGGCTTCCCTCTCATCATTATTCCCCATAGAGTACTTATCAGTTCATTACTTGAGTACATTATTATGGGATAAAGAGATTTCTAGAAGATACCCCGCCTCAACTCACGTATGGGCATCCATCTCAACCCAACATTCATTCATAAGATAGCTCATACAGTCAACAGGTGAGAATAACCTTTCGACCTAAGAATCCCCATATTGTGAGAAAACCTTTCACAATTTGTCTTCATCATTCATAAGTGGATAATTGAGAATAGCCTTTCAATC
The DNA here is from genome assembly GCA_029007595.1 of Solanum commersonii. NCBI lineage: Eukaryota > Viridiplantae > Streptophyta > Magnoliopsida > Solanales > Solanaceae > Solanum > Solanum commersonii. Next base: position 6,844,769 of record JAJTWQ010000008.1, read on the forward strand.
AACAGAACATCTTTATCATAATCATAGAAACTTCATTCACACTTCATTCATAAGTGTGCGTGTGTGAGAAAGCCTTTTAACAACACCACAATTACATCATAGTCATAATCACTTTACTCCTAAAGTGTTCATAAAGCATATACATATATCTCATAGTCATGCATAATTCTCATAAATTGACCTTCAAGGACCAAAGATCATGATTCATCAACACATCTAGAATTACTATATTAGACATGGATGATAAAATAATTCAAGTAATCAATTCATAACATTCTATTTGCATCAATCAATATCCTCACTTTAAGATCCAATTTGGGAAAATAGGGGAATTCATGGATTCCTGAAGAATTCAATTTAGATTCATATAAAATCATCAATATATCCATAAACAGTAATAATTCAATCATTAAAAATGAATTTGAAAGGAATCCATGAGATTGAAGTCAAACTCTAGCATTTGGGTTTTCTAGCTTTGAAATTCGGGTTTTGAAGGGGCTCCATGGGTGAAGGCTACCCATGGATAAAAATCTACCATAACTTATTGAAGATTTACCATGAATTTGAGGATAAAAGTTTGATTCTTCAACCCTAGCTTCTCATTTTTTCTTCTTCTTCTTCCTTGGAGTTCTAGAGAGAGATGGGTTTGGGATTTTATGAAGTGAATGGGTTTGTTAATGACTTAAAAAACACTTATATAGGTGTATTAAAACAATATAAAATGACCTCACATCAAACTAACTAAAATAGGAACTACCTAAACTACCCCTTCCTTAGCCGCTAAATTGGCAGTTTCAAGTTCCAACACACGACCCTCACTGATGGACCGTGGTTGGACCCACTGCATGTGCTGGTGAGGTGTGGGTTGAAGTACTGGAACTCTTCATCTTGGCCACTTGACCCACGACCTTCTCCCACAGAGCGTGGACCACCCTACGGGGCGTAGGTCCCTCCGTGGGTCATTGTTTGGGCAGATTTGAGGGTAGACTTTAGGTTCCTCCTCAAGGACCCTTTGTTGGTCCTTAGGGAGTCATACCTTGACGTTTAACTCTTAAACCCTTCAATCTAAGTACGAGAAGTAAATTTTACAACTCTAACACTTACGACAAGCTCTAGTTAAGCCTACTAGTTTCGAGGGTGTTACATTATCTCCTCCTTAGGAACATTCGTACTCGAATGACTATCTACACATCTTACGGAATTAAAGACTCAAGACTAGCTGCCCATCATGCATGAAACATCAAAATAATGCACAATTCAAAGGAGGAAAGATCGACTCTATTTCAACATGATCAATGCAACACAAGGAAGTAGGAACTACATCTAACAACCCATTATGCATGAAAACTTCAATATTTCTCAAATTCATTGGAGGAACTACCTTCTCCAACTCAAAGTATGCTCAACTCAATAACATGAAGAAAATTATACAATTACTCTCAAAAGCAAACTAAAGCATGTTCGACAATTCATGTCATGAATCATATAGGAAATTTATACTAAATGCACAACGAAATCATGAAAACTCATTTTCTTTCTAAACATAAATTTCTCAAGAACATGCATAACATAAGGAGATCATGGAAATTTCTAAAACAAACATGACTCCAAAACATAAACAAGGCAAGAGGAACTCTTTGTCTCAATCTAGAATAGGAATAGAAGAAAGATATGAGGATATCAGGACTCTCAACAATCTTGCTATCTAAGCATACCATCCCCCCCCCTCCCTCCTTGGGAGAAACCCCATACTAAGGCCAACATCAAAGTTTAACAAGTAGCAAAGGGATCTTAATAAAAATTTACATCTATAGGGAACTATAAACATATCGGTACCGTCATTCGGAGAGTCTTCTTGGTCCTTTCTAGACAGGAGTGTATAGAAGCGACCATGCTTTGGAGCATTGGGATCTAGGCTACTAAGAGAAGCTTTCTTGGCCTCTCTTTCTTTTTCCAAGTGTACCGGACAATCTCTCATCTTTTGACCAATCTTTCAACACCCAAAGGAACCATCCGTACCGGCTAGGCACTTACCCACATGTTGGTTCCCATATTTGGCACATGTAGATCTTTCAAAAGAAGAATCGCCTCCATTTCACCCTTGAGATTTAGGGTTAGAAACCCTATCCTTGGTGACCATTGGGGAATCATTGGAGGAATCTTTGTTGTAGGACCTATTTTTAAACCTTGGTTAACCTTGTTTATCGGACCTAGCTCTTTTTAACTCTCTATTCTTCCTCTTGAGTTTTGACTCCTCAATTTGTTGGGCATACACATAAGCCTAGAGATATCCATGTCATGATGGAGCATTGTCGTACGACATTCTTCTTCAACTAAGTCGGACATACCCGTCAAAAACCTACACATCTCATCCCTCAGATCCACCATCATAGATGGAGCATACTTGGATAGTTGGGTAAATTTCAAGGAATACTCGTCAAAACTCATGCTACCCCACTTAAGGTTAATAAATTCTTCCACCTTAGCTTCCCTCAACTCTCGAGGAAAGAACCTATCAATAAATATTTTCTTAAACACCTCTCAATCTATGGGACCCGCTCCTACTGGACTATTTCTTTGCTATTGAGTATACCAAACTTGAGAAATATTCTTCAATCGATAAGCGGCTAGCTCTGCTTTCTCTACCAAAGTCACTCCCATAGCATCAAGTATTTCATAAGCCTCCTCCATAAACTCTTGAGGATCATCTCCCACTTTGGAACCATGAAACTCGGGAGGGTTCATTCTAGAAAAAACCCTCAATATAAAAGCCATGGAATTATATTCACTCAAGCTACCATGTCTCTACTAACTTGAGCCGTCAGAGTTTGAGTTGAAGTAGTCAAAGCTTGGGCCAACATTTGGAGAGCCGACATAATCTGCGCATTCGAAATATTCAAAGGATCAATTTGATCTTGATTAGCTTGAAGAGGAACTCCTTCATTCACATTGTCACACCCCATCCTTCTTGCATTAGCCCTTCGTTTATTCATTTCCTGAATACACAAGAGAAGGGTTAGGAGAGGGACTTTATAGAGCTTAACTCTATGGCACGACTTAAGAGTAATGAAAGAAGTGTAGTTTCCTAAACATCTTATAGCCTCTCATTCATAAATGTGGCACGTTTCACACTATGAACAAGACTCCACTAGACGTGGCTTCTGAGACATCATCCTAGAATCATTCTAAACTTGTGCTCTAATTACCAAGTTTGTCACGACCTAAGGGTATCCCCTAGATGTAACAAGGAGTATTAAACCCCGAAAGTTCTCATACAAACCCCTTAGCATATCATAACATAGGATAAAAGAAATGAGTAATTTAAAAACATTATCCATACAATCGAAGTCTTTTACAAAAGCATGAGGAAGTCTAGACTTGTCTCATTTAACCATCTAATACAATATTTGAATCAAATAGGGATACATCCCTTACAATATAGTTCAAAAATGAAATGCTAGAAAGAAACTACAATTGACTCATACGTCCTCAAATTTTGAGGACTCACCAACTATCGAGGAGAATGATCAATTCCAAGCTCTAGCCATGAGGGGAATCAAATCGATTGTGAATCCCTACACTTGGGGAAAAAGGAGAATATATGGGTTAGTACAAAAATTCACCAAGTATGATAGCCATGCATAAAAACCTTGAAAACTTGCTAAAAAGGACATTTTAGTTGAAAAACATGAACTTTACCAAGTTTGAGAATTTTCATGAACTTTAGTGTAAAAGCATAAGTCATAAGCATATTCATCATATATATCATCATAGCATAATAGAACCATCTCATAAGTAACCCTAAGTTATACTTGTGTAATGCATAGATAAAGATCCCATAATCCCATCTATACTAAGTACCAACTTTAGGCCACCATAATCATACTTACCATTCTTTTATCTCATATTTAGTTAATACTCATAAACAAGGAAGCCTTCACATTTACTAAGTCGTATAACTCATAGCAACAAACCACATTAGGCATTCTTTATTTCATAAATCATCATAACATAAAAGGAACACACCAAAACTACTTTCAAAGCCTACTTGTGCAAATCATGGATGAAGTCTCATACCCCCCCCCCCACACTAAGTAGTGCATTCTTGAAAAGCCAAAGTTCATAATCATTCATTGTGGGGGTAAGCCTTAACTGACATAGACCTGTGAGAAAATCATGGAATCTGGTGTTACCACACCCAAAAGGGTGTCCTACCTTCCTAAGGTAGAACCATTAATTAAACTTTTAGGTCGATCCACTAGCTAAAGACCTATGAGGGCACATAGTTATGAGATAAGGAGATTGCTACTAAATAACCCGCCTCAACTCATGCATGGGCATCCATCTCAAGAGATTGCTACTAGAAACCCCGCCTCAACTCACGTGAGTGCTTTTATCTCATCTCAATATCCACTTGGTGCTAAGCATTATTCCCCACGGAATACTTATCATTTCATTACTTGAGTTCATTGTTATGGGATAAAGAGATTTGTACTACATACCCTGCCTCAACTCACGTATGGGCATCCATCTCAACCCAACATTCATTTATAAGATAGCTCATAGATTCAATAGGTGTTGTGAGAAAACCTTTCACAACTTGTCTTCATCATTCATAGTGTATAATTGATATTAGCTTTTCAATTGAAAGAACATCATTATCATAATCATAGAAACTTCATTCATACTTCACTCATAAGTGAGTGTGTAAGAATAGCCTTTCAACAACACAACAATTACATCGTAGTCATAATCACTTTACTCTCAAAGTGTTCGTAAAGAAAATAAATATATCTCATAGTCATGCATAATTCTCATAAATTTCCCTTCAAGGACCATAGAACATGATTCATCAACACATCTAGAATTACTACATTAGACATGGATGATACCAAAAATCAAGTAATTAATTCATAATATTCATCATTCTATACCATTCTACTTGCATCAATAAATATCAACACTTTAAGATCCAATTTGGAAAAATAGGGGAATTCGTGGATTCTTGAGGAATTCAACTTAAAATCATATAAAACCATCTATATATCCATAAACAATCATAATTTAATCATTAAAAACGTATTTGAAAGGAATCCATGAGATTGAAGTCAAACCCTAACTTTAGGGTTTTCTAGCTATGAAATTAGGGTTTTGAAAGGGCTCCATGGGTGAAGGCTACCCATGGATGAAGATCTATCATACCTTATTAAATATTTACCATGAATTGGAGGAGAAAAGCTTTATTCTTCAACCCTAGATTCACCTTTCTTCTTCTTCTTCCTTGGAGTTCTAGAGATAATTTATTTGGGTTTGGGATTTTATGAAGTAAATGGGCTGGTTAATGACTTAAAACACATATATATGTGTATTAAAACAATATAAAATGACCTTATATCAAATAAAATAAAATAGGAATTACCTAAACTACCCTTTCCTTAACCACCAAAGATGCAGTTTCAGGTGCCCACACACGAACCTCACTGATGGACCGTGGTTGGACCCACTGCCTGTGCTGGTGAGGCGTGGGTTGAGGTATTGGAACTCCTCACCTTGGCCACTTGACCCACGACCTTCTCCCACGGAGCGTGGCCCACCCTACGGGGCATAGGTCCCTCCGTGGGTCACTATTTGGGCAGCTTTGAGGGTAGACTTTAGTGTCCTCCTCAAAGACCCATGGTTTATCCTTGGGGAGTCGTACCTTGATGTTTAACCCTTAAACCCTTCATTCTAAGTATGAGAAGTAAATTTTATGACTCTAACACTTACGTCAAGCTCTAGTTAAGCCTACTAGTTTTTTGGGTATTACATAATCAATGAATTGTAGTTGCAAATGCAATTCGAATTTGAGTTTTTAGCTTGCATGAGAAAAGGGTTTTGGAACCAATGCTTTTGATTATTTATTTGTGGTATTGGGTTAATAGGGGTTCAGCTCGGGAGAGTGAATCTTGAATCCAATCCTACCTATCCAGCTGGAGAGAGTGGATGTTTTAAGGTTATGGGATGATTATCTTTTGAAGCTTGTTGATGTTCGAAAGAAATCACTTGAACCGTAATAGTTGTTTAAGATAAAGCTATTACACTAAAAGTCCAGCCTACCCACAGTGTTTCAACAACTCATTGTTAGATTTTAATTACCCATATAACATAATTAGCTCATGAGCGATCATATCCTGAGAATTCCTTTCTATACTGTTATTTCTCCCCTGTTTTCAGTTTTGTTTCTACAGTTCATTTCAAATCAAAATCCCCCATCTTACATTCATTATCACCCATTTAGATTTATTTGTATGGTTTCAATAATTTTTATTCCTATAACTGATTTGACGATATTTTTACTTCATAACTTAATTTTAGACATGTACCGCTCTCTGTGGGTTCGACCCTAACTATTCATTGGGTTTTATATTGATTAACGATCGTTTACACCCACAATTGGATGAGGTTTGCTTGAAACGTCTAATCACTACACTTCTTCTGATTCAAACTGTAGGAGGTCGCTAACAAGTATAAACCTAACGATGAGTTGGGGTCGATCCTAGAAGGAGCATTACGGTAAAGAATTCAAGTACGAAGTAAATAATTGTTCTAATCTTTTGTGGAATTACTAGGCTATGCAACATAAAATAGTTTTAATTATCAATATAAAAGAGAGGATCAATACGGGAGTCTAACAATTAGAGACAAGACCTTAGGAGTGTGAGCAATTGAATACTAATTTTGCTAAATGAGTAATTATTAATTACTTTAAGGTTTTGAATCTCAATGGGTAGGATATGTTGTAATTATGAATAGCCATTTCTCAATCAACTATCATGTTTCAAGCAAGTTCTTCTGAACATTGATAAGCTTAACAATAATGCAAAGCAACCCAATTCCTTAATTAAACTCACTTTCTCAAGCTGGGTTGTAAAGACACTAATCAATACAACTATCAATCATTCATCTACTCTAAGCATTTTTTTGAAGAAGCATACTGAACAAAGCTAGAACTGAATTTGCAACTTTAGTTCATCAATGAAAACATGAATAAACAATTGAACCCATTTAAAAACAATATTAAATTTAGCTATTAACAATACTCATAAGCTAATTTATGTATTCGATAACATGATCACACCCCTAAGGGAAGGGGTTTTGGCCAAGCATAGAAAAAAGCAAGAAATCGTTACCAATAAGATTATCCATCCAATTTGTTAACAATCTGCAATGTTCAATACCAAAATTAAGACTAGAATCTTAAAACCTCAAATCCAAGCTCAAATCCTCTCCAACAGTGTTCAATAATGTAAAAGTATGTAAAAAGCTCTCAAAACTGTGCTACTCTCTCTCTCTGTGTGTATTCAAAAATCATTTTTATGTTTCCAAAGCTTCCCAAAAATCTCAGTACGAAGTCCACTTGGCGACATTAGTTGAGATTACTGATCGACTTAACGATCCTCCAACATGCACCTCTTCTCGCCTTTTGGCTTGACTCCTGCATCCAATTGTTCTGGATGATTTGGAGAGTTGGGTCGCTACTGCCATTCCATTTGGCAAGTCACCATAGTGCATTTCTCTCACTGATTTGGCCTAATCGATGGGCTACTTCGCTAGAAAGTTTGTTTTTGCGAGCTCCAACCTTTCTTTTTTTCACCTTTTCCAACGTTTTCGCTACTTTTCTCATCATAATGTCATTAACTTGTTCTTAAGCCTTCATTTCTGCATATAAACAAATTAAAATTAGTTATGAGCAAAAAATAGGCATTGAGTACACTAATTCATTGAATAATAAACTCTAAATTAGTCAAAATTCCCAACTTATCAACACCCCCAACTTAAATTTTTGCTTGTCCTCAAGTAAACACCAGATCGATCAGGCCAATAGTGATGTCCACAAATAGTATTCCTTGAGACTCAACATCACTCCACACAAGGTTCAATCCACACATACAATGTTCAATTGTGCGCTAAAAGTTTCCAACTATGACTAGTCATCATCAATAATAGTTTAATCTCCTAAATGATCACTTCAAATGCAAATTCATGCTCAATAAGAGTACTCCTAAAGCTTCACAAATTCATGCTCAACTGATTGTACCTCTTCTTTATACATGGCTTTAAATTGTGCATCATCCGGGCTCATTGCACTACTAGAACCAACTGCGTTTACGTCCTTATAACCACCACCCATGACATGTTTCATCAATAGGTCCATTTGGGTCTTTATCTTGGCCATTTTCTCAGCACGTCTTTGATTCTTTTCAATTTTTTCCTTGGTCAACCAAAGATTCAAAGGAGACACCTAATCCTTCCTTGTGTACCATGCACGATTAGTTTTGGTCATCTCATCAAGCAAAGTTGATGCTATGAAAAATAGTTATTTCATGATTCAACCCCAAATAAGTTAGTCAGTAACACCCTTGTTGACAGTGTCAAGACTCCAATAGAAATATTTCAAGAGCACAATGTCTGAAAACCTGTGAGCATACATGGTTTATGAAGACTTTGAGTTGTATGAACTCGTCCCCATATCAATGGTCAATACTACTCCCAATAATATAACTCATGCTCATATGTTTAAAAAGCATTTCCTCATCCTCACACTTTGAGATTATTACTCAAAAGGTTCTCTTCAAAGAGATTATACTCAAAACTCCTCATGAACTCATTTGAAAAATCAAGGTTACCTCCTCTTTTAAATGTAAAAAAATTAATCTTTGGAATACTTAGTCCCCATATATTCATTTTAAAGAATGAAACATAACTCTGCTCATCCTCACACTCAAGTCCTCAAGTCTTAAAAAGAATTTTAAATGTTTGCAAAAGATTTCTCAAAATGACTCAAGAGAACTTTCTCAAACTTTACTCTTAACTCTATCTTGAATTTGAATTATGTATACAGGAGTTATGAAATGGATATGCATGATACGTCAAGGATTAATGAAGATTTTAAGTGTGGATATCAGGTATAGAACATAGGTAATACTCGAGGGAACTCACACGGAAAGAAGATCGGAATGGTAGGGGACCTGGCGACCCTAGCGCACTGAATGGCGCGGCCGCTAGCCCTAAAATTACTGACTAGTGATTAGGGCGCACTGAGTGGTGCGCCATGCCTGTCCCCAAACTACTGGGAAGTAGTTCTTGCGTAGTGTTGGCGCGCTGCCCAAACTTATGCCCAGATTTTTGAAGAAAATCTCTTCTCAATCTCAAGCCCTAACTCATCTGGAATCAAATGAATTTCCTAAAACTCCTTGGGAAACATAATCCCAACAAAATCCACATAAAATTCCTCAAGAACAATACACAAACACAATATCCTCATCTCAAGAACTCAAGTAAACTTCATATTAAAGAATGAAGCACAAACTTCAAGAAACTCAGCAAGAAATTCAATATACCAAATCTTATAAATCAAATTCATAAATGAAACTCATGATTGGCATGTGAGTGAACAAACCCAACACTATGGACACATACATACCTCGAAATGATTGAATCCTTTGCGAAACTCCTTAACGATTACAATAATCTTGGACGAAAGCTTCAACTTCTCCTTTTTTTCCTCCGCTTGAACTTCTCTCTAAAACCCTAAGCGTGTTTAGGAATTGTGAAAAATGATCTAAGTCAGTTTAAACCCTTAAAATATTACTAAAAGTTAATTATGCTAGTGGGGGGTAACGAAAGGACCAAAATACCTATCCTTAATCCAAATGGATTTCCGTAACTGGACAAGTTAAACTCAGATGGCATATCTCCCTCATCTGAACTCAGAATTTAGAAAAATCTGTGGTGTCAAAAACAATGCTCAGAGATCTTTCATTTGATATCTCATGGGTCACCTAACTCATCATGTACTGAAAGTTATGGTCTTTTAAAGTTGACCTAAAACTCACAACTTAAGTCTAACTTGAAATTTTTTCAATTTAGCTCTTTATAATTTAGTTCTTTCTTAAATTTGTGATTTCTAAGACCGAGTTGTTACAATATCTCCCCCTTGGGAACATTTGTCCTCGAATGAGATATCTCTAAGTAGAACTAAGGGTGGCAACATCTAGTACCTAGGTCAATCACCCAACATGCAATTTAACACAACATAGCATATCAATTTAAAGAGTGTTTTACAAAAGTAATTACCTTGGTCTTGAATTTCTCCGGAAGGAAAGAGATGTAGTTATATATTCTTTATATCTTCTTCAGTCTCCCAAGTAGCTTCCTCAACAAACTAGTTCCTCCATAAGACCTTGACCGATGCTACCTCCTTCATTCTCAACTTGCGAACCTGACGATCAAGTATCTTAATGAGTACCTCCTCACAAGATAGGTTGTCCTTAATACCAATATTTTTAGTAGGTATAATAAGTTAAGGGTCAACCATTCACTTATTCAACATTGAAATGTGGAATACCGGATGGACTGCTGCTAACTCTGGCAGTAGCTCCAACTCATATGCTACACCGCCAATCCTCTTGGATATCCTGTAAGGACCAATATACCGGGGACAACTTCCCCGTCTTGTAAAACCTCATAACACCGTTCATAGATGAAACCTTCAAATAAACCCAATCATCCACCTCAAACTCCAAGTCTCTTCTCCTAACATCGGTATAGGATTTCTGATGAATTTGCGTTCTTTTCAACCTTTCTTGAATGATCTTCACTTTATCCATAGCTTGATGAACCACGTCGGGTCCTATCAACCCAGCTTCACCGACCTCAAACCATCCAATAGGAGATCTACATCTTCTCCCATACAGAGCCTCATAAGAATCCATCTGGATAATAGAGTGATAGTTGTTGTTGTAAGTAAACTCAATGAGAGGTAAGTGATCATCCTAATTGCCCTTGAAATCGATCACACACGTCCTTAACATATCCTCTAAAGTATGAATCGTACACGTTTCTTGACCATCAGTCTGGGATAGAAAGTTGTACTCAAGTTCACCTTCAAACCCAGACCTTTCAGAAAAGACTTCAAAAATTACACGGTAAATTATGCACCTCTATCTGAAATGATGGATACCAGAACTCCATGAAGTCTAACTATCTCTTGAATATATAATCTGGGATAATCTTCTACTAAAAAGGTAGTCTTTACCGGTAAGAAATGGGCTGATTTAGTCATCTGATCTACAATCACCCAAATAAAATCATGTTTCTTGTAATAAAATCCATGCTGATCATCTCCCACTTCCATTCCGAAAGATCTATGTATTGCACCATACTACTGGGTCTCTGGTGCTCTGCAATACACCTATTCATACTACTCCACCAATAAACTTCCCTTAAATAACGATACATCTTTGTGGAACCGGGATTGATACAGTATATGAAGCTATGGGCTTCCTCCATGATCCTCTCTTGGAGTTCATCAACCTTTGGTACACGAAATCTACCTTAATACATCAATATACCATCTCATTATAGTTCAAAAGTCTTAACTTTCTTCTTATGAATATTTGCCTTTAATTCAAACAAAATAGGATCTTGGTCTTGTTTTTCTTTCACTTCAGACACTAGTGATCATTCGGTCCCATTCCTCACCACCACTCCCTCTTTATTTGAATCCAACAACCATACTCTCAATCGTGCAAGTCTGTGCACATCTTTGGATAACTTTTTCTTTCCTTTTTCAACATGGGAAGTACTACCTATAGACATCCTGCTCAAGGCATCAGCGACAACATTATCCTTACTTGGGTGACAAAGCATACTCATGTCAAAATCCTTGAGTAACTTTAACCACCTCCTCTGTATGAGATCAAGCTCTTTTTGACTGAAAACATAATAAAGACTCTTGTGATCAGTGAACACATCAACATGAACACCATAGAGATAGTGACGCCATATTTTCAAAGTAAACACTACAACAGCCAACTCTAGATCAATGGTTGGGTAACTCTTCTCGTGAATCTTAAGTTATTTGGAGGCATAAGTTATAACCTTGCCATTCTGTATCAATACACAACCCAGTCCAACTCTGGACGCATCATAATGCACCACAAAGTACTGTGTACCCTCTGGTAAGGTCAAAACTGGGCAGTAGTCAACCACACTTTCAATTTCGAAAAACTTTTCTCACAATATTCGGACCATTGAAACTTTGATTTCTTCTGAGTCAACTTTGTCTATGGGGATGAAATAGATGAAAACCCCTCAAAAAACCTTCTATAATAATCAACCAATCTAAAGAAAATCCTAATATCAGTTGGAGATATGGGTCTAGGCTAGGTCTGCACTGTCTCAATATTCTGAGTGTCAACTCTAATAATTTGACCAGAAACAATGTGGTCTAAGAACACCACTGACTTAAGCCAAAACTCACACTTGGAAAATTTGGCATACAACTCTCTATCTTTGAGAGTTTGAAGAACCACTCTAAAATTATCAGCATGATCCTCCTCATTCCTCGAATAAATTAGAATGTCATCAATGAATATGATAACAAACATATCATGATAAGTCTTAAACACTATGTTCATAAGATCCATGAACGTTGCATGAGCATTAGTCAAGCCAAAAGACATGACTAGAAATACATAATGACCATAATGGGTCATGAATGTTGTATTCGGGATGTCACTTTCCCTCACTCTCAACTGGTGATAGCCAAATCTAAGGTCTATCTTAGAAAAGAAAGTGGCACCCTCGAGTTGATCGAAAAGATCATCAATTCTCAGAAAGGGATACTTATTCCATATAGTAACCTTGTTCAACTGACGGTAATCTATACACATTCTAATAGAACCATCTTTCTTCCTCAGAAATAAGTCCGGAGTGCCCTAAGGTGAGACACTTGATCGAATGAAACATATATCAACAAGGTCTTTCAACTTCTCTTTTAACTCTTTCAACTCAGCGGGAGCCATTATATATAGTGGAATAGAAATAGGTTTACTATCAGGAAGAATATCTATACCGAAGTGTATTTCTCTCTCGGGGGACTCCGGGAAGATCATCTGGAAAGACCTCTAGAAACTTACTCACAATTAGAACTGACTGAATATGTGGTATCTCAACACTAGAATAATTGACTAGGATTAAGTGATATATCCACCCCTTGGAAACTAACATTCTGGCCTTAAGGTATGAGATAAAATTATTCTTATGCTGCTCGAACTCATTGCATGTTATCTTAGACTTTGTTTTGAAACACTTCTCTGTCTCTCAACTTGTCCTCCTCAACCTGATGCACATGCATCATAAGCCTTGCTATGTCCATGTCCTCTATCAAGATCACAACCTTACCTTCTTTTCTTGACAGATGAGGCAACCCAGACACAAACAATCTCATTCTGCTCCTCATATCAGCAACCATCTGTGGAGCATAATGGGACAGTTGAGTGAACATGAGATTTTACCCATGCACACTCACAGATTCATTCTTAAGAGTGAAGAGTTCTATTACCTTTGCCTCTCTTATCTCATGGGGGAAGAAACACCTCATAATGGCATCTTCAAACACAGCCCAACTCACAATTGGTTCCCTTTCAGCTCTACTCTTCTTCGATTGGTCGTACCATACTTTATCAACACCATTCAATCTGTATGCAGCTAGTTCCAAACACTCTACATCTAGAATATGCTTCATCACAAACACTTTCTGCAACTCTTCCATAATGTTTTCTGGATCCTCAGTGACACTTGTATCGGTTAAACATACAGGACTCATCCTCAAGAACTCACGGATCCTTGATGTATCAGCCATATCCTGTTGAACACCTCTCTGTTGCCCAGGTTGGTTGTTCAGAACTTTACTCATCATCCGGATAGCATCCCCGAACTCACCGTTAGTGACCTCTCTTTGGGGTTGCACTTTTGGTGAATTGGGAACGGCTTGATCCTGAGGATCAGTAGGACTACCTCGAACAACTCTTCATGGTGGCATGATCTGAAAGATATGTGCAAGAAAGAATTAGAAGAAACTTTTATAGAATTGAACTCTATCACACGAAAAGAGTGTAAAAGAAGTGAGATAGTTCCCAAATATCATAGTCTTCTAATGATAGATGTGGCACGCTTCACACCGATAACTAGAACTCTACATATACGGCTTCGTAGAAAACCTAGGACTCTTGAACTATGTTCCCTTATACAAAGTTTTTCACCCCCCGAGCCTACACCCTGAATGTGGCCAGCACTCGAGAACCATTGTTGTCCCCAAGAGAACCCTTTGCCTGGCTCAACTCTCACCGAAAGACTTACTAAACAATAAATGAACCTTAAAGTAAATATTTAACTCATTGTCTCAAAATAGATAACTCAGAATATTTTAAAGAAAACATTCAACTAACCAAAAGAGGTAAATCAAGTCTTAAACATTTAAAAATGGAAATGAAAATACTCTTCAAAATAGAATTGTCTATCTATTAAGCCTCTAAAAACTATGATGAAAGTCGGGACAAGACCTACGACATCCTAATACGACTGAGCGTAAATGTGGAACCCTCCGAAGCAATGAAGCTCACCAAAGCAACTCAGAAGTTGTAGGTGGTATCAAAGGTGCGTCTGTTGATGACCCAAACTCCTATATTTGCATCATGAAAGATGCAGGCCAAACGACGTCAATAGATGGAATATATGAGCATGCAAAGGGAACTCTAAAGTACAAACATAAGCTTGAACTATTAAAAAGGAAGAACATACTCACCTTATCTCAACTCAACTCAACTCGAGGATACTCAAACTCAGGAAATACTCCACTCAGTTCAATATAAAAGCAACAATAAAGATGCATTATAAAAAAAGATCTTACAACAGTATATCATAATTCGCGTATTTAAAAATACAATAATAACTCCTTTACTTTTATTTGGGAGATTCTCTAATCGACAACCATCATTATGAGCTATGTGATGATACAACGTCTCGCCACTGCCAAAACTATCTTATACCTTGCCAGAGTATAAGACATCCTCAACTAAGTGGATCCACAAAGTTATTCTTAAAATCAATAAGGAATCTTCTAAAAAGTAGGAATATTTTTACCCATGTTGGCATAATGGTTTATGAGGACTTTGAGTTGTCTGAACTCGTCCTCATATCGGTGCTCAATACTACTCCCAATAATATAACTCATGCTCATATTTTTAAAAATATTTTCTCATCCTCAAACATTGAGATTATTACTCAAAAGGTTCTTTTAAAAGAGATTGTACTCAAAACTCCTCATGAACTCATTTGGAAATCAAGGTTTCCTCCTCATTTGAAATGTACACCATTACTCTTGGGAATACTTAGTCCCTATATATTCATTTTGAAAAACTCAGCTCAACTCTCCTCATCCTCATATTCAAGTGCTCAAGTCTTAAAACAATTTTTAAAAGTTTGCAAAAGACTTCTCAAAATGACTCAAGAGAACTTTCTCAAACTTTACACTTAACTTTATCTTGAATTTGAATTATGAATTCAAGAGTTATGACTTATATATGCATGATCCCTCAAGTATAAATGAAGATTTTAAGTGTGGATATCAAGTAGAAAACATAGGTACGATTTGAGTGAACTCATATGGAAGGAACGACAGAAGGGTAGGAGGACCTAGCGACCCTGGTGCACTAAGTGGCGCGGGGTGCCAGAACGTCAACTACTAACCAGTGTTTGGGGCGCACTGAGTGGCTCATAGCGTCAGGCCCAAAACTACTGGGCAATATTTCTGGCGCAGTGGTGGTGCGCCGCCCCACCTTATGCCCAAATTTTTTATGAAAATCTCTTCTAAATCTCAAGCCCTAACTTATCTAAATTTGAATGAACTCCTTCAAATTCCTTTGGAAACATAATCCCATCAAAATCCACATAAAATTCCTCAAGAACAATACTTAAACGCAAGATCCTTATCTCAAGAACTCAATGAAGCCTCATATTAAAGAATGAAGAAAAAACTTCAAGAAACTCAATATACCTAATCTTATAAATGAAATTAATAAAAGAAACTCATGAATGGAGTGTGGGTTAATAAACCCAACACTGTGGAAACTTACATACCTTGAAAGGATTTAATCCTTGGCAAAACTCCGCAATGATCGCAAGAATCTTGAACGAACGGTTCAATTTTTTTTCTTCACTTGAACTTCTCTCTAAAACCCTAAGCGTGTTTAGGAATTGTGAAAACTGATCTAAGTCAGTTTGGAACCCTAAAATATTACTAAAATTTAGTTCGACTAGGGGGGTAAGGAAAAGACCAAAATACTCCTCCTTAATTCGGATGGATTTCCTTAACTAAACAAGCTGAACTCAAACGGGCTTATCTCCCTCATCCAAATTCAAAAGTTAGAAAACTCAGTGGCATTGAAAAGAGGACTTAGGGATCTTTCATTTGATATCTCATGGGTCACCTAACTCATCTTATACTGAAAGTTATAGTCGTTTGAAGTTGACCCAATACTCACAATTTAAGTCAAACTTGAAAAATTCTCAAATTAGCTCTTTCCAATTTAGTTCTTTCTAAAATATGCGCTCTCTAAGACCAAGGTGTTACAATGGATTTTGTTGAAAGACTAGATAAGCTCACGGAAGCACTCTGGGTGGCGCGAGGAACTATTCTAGGTTATATTTCTTACATTTCACCTGTTGTTGAGATCTAAGAAGTATTCGGGGTAACTCGAGGAACATTTACGAGTTATATTTCTAATATTTCATCCATTGTTGAGCTCCAGGAAGCATTCGGGGTGGATCAAGGGTCTTTATTGTGCTTCTACTTTTTATGCTTACGCCACATGTGCATTGCATCATCTTGCATTACATGTCTGATTGTGATTTACTTGCTTTTGATGTTGAATGCTCTTTATTCTTATTATATTCACTATTTGCAGTGACTTGTATGGTTCTTATTAGATGTTAAATTATAAGGTTAGCACTATCGTGCTTTTTTATTTGTTTAGTTTTTATTTGAGTTCAGTCAGCTTATGATACCTACTTAGTGCCGTATGTTTTAGTGCTCATGCTACAATTCTACATCTTTTCCTTATGCAACTCCTAGTACGAGTCACCCTCGTTTAGTGTGTATTTCCCATGGTCGTCACTGTAGTGAATTGAGGTGAGCTCTTGGCATCCAGAGATTTACTTATTTCCCTCTTTTTGTAGTGTCTATGCATTTTCTATTTTGATTAAACATAACTATTATATATAGTTCCTTTTGTACTTAGATGATATTGTACCGATTTTACCAGGCTCGGTGTGTGATTAGACATTACTATTATATATAGTTCCTTTTGTACTCAGAGGTGGACCCACCCCTCTAGGTGGGGATGCACATACACCTGGTAACTTCAGAATAAATAATGTATATATATATATATATATATATATATTGTGAAACTGATAGAAATTAGATATAATTAACAGTGGACCTATGAAAAACATATGAGTGTCATTGTGTTGCTAGTATAAGCTAGAGGATCCACTCATGAGACACGCTTTGTGTAACACCTTAGATTTGAAAGGAAGGAAAAAAATTGCATATTTCTAGATCTGGTGCCAATATTGAAAGAACCACTGACGGTCCGTAGGTCGAACCACAAACTGTAGGTGGGGGTGGTACGTGGTGAGTTGAACTAAGTTAAAATGTTTTTCCCTAATATCCTTTTTACGATTCACTAGGACGGTCCTTTGTTTGGTGTACGAGTCGTAGGCAGGTCTCGTAGGTGAGTCTCAGACATAGTGAAATGTTGAGAGTCAAAGTTAGGACCTACTGTTGGGATGTATGGTCCGTAAGTGGAACCACAGAGCGTACATGGATCCCATCGTTGGGAGTCCAAAAGAGTAGTCTTTGAACCTCACCAACGGTCGACCAGGATGGTCCGTAGTTGGACCTACAAATCGTGGGTCCAAACGTCGACGGGGTTTGATATTTATTTTAATAGGGGCTTTTGGGTCTTTTCCTAATTATTCTAACCCATTACTATGTCGTATTACCCTTTACCCTAGGCCCTATATAAACATTTTCACCCAAAATCATCCAATTCAATTCAAACTCCTTAATTCCTAACAGTTGGTAAAGTTCATCCTCTCAAATATTTTTCTCTCTAAGGAAGAAGAAGAAGAAGAAGAAGAGCTAGGGTTTCCATTAAAGTCTCAATTCCCACCATAGCTTTTGGGCTTTGAACTCCAAGGTTTGGTAGTCTTCACCTATGGAGCTCTTTCCTCAACAAGATTCCTAAAATCCCCAATTTTGTAAAGTTAGTTTCATAAATGAAATTAGGGTTTTATTCAATTGACATGGGTTCCTTTCAATGTTGATTCAATTGATTGTTTTATGTCTTCTTATGCATGAATTGAAGTAGTTGCATGTTTTATGTTAAAGCCCCCATGAACCCATGCAGGACCCATGAATTCTAAACTATGATGATATAATGTGGGTTTTGAACTATGAAAGATGAACTTATTAAGATATGCATGTTCTTTATGAAATTGATGAAATCGATTTAAGTTGCTTTGAGAATAAATCACCAATGTTGTAGTTATTGTTGTGAAAGGATTTCTCACCTACTACTCAATAGAAAAATGTGAAAGGGTTTTCTCACATAAAGGATTCCTAGAGTTGAAAGGTTTTCTCAACTAAACTTTGAATCAAGATTAAGGAGGTATTCTAATGAAATCTAGTTTGGATTGGCTACTTGAAGTGCCTTCCATGGATTATAGGGCAAGCAATGATTACCCATGTCTCTTAGTGATTAGACAAGTTAAGAATACTGACTTTTCCGTGAAATATATGCTTAGCACCGAGTGGACAAGAGGTGATTATCTATATCCCATAAACTTTGTGCCACCATAGTTTTGTTTTAGATAGACATTAGCTAGTGGATCCACTTAAGCTAGAAGTTATGGCTATTACCTTGGCAAGTAAGGAGATCTCTTTTCGATGTGGGATAGACACCAGATTTCATGTTATAGCTCACATGGTCTATATGTCGATTAATGGCTACTTGCCAGAATAGTGACCTAAGGTCACTTCTAGAAGTATCTATCATGTGTTTAAAGATGATTTTTACCTGCATTGACCATGACTACGACTATGTTTTCTAACCCTTTATCTTATGGTTAAATTTGTCCGTTGCATATTATGAAAAGTCCTTTTATCATGATTTATAACTCTTATACATTTCTATAATACTTGGTACATTCTATGTACTAACGCATACTCTTGCCTACACTGTTTCACTAATGTAGGGTCTGATGCTTCTATTCCACACCCTATGGCTAGTGATTACCTTAGTAGCTTTTGATGATTGGTGAGTCCTCATGTTCTGAGGATCAAACTATTTATTTCTTATTTTCTTTACTTTCCCATATTGTATTTGATGTGTGGGTTACGTGTCAATCACTCTTTGATGTAATAGATGGCTTGAGACTATGTTAGACTTCCGCTACATTTTTGTAAAACTATTTATGATATAAACTATGTTTTGAAATCTTTCAATTCTATTATCTTGTATGATGTATGCTAAGTGTCTTGTGTAAGGACTCTCGGGGTCTTATACGTCATGTCAAGTCTAGGGTGTAATTCGAGTTTTGACCATTCGAATCCACCTAGAGTTACATTTTACTGTTTTATTTTAATGTATCTTTGAGCTCATAGTTGAGCTAAGGTTATATTGATGCACCCAAAGTCTTCAAATCGTGGTTTCGCCTCTGTTTGTACTTAGTCTCTAGAACTCTCATGAATAACACACGCAACCTATTGACATAAAACAGTATTGAACAATAAAATATGAAGGTTAAATGTGATTGGTAAAATCTCTGACTTACAATAAGAATAATTGGTTCATAAAAATAATATATTTCACTAGTAATGTTGTAAGTTAAATTTTATCGAAGTTTAATTCAAAGTCCAAAAAGACACAAAATCTATTGCACTTTGATTATACAAATCAAAACAATCTTACCGTTTGACTCCAATATTTTGAAATATGTGAAGGATTGTTAGTAATATAATAATTATTACAAAAAATTTGTGTGGCCAACAACTTATTTGGGTCAAACTAAAACATTGTTTTGTGACCCTTTTAGTACTTAGTCATCCAACTTGATGAACAAGTAGTCTTCCCTTTGTTTCAAAGTTATCTCATTACTTTTATAATATTTCTTTCATTCTTTCACCACCTCTTCTTTTATATAAATGACCTAACGTCTTTGTCAAGTATATGATTGAACAAAGAACAATCTAAAGGGAAAAATAGAAAATAGTCTAATTGTTTTGTTGATTTATAGTAATTATAATTTATTAATTTATGTATCCTCTAAATAATTTAGAGAGCTTGTTTAATCTTATAAAAATATTTTACACTACTCAAATAATTTCTAAAGATAATTTTATAGCACGATTCAAGTATATGTTCCCCTAAAATATGTGAATATCAATTCATTTGTTACAAATTCAGTTGAACTTACAAAAGAAGAAGGTGAGACGAAGAGAACAATGATTAGAAATACACGAATGTATTGTGCTCTCTCCATTCACCTACCATCATTTTTAAAATTAATTTATTCTTAGAAAGTCACATTTTTATATTTGAAAATAGGGCAAAAAACATAAGTACACAAATTAAGTACCTTAATACCCACTATATAACAATAGTCTTAATTTTTACCAACATATCAATAGTTTTTTTTTTTCAAATATATAAAGTAATAGTTAAAAAAAATTAAACAAAACCCACTATTTACTCCAATTTTTTTATTTTCTCCATATTTTTTACCTTCCACAATTTAATCAAATTAGTTATACATTCTCTCCCATCAAAAAAATGTTTTCTGACAAAACAAAAAAAAACCCTCTATCTCCTCTATTCTAACAGATAGTTCAATTACGGATATCAACAGTGTTTCAATTCAAATTCAACACAGTGGACGATGGGACGCATCAGGTATATGTGATAAATCATGATTGAGTTGGTGATTCTTTTGGTATATTTTTTGTGTTACAGACAGAATTAGGTGTTTTTATTCTTGAATTAGTTAGAAATCTGACTGAAATTGATGTTACGATACCAAACTTTGTGGAGGAACTTTTACCCCCCCCCCCCCCCGCACTATTTAATAGTGTATTTTAAAAGGTATATATGTGCCCACATTAGAATTTATAATTATGCAATATTTTTTATGTACACATGGCCACATATATACCTTTAAAATACACTATTAAATAGTGCAGGGGGTAAAAGGTCCTTTCCAAAGTTTGGTATCGTTACAACAATTTCGGTCAAAGTTCAGATATATTTCAGACTTTTTTCCCCTTTTTTATATATGTTAGTTATAACTGCTGTATTTTTGGTCGTATATAAACACCAATTTTTAAGATTGCTTTTTTGTACATCTATTGGTGTAGTTGATAGTATGCTTTGAATTGTTTATAAACTCCAAAATTCCTGATAGTTTTTTGGTACATCTATTGGTGTAATCGATAGATTTTAGGTCTTTTATAAACATCATATTTGTTGTTAAATAATTTGTTAGTTTTCAGTGTATGTGTTTTTGGTAGGATTAAGGTACATACATTGAAGAACAAATATTAAATTAGTTATCGTACTTATTATTTTGTATTGGTATATTCATACAAAAAAAACTAGAAACCAACTTAGGTCATAAACCATTTGTGTGTACTAACATGATTATCATTATCATATAAACAAAAACGTATTGTATACCAATCTTTGTAATTGGATTACATTAAAAACACCATTTTGTTTATATGTATTGCTTATTTTCTTATAGATTTCAAATTGTATTATGTTATATATGTAATACTTATTTAATGATATCACTAATTATTTTGGAGATTATTTAACAATAAGTTATCATCTAACACAAGTATGTGGATTACAATATTGAATGAGTGATATATGATGTGAACACCAAATACAAAGGCTTAATTACTACTATTGCTTACCAACTAGGTGTGGACACGATCATTTTTTATTTAGAACTCAAATATGTCATGAGTGGTCCATCTCCACCAATGAAGATCCATAACGATATGGGTGTTAAAGTTTATTTAGATAAAAAAAATACAATTTTGATTTCTTTTCAATGTATCTATTATATGTAACATAAGTGGATAGAGATATAGATGCCAATGAGTACCAAATTGGTGTCTAAACAACAATGCAAGAAATTATCAAATCAAATACACTATGTTTGACTAATATGAATCCCATTTTGGATGGTTTTAGTTAAGGTAATGAAGGAAATGAGATAATCTCAAATCCACAACACGATTTGGTGTCAGAAGATCAACTTTATATAAACAAGCACAATATATTAGACTTATCATGCCTTTTCATGATCGTCTTTTAAAAGTTATTATCTGAAATGTCCTACAAAGAATTTTCATGGATTTTTAAATTATCGTGTTTGAATAAGTATGAATTATTCAAAATGAGGAAATTATGTGATACACAAATGTGTTCAATGAAGGACATCATTCATTCAAAGTGTAAGTCTACTAGTGTTGTGCTATGTGCAATGTTAATTGAAAAGTATGTTGATGCAAAAACAATTTACACACCAACTGAAATACAAGGAAACATGTTGAGAATACATGAAATTTCATTAACATACATGCAAGTATGGAGGGCTAAAGAAAAAGCTTTCAAGATGTTGAGAGATGACCGTGCAGAATCATATGAAAAAATTCTGATGTATTTATATATATTTGAAACAACATGTCCAAAGACAGTTGTGAATTATAAAAAATAGATGAAAATAGGTTTTTGTATTCACTTACACCACTTGATGCTAGTATTAGAGGATGGGAATATTGTAGACCAAAAGTAGTACTTGATAGTACACAATGGAAATCAACTTATGAAGGAACAATGTTAATAGCTAGCACATTGAATTCATAAGGTATACTTTTTATTGTGTTACAAAATATTTCATTTGTTTTACATATATTTATGTACTATTCAGATAGCAATGTTTATGGTGGTTTATGGTGTAAAATTTGATTTATTTATAGGACATATCTTGCCACTTGCATACGGCATCATTGATTCGAAAAATGACAATTCAAGGTTGTGGTTCTTTGAGAATTTCAAAAATGTATTTGGTGAGAGAGACGATACTTACGTTGTTTCTGATAGAAATAAGAGTATATAAAATGTTATTGTCGTTATTTATCTCGAATTTCGACATTACATGTGTATTTATCATATCGAACTGAAACGACCCAAAAAGTTCCTAAAAATGTGCTTCGGAAGTTACCGGAAACTTGTTTTAGCTATATCTAAAAATCCATTCTGCTTTTCAAAAATCCGACTTCATATTCTTGTTTAGGGGGTCAAATTGAGTGGGAAATGGGTCTAACC
The DNA here is from genome assembly GCA_029007595.1 of Solanum commersonii. NCBI lineage: Eukaryota > Viridiplantae > Streptophyta > Magnoliopsida > Solanales > Solanaceae > Solanum > Solanum commersonii. The sequence continues at coordinate 6,868,054 of JAJTWQ010000008.1, forward strand.
CAAATTTTAGAGAAACCGTATCAAAATCCAAAATTTCCAAGTGAAGCTTTTTTCGAGGGTCTACTTTGGAGGGTCATATCTCCTAGCTCACAAATAATTGGGTGGCCCATAACATATCCATGGAAAGCCCTTTGAGTTAGCTACCCAACGCACTTCGTTTCACCTCATTCGGAGTTCGGACGAAGAAGTTATGCCCATTTTCGTAAAATCTGTCCATGCAGGAAATGCAATTTCCAGAGAGCGAAGTTACTGTTCATCCGCCTCATTTTTTTTTCTAAATGTTGGACCCATTTTTCCAAGGGCATATTTTAATTCCTATATAGAATTAATTCAATCCCCATCTCTAAAACATTTCCCACAATACCTCTCCCATACTTAGGTACTTTTTCTCTCAAGAACCCTAATCCAAAACCTTCCTCAAGATTGAAGAGATTCTTGCTCCAAGTTCCAAGCTTTCATTGAAGACACTCTCAAGACCTTCATAAAAACTCAAGGTATGTGGTGTTAAACTCATGGGTCCTTCCACCCATAGTGCCTAGACTATATTCTACTCACTAATTGATGGTTTAAGTTGAGATTCATAAATTAGTCTTGTTCCTTGTATAAATTTCCTGCACAGTGAATTCTAGCATGAAAAGTAATTGTTTTGAGTATGTTGTCATTGTAGAACTTGAATCTAAATTTGGAATTGAAGTGGAGATTTTTTCATGTGTTCTTATGGGTGTTAAAAGGCGTTGTTGCAGGTTGTTCATTGGTTTTGGCTGCATAATTACTACCCTATTTTCCATGCTCTTTGACCCCATTACATGCTTTCAAGGTGTTTGACAAAATGTCCAATTGTGGAGAATTGATGAATTGATGCTTTAAGGCTTGAGTTATGAGATGTATGTCATTCCAGAGATGTGTTGATGACAAACCAAGCTTGTGTATATGTTCATTCCATACATGAGATTGCATTAGAGCCTAATGTGAATTTCCTATATAAAGTGTTGCATGAACATGCCCGGTCTGGGGGAAAAGAACCGGATAACCATGTGAGGGGTTTATACCTCACCACCTAGGATGCTTGGGGTGTGACCAACATCAACCATGTGAGGGGTTTATACCTCACCACCTAAGATGCTTGGGGTGTGACCAACATCAACCATGTGAGGGGTTTATACCTCACCACCTAGGATGCTTGGGGTGTGATCAACATCAACCATGTGAGGGGTTTATACCTTGCCACCAGGGTGTCCAGGTGTGAACGACATCCCCCATCCTAAGTTGGGGTTATAGATTGATTGGATTATGCACACACATATGATATCTACTATTAGTATAGATTTACTTAAACATGTTTTGACTTCACTTTGATCATGCATCCTCATATTGTTATTTATTATGCCTATGGAACTATCTCTTGCATTTCGATTGTGTCCTTGTCTATTATTGTATTGCACCCCGCATACTTAGTACATTCCAAGTACTAACGCATATTTTGCCTACATGATGTCACCATGTAGGGACCAGAGCTACTCTTAATCTTTCTCTCCCTTCACGTGGCTAGTACGGTGCTTATCTGAGTTTGTTGGTGAGTCCTCAATGATTCGAGGGCTATGTTATGTTTCCTACTCCTATGTTTTGAGACTTTAGCTTTCAATTGTATTTTGACTATTAGGGAGCCGGTAGTATGTCATGGCCCCCGTCTTATCTATGTATGTAGAGGTGTGCGTTGGACAAGTATTTTGTAAATGAGCTTGACTCTTATTCTATGATTTTATTTTGAAATGGTTTGCCCTTAGTCCCTATTTCCCGTTATTTAATGTTGAATATACTTCCGCGATCGATGAAGTGTGATGACAAGTTTGAGAGGCTTGTTTGGGGTTCCTTCGGGTTCCTCATTCGCCATGTCACGTCTAGGCCCTAGGCTTGAGTCGTGACAAGCTTGGTATCAGAGCACTAGGTTGTTAAATCCTCGGAGTCCAACACACCGCATTGAGTAGAGTCCTAATCATGGTTGTGAAGCGCGCCACGACTATGAATGGGAGGCTACAAAACGTTTTAGGAAAGGTTTCCCTTCTTCATGTTCTATGTCGTGCTTAGAGTGTAATAAGGTGATTCCTCCCTAACGCTTATTCTTTGGTTTGCTAGATCATCATGCCAAACATGAAGGGAAGACGGGCCCAATCACCAGAAGAGTCACCCACCAATGGTGAGCTCCGTGATGCACTCACCATACTTGCACAAGTGGTAGCTAACCAAGTGCAACAAAGAGCCCAAACTCCTCGAGCTACCACCTCGGGGGAAAGGGTGAGAGATTTCATGAGGATGAACCCTCCGGTCTTCCATGGTTCAAAGGTGGATGAGGACCCGCAAGAGTTCATGATGAGGTATGCAAAATCTTGACCATTATGGATGTTGGTGCTTGTGAGAAGGCAGAGTTGGCGGCCTACCAACTCAAGGGGGTTGCCCAAATTTGGTTTGATCAATGGAAAGGTGAGAAAGGTAATGGCTATGTGGTATTGTGGGAGGAGTTTAAACTTGCTTTCCTTAATAGGTTCTTCCCTCTTGAGCTTAGGGAGGCAAAGTTGGTGGAGTTCATGAACTTGAAGCAAGGAGCTATGAGTGTGATCCCAGTATGCCCTCAAATTTGGCCAACTCTCCAAGTATGCACCTCACTTGGTGGCCGACTCTAGGTCGAGGATGAACAAATTTGTGATGGGTGTATCCGACTTGGTTAGTGAGGAGTGTCGGTCCGCGATGCTCATTGGAGATATGGATTTGTCTCGATTGATGACTTATGCCGAGAAAATGGAGGAGGATAAATTGAGGAAGAGAAGGGGGCACGAGGCCAAGAGGGCCCGATTGGAGAATAGGTTCCCTAAGGGTGCTAGATTTCATCAAGGCCGAGGAAACCCTCATGTCAACCGGGAATTTGCTATTAATGTTCGTAGACCTCAAGGGGGAGGTGAAGTGGGTTCTATGGATGTATGCCCTAAGTGTGGGAGGAAGCATGGTGGTCCTTGCATGTAGGGTTCGGGTGCTTGCTTTGAATGTGGAGAAGTGGGTCACAAGAGGTTTGAGTGTCCCAAGATCCTCAACAATGTCCGAAATGCTAACACTACTCCTTTGGGTAGAGGTGCTTCTCAAAGTGGTGCCCCAAGGCACAATCGATTTTATGCATTTCATGGTAGACAAGGTGTTAATGAGACTCCCGATGTGGTGACTGGTATGTTGCAAATCTTTGATCTTGATGTTTATACTTTGATTGATCTGGGTGCCACCCTTTCCTTTGTTACCCCCTTAGTTTCTAGAAAATTTCATGTCGAGTCGGAATTATTGCATGAGTCATATGAAGTATCTACTCCCATTGGTGTCTCTATTGTTGCTAGAAAAGTGTATAGAAATTGTCCGGTTTGCATATTGAATAAGTTGTTGCCTTGTGATCTTGTTAAGTTGAACATGGTGGATTTTGATGTTATTCTTCGGATGGATTGGTTGCATGCATATTATGCTTCTATTGATTGTAGGACTCGTAAAGTCAAGTTCCGATTTCCTAACGAACCCGTCCTTGAGTGGGAGAGTCGGGATGTTGTGGTGAAGGGAAAATTCATTTCTTGCATTAAAGACCATAGGTTGATTTGCAAAGGGTGCTTGTACCATATTGTGAGAGTCAATGATGTGGAGTCTAAAGTCCCTCCTATTGAGTCTATTCCGGTCGTTAATGAGTTTCTAGATGTCTTCCCAAAAGACCTTTCCGGTGTCCCTCCCGAAAGGGAGATAGATTTTGGTATAGACCTCCTTCCCGATACTCAACCTATTTCTATCCCCCCTTACCGTATGGCCCCGGCGGAGTTGAAAGAGTTGAAAGAGCAATTAAAAGATTTGATATAGAAGGGGTTTATTAGACCTAGTCATTCTCCATGGGGTGCTCCGGTTTTGTTTGTGAAGAAGAAAGATGGGTTTCTTAGAATGTGAATTGATTATCGACAACTTAATAGGGTCACCATTAAGAATAGGTATCCTCTTCCAAGGATTGACGATTTATTTGACCAATTGCATGGGGCTAGTCACTTCTCTAAGATTGATCTTCGGTCCGGGTATCATCAAGTGAAGGTAAGGGAGTGTGATATTCCCAAGACGGCCTTTCGTACTAGGTATGGGCACTATGAGTTCGTGGTGATGTCTTTCGGGTTGACTAATGCTCCGGCTATCTTTATGGATTTGATGAATAGGGTTTTCAAACCCTACCTTGATTCTTTTGTGGTGGTGTTTATAGATGACATCTTGATCTATTCTCGGGGTGAGGAAGAGCCCATGGGTCACTTGAGGGTTGTACTCCAAAGATTGAGGGAAGAGAAGTTGTACACTAAATATGAAAAGTGTGAGTTTTGGTTGAAGGAAATTGCTTTCTTAGGCCATGTGGTGTCGGGGGATGGTATTAAGGTGGATCCTAAGAAGACCGATGTTATTAGGAATTGGCCTAGACCTTTGACCCCGTCGGATATAAGGAGTTTCTTGGGTTTAGCGGGTTATTATAGGAGATTTGTGGAAGGGTTTTCTTCTCTTGCTTCTCCTATGACTAAGTTGACTCAAAAGAAGGCTAAATTTGTATGGTCGGATGAGTGTGAGGAAAGCTTCCAAACTTTGAAAGAAAGGCTTGTGTCCGCTCCTATTTTGTCATTTCCGGATGGGTTAGAAGGTTTTGTTGTTTATTGTGATGCTTCCCGTATTGGTTTGGGTTGTGTGTTGATGAAAAGTGGTAAGGTTATAGCCTATGCTTCTAGGCAACTTAAGGTTCATGAAAAGAATTACCCAACCCATGATCTTGAATTGGCCGCCGTGGTTTTTGCTTTAAAGATTTGGCGTCATTATTTGTATGGGGTGCATGTTGATATCTTCACCGACCATAAGAGTCTCCAATATGTGTTCACGCAAAAAGATCTTGACTTGAGACAAAGGAGGTGGTTAGAGTTCCCTAAGGATTATGATATGAGTGTTCACTATCATCCGGGGAAAGCTAATGTGATGGCGGATGCATTGAGTAGAGTGTCCATGGGTAGCTTGGCTCATGTGGAGGAAGGTAGTAAAGAGTTGGCTAAGGAGGTCCATCGGTTGGCCAAATTGGGAGTTAGGTTAGAAGGGGTAGATAGTGGAGGAGTAGTTGTTGTTGATGGTTCAAGGTCTTCCTTGGTTGATGAGGTGATAGCCAAGCAAGATCTTGATCCTTCTTTGGTGGAATTAAAGGCTTCGGTGAGTAGTGGTAAGGTGGAGGTTTTCTCCCAAGGGGGAGATGGTGTCCTTAGGTACCAAGGTAGATTATGTGTTCCTTGTGTGGATGGTGTGAGGGAAAGAATCCTTGATGAGGCTCATAATTCTTTTTATTCTATTCATCCGGGGTCAACAAAGATGTATAGAGACTTGAGGGATGTGTATTGGTGGGGCGGTATGAAGAAGGACATTGCAAAATTTGTTTCGGGTTGCCATAGTTGTCAACAAGTCAAGGCCGAACATCAAAGGCCGGGTGGCCTAACTCAAGACATTGAGATACCTACTTGGAAGTGGGAAGAAATCAACATGGATTTTGTAGTAGGCTTGCCCAAGACTAGAAGAGGTTTTGATTCGGTTTGGGTGGTGGTTGATCGGATGACAAAGTCGGCTCATTTCCTACCGGTTAAAACTACTTACGGGGCTGAAGAGTATGCCAAGTTGTACATTCATGAATTGGTAAGGTTGCATGGGATTCCCTTGTCTATCATCTCGGATCGTGGTGCCCAATTCACTTCTCACTTTTGGAAATCTTTCCAAAGGGGTCTTGGTACAAAGGTAAAGCTTAGCACGGCCTTCCACCCTCAAACGGATGGCCAAGCCGAAAGAACAATTCAAACCTTGGAGGATATGCTTAGAACTTGAGTCTTGGGGTTGAAAGGTAGTTAGGATGATCATCTTCCCTTGATTGAGTTTGCATACAACAATAGTTATCATTCTAGTATCGGTATGGCTCCTTTTGAGGCACTTTATGGTAGACGGTGTAGATCACCGATTGGGTGGTTTGAAGTTGGAGAGGTGGCCTTGTTGGGTCCGGATCTGGTCATGGATGCTATTGAGAAGGTAAGGATGATTAGGGAGAGGTTGAAAACAGCCCAAAGTCGTCAAAAGTCTTATGCCGATGTGAGGAGAAGGGATCTTGAATTCAAAGTGGGTGATTGGGTTTATTTGAAAGTTTCTCCAATGAAAGGTGTGGTTCGTTTTGGTAAGAAGGGGAAGTTAAGTCCTAGGTATGTCGGTCCTTATGAGGTAATAAGAAGGATTGCTAAAGTAGCCTATGAGTTGGGGTTACCCAAGGAGATGGAATTAGTTCATCTGGTATTGCATGTATCGATGTTGAGGAAATGTGTTGGTGATCCTAACACTATTGTACCTCTTGAGGTTGTGGGTGTTATAAAAGATAATTTGACGTATGAAGAAGTCCCGGTTCAGATCTTAGATAGACAAGTTAAGAGGTTGAGGAACAAAGAAGTGGCCTCCGTTAAGGTGCTTTGGAGAAATCAACAAGTGGAGAGTGCTACTTGGGAGGCCGAAGTGGACATGCAAAGACGTTATCCTTATCTATTCAACTCCACTCAAGCCTAAGGTATTAAATCAAGTCCTTTGTACTCCATTGAGTCTTACATTTCAGCTCCTAGATCATTCATGTGCATATATGTTTAAATTGAGGAATTATGGATGCTTTACACTAAGTTTTGAAATCTTGAAGTGATGTATAAATAAAATTTTTGCATTCATGTTGGGGATGATATGTTCTTGCTAAGTCTTGCCTTGTACGCCTCTTCCACATTCGGGGACGAATGTTCCCAAGGGGGAGATATTGAAACGACCCAAAAAGTTCCTAAAAATGTGCTTCGGAAGTTACCGAAAAATTGTTTTAGCTATATCTAAAAATCCGTTTTGCATTTTGAAAATCCAACTTTATATTCTTGTTTAGGGGGTCAAATTGAGTGGGAAATAGGTCTAACCCAAATTTTAGAGCAACCGTATCAAAATCCGAAATTTCCAAGTGAAGCTTTTTTCGAGGGTCTACTTTGGAGGGTCATATCTCCTAGCACACAAATAATTGGGTGGACCATAACATATCTATGGAAATCCCTTTGAGTTAGCTACCCAACGCACTTCGTTTCACCTCATTTGGAGTTCGGACGAAGAAGTTATGCTCATTTTCGTAAAATCTGTCCGTGCAGGAAATGCAATTTCCAGAGAGCGAAGTTACTGTTCATCCGCCTCATTTTTTTTTCTAAGTGTTGGACCCGTTTTTCCAAGGGCATATTTTAATTCCTATATAGAATTAATTCAATCCCCATCTCTAAAACATTTCCCACAATACCTCTCCCATACTTAGACATTTTTTCTCTCAAGAACCCTAATCCAAAACCTTCCTCAAGATTGAAAAGATTCCTGCTCCAAGTTCCAAGCTTTCATTGAAGACACTCTCAAGACCTTCATAAAAACTCAAGGTATGTGGTGTTGAACTCATGGGTCCTTCCACCCATAGTGCCTAGACTATATTCTACTCACTAATTGATGGTTTAAGTTGAGATTCATAAATTAGTCTTGTTCCTTGTATAAATTTCCTGCACAGTGAATTCTAGCATGAAAAGTAATTGTTTTGAGTATGTTGTCACTGTAGAACTTGAATCTAAATTTGGAATTGAAGTGGAGATTTTTTCATGTGGTCTTGTGGTGTTAAAAGGCGTTGTTGCAGGTTGTTCACTGGTTTTGGCTGCATAATTACTACCCTATTTTCCATGCTCTTTGACCCCATTACATGCCTTCAAGGTGTTTGACAAAATGTCCAATTGTGGAGAATTGATGAATTGGTGCTTTAAGGCTTGAGTTATTAGATGTATGTCATTCCAGAGATGTGTTGATGACAAACCAAGCTTGTGTATATGTTCATTCCATACACGAGATTGCGTTAGAGCCTAATGTGAATTTCCTATATAAAGTGTTGCATGACCAAGCCCTGTCCAGGGGAAGAGAACCGGATAACCATGTGAGGGGTTTATACCTCACCACCTAGGATGCTTGGGGTGTGACCAACATCAACCGTGTGAGGGGTTTATACCTCACCACCTAGGATGCTTGGGGTGTGACCAACATCAACCATGTAAGGGGTTTATACCTCACCACCTAGGATGCTTGGGGTGTGACCAACATCAACCATGTGAGGGGTTTATACCTTGCCACCAGGGTGTCCAGGTGTGAACGGCATCCCCCATCCTAAGTTAGGGTTATAGATTGGTTGGATTATGCACACACATGTGATATCTACTATTAGTATAGATTTACTTAAACATGTTTTGACTTCACTTTTATCATGCATCCTCATATTGTTATTTATTATGCCTATGGAACTATCTCTTGCATTTCGATTGTGTCCTTGTCTATTGTTGTATTGCACCCAGCATACTTAGTACATTCCAAGTACTAACACATATTTTGCCTACATGATGTCACCATGTAGGGACCGGAGCTACTCTTGATCCTTCTCTCCGTTCACATGGCTATTACAGTGCTTATCCGAGTTTGTTGGTGAGTCCTCAATGATTCAAGGGCTATGTTATGTTTCCTACTCCTATGTTTTGAGACTTTAGCTTGCAATTGCATTTTGACTATGAGGAGAGCCGGTAGTATGTCATGGCCCCCGTCCTATCTATGTATGTAAAGGTGTGCGTTGGACAAGTATTTTGTAAATGAGCTTGACTCTTATTCTATGATGTTATTTTGAAATGGTTTGCCCTTAGTCCCTATTTCCCATTATTTAATGTTGAATATACTTCCGCGACCGATGAAGTGTGATGACAAGTTTGAGAGGCTTGCTTGGGGTTCCTTCGGGTTCCTCATTCGCCATGTCACGTCTAGGCCCTAGGCTTGGGTCGTGACAGGAACAATGAAATTTGACAACATCTATAGACTCTTTTAGTCACCAACTAGGGTAGAGACCGAAAAGGTTCTACTAACACTTCGGGGAGTATTTCAAACTTCATGGCTACAAAAGGTGCCACAAAGGAAAAAGTAGTACCGTGATCTAACAAGACATATACATCAATAGAAAAGACTTTTAACAGACTGGTCACCACATCCAGGGAGCTATCTTGGTCACCTCTGAATTGAAGAGCATAAAAGTGGTTTTACTTTTGAGCATTGGAGTTTGAACCGCTTGGACGAGCTTGTTTATCTTCTCTTCCATTAACCTTGAGCATTGGACAATCTATCATCTTGTGGCAAACCTTTCCACAACTAAAATACCCATCGTTACCAACAAGACACTTGCCATTATGCTTTCTACCACATTTTGCACAATTAGGCCTAGCAACATAACAACCACCACTATTACCTTCTTGAGGTTTAGGGTTGGAAACCCTATCCTTGTTGACCCTTAGAGGTTCACTAGAGGATCCTTGGTTGGAGAACCTTTGTCTAATCCTTGGTCGACCTTGTCCATCGGACCTAGCATTAGATAAGTTCCCATCACTGATTCTAGCTCTTTTCACCTCTCTATTCCTGTTCTTGAGTTTTGACTCCTCAATTTGTTGAGCATATACCTTTAGCCTTGAGATATCCATGTCATGAATGAGCATTTCCGTACAACATTCTTCTTGAACCAAATCACACACACCCGTCAAAAACCCACTCATCTCATCCCTTGAATCCGCCACCATAGATGGAGCACACTTGGATAGTTGGGTAAATTTCAAGGCATACTCCTTAATACTCATTCTACCTTTTCTAAGGTTAATGAATTCCTTCACCTTATCTTCCCTCAACTCTCGGGGAAAGAATTTATCAATAAATATCGATTTGAATGTTTCCCATTCAACCGGGCCCGTTCCTATGGGTCTTCCCCTTTTCCAAAGATCATACCATACTTGAGAAACATCCTTTAGTTGGTAGGCAACAAACTCCGCCTTCTATCCCAAAGATATCCCCATAATATCAACGACCTTACAAATTTCATCGATAAACCTTTGGGGATCCTCCTCCACTTTAGAGCCATGCAGGTTCAGTCTAGCAAAATAACTAACCCTAGAAGCAGTCGAATTCACATTAGGATTGATCGGAGCTACCACTTATCTATTGGTTTGAGTCATCATGAATTGAGCCAACATTTGGATAGTAGATATAAACTCTTAATGGGTCACATTCTCAACCACAGGATCAATCGGAGCTTGGTTAACTTGGGGAGCTTGATTAGCTTGAACAACTTCCTCATTCACATTGCCACCCTCCATTCTTCTAGCGTTATCCCTTCGTGTGTTCATAGCCTTAATACACAAGATAAGGATTAGAAGAGGGGCTTTATAGAGTTAAACTCTAAGGCATGACTTAAGACTTACTAGTAATGAAAGAAGTGAAATTTCCTAACATCTTATTGCCTCTCATTCATAAGTGTGGTGTGATTCACACTCATGAACAAGACTTTTCTAGACGTGGCTTATGAAACATCACCCTAGAATCATTCTAACCCTTGTGCTATGATTACCAAGTTTTTCACGACCCAAGGGTACCCCCTAAATGTAACAAGACACATAGAACCCCGAAAAGCACCATGTAAGCCATTTAGCATATCATAACCGAAAGCATTAGAACAAAGCACATTTAAGTCCAAAATTCATTATAAAGGAAATGGAAAGTCTAGACTTGTCTCAACTAGCCATCTATTACAATACTTGAGTCAAAATAGGGTCATAGCCCAAAACAACATAATCTGAAAGTGAAAGTACAAGAATGAAACAACAATGATAGAATCCCATTCTCAAATCATGAGTACTCATCACGAGCAAGGAGAAATGAGCAAATCCAACCTCTAGCCACAATGGGGACCACCTTGAGAACCAGACCCTACACTTGGGGGAAAATGTAGGAAAATATGGGTTGGTAAGAAAATGCACCAAGTATGTGATGCACAAAATCATGAAAACATGCTAAAAGGGATATTTTAGTTAAATGAATGCCATTTACTAGTTTAATGCATCACTTTGAAGATAATGGAAAAGCATAAGTCATAAACACAATCAACTCATATATCAGCATATCATAATAGGACCATACCGTAAATACCCTCAAAGCATACTTGTGGAATGAATGAATAAGATCCCATAATCCCACCCTCACTAAGTAAAGCTTCTTGAGTAGCTATAGTTCATAATTCATCTTCTTGTTCATACGATCATAAAGGGATATTAGCCTTAACCGACATAGACCATGTGAGCTTACCATGGAATCCGGTGTCTCCCCCACCCCGAAAAGGGGTTGTCTTACTTACCTAAGGTAGAACCATACTTTTAGCTTAGGTGGATCCACTAGCTAAGGACCTATGTGGGCACATAGTTATGGGATAAGGATATTTCTACTAGAAACCCGGACTAAACTAAGGTATAAAGTTACCATCTCATGATATACATACTTTGGGAACCCGGACTCAACTAAAGGAGCCCATTTGGAAAGCCGAACTCAACTATTGTATAAGCTTCGATCTCATGTTCATATCCACTCAGTGCTAAACATTAATTCCCATATATTACATATTAAATCTTGACTCAAGTTCATATTCATGAATGAATGTCTTGACACTCAACCCAACATAATTCATACTATAGCTCATAGATTCAATAGGTGAGAATAGCCTTTCAACCCTAGAATCATCATATTGTGAGGAAACCTCTCACATTATGTCATATTCATACATAAGTGTGTACATGGGGAAAATCATCCAACAACACAACAACTAGATCATAATTATATTCACTTCGTTCTCATAGTGTTCTAAAAGCCTATACATAACCCTCATAATCATGCATAATTCTCATACATTGCCCTTCAAAGACCATATATCACATTCAATCAACAAATCTAGAATACTACATTAGCCATGGATAATAACATGATTCAATTAATCAATTCACTACATTCACAATTCTATAATATTCTACTTGCTTCAATCAATACCCACACTTTGAGATGCAATTTGAGAAAAAAGAGGAATTTATGGATTCTTGGGGAATTCAACATAAAACCATATAAAATCATAAATTTATCCATAATAAAAAATAATTCAGTCATTTAAAAATGAATTTGAAAGGAATCCATGAGATTGGTGTCAAACCCTAACTTTTAGGATTTCTAGCTTTGAAATTGTGGATTTTAGAGGGGCTCCATGGATGAAAACTATTCTTGGATGAAGGATTACCATACCTTAGTTTCTTCTTATTTGGAGTTATAGAGAGAGAGTTTTGGGGGAAAGTTGGTTTTTGATTTGGGATTTTGGAATTATGAGGAAGATGACTTGATTTAAGGGTCCTAATTCTATATATAGTTAGTTTAATTTAGTGTAAAACAACGTCACTTTGTATTAAATATAAATGGAAAACCCCAAAGTACCCCTCAACTAATTCCAAAAAACACATTCCAGTCATCACCCACGACCCCCTCACAGACGGACCATGGTTCGACCCACGACCCATGCTAGTGAAGCGTGGGTTGGGATCTGAGACATGGTTGTGCAGGTTCCATACACAGCCCCTCACCCATGAGGCGTGGGGGGCCTACGGGGCATGATTTACCCCTCGTGGGTCACTGCCCAGGTGCATTCTTGGTTCATTCCTCAAGGACCCATGGTTGGTCCTTGGGGTTTGAACCTTGACTTTCTAACACGAAAACATTTATTTTAAAGTATGGGGAGATACACTTAAAGGATCTAACCCTAACGTTAAGCTCTAGTTTAGCCTACTAGTTTCAGGAGTGTTACATAGATTCATTGTAGTCATGCGGTTGCTTCTATTAGATACAGAAACAAACATTGCGAAGATTACTATTCAACGTATTATAGTAATAAGATTCTTCAAGATACTTTTGCAAATCCAATTAGACCATTGCCTTGCAAAAGCACTTGGGATATTCCATCACATTGTTTGGAAGAGATAGTGTTACCACCAATTGCAAGAAAGTAACCAGGCATACCACCAAATAACGACCATAAGAAGGGACTCAACGAAGGGAAATTAAAGAGGAGTAAAGTCACTTGTAGTAAATGTGTTTTTTTTTTTTGGCTTTACTGAAAAATTTATGCAATTGAATCTTTTAGATATTATTTGAATTTAGATGTTTTTGGTGAATATTAATTGAACTTTAATCAAACATTGATTAATGTTGATTTGCTAATTCATAATATTGGTGTAATTATTGTTGTAATGTTGGTGATTGTATGTTATTTTAACAGATAATTGTTTTCTTGGTGAAAATACAATACAAATTTTTTTGAGGTAGTTAATAGTATAAACTTACCATTTTATATATAAAATGTATACAAGTATATTGTTCAGTAAAATTGGATATATAGCATATTTTAAGCATTCCAATATAGGGTTTTATTAGTGATAAATCTTAATTGTTTGTAACATATGTTCATACTAATTAGTGGTATATACTAGCTTAATTATTGGTATTATACAACAACCTCGAACCATGAATCTATGAAACAACTAATAAACCTAAAAAAGTAGTTTGACATCACAATTTAAACAACATTTTGACAACATATACACACACAATTAAATGTTTTTGCTAGTTAATTGAACACCACAAATGTTCATAATAAATAGTAGTATATACTAGCTTAATTATTGGTATTATACACCAACCTCAAACCATGAATTTGTAAAACAACTGACAAACTTTTAAAAGGTAGTTTCACACCATAATGAAACATCAGATTTTGACAATTTATACACAAACAATTAATATTTGTCAGTTGATTGAATATAATATAAGCACCGAAACTTATAAAAAATATCAATAAATTGATATCCAAAAGTATAAAAAAAGCATATTATAAGGAATTGTTGAAGTGTGTGACCATCTCATCTAAAAAGCTTAAGCTGTTAGAGAGAGCACACTTTTATTAGTTAATAATATTATCTACACGCCCCCTCATGTGCGGGCCTGATTCTTTTTCATGGGCCAAGCACGTGAAATTCTTTTTAAGTTTGGGTGGCAGTGAGATTTGATCCCAGGACTTCTGCACGATGTTGAAGTGTGACCATCTCATCGAAAAGTTTAAGTTGTTAGAGAGAGCATACTTTTATTAGTTAATAATATTATCAACCAGAAAAAAATCGAACATAATATTTCATAAAATTCACTCTTAAAGGAACATTTTCCTTTTTAATTCTTGCACCTCCAAATTAATTGACCACATATCCCAGTTGCTTCACTTTCAGTACAATATTAATATCAATCTTTTTCTTTACGTAGTTCCAAAGTAGTTCTCCATATCAAAAAAAAATTGTAGCATCAAAAGTTAACGTTGAAATGTTCATATCTCCTCGACACACATACTCAGCGAATGCACAAGTATACAGACCACAATCACTGCAAAAAGTAAGAGCATATTTCAGAATTAGAACATTTTATAGTACCAAAATGTAAAAAATTATACAATATACATAATTTGATTCCTCAATTTGTTGTGGAATATTGTCAACTTGTTGTAGGTCAACAGATCTCCAACTGCTTTGTTAGCATAATGTACATTTGAGTTCCAGTCAATAGCATCCCTTTTCCAATAAAAATTAGTTGAAACTAAAAATTAGGGAATCATTTTGGATAGTTTTTGCACCACTCTCATGACCTATTTTTTATGCTTTACCGCAAATCTACTTAACGAATCATATATGTTGTCACGCCCCGAGTCTACACCCTAGGCGGGACTGGCACTCTAGAACCATTGTTGGCCCCAAGCGAACCCTTGGCCTAGCTTACCTAACTCAGCGGATGATTCTAAGCATGATTTCAATGATAAAAATAACTTTCTCAAATAGTTTAATAAGATAACTTAGAATGTTAAAAGGATTAAACATTCAACTTGGACAAAATGGCAACCCAAGTCTTAACATAAGATAAAATGAGAAGAATAAAGAACTAATAACTGACTGTCTATGAAGCCTCTAAAACAACTGAGATGGATGTTGGGACAAACCCCACAACATCCTAATGAACTAAACTAGAAAGCAAATAAAGGAGTCCTCTGAATACAAGGAGGCTCACCACAGACTCTGAGTGCTCAAGCTGGATCAACGAGGCGCTCGATGCTGATCCTGGTTACCTGCATCTACATGATAAGACGATGCAGGCCAACTGGCATCAGTACATTGAGTGTACGAGTATGTGATTTGGAATGCTAAACAATGCACAGGCGTTGAAAAGATTCTGAAAGAAACACTTTACCTTGGCTCTTCTCAACTCATGAATAACTTAACTCAAAATAAACCAATGAACATATGCAATATATGAATAACTTTATAAACAGTAAAAGCAACTTAGTTCGTTAAAGGAATGCAGTAACAAACTCAAATTTTCTCAAATAATAGAATAATATAGTTTTGGTGAGAGATTCTCTAACCGCCAACCACCACTATAAGCCTAAGTGGTGATAGAGTTTCTTGCCCACGCTGCCAGAACTAACCTATACTTTGCCCTCATATATAATGCTTAACTTAGTGGATCCACTAGCTTAACTTATGTGATCATCTAAAAGTATGACCCATTAATACCCATGATGGCTACATGGTTTATGGAGACTTGAGTTAATATGAACTCGCATCCCCATATCGGTGCTCAATACTACTCCCAAAAATATATTTAGATCATATGTTTTAAAGACAAACTTCTTTTTTGGTTTGAGATAATTACTCAAAACTTAGTTTAAAAGCTCTCTTGAAATCGACATTCCCTTTTCTTGCTCAGATGGGAAAAACATTTATAAACTCTTTGGGAATACTTAGTTACCTAATAGCTTTTTGAGAAATAAACTCAACTCTTTACTCTTTGCTTAACTTGAATCTATAGTCTTAAAACAAAGTTAAAAGGTTTGTTAAAGACTCTTGAAAACCTTAGAACTTATCTTTGACTTGCTTCTTAACTTCTAGACTTGACTCTTAACTTCTCTTAACTTTGATCCTAACTGCCCTTGACTTGACTCTTAATTGGTCGTTGAATTGATTTATGGATTCAAGGATTATGATTTGTGATAGGAAAGATCTCTTGATGTTTAGAAATGATTTCTAATAGCTAAACTTGAGAAAAGCTACGAAATCATCATCTTGGAACAAGTCCACGACGCGGAGGTATTTTAAATAATTACTTGCAAAATTTAAATGTTGAGACAGAGGAGTCCGCGTCCTCTCCGTGATGAGGAGCAGATTTTTGTTCACTGGGGGAACAAGTCCACGACACAGACTTGTTTCATGAACCTTACTCGACTTTTTCCTTCTTCATTTTTCAGCATCAAACTACTTAAATCATATTATCTTCCTCAAATTTATTTTAAATCCCAATGCCCAGCATGTATACTCAAGGAACTAACTGAAAGAAACCCTCAACTCAATGTAAGGATCTCATAAACTTCTCAATTCATCCTAATTCGCTAACAACATTCGAATTCAAGAATATTTGTCAAGAACATCGATTTTCCAATTCTTCTAGGATGAATCTCACTGAATTAAACATGCTTGGCGCGTGGGTGAATGAGCCCAACTCTATGAGAGACTCACATACCTTGTAGGATCAATTTCTTGGCGAATCCACAACCAAAATCGATTGTTCTTGACGAATCTTGTTTTTCCTCTTCTCCATTCTCTTCCGTTCTTTTTTCGAAAGCCCTAACTCTATTTCTCAAAAGCGTAAACTGAACTAACTCATTTTTGACCCCACATAATTTAGTAAAATGGATTGAATTAATCGGGTAAGGAAAAGACCAAACTATGCTTCAAAAATCTGAATTGGACATTTTCTAATTCCTACTACCCCACTTCAAAAAGGCATAACTCACTCATACAAACTCAGAATTGCACAAACTTAACAGCGTTTGAAATATCATTCCAAGAGATTTCCAACCATATTTGGAACTACACCTAACTCATCCTAATTTGGGAGTTATGGTCGTTTGAAGTTGACCAAAAACTCACTTTAACTTACTGAAAATTTTCCAGATTTCCTTGTATTTTCCAAAAATAACTATTTTCAAATTTTAAACTTCCTTCTAGTTCTTCCTAGTTGGGAGATGTTACAATGTGTCCCCCTTGGGATCATTCGTCCTCGAATGAGATTTAGTCTTACTAAGCTAAGGGTGGTAACATCAAGTTCAAACATCCCAAAAGCAATTTCAAACAAAGAACATGCTCACTCATAATTTAGATTGTACTAAGAAGAAAATTAGTACCTTGGTCTGAATTTTCTCCGATTTTAAAGAGATGTGGATATCTCTTCTTCATATCCTCTTCAGCTTCCCAAGTAGCTTCTTCAACAAATTGGTTCCTCCAAAGGACTTTGGCTGATGCAACCTCTTTTGTCCTCAACTTGCGAACTTGTCGATCTAGAACCTGAACCGGAATCTCCTCATAAGATAAGCTATCCTTGATCTCAATACTTTCAGTTGGTATGATCAAGGAAGGATAGCCCATGCACTTCTTCAACATAGAGATGTGAAACACCGGATGAACCGCGGCTAACTCTTGTGGTAGCTCCAACTCATAAGCTACATTGCCAATCCTTTTGGATATTCGGTAATGTCCGATATACCGGGGACTAAGCTTCCCCTTTTTACCAAACCTCATAACACCCTTCATGGGTGAAACTTTTAGATACACCCAATCATCTACTTCAAACTCCAACTCTCTTCTTCTAACATCAGTGTAGGATTTCTGACGACTTTGTGCCATTTTCAATCTCTCTTGAATAACTTTCACCTTCTCCATTGCTAGGTGAACTAAATCTGGTCCTATCAACCCCGTTTCACCAACTTCAAACCATCCAATAGGAGATCTGCATCTTCTCCCATAAAGAACTTCATAAGGAGCCATTTGGATGCTCAAGTGATAATTGTTGTTGTAAGCAAACTCAATGAGAGGTAGGTGATCATCCCAATTCCCTTTAAAATCAATCACACAAGCCCTGAACATATTTTCTAATGTTTGAATAGTATGCTCTACTTGTCCGTCGGTCTGAGGGTGAAAGGCATTACTTAAGTTCACCTTGGAATCAAACCCTTTCTGAAAAGATTTCCAAAATTATGCAGTAAATTGTGCACCTCTATCTGAAATAATGGAGACTGGAACTCCATGAAGTCTTACCATCTCCTGAATATATAACTTGGCATAAGTAGTCTTTACCGGCAGAAAATAGGCTGATTTTGTCATTCTGTCGACAATCACCCAAATAGAATCATGTTGTATGCGAGACCTTGGTAAACCTGTGATGAAATCCATATTGATCATCTCCCACTTCCATTTCGAAAGTTCTATATCTTGAGCCAAACCACCGGGCCTTTGGTGCTCAACTTTCACTTGCTGGCAATTTGGACACTTAGAAACAAATTCTCCAATGCCCTTCTTCATGCTATTCCACTAATAAACTTCTCTCAAGTCAAAATATATCTTTGTGGAACCCGGATGAATGAAATATTTGGAGCTATGAGCTTCCTCCATAATCCTCTCTTGGAGCCCATCCACCATAGGTATAGACAATCTACCTTGATATCTCAATGCACCATCTCCCCCTTGTTCAAAAGCTAATACTTTTTTGCTTATGAACATTTGCCTTCAATTCAAGCATAATAGGGCCTTGGTCTTGCTTGCCTTTTACTTCTGACACTAATGATGACTCAGCCCTATTCGTCACCACTATACCTCCTTCCGTGGAATCCATAAGTTTGACTCCCAGGCGTGCCAGTCTATACACATCTTTTGCTAATTCTGTTTTTCCTTCTTCAAGATGGGCGGTGCTACCCATTGACAACCTGCTTAACACATCAACAACCACATTAACCTTTTCTTCAATTCCTAGAAGTTTTTCTCACACGCTTCAGACCAGTGAAACTTCACTGTTTTCTGAGTCAACTTCGTCAAAGGGGACGGAATGGATGAAAAACCCTCTACAAACATTCTATAATAGCCAGCCAAACTCAAGAAACTCCTAATATTAATTGGAGATGTAGGTCTAGGCCAATTCTGCACTGCTTCAATTTTCTGAGTATCAACTCTAATTCTGCCTCATATTAACCATATCTGGTTCTGAAAGTTGTCTTTGGAATATCGCATTCCCTTACTCTTAATTGATGATAGCCTGATCTGAGGTCAATTTTCAAGAAACAGAAAACACACTGAAGCTGATCGAAAAGATCATCAATTCTCGGAAGAGGATACTTATTCTTGATGGTAACCTTGTTCAACTGACGGTAATCTATAGACATCCTAAGGGAACCATCTTTATTTCTCACAAACAAGACCGGAGCTCCCCAAGGTGATACACTTGGTCGAATAAAACCCTTATCTAGGAGATTTTTCAACTGCTCTTTCAACTCTGCTGGTACCATTCGGTATAGCAAAATAGAGATAGGACGAGTATCTGGAATGATGTCTATGTCGAAGTCTATTTCTCGCTCATGAGAGACTTTGGGTAAATCATCAGGAAAGACTTCTGGAAACTCTCTTACTATAGAAACTGACTGAATGAGAGGTATCTCAACACTAAAGTCATTAACTCGGATTAAGTGATAGATACAACCCTTCAAAACTAACTTTATCTCCATAAGGTATGCAATAAAACGACCCTTAGGCACCGCTGAACTACTACTCCACTCTATGGCTGGCTCATTAGGAATCTGAAACTTGACAACTCGAGTCCTACAATCAATGGAGGCATAAAGGCATGAAGTCAGTCCATACCTAGAATGACATCAAAATCTACCATGTCTAGCTCAATTAAATTATCCATGGTGTCTCTGTGATTGATGGAAATTACACAATCACAATAAACTCGTTCAGCTAGAATGGACTCCCTAACAGGTGTAGAAATACAAAAGGGTTCACAAAGTTTCTCAGGAAGGACATCAAACTTATTTGTAACATAAGGGGTTACAAAATATAATTTTTCTCCTAGGTCTAGCAAAGAATAAACATCAAAAGCAAAGACTTTGATCATACCAGTAACAACATTTGGAAAGTTCTCCTACTCTTGATGACTGGTGATTGCATAAAGATGGTTTGTTTCTCTGCCAGTACCTGAAGTAGCTCCTCTAGGTGCAGCCCTGTCTGGTGGAGCAACTGATGAAGATTGGGCTCTATTGCCCTGATTGCCGCTACCTTGCCTGTTCTTAGGGCACTCTTTCAGAAAGTGACCCTCTTTACCACACTTGAAACAACCTGTCTGGCCATCACAACACTTACCTGGGTGGATCCTACCTGAAACGACCCAAAAAGTTCCTAAAAATGTGCTTCAAAAGTTACCGGAAACCTGTTTTAGCTATATCTAAAAATTCATTTCATTTTTCGAAAATCCGAATTCATATTCTTGTTTAGGGGGTCAAATTGAGCGGGAAATGGGTCTAACCCAAATTTTAGAGCAACCGTATCAAAGTCCAAAATTTCCAAGTGAAGCCTTTTTCGAGGGTCTACTTTGGAGGGTCATATCTACTAACACACAAATAATTGGGTGGTCCATAACATATCCATGGAAAGCCCTTTGAGTTAGCTACCCAACGCACTTCGTTTCACCTCATTCGGAGTTCGGACGAAGTAGTTATGCCCATTTTCGTAAAATCCGTCCGTGCAGGAAATGCAATTTCCAGAGACCAAATTTACTGTTCATAAGCCTCATTTTTTTTTTCTAAGTGTTGGACCCGTTTTTTTTCCAAGGACATATTTTATTTCCTATATAGCATTAATTCAATTCCCATATCTAAAAAAATTTCCCAAAATACCTCTCCCATACTTAGACACATTTTCTCTCAAGAACCCTAATCCAAAACCTTCCTCAAGATTGAAGAGATTCTTGCTCCAAGTTCCAAGCTTCCATTGAAGACACTCTCAAGACCTTCATAAAAACTCAAGGTATATGGTGTTGAACTCATGGGTCCTTCCACCCATAGTGCCTAGACTCTATTCTACTCACTAATTCATGGTTTAAGTTGAGATTCATAAATTAGTCTTGTTCCTTGTATAAATTTCCTGCACAGTGAATTCTAGCATGAAAAGTGATTCATTTGAGCATGTTGTGACTCTAGAACTTGAATCTAAACTTGGAATTGATGTGGAGATTTTTCATGTGGTCTTGTGGGTGTTAAAAGGCGTTGTTGCAGGTTGTTCACTGGTTTTCTGCATAATTACTACCCTATGTTCCATGCTCGTTGACCCCATTACATGCCTTCAAGGTGTTTGACAAAATGTCAAATTATGGAGAATTGATGAAGTGATGCTTTAAGGCTTGAGTTATGATATGTATGGCATTCCAGAGATGTGTTGATGACAAACTAAGCTTGTGTATATGTTCATTCCATACATGAGATTGCATTAGAACCTAATGTCAATTTCCTATATAAACTGTTGCATGACCATGCCCGGTTCGGGGGAAAAGAACCGGATAACCATGTAAAGGGTTTATACCTCACCACCTAGGATGCTTGGGGTGTGACCAACATCAACCATGTGAGGGGTTTATACCTCACCACCTAGGATGCTTGGGGTGTGACCAATATCAACCATGTGAGGGGTTTATACCTCACCACCTAGGATGCTTGGGGTGTGACCAACATCAACCATGTGAGGGGTTTATACCTCACCACCTAGAATGCTTGGGGTGTGACCAACTTCAACCATGTGAGGGGTTTATACCTCACCACCTAGGATGCTTGGGGTGTGACCACCATCAACCATGTGAGGGGTTTATACCTCACCACCTAGGATGCTTGGGGTGTGACCAACACCAACCATGTGAGGGGTTTATACCTTGCCACCCGGGTGTGAACGGCATCCCCCATCCTAAGTTGGGGTTATAGATTGGTTGGATTATGCACACACATATGATATCTACTATTAGTATAGATTTACTTAAACATGTTTTGACTTCACTTTGATCATGCATCCTCATATTGTTATTTATTATACCTATGGAGCTAGCTCTTGCATTTCGATTGTGTCCTTGTCTATTGTTGTATTGCACCCCGCATATTTAGTACATTCCAAAGTACTAACGCATATTTTGCCTATATGATGTCACCATGTAGGGACCGAAGCTACTCTTGATCCTTCTCTCCATCCACGTGGCTAGTACGGTGCTTATCCGAGTTTGTTGGTGAGTCCTCAATGATTCGAGGGCTATGTTGTGTTTCCTACTCCTATGTTTTGAGACTTTAGCTTGCAATTGTATTTTGACTATGAGGGGAGCCGGTAGTAAGTCATGGCCCCCGTTCTATCTATGTATGTAGAGGTGTGCGCTGGACAAATATTTTGTAAATGAGATTGACTCTTATTCTATGATGTTATTTTGAAATGGTATGCCCTTAGTCCCTAATTCCCGTTATTTAATGTTGAATATACTTTCGCCACCGATGAAGTGTGATGACAAGTTTGAGAGGCTTGTTTGGGGTTCCTTCGGGTTCCTCATTCGCCATGTCACGTCTAGGCCCTAGGCTTGGGTCGTGACACTACCACACTTGGTACATGCAGGAGCCTAGTTACCTCCTTGTACCACACTACCTTGACACTGTGCAGGTCTAGCTTTGAAGTTCTGCGAATTCTGACCATTATACTCACCTTTGTCTCTGGGTGCAGGGGCACTAGCTGATGATGGAGCAGGGCCCTTTCGCTTCTGCTGGAAGAAACAATGGTTCACATTACCTTTCTTCTGCCCATACTCATTCCCTGTCTTAGCTTTCTTATTTCTGTACTCTTCCCTGTCCTTCAACTTCTCTTCCTCATCCTGACGCACATAAACCATCAACCTTGATATGTCCGTGCCCCTAATATGCTTTGCAGTCCTACCTTCCTTACTCGATAGACAAGATAATCTAGCCACAAAGAAGCTCATTCTACTCCACATGCCCTTGACCATTTTTGGAGCATAACGAGATAGTTGGGTGAACTTCAACCCATACTCATGCACACTTACAGAATCCTTCTTAAAGTGTAAGAAACTCCCGTACCTTAGCCTCTTTCAGTTCTCAAGGAAGGAAATTCCCCAAGAAAGCTTCCTCAAAACAGGCCCAACTCGCAGGTGGTGCATCCTCAGCTCTACCCTCTTTCGACTGATCAAACTATGTCCTAGCAATATTTTTCATCTGGTATACAGCTAGCTCAACTCTCACAGTATCAGTAACATGCATCACATCGAACACCTTTTTTAGTTCCTCAATAAAGTTCTCTGGATCCTCTACAGTACTCAAACCAATGAAACTTGGGGGATTCATCCTTAAGAACTCATGAATCCTTGAAGTGTCAGCCTCTTCTTGTGGAGCTCCTCTCTACTACCCAGCTTGCTTGGTCACGACTTGACTGAGCATCCTTATAGCCTCTCTAAACTCAACATTTGTAACTTCTCCTTGCGGTTGCACTTCAAGTGCATTGGGTAACTCTTGTTCCTCAACATTCCTCCTAGCTGGACGACCTCTGACTGTTCTTAATAGAGGCATGATTATCTGAAACACGCGCAAGCATGAATCAGAGGGAAACTTTTAGAGATTAAACTCTAACACATGAAATGAGTATGAAGGAAGTGAAGAAATTCCTAAATGTTGCAACCTCCTAATTATAAATGTGGCGCGCTACACACCATAACTAGGACTCTACAGATTGGATTCATAGACTCCCTAGGACTCTTGAACTATATGCTCTGATACCAAGTTTGTCACGCCCAGAGTCTACACCCTAGGCGGGACTGGCACTCGAGAACCATTGCTCACCCCAAGCGAACCCTTGGCCTGGCTTACTTAACTCAACAGAAGACTCTAAACATGATTTCAATGATAAAAATAAATTTCTCAAATAATTTAATAATATAACTTAGAATGTTAAAAGGATTAAACATTCAACTTGGCCAAAATGGCAACCCAAGTCTTAACATAAGATAAAATGAGAAGACTAAATAACTAATAACAGACTGTCTATGAATCCTGTAAAACAATTGAGATGGATATTGGGATAAACCCCACAACATCCTAATGAACTAAAGTAGAAAGAAAATAAAGGAGTCCTCTGAATGCAAGGAGGCTCACCACAGACTCTGAGTGCTCAAGCTGGATCAACGAGGCGCTCGATGCTGATCCTGGTTACTGCGTCTGCATCATAAGACGATGCATGCCAACTGGCATCACTACATTGAATGTACGAGTATGCGAGTTGGAATGCTAAACAATACATAGGCATGAAAAAATTCTAAAAGAAAAACTTACCTTGACTCTTCTCAACTCATGAATAACTTAACTCAAAATAAACCAATGAACACATGCAATATATGGAAAGCTTTATAAATAGTGAAAGCAACTTAGTTCGCTAAAGCAATGTAGTAAAAAACTCAATTTTTCTCATATAATAAAATAATATACTTTCTGTGGGAGATTCTCTATCTGAACCACCACTATGAGCCTAAGTGGTGATACAGCTTCTTGCCCACGCTGCCAGAACTGTCCTCTAGTTTGCCATCATATAGAACGCTTAACTTAGTGTATCCACTAGCTTAACATATGTGATCATCGAAAAAGTATGAACCATTAATTCCCATGATGACTACATGGTTTATGGAGACTTGAGTTAGTATGAACTCGCATTCCCATATCGGTGCTCAATACTATTCCCAAAAATATACTTAGCTCATATGTTTTAAAAACAAACTTCTTTCTTTGGTTTGAGATAATTACTCAAAACTTAGCTTAGAAGATCTCTTGGAATTGACATTCCCTTTTCTTGCTCAAATGTGAAAACATTTATAAACTCTTTGAGAATACTTAGTTCCCTAGTAGCTTTTTGAGAAATGAACTAAACTTTTTTCTCTTTGCTTAACTTGAAACTTTAGTCTTAAAGCAAAGTTAAAAGGTTTGTTAAAGACTCTTGAAAACCTTAGAACTTAGCTTTGACTTGCTTCTTAACTTCTAGACTTGACTCTTAACTGGCCCTTGAATTGAATTATGGATTCAAGGATTATGATTTGTGATAGGAAATATATCTTCATGTTTAGAAATGATTTCGAATATCTAAACTTCAGAAAAGTTACGAAATCACCATCTTGGAACAAGTCCGCGACGCGGAGGTTTTTTAAATAATTACTCACAAAATTTAAATTTTGAGATAGAGGAATCCGCACCTCTCCGCGATGTGGAGAAAATTTTTGTTCACTGGGGGAACAAGTCTGAGACGCGGACTTGTTTCATGAACCTTACTCGACTTTTTCCTTCTTCGTTTTTCAGCCTCAAACAACCTTAATTCGATTATCTTCCTCAAATTCATTTTAAATCTCGATGCCCAGAATGTATACTCAATAAACTAACTGAAAGAAACCCTAAACTCAATGTAAGGATCTCATAAACTTCTCAATTCGTCCTAATTCGGTAACAACATTCGAATTCAAGAATATTTGTCAACAACATCAATTTTCCAACTCTTCTAGGACGAATCTCACTGAATTAAACATGCTTGGTACGTGGGTGAATGAACCCAATGCTATGCGAGACTCACATACCTTGTAGGATCAATTCCTTGACGAAGCCACAACCAAAATTGATCGTTCTTGGCGAATCTTGTTTTTCCTCTTCTCCTTTCTCTTGCATTCTTTCTCCAAAAGCCCTAACTTTATTTCTCAAAAGCATAAACTGAACTAAGTCAGTTTTGACCCCACTTAATTTACTAAAATGGATTTAATTAAGCGGGTAAGGAA
Organism: Solanum commersonii; assembly: GCA_029007595.1. NCBI lineage: Eukaryota > Viridiplantae > Streptophyta > Magnoliopsida > Solanales > Solanaceae > Solanum > Solanum commersonii. The sequence goes on from JAJTWQ010000008.1 coordinate 6,893,791, forward strand.
AAAACCAAACTACCCTTCAAAATTCCGGATTGGACATTTTCTGATTCGAACAACCTTACTTCCAAAGAGTATAACTCACTCATACAAACTCAAAATCGCATAAACTTAGCAGCGTTGGAAAGATCATTCATAGAGATTTCTAACCATATCGTAGCTACACCTAACTCATCCTGAGCTGGGAGTTATGGTCTTTTGAAGTTGACCAATAACTCACTTTAACTTACTTGAAATTTTCCAGATTTCCTTATATTTTCCAAAAATAACTATTTACAGATTTTAAACTTCCTTCTAGTTCTTCCTAGTTGCGAGATGTTACATATGTAAAGACACGTGCTTATTATGGAAAAAACAACAAGAAATCAGTGAAATGCAGCACTACTGTTGATTGGAATGCATATATAATCAACTTCCACCCATGGAGTATTAGCAAGAATCTTAGCCCCTCTTATATATTGAGTCACTTCATTATGTGTAGTAATCAATCTTTCATCTTTGTCGTTGACCTCCTAAGCATCATAAATTTGTACAATCCAATTGATAAAAAATGTGTCTTTTATAGTAACTCTTGAACTATTCTTAGGATCATACTTGTATAGTTACATAAGTAGTACATTATCACATCTACATGTTGTATTAAAATCATGTGTTATTAATTCACAATTAAAAAAAATATGTATATTAAGATAAATGGATTTTCCTGCTAATCACATAGGTCTGACCATTATTAGAACCAATTATACCTACCAAACTATACAAATAAAGCACACATACAATGATTTCACAACGACTAATTTATAGTTTGCACTATAATGAAATGAATAATAATTGCACTTATCAAATCAACAATAAACACTTCAAACATAATATACTAATAACCATAGAGTGACGAAATAAGAAATTAACAAAATCTACCCAAGGTTGTCCTGGATAAGCCAAAGGGTAAAACTAATCCATTAAATTCACCTTACAAACTCCAAAATCAAAATGAGGATCAATTGGATTTTGAAAAGCTGTGAAAAATTGATTTTCTGGCAAAATATAAGATACAGTTATAACATAAATAATGGCTGAAAATAATTACTAAAGACCACTTAAAGTAATATACATACTTGCCAAGTTTGTTGGATACTTTATTATCAATTTATTTTTAAAAATTGAAATTGAATCAGTGTGCACATCAAATTTTGTGTAGTTTTCAAAAGGGTGTTTCCATAAACAGTAGATCGATGCCTTTTCATATGTGCCACCAGATTCACTTAGATTTAGATAAGTGTATGATGATTGAGTATACTTACTTGATACTTTGTTCAAAGATGTGGTGTGACATTTGTGTTTCCAGTTCCAATAGCAACCAATGGTGTCACATATGTGTTTTCAGATTCCACAACATCCATTGATGACACATATGTTTTGTTGTTTTAATAGCAACCAATTGTAATTTGCATATTGTTGGTAATACAAAGTTATACAGTGTAGGAGTCTTGCTATTTTTTTAATCACACTAAAACTTCACCTACTATATGATTCAAATCATCAAATATAAAGCTTATCAAAAAAATAATAATTAATAAAAACCTTATTGAACACTAACCAAAACAAACTTAAATGTGTTATCAAACAAATATTAATTAATGGAATTCAACATGGACATGATCTTCATCAACACAATCTTTCATAGGTTCATCCTGAACATCATACCTTTCTTTCTTAGATCCTCAAAGACTACCTTAATATTCTCAAGTGTCAATCAACAATGAAAGTCAATCACTTAATGAATAAATCGAAATACCCAGGGGCAATCATTTGATACCAACAAATGTTATAAACAGAGTTGTATACCAACACAACATATGATTGAAATTTAACATGTTGAATAACAAAATACCAACCAAGATTTAGTACCTTGAACAATTGCTACGACAATGATTTTATACTAACTTACAAGACAAAAAATCATTATGTATACCAGCATATTATGCATTTGATATACAGAGGTCCTACTACATGCCAAAATACTAAGCAATGATTTAAATTATCATAATTTTCGAAGACCATTATGTACCAATTGAGAAAAAAATATCATGTTGTATTGTAACACCCCGAATCTGAAAAAGGACACCATAGCAGCTTTCAGCATTTCCAGGTGCCATCCATGGTGGCCAACGATGGCTCGTGGGTTGGACCACGAACCGTAGGTGGGTCCGTGGATTGGCCATTGAAAAAATTAGTCAGGGCAGGACTATGACTGAACCGTAGGTGGGTCCACAGTCCATAGTCCAGGAATCGTAGGTAAGGCAAAAAGTCTCTGACCACCAACCACGGTCCATCGATTCCGTTCGTCAGTTTGTTGGTGACATCTGACAGTTAACCCAGGGGTAGTTGAGTCTTTTCCTAATTAATTAGTTCCTATACTACGTCATTTTACCATTCATTAAGACCCCTATATAAGCATTTTACCCTTAAATTTCCCAATAGAAGTCATTATCTCTAAACTCACCAAAAAAGAAGAGCTCTCAAATATTTCTCTCTCTAGAAACTTGAAGAAGAAGAGGATTCAACCTAGGGTTTTAAGACAAGGTCTCAATTCCTCCATTGAAGGCTAGTTTTTGGATTCAAGGTATGATAGTTTTCATTCATCGATTCCTTCCATCCATGGAGTTCCTAAATTCCTCTATTTCAAAAGGTAGAATTTCCCAATTAAGTTAGGGTTTTCTTCAATTAACATGGGTTCCATTCATTATTGATTTAAATGATTAAATTATGATCTCTTATGCATGAATTGATGAATTACAATAATTTTATGATTATTTCCTCATGAACCCATGTAATCCCCATGTTTTCAAGTAATGAATCATATGATGTGGAATTTTGATTATAAAGAAAAACTTTTATGAAATTAAGCATGTATTGCAAGTTTTACATGTATCTATGATGAAATCCATATTTAACCCATGTTTTATAAGAGTTGATGATTGAAAGTGGGCTTTGAACCTAAAGAGGTAAACTATGGACTTAAAGGTGCTTTGAGAGTAAGTACCAGTGATGATATTGTGTTGTGAAAGGATATTCTCACTAAACACATAATAGCATGATGTGAAAGGTTTTCTAACATAGAAGGGATTCTTAGGTTGAAAGGCTTTCTCACCTAATTAAATCAAAGAGTAAGATATATCCTAATGAACTAGCATGGTTTGGTTGTCCAAGGGCGCCTTTCCATGATTAATGAATTCAAGTAAGAAATGACTATTCCGTGGGATTTATACTTAGCACCGAGTGGACATTGATGATGAGATGTAAGCTATCCCGTTAGTAGTGGTCGAGTTTCTAGAAGAAATCTCATGAGATGGAAGCTCCCCCATTAGTAGAGGTCCGATATCTAGTAGCAATATCCTTATCCCATAACTATGTGCCCCCATAGGTTGATTATCTAGTGGATCCACTTAAGCTAAAAGTTTATGGTCCTTACCTTAGGCAAGGGGGACAAACCTTTTCAGTGTGGGAGACACCAGAGGATCATGATATAGCTCACATGGTCTCTATGTCGGTTAAGGCTAATTCCCCACAAGTAATAATGGACTAAGGTTACTTCAAGAAGTATCCCATGTGAGTTCAAAAGCTTTAAAGATGAATTTAGCTTGTATTGACCAAGATTTATAACTTACGTTTTGAAACGACCCAAAAAGTTCCTAAAAATGTACTTCGGAAGTTACCGGAAACTTGTTTTAGCTATATCTAAAAATCCATTTTGTTTTTCGAAAATCTGACTTCATATTCTTGTTTATGGGGTCAAATTGAGTGGGAAATGGGTCTAACCCAAATTTTAGAGCAACCGTATCAAAATCCAAAATTTCCAAGTGAAGCCTTTTTCGAGGGTCTACTTTGGAGGGTCATATCTCCTACCACACAAATAATTTGGTGGCCCATAACATATCCATGGAAAGCCCTTTGAGTTAGATACCCAACGCACTTCGTTTCACCTCATTTGGAGTTCGGACGAAGAAGTTATGCCCATTTTCGTAAAATCTGTCCCTGCAGGAAATGCAATTTCTAGAGAACGAAGTTACTGTTCATCCGCCTCATTTTTTTTTTTCAAAGTGTTGGACCCGTTTTTCCAAGGGAATATTTTATTTCCTATATAGCATAAATTCAATTCCCATCTCTAAAACATTTCCCAAAATACCTCTCCCATACTTAGACACTTTTTCTCTCAAGAACCCTAATCCAAAACCTTCCTCAAGATTGAAGAGATTCTTGCTCCACGTTCCAAGATTCCATTGAAGACACTCTCAAGACCTTCATAAAAACTCAAGGTATGTGGTGTTGAACTCATGGGTCCTTCCACCCATAGTGCCTAGACTATATTCTACTCACTAATTGATGGTTTAAGTTGAGATTCATAAATTAGTCTTGTTCCTTGTATAAATTTCCTGCACAGTGAATTCTAGCATGAAAAGTAATTGTTTTGAGCATGTTGTGACTCTAGAACTTGAATCTAAACTTGGAATTGATGTGGAGATTTTTCATGTGGTCTTGTGGGTGTTAAAAGATGTTGTTGCAAGTTGTTCACTGATTTTGCTGCATAATTACTACCCTATTTTCCATGCTCTTTGACCCCATTACATGCCTTCAAGGTGTTTGACAAAATGTCCAATTATGGAGAATTGATGAATTGATGCTTTAAAGCTTGAGTTGTGAGATGTATGGCATTCCAGAGATGTGTTGATGACAAACTAAGCTTGTGTATATGTTCATTCCATACATGAGATTGCATTAGAGCCTAATGTGAATTTCCTATATAAAGTGTTGCATGACCATGCCTGGTCCGGGGGAAAAGAACCGAATAACCATGTGAGGGGTTTATACCTCACCACCTAGGATGCTTGGGGTGTGACCAACATCAACCACGTGAGGGGTTTATACCTCACCACCTAGGATGCTTGGGGTGTGACCAACATCAACCATGTGAGGGTTTTATACCTCACCACCTAGGATGCTTGAGGTGTGACCAACATCAACCATGTGAGGGGTTTATACCTCACCACCTAGGATGCTTGGGGTGTGACCAACATCAACCATGTGAGGGGTTTATACCTTGCCACCAGGGTGTCCGGGCGTGAATGGCATCCCCCATCCTAAGTTGGGGTTATAGATTGGTTGGATCATGCACACACATATGATATCTACTATTAGTATAGATTTACTTAAACATGTTTTGACTTCACTTTGATCATGCATCCTCATATTGTTATTTATTATGCCTATGGAACTATCTCTTGCATTTCGATTGTGTCCTTGTCTATTGTTGTATTGCACCCCGCATACTTAGTACATTCCAAGTACTAACGCATATTTTGCCTACATGATGTCACCATGTAGGGACCGGAGCTACTCTTGATCCTTCTCTCCATTCACGTGGCTAGTACGGTGCTTATCCGAGTTTGTTGGTGAGTCCTCAATGATTCGAGGGCTATGTTATGTTTCCTACTCCTATGTTTTGAGACTTTAGCTTGCAATTGTATTTTGACTATGAGGGGAGCCGGTAGTATGTCATGGCCCCCGTCCTATCTATGTATGTAGAGGTGTGCGCTGGACAAGTATTTTGTAAATGAGCTTGACTCTTATTCTATGATGTTATTTTGAAATGGTTTGCCCTTAGTCCTTATTTCCCGTTATTTAATGTTGAATATACTTTCGCGACCGATGAAGTGTGATGACAAGTTTGAGAGGCTTGTTTGGGATTCCTTCGGGTTCCTCATTCGCCATGTCACGTCTAGGCCCTAGGCTTGGGTCGTGACATGCTTTATAACTCTTTATATCATGTTTAGCTTGGTCAATTGCATGTCATGAAATGAAATGTCCCTTTGAGCATGATTTAAATGTTTTACGCATGGCTATCATACTTGGTACATTGTTTTGTACTAACGCATACTCTTGCCTACATTTTCCCAAAATGTAGGGTTGTTATTAGGGTGCTTAGTTTCATGGCTAGTGGGTGTTTTTATTGATTCCCGAGATTTGGTGAGTCCTCATGCTTCGAGGATGGACTTTATTGTTTTTACTTTGTTTCATTTACTTTCTTTTTTTGGATATGATGTTTAGGCTAGGCCCAATTTCATTCTATTGTATTAGATGGCTATGATGAGAAAGATGTATTAGACTTCCTCTTTGCTTTATAAAATGTTTTGGACTTGGAATATTGTTTTACTCTTATTGTTCTATTTCTTGTGTTATGAGAACTAAGTGGATTTTATGGAGTCCTTCAGGATTCTATATACAATGCTACATCTAGAGGGTACCCCTAGGTCATGAAAAACTTTGTAATCAGAGCACGAGGTTTACAATGGTCATAGGATGTCTCATAAGCCACGTCTAGCAGAGTCTTGTTCATGAGTGTGAAGCACGCCATATTTATGAATGAGAGGCTATAAGATGATTAGGAAACTCCACTTCTTTCATCACTCTTAAATCATGCAATAGAGTTTAACTCTATAAGGTCTCTCTCCTAATTCTTATCCTATGTTCTTCAGGATATGGCTTCTCGAAGGGTTTACACTAGAAGAAATGTGAGGGAGAATACGGAACAAAAAGCTCCTCCCCAAGCACCTGAAGTTTCGGTCGATCCTTTGGCCGAGCAAGTATCGAATGCGGAGTTTGTGGCTGCTTTTTAGGTATTGGTTCAATCCATAACGGCATAAGACAATAGGGAGGTTGTGGTTCTCTGGAACCTAAATGTCGGTATGAAGGTGTCAAGAATGAGGGACTTCACAAGAATGAATCCTCTGAAGTTTCATGGTTCCAAAGTTGAGGAAGATCCCCAAGAGTTTATTGATAAGGTTTATAAGGTTTTGATGATCAGGGGAGTACCACCGATGGAAAAGGCAGAGATGACCTGTCACGACCGAGTCTACACCCTGGACGTGGCCGGCACTCGAGAACCATTGTTGGTCCCCAAGAAAACCCTCATCCTAACTAACTACAAGCGAAAGAATAACTCAAGTATACAAAATCTTTAAAACTGAATAAAATTCATGAAACTCAAATACAAAGCTTTAACTCAAAAGATTAACTTTGAATAAAATAGTATATTCAACTCGGCAAAATAGGCAACTCAAGTCATTAAAACATTTAACCAAATAAATGAAACATACTTCTCAAACTATATTGTCTCTCTATTAAACCTCTAAATGACAAAAATGGAAGTCGAGACAAGACCCACGACAACCTGAAAAAACTGAAATGAAATCCTCCTGAAGCAAGGAGGCTCACCATAGCTAACTAGAACTGCAAATGGTATCAACGAAGTGCCTACTGATGACCCTAGCTATCTGTATCTACATCATAAAACAATGCAGGTCAAATGGCTCAGTACATGGAATGTACGAGCATGTAAGGGGAATTCTAAAACAAAAACATAAGTTTAACTTGATAAAAAGGGAAACAAACTAACCTCTTCTCAATTCAGTCAACTAAACTTGACTAAAGAATGAGATACTCAACTAAAAGTTTAAATACTCAACAAAAAGATATGAGACTAAACTCTGGATACTCAACTCAGGATAAAGAAACAATAAAAGATGCAATATACGGAAAGCTTTTAAAACAATAGATAGCAATTCAATGTATTAAATAACACAATAATAAATCAGTTTGTATATGAAAATACTATATAACTCTATGTATATAAGAATACAAAATATCTATGTGTGAGTTTCTCTAACCGACAACCATCACTATGAGTCATATGATGATACAACGTCTTGCCGCACGCTGCCAGGGTCGTCCTATACTTTGTCGGGGTATAGAACCTACTCACTAAGTGGATCCACTAGTCTATTCTAAAAGCATTAAGGAATCATCTAAAAAGTATGACCCTTTTCTACCCATGTTGGCTACACGATTTATGGAGACTTTGAATTATCTGAACTAAAACTCGTCCCCATATCGGTGCTCAATACTACTCCCAAATGTAAATAGCTCATATGTTTTAAAAAAACATAACTCTTTTTGTGCCTTGAGATTATTACTAAAAAACTAGCTCCAAGCTCTTTTGGAAATCAGTGTTTCCTCTTTTGTTTAAATGTGAAAACATTTACTCTTTGGGAATACTTAGTTCCCATATAATCTTTTGAATAGAAACAGGAACTCGGCTCTACTCTTTCTTAAACTCAATGCTCAAGTCATTAAAACAAGTTATAAAACAATTTGTAAAAAGACTTATTAAAATAGGGTTAATGCCGAATTATGGACATAAACGACTCAATTCAATGTTTTCAATAACCAAACTTAGAACTCAATACTTGAAACTCAACCAATCAGAACTCAAGAACTTCAATGATACTACTTATTTCAAGAATACTCAACTCAAAGGAAGGGGGGGTCATGTGGAGTTTTGGGCATGAACTACTCAACTCAAGGGCTCAATGATACTTCTCATCTCAAGACTGCTCAATTCATAAGGTTCATGTGGAACTATAGGCATGAACTACTCAACTGAAGGACTTCATGGGTATCATGTAAAAGTCCCATGATTAGCAATATAATCTCAAAAGGGATTAGGAACTCAATACTCAAGACTTAGAACATGAAGATACTATTCCTCTCAAGTATGCCAGTGTATGAAGTTCATGCAGATTTTATGGGCATGAACGGCTCGACTCGAGGATCTACATAACAATATGAAACTCATGTATTTAACTCTTCTCCTTCTCATACTTACTTCCTCGGAACATAGTTCAAATCAATAGTTGATTTTAAAGGATTCGCAATTGAACTTAAATACTTTCTTGGACTCTACTATTAACTCTTTCTTGAACTTGTATTAAGAATTCATGAATTATGGTTTGTGATATGATGGATCTCATAATGATAAAGTAGACACATGAATACATCCTACTCATTCTCAGACACACTTGCTCGAGTCTTGAAACAAGTTATTAGAATTTGTAGAAAATGCTTCAAAAGACTTAAAGGGACTTTCTCAAAATAACTCTCAAGACTTGGCTTTTAACTCTTCATTAAATTTGAATTATGAATTCAATGTTATGATTTGTGATAGGAATGATATTGTGATGATTAAACGAGTTTTAGATAGTCAATAATAAGAAAAGTTGAAAAACACTATTTGGGGAGCAAGTCCGCGATTTGAAGATGTATTTTAATACTTGTTCACGAAATAAATTTTGTACTAGTGGGGTCCACGATCTCTCTGCAATGCGAAGAGGAAAGTTCACTCTAAAGGAACAGCTCCGCGACATGGACCTGGTACTTGTTTTTTGTCTGAATTTTTCTTCCTCATTTTCGTACCCCAATTCTCTTAAATCTAATTCCCTTTCTCAATTTTTCTTTAGATTCCGATACCCAATACGTGTACACAAGAATCTAATCAAACATAACTCTAAAATAGACACAATTTCTTTAAAAACTCATCAATCTCATCTAAACTCAAGAATGAAAGCCAATTTCAAGAACATCAAACCTTCAACTTTCTAGAATGAGTTTAACGCTAAATTAACATGATTGGCACGTGGGTGAACAAACCCAACAATATAGAAGATTAAATACCTCTTAGTGATCAAACCCTTGGCGAAAACCGCAACAAAACCTCAAGAACTTTACGAAACCTTGACTTTTCTCCCCTTTTCTCCTATTTTCTCTTCTTGAACTCCCAACTAGAACCCTAGGTATATATTAGGATTATAAAACTTAACCTAATCAGATTAGACCCCTAAAAGCTTACTAAAATGAATTAAATCTGACTGGGTAAGGAAAAGACCAAAAACACCCTTTACTATTTTTAGGTAACTTTCTTTATTTGGACTGCCCGACTTCAAACGGGCATATCTCACTAATACGAGCTTGAAATTTAGCAAACTTGGTGCTGTTGGAAAGAATATTCCAAGAACTTTCATTTGTTATCTTGTAGCCCAACTAACTCATCATGTACTGAAGGTTATGGTTGTTTGAAATTGACCCAAAACTTAAAGGAACCTAGGAATGACTTGAATGAATTTTCTCTAGTTCTTTTTGGAAAACAAGGTGCTACATCTAGTGACCTTAACACTTAGGAAAAATTTAAATTCCTTGGTAAAAACTTTCTTACTACGAAGGATGGTTCAAGTCCTAGCCCAAAGAAATTTTGGGGTGTTACAATATCTCTCCCTTGGGATAATTCATCCTCGAATGACGACTGGACTGGGTATGGAATAGGGTTACTCTTACTAAAGTCCGAGTCTAATGTTATGCTCTTACTATATTTAAGCTTAACCAAATCCTTAGGTTCAGGTTCTATACCTCTCTATAGGGAATCTCATCCCAAAACTATTACTCTTTACCACCACATTGGGCTCATATCAAGAACCACCTACTGTTTAACAACACCACATTCAAGCTTAATGCTCTATCAACTCCATGGAACCCTACTAACAAGCTCCTTAAGAAATTCTCAACACTAGACTTTATTTCTCATCTCATCATCTCCCCCTTCGGTCTAAAGCTAACACTTGAAAGCTATGGACCTATTCCACATTGACAACTCAATTATCCTATCTAGGAACACATGGAAAATTATAACTCAATTGGAACCTCATATGGTAACATACCATCTCAAGACACCTCCTAATGCTCTTTTTGCCCTTATGACTTAGCGACACTTCACTGCCCTTATCTAAACATTAGGGTCTCTCACTTGTACCACTCATCTTTATTGCAGCTTATCACCTCAATTCCTCACCTACTCTATGTTAGGTCTTCTAGATCAAATCTCTAGACTAACATCATCACCCTCATTTTGTCATTATTTTGATCATGACACTCATCTCAAATTCAACCTTAATATTTATGAATAAACTCGAATATCAATATGATTGCTCGCTTACAATACTAACTTACAACTACTAGATACAAATTCGGTAACACTCATACACTAGGACCTTATAAAAAATAGTCAGTTCTTACCTCTTAGTATTCATACTTACGATTTACTATCACATTCGACTTCACAACTTAAGTTCTACCAACTCACTTACTGCGCATTATCTCTCAAATAGCTATTGTAACACCCCAAAAATTCTGTGACTTAAGTTAGAGCCTCACCTTATGAATAATGACTTAAAAATAGTCAAAATGATGTTTATAAACCTAAACTAATGTAATTGATTTGGTATGGATGAGTAAAAGTCCAAACGTCAAGAAACGACCACGACGTCCAGAAACTAGAGAAGAATGTGTTCTAGTGTGTCCTTAGGTTTTGTGCAGGTTTGGGAGTGTCGTATGATGGTATAATATTTTTAAAAAGGTTTAAATTAGGTAAGTTATGTTTATAGAGTCAAAACTTCCGGGTATGACCACCCAAGGACCCCCTAGGGGTCCTTAAGGAGGACCCAAACATCGACCCAAAAGCTGTCAAAACTGCATAAAACAACGAGACCAAGACTCACGGCCCATAGACTAGTCGACGGATCGTAGGTCATGGCCGTGAGCCAATACTTAGTCGTGGCACACTTGACCCCCCAAAAGGGAGCCTCAGTACCAAACGACGGAGGACCAGCACGGTCCATAACTCCACCTACGGTCCGTAGGTGGAGGGTCGTAAGTCCTGGCAGTTTTAAGTTTTTAGTTTTTAGTTTAAGGGGCCTTAGTTTTAGTTAGTTATTTAATTAAGGGTTAAGATGGGTGTTTAGTTAACTAATTACCATTCCAAACCTAACTATAAGACCCTAACCCTAAGACTTTAACTCACACAACTAAACTCACAAGTCAAATTCATTCTTTCTCAAAACTCTCTCAACTAAGAACCATATTAAAGAAGAAGACCAACGTTCATCTAGGGCAGAAATGTTTCGATTTTTCCCCTTTAGTTCTCAAGGAATTAACTAAGGTATGGTTGCTTATCACTCTTGGGATTCCTTACCCCAAGAGGCCCCCTCAAGATGAATTTCAAAATCTCCAATTTCTAGGTTTTCAATCCAAAAACGTGGGTCTTCTTTCTAAAGTGAAATTGATGTTATAAACTGAATTTGATTGATGTTATATGAGAAATTATGAATGAATTTATGTTGTAGTTGTGGTTTCTTGAGGAATTCCCCATGAGACCCATGTTTCTCCTTCTTTTCCTAATTCTAACCCTAGTTTGTGTTGAATATTGATTGAAGGCTATGAATTGAAGGTGGTGTTATATAATTCATGTTTGTATGATGATTCTACCCTAGGTTATGTATCATTTCTATGAAATTAGGTTTGAATCTTTGAATGAAGCCTTGAAGGCCATGAAAGGAATATGTCAATTGATTATATCGATGTTGATGATGTTATTACTTCATGAATTACCTTGTATTATGTATTGGTTATGAACTTATTGGTGATTGAAGTATGAATGTCCTAGGAAGGGCAAGAAGGTATAAAGGTTGGTTCTTCTTTGAACTCAAGTATGGAAGGTGAATTGCTTAAATTGTAATGATGCTATACCTAATATGTTATTGTGCTGTTGATGACCTAGTTTCCTCATCCTTAAACCTCTACACTTGAATTAGCTATAAAATATGTATGTATGTTATGGTATGATTGTTATATGATTGAAAGGTAGTTCTCATGATTATAGTGTAATGTGAAGTGAAAGGGTTACTCACTTACTAAAGTGTTTCTAAAAGTGAAAGGATTGTTACTCACTTATGAACACATATGAGTTATTATGGTAAGATGATTTCATAAAAGACTAGTAAAGGCTAATGTGAACTTATGTGATGACTAAAGATGATTTCGAAAAGGAATTAGATGTTTACCACCGAAAGGGAATGTAAATGAGATGGGGGTCTCACGTTTAGTAAGTTTGGCTCCCCACATGGGTTTCCTCACGTTTAGCAAGTCCGAACTACCCACGGTATGTGTTGTCTCATGATATGGAAATCCCCATATTTAGTAAATTAGGATTTCTAGAAGCGATCTCCTTGACCCTTAACTATGTGCCCACATAGGACTCTAGCTTAGTGGATCCACCTAGATAGCTATGTACGAATGGTTACACCTTAGGCAAGTGTTAACCCTCTCTTTTCGGTGTAGGAGTAGAATACCGGATTCCATATAGCTCTCATGGTCTATGTCGGTTATGGAAATATTTCCCTAATGTAAAACTAAAAGAAGGTATGAAAGGTGTGAACTCTTACTAGGGCTTTCTTAAGGGTTTCTACATTGTGTAAGGGAGGGTATGGGACTTCTCTTGCACATTGCACATGTGGGATCCTAAGAGATGGTTGTAGTAGTGTTCACTTATGATTATGATGATTATGACTTATGTATGTTGAAGCTATGTTATGTATGATCATTATGAATATGGTAAGTTATGATGAAGTTTGATCTTATGTATGTATGCATGAAGTAGGTTGCTTAATGTGATACTTGGCTTTGAATAAGATTATGAGATTCTATTCATTGCATTGCACTAGTATTACTTGGGTTGTCTACATGTTGGGATGATATTATGTTGGTTTGGACTATGATACTTAATTTGTGTGTATATTGGATTTACTTGGCAAAAAGCATGTTTTGATTAAAATGTCCATTTATGCATATTTCAATGGTTTTTATGCTTAGTAGCCATACTTAGTACGTGTGTTCTACTAACCCATTTTGCCTCCTTTTTCCCCAAACATTTAGGTTCGGGCCGTTGAGGATTCAAGCTTACTTCTCAAGACACTCGGAGTTGCTTCCCCAAGTTGGTGAGTCCTCAAGTCCGAGGACAAGACCCTATGATCTAGCTTCTATGTTTAGTTCTATGCTTATTTTGAAAGACAATGTTGTACTTTCCTATTTCTAGACTTCTTATTGATGTAAGGGATAAGTTCCATATTCAATACTTTTATGTGTAGATGGTACATTGTGATGAAGTTAGATTCTATTTTTCATATATGTAGTGAAGTTGAACTTCCAAAGTAAAAGATTTAAATTTCTGTGTTTTTATTATATGATACATGCTATGATGAACGCTAAGGGCATGTATAAGACCTCTTCGAGGTCGAATCCGCCGATAACGACTAGGGGGTGCCCTCAGGTCGTTACAAACTTGGTATCAGAGCATAAGGCTGAGAATAATGTAGGATCCATGTCACAAGATACCACGTTGAGTAGAGTCTTGTTCATGGATGTGAAGCACGCCACACTTATGAATGGGAGGCTACGAGATGCTTAGGAAATTTCGCTCTTGTGTTACTCCATAGTCGTGCCTAAGAGTCTTAACTCTATCTAGTCCTTTTCTTCTAATCCTTTTCTTGTGCTTATAAGCTATGAATACAAGAAGGAACAATGTAAGGAGGGTCGGTGAGGAGAATGTGAATAAGGCGGTTCCCCCTCAAGCTCCTCAAAACCCTCAAGTTCCTATTGAAGAAGGGGTTATGTCTAATGTTGAGATAAGGTCGGCTATTCATAATTTGACTCAAGTGTTGGCCACTCAAGTTGCTAGGGATGCTAGGGTGCAAGTGAACCCCAATGCTAGCACTACCGCTTCTAGGATAAGGGATTTCACAACGATGAATCCCCCTACCTTCTTTGGCTCCAAGGTGGAATAAGATCCACAAGGATTCATTGACGAAGTGTTTAAGGTTCTAGAGGTTGTGGGTGTGTCTTCTCAAGAAAAGGCGGAGTTAGCCGCCTATCAACTCAAAGATGTGGCACAAGTGTGGTATGAATAATGGAAGGAGGGGAGAGCTATTAGAGAGGGTCCGATAAGTTGGGCTACATTCAAGATGGCGTTTCTTGATAGGTTTTTCCCTTTGGAACTAAGGGACAGGAAACTGCAAGAATTCATCAACCTTCGTCAAGGGGGTATGAGTGTGAAGGAGTATGTCCTCAAGTTCACTCAATTGTCCAAGAATGCTCCTACTTTGATGTCGAACTCTAGAGCTACAATGAACAAATTTGTTTTGGGAGTATCCGGTCTTGTGGTGAATGAATGTAGGTCGGCTATTCTAATTCCAAGCATGGACATTTCTCATCTTATGGTTCATGCTGAACAAATTGAGGAGCAAAAGCTTAAGAAAGTCGGTAGAGAATTGAAGAGGTTAAGGGCTGATGATGGAAATTCTTCTAAGGTTAGGTTTGAAATTCAAGATAAACCAAAGATCAAAAAGAGTTTTTCCAACAAAGGTCCTCCTAACACTTCAAGGGTCAACAAAGGTAAAGCGTCAACCCCCAAGCCTCAAGAAACAAAAGGTGGTGGTCCTTATGTTGAGATGCCTATTTGTACAAAGTGTGGCTAAAAACATGAAGGCAAGTGCTTAGTTGGCACGGTAAATTGCTATGGTTGTGGTAAGAATGTCCACATGAGGAGGGACTGCCCTATGCTAAAGGCTCAAGGAAGGGAAAATGCTCAAGCACAAGCAAGTGGCCTAAATCCCGATGATCCTAAGAAGAATTGCTTATATGCTCTCCAATCCCGATGTGATCAAGAGAGTTCTTCGAATGTTGTGACCGGTATGTTACAAGTATTTTCAATTAATGCTTATGCATTGTTGGATCTCGGTTCCACTTTGTCTTTTGTAACCCCTTTGGTGGCTAAGAAGTTTGATATGCTTCCTGATGTCTTAAATGAACCCTTTTCGATTTCCACCTCGGTGGGTGATTCCATAATTGCTAAAAGAGTGTATAAGGGTTGTCCCATATCATTGCCCAATAGAATCACTTTGGTTGATTTGGTGGAACTTGAAATGTTAGACTTTGATGTTATATTGGGGATGGATTGGCTTCATGCTTGTTTTGCGTCCATAGATTGTAGGACCCGAATTGTGAAGTTTCAATTTCCTAATGAACCCATTTTAGAATGGAAGGGAGAAAACTCCGTCCCTAGGGTAAGGATCATTTCATGTCTAAAAGCTTATAAGTTGATTTCTAAGGATTGTCTCTATCACATTGTGAGGGTCAAGGATCTTGAGTCCGAGATTCCTCCTTTGGAGTCGGTCCCCGTAGTGAAGGATTTTTTGGAAGTCTTTCCCGATGACTTACCCGGGATTCCTCCTGAACGAGAAATAGTTTTTGGCATAGATTTATTGCCAAATACACAACCCATTTCAATCCCTCCTTATCGGATGGCCCCAGCGGAGTTGAAGGAATTAAAAGCTCAACTCAAGGATTTGTTAGATAAGGGTTTCATCCAACCTAGTATATCTCTTTGGGGTGCACCGGTGTTATTTGTGAAGAAGAAGGATGGATCTCTTCATATGTGTATTGATTACCGATAATTAAATAAGGTTACCATTAAGACCAAGTATCCATTCCCTAGGATTGATGACTTATTTGATCAACTTCAAGGAGCGAGTTACTTTGCAAATATTGATTTGAGGTCGGGTTATCACCAACTTAGGGTGAGAGGTGTTGATGTTCCGAAAACAGCCTTCCGAACAAGATACAGTCATTTTGAGTTCTTAGTAATGTCCTTTGGTCTTACAAATGCCCCAGCAGCTTTCATGGACCTTATGAACCGTGTGTTTATAAATTTTCTAGACTCATTTGTTATTGTCTTTATTGATGACATCTGTATATACTCAAAAAGTGAGGATGATCACATGAATCATTTGAGGATAGTATTGCAAGTCCTCAAAGATCACCAATTCTATGCTAAGTTTAGCAAGTGCAAGTTTTGGCTAAGATCGGTTGCTTTCCTTGGTCACATTGTTTCTAGTGAGGGTATAGAAGTTGATCCAAAGAAAACTGATGCGGTCAAAAGTTGGCCTAGACCTTTGAGTCCTTCCGACATCCGAAGCTTTTTGGGTTTGGCCGGCTATTATCGGAGGTTTGTTGAGGGATTTTCATCTATTGCATCTCCATTAACGGCCTTAGCTCAAAATAAGTCCAAGTTCGAATTATCGAAATCTTGTGAAAGGAGCTTCCAATTGTTAAAAGATAAGCTCACCTCCGCTCCGGTTTTGACCTTGCCGAAGGGCACTGAAGGGTTCATAGTATATTATGATGCTTCCCGAGTGGGTTTGGGTTGTGTCCTCATGCAGCATGGTAAGGTTATAGCTTATGCCTCGAGACAACTCAAGGTGCATGAGAAGAATTATCCAACTCATGACCTTGAGCTAGAGGCCGTAGTCTTTGCCTTAAAGATTTGGAGACACTATCTCTATGGGGTACATGTGGATGTGTTTACCAACCACAAGAGCCTTCAATATGTTTTTTCCCAAAAGAAGGTGTCATGGTCCATCATAATTTCGAGTCATCGGTTGTTGTTGACGTGAAGTCTAAACAACATCTTGACCCTATTTTGATAGAACTAAAAGAGTCGGTTCTCAACAAAGCAATAGAAACTTTCTCTCAAGGAGAAGATGGGGTGCGTCGGCACCAAGGGAGGTTATGTGTGCCAGATGTGGATGGCCTAAGAGAGACAATCTTAGAGGAGGCCCATGGGTCCCGATACTCCATCCATACAGGAGCCACCAAGATGTATCGCGACTTACGTGAGATTTATTGGTGGAACGAAATGAAAAGGGACATAGCAAAATTTGTGGCTAGGTGCTCAAATTGCCAACAAGTTAAAACCGAGCACCAAGGATCGGGAGGTCTAACTAAAGATATCGATATCCCCACTTGGAAGTGGGAAGAGGTCAATATGGACTTCGTGGTAGGTTTTCCTCGAACTCGTAGGCAACATGACTCCATTTGGGTCATTGTGGATAGATTTACTTAATCAGCTCATTTTCTCCTCATCAAGGTTTCTTATTCGGTGGAAGATTAT
The DNA here is from genome assembly GCA_029007595.1 of Solanum commersonii. Classification (NCBI taxonomy): domain Eukaryota; kingdom Viridiplantae; phylum Streptophyta; class Magnoliopsida; order Solanales; family Solanaceae; genus Solanum; species Solanum commersonii. The sequence continues at coordinate 6,911,510 of JAJTWQ010000008.1, forward strand.
GCTAAGTTGTACATTAAAGAGATTGTGAAGTTACATGGGGCCCCATTGTCTATTATTTTGGATAGAGGTGCCGAATTTACTTCCAATTATTGGAGGTCTTTCCAAAGTGGGCTTGGTACTCAAGTGAAGCTTAGTACCGCATTTCACCTTCAAATGGATGGTCAAGCGGAATGCACCATCCAAACCCTAGAGGACATGTTGAGAGCGTGTGTCGTTGACTTCAAAGGTAATTGGGATGACCACCTACCTTTGATAGAATTTTCCTACAACAATAGCTACCACTCAAGTATTGCTATGGCACCCTTTGAAGCACTTTATGGTAGAAGGTGTCGATCTCCGGTTGGGTGGTTTGAAGTGGGTGAATTTGCTCTTCTTGGTCCCAAGGTAGTCTATGAGGCCACAGAGAAAGTTTGACTTATAAAAGATACGTTGAAAATTGCTCATAGTTGGCTAAAGTCTTATGCCAATAATAGAAAGAGAGATCTTGAATTTGAAGTAGGTGATTGGGTCTACTTGAAAATCTCACCCATGAAAGGGGTGATGAGGTTTGGTAAGAAGGGGAAACTTAGCCCCCGGTATGTTAGGCCTTATGAAATCTTGAAGTGTGTCGGAAAGGTCGCTTATGAGCTGAAATTGCCCAATGAATTGTCCTCGGTTCACCCGGTGTTCCATATTTCTATGTTAAAGATGTATATAGGTGACCCGGTGTCCATCCTCCCTCTAGAAGGCTTAGGTGTGGATGAGAACCTTTCTTATGAAGAGGTTCCGGTCGAGATCTTAGATCGTCAAGTTAAGAAGTTGAGGAATAAAGAAGTTGCCTCTGTAAAAGTCCTATGGAGAAACCACCTAGTTGAGGGTGCAACATGGGAGGCCAAGGTCGACATGAAGTCCCGCTACCCTCATCTTTTTCCTCCTACTCCTAGCCATAGTTGAGGTTTGTCTCTCTTAATTTGGTATAAATTGAAAAAAATCATGTGTGTTGATGATTATGACATGATTTCCTTGTATGTGCATATTTTTGTGAAAATTCATGCTTGAGTTGTAAGTTGAATTTTCATGAATTTTGTTTCTCATGATTTAAAAATCGCACCCATAGATGTTGTGTGATGTTGTCTTCATGAGAGTTTTAATGAGCATGCTTGATGTTTTCTTGTTATCAAAATGTCTTGTTGATTGCTGAAAATATATGTTGATGCTCATTGAATATGGAGAAGGTAGTTCCTCTTATACTTATGTGAAGTAAAGAGTTTTGAGCATAGTGATGTTGTGGATTAAATTCCTATATGATATGATGATATGATGTTGTTGGTGTGACTGGTTGTTGTGATGCTAGTTTTAGTCATTGTCTCCCTAGAAAGAAGTCCAAGTGACATTCAGGGACGAATGTTCCTAAGGGGGGGATATTTTAACACCCCAAAAATTCTATGACTTAAGTTAGAGCCTCACCTTATGAATAATGACTTAAAAATAGTCAAAATGATGTTTCTAAACCTAAACGAATGTAATTGATTTGGTATGGAAGAGTAAAAGTCCGAACATCAAGAAACGACCACGACATCTGGAAACTAGAGAAGAATGTGTTCTAGTGTGTCCTTAGGTTTTGGGCAGGTTTGGGAGTATCGTATAATGGTATAATCATGTAAAAAAGGTTTAAATTAGGTAAGTTATGTTTATAAGGTCAAAACGTCCGGGTACGATCCCCCAAGGACCCCCTAGGGGTCCTTGAGGAGGACCCAAAAGCTGTCAAAACTGCAGCAAACGACGAGACCAAGACTCACGACCCGTAGACTGGTCGATGGACCTTAAGTAATGGCCGTGATACCATAATTAATCTTGGGAGACTTGACCCCCCAAAAGAGAGCCTCAGTACCAAACGACGGAGGACCAGCACGGTCCGCAACTCCACCTATGGTCCGTAGGTGGAGGGCCGTAAGTCCAGGCAGTTTTAAGTTTTTAGTTTTTAGTTTAGGGGTCTTAGTTTTAGTTAGTTATTTAATTAAGGGTTAAGATGGGTGGTTAGTTAACTAATTACCATTCTAAACCTAACTATAAGACCCTAACCCTAAGACTTTAACTTACACAACTAAACTCACAAGTCAAATTCATTCTTTCTCAAAACTCTCTCAGCTAAGAACCCCATTGAAGAAAAAGACCAAGCTTCATCTAGGGCAGCAAGGTTTTGATTTTTCCCCTTCAGTTCTCAAGGAATTAACTAAGGTATGGTTGCTTATCACTCTTGGGATTCCTTTCCCCAAGTGGCCTCTTCAAGATGAATTAAAATCTCCAATCTCTAGGTTTTCAATCCATAAACGTGGGTCTTCTTTCTAAAGTGAAATTGATGTGATACAATGAATTTGATTGATGTTAAATGAGCAATTACGAATGAATTTATGTTGTAGCTGTGGTTTCTTGAAGAATTCCCCATGAGACCCATGTTTCTCCTTCTTTTCCTAATTCTAACCCTAGTTTGTGTTGGATATTGCTTGAAGGCTATGAATTGAAGGTGATGTTATATAATTGATGTTTGTATGATGATTCTACCCTAGGTCATGTATAATTTCAATGAAATTAGGGTTAAATCTTTGAATGAAGCCTTGAAGGCCATGAAGGGAATATGTCAATTGATTATATCGATGTGGATGATGTTATTACTTCATTAATTACCTTGTATTATGTATTGGTTATGAACTGATTGGTGATTGAAGTATGAATGTCCTAGGAAGGGCAAGAAGGTATAAAGGTTGGTTCTTCTTTGAACTCAAGTATGGAAGGTGAATTGCTTAAATTGTAATGATGCTATACCTAATGTGTTGTTGTGTTGTTGTGGTGTTGATGACCTAGTCTCCTCATCCTTAACCCTCTACACTTGAATTAGCTATAAAATATGTATGTATGTTATGGTATGATTGCTATATGATTGAAAGGTAGTTCTCATAATTATAGTGTAATGTGAAGTGAAAGGGTTACTCACTTACTAAAGTGTTTCTAAAAGTGAAAGGATTGTTACTCACTTATGAACACATATGAGCTATTATGGTTAGATGTTTTTATAAAAGTCTAGTAAAGGCTAATGTGAACTTATGTGATGACTAAATATGATTTCAAAAAGGGAATTAGATGCTTAGCACCGAAAGGGCATGTAAATGAGATGGGGGGTCTTACGTTTAGTAAGTCCGGCTCCCCACATGGGTTTCCTCACGTTTAGCAAGTTCGTACTACTCATGGTATGTGTTGTCTCATAAGATGGAAATCACCACATTTAGTAAGTTAGGATTTCTAGAAGCGATCTCCTTGACCCTTAACTATGTGCCCACATAGGACTCTAGCCTAGTGGATCCACCTAGATAGCTATGTACGAATGGTTACACCTTAGGCAAGTGTTAACCCTCTCTTTTCGGTGTGGGAGTAGAATACCGGATTCCATGTAGCTCTCATGGTCTATGTCGGTTATGAAAATATTTCCCTAATGTAAAACTAAATGAAGGTATGAAAGGTGTGAACTTTTACTAGGGCTTTCTTAAGGGTTTCTGCATTGTGTAAGGGAGGGTATGGGACTTCTCTTGCACATTGCACATGTGGGATCCTAACAGATGGTTGTAGTAGTGTTCACTTATGATTATGATGATTATGACTTATGTATGTTGAAGCTATGTTATGTATGATCATTATGAATATGGTAAGTTATGATGAAGTATGATCTTATGTAGGATTATAGGATTCTATTCCTTGCATTGCACTAGTATTACTTGGGTTGTCTACATGTTGCGATGATATTATGTTGGTTTGGACTATGATACTTAATTTGTGTGCATATTGGATTTGCTTGGCAAAAAGCATGTTTTGATTAAAATGTCCTTTTATGCATATTTCAATGGTTTTTATGCATAGTAGCCATACTTAGTACGTGTGTTTTACTAACCCATTTTGCCTCCTTTTTCACCAAGCATTTAGGTTCGGGCCGTTGAGGATTCAAGCTTACTTCTCAAGACACTTGGAGTTGCTTCCCCAAGTTGGTGAGTCCTCAAGTCCGAGGACAAGACCCTATGATCTAGCTTCTATGTTTAGTTCTATGCTTATGTTGAAAGACAATGTTGTACTTTCCTATTTCTAGACTTCTTATTAATGTAAGGACTAAGTCCCATTTTCGATACTTCTATGTCTAGATGGTACATTGTGATGAAGTAGATTCTATTTTTCATATATGAAGTGAAGTTGAACTTCCAAAGTAAAAGATTTAAATTTTTCGTGTTTTTAGTTTATGATACATGCTATGATGAATACTAAGGACTTGTATAAGACCTCTTCGAGGTCGAATACGCTGGTAACGACTAGGGGGTGCCCTCAGGTCGTTACAGCTATCCTCCTCTGAATACCATAGGGTTTCACCCTTCAAAATTCATAAGCCTAGCTTAGGTCTATCACCTTATCTATACTCCTACTCTTCTATTTACCACTTACAATTGGTCAGTCTCTACACAATGCCACTTCATCACAAACTCCTTTCTAGCTACAACATACTTTACCTCCTATGATAGAATCTTCACAACTCATCACTTCTTAGTCTACCCATAAGGGTAAACTCCTCATTACTAACTTACTAGGTGCGTGACTATAGTAATATAGCTTTTCAAAACACCATTTCCTTTACTTAGATTACTAAACCTCAACATACTCTCCACTAACTCTAGAAACTGTCACTACTACTGCTTACGATCTTGTAACTCATGCTACCTTTTTGGGTGAAAATACTACCTAATCTCTAAACATACCATCCTCTTAATGGTCTTAGTTGAATAAGAGTTAGGGAAGAGTGTACAAATCGCTTTTTTCTCAAATGCACGATTCATATGAACATGAGTCCATTCCTCTGAAACTCAACACTTAATTCACTCATGGGCTTCTCTCAAGCCCCTTTGGAGTCTCATGACTTCCTCAAGACTCTTTCTAAGAACAATCATCGATAAAGGACTGACTTTTCTTTTCAACCACCTCTAGTATAACGGGTAGTTGAATGAATCTGAAAAACGCATAAGTATGAATGAATCTCTATGACATTGCTCTATTGCACGATTAAGAGTATGAAAGAAGTGAGATAGTTCTTAAATGTTGCAGCATCCTAATTGTAGATGTGGCGCGTTTTACACCGATAACTAGTACTCTACAAACATGACTTCATAGACTCCCTAGGAATCTTGAACTCTGTGCTTTTATACCAAGTTTGTCATGACCCGAGTCTACATCCTGAACGTTGCCTACACTCAAGAACCATTGTTGGTGGCCATAGTATATTCAATTCGCAAGAAATAGGCAACTCAAGTCTTCAAAACGTTTAACAAAGTAAATGAAACAAACTTCTCAAACTATATTGTCTATCTATGAAGCCTCTAAATGGCAAAGATGAATGTTGGGACAAAACCCACGATATCCAAGCAAAACTTAAATGTAAATGAAATCCTCCGAAAGAAAGGAGGCTCACCATAGCTAACTCAAACGACAAATGGTATCAACAAAGTGCCTGATGATGACCCTAGCTACATGTATCTGCATCATGAAATGATGCAGGCCAAATGGCTCAGTAAATGGAATGTACGAGCATGCAAGGGGAGTTCTAAAGCATAAACATAAGCTTGAACTTGATAAAAAGGAAACATACTTACTTCTTCTGAACTAACTCAACTAAACTCTACTCGAGAATAAGATAGTTGACTCAATGTTTAGATACTCAACTAAAGATACTTAACTCAACTCAGAATAAAGCAACAAAAAAAGATGCAATGTATGAAAAGCTTTTAAAACAATAGATAGAAACTCAATGTATTGAAGAATATAATAATAACTCAGTTTGTATATAAAAAAACAATATAACTCTATGTATATAATAAAACAAAATATCTATGTGGTAGTTTCTCTAACTGACAACTATCATTAAAATCTATGTGATGATACAAAGTGTTGCCGCATACTGCCAGGGCCATCCTATAATTTGTCGGGGTATAGAACCTACTCACTAAGTGGATCCACTAGTATATGCTAAAAGTATTAAGGAATCATCTAAACTGTATGACCCTTTTCTACCCATGTTCGCTGGACGGTTTATGGAGACTTTGAATTATCTGAACTCCAACTCGTCCCCATATACTACTCCCAAAATGTAACTAGCTCATAAGTTTTAAAAAATTAACACGAATCTTTTGTTGGTTTGAGATTATTACTCAAAAAATAGCTCAAAAGCTCTTTTGGAAATCGATGTTTCCTCTCTTATTTAAATGTGAAAACACTTACTCTTTGGGAATATTTAGTTCCCATATAATCTAATGAAAAGAAACATGAACTCGGCTCTACTCTTTCTCAAACTTAATGCTCAGGTCTTTAAAACAACTTTTTAAACAATTTGTAAAAGGACTTCTTAAAATAGGGTTCATGCCGAATTATGGACGTGAACGACTTAATTCAAGGTTTTCAATAACCATAGATAGAACTCAATACTCGGAACTCAACCACTCAGAACTCCAAAACATCAACTATACTACTTATTTCAAGAATACTCAACTCAGAGGGAGGGGGTCATACAGAATTATGGGCATGGACTACTCAACTCAAGGGCTCAATGATACTTCTCATCTCAAGACTACTCAACTCATAAGGTTCATGCAGAACTATGGGAATGAACTACTCAATTGAAGGACTTCATGGGTAACATGTAATAGTCCCATGATTAGGAATATAATCTCAAAAGGGATTAGGAACTCAATACTCAAGACTTAGAACTTGAAGATAGTACTTCTCTCAAAGATGCTCAGTTTACTAATTTCATGCGGAGTTTATGGGTATAAACGACTCGACTCGAGGGTATACATAACAATAAGGAACTCGTGTTTACAACTCTTCTCCTTCGCATACTTACTTTCTTAGACCATAGTTCAAATCAATAGTTGATCTCAAAGGATTCACAATTGAACTTAAATACTTTCTTGGACTCTACTCTTAACTATTTCTTGAATTTGAATTATGATTTGAAGAGTTATGGTTCATGATATGAAGGATCTCGTGCTGATAAACTAGACTTATTAATACATCCTCTTCATTGTCATACTCATTTGCTCAAGTCTTTAAACAAGTTATTAGAATTTGTTGAAGACTCTTCAAAAGAATCAAAGGGACTTTCTCAAAAGACTCAAAAAAATCTCAAGACTTGTCTCTTAAATCTACCTTAAATTTGAATTATGAATTTAAGGTTATGATTTATGATAAGAATGATATCGCGATGATTAAATGAGTTTTAGATAGTCAATAATGAAAAATGGTTTTAAAACACTATATGGGGAGCATGTCCGCGGCGCGGAGATGCATTTTAATATTTGGTCGCGAAATAAATTTTGATAAAGTGGGGTCTGAGATCTCTCCACGACGTAGAGAGGAAAGTTCACTCTAAAGGAACAGGTCCGCGATGCGAACCCGGTACTTGTTTTATGTCCAACTTTTCCTTCATCATTTTCTAACCCTAATTCCCTTAAATTCGATTCGTTTTTGCAATATCTCTTTAGATTTAGATACCCAATACATGTACACAAGAATATAATTAAACACAACTCTAAAATCGACATGATTTCCTTAAGAACTTATCAATCTCATCTAAACTAAAGAACCAAAGCCAATTTCAAGAACACAAGTCAAGAACATCAAACCTTCAACGTTTTACAATGAATTTAACGATGAAATTAACATCATTGGCGTGTGGGTGAACAAACCCAACAATATGGAAGCTTACATACCTCATAGGGATTAAACCCTTGGCGAAAACCGAAACAAAACCTCAAGAACTTGACGAAACCTTGACTTTTCTCCCTTTTTCTACTCTTCTTCAACTCCCAACTAATACCCTAGGAGTATATTATGATTATAAGACTGAACCTAATTAGAGTAAGCCCCTAAAACCTCACTAAAACAAATTAAATCTGATTAGGTAAGGCAAGACTAAATTACCCATTACTATTTTCAGGTAGCTTTCTTTATTTGGACAACTTGACTTCAAATGGGCATATCTCCTTCATACGAGCTCAGAAATTTAGCAAACTCGGTGGCGTTGAAAGGAAGATTCCAAGAGCTTTCATTTGATATCTTGTAGCCCACCTAACTTGTTAAACCCCGTAGCCTAAAGAGGGAAACTAGCAATTTTTCAAAACTTCCAGGTGCCATCCATGAGGGCTAACCATACTCTATGGTCAAACCCACACTCCATGGGTCAGCCTCGTGGAAGGGCACCATAGGAGGCAATAGGATGCAGCGAACCATGGCCAAGACCCACGCCCCGTGACTGGGTCCATGGTCGGTGGTTTGGGCTCCGTATGTCTATGGCCCAAAAAAACCAAGTATAAGATCATGAACCACGGTTTACCAGGACAGACTGTAGGTCCATCATGGTTCGTCAATCGTGGTCTCATGGGTCAGGCCTGGCAGTTATTTTTTGGGACTTAAGGTTCTTTTCCAATTTTAATTAAATCAATGTGGTGTCATTTTGACTAAACCAAGACAACCTATATAAGCCTTTTTACACCCAAATTAAACCCATTAAGTTTATTCTCTCAAATCCCAAAAGAAAACCCAAAACTCCTCTCCAAAATTCTCTTTTTGGAAGAAGAAGAAGAAGAAGAACAAGAAGAAGAAGAAGAAGAAAAAAAAAAAAAAAAAGAAGAAGAAGAACAAGAAGAAGAACAAGAATAATAATAATAACAATAACAATAATAATAATAATAATAATAATAATAATAATAATAATAATAATAATAATAATAATAATAATAATAATAATAAGAAGAAGAAGAAGAAGAAGAAGAAGAAGAAGAACAAGAAGAACAAAAAGAACAAAAAGAAGAAGAAGAAGAAGAAGAAGAAAAAGAAGAAGAAGGAGGAGGAGGAGGAGGAGGAGAAGAAGGATAAGAAGGAGATGAAGGAGAAGCGGGAGGAGAAGGAGAAGAAGGATAAGAAGGAGATGAAGGAGAAGCGGGAGGAGAAGGAGAAGAAGGAAGAGATTGAAGCTAGGGCAAGTTCAAAGTCTCCAATCTTCATGGTTTTAAGGGCGTTGTGACCAAGGTATGATGGATTTTGATCGATGAATTCTTTCCTCCCATGGAGTCCCCTAGAATTCCAAAATTGTGTAGTCTAAATCCCCAATTCTAGTTAGGGTTTCTTCCAATATTATGGATTATGATGAATGTTGATCCAATTGAGTGGATTGTGAATGCTTAGGATTGAATTAGTAAAATTACATGTTATTAGAGAGAAATTACATGTATCCATGCCTATTCCATGATTATGACCTATAATTGATATAATTGGGTTAATGCCATGAATGGAAACTTTGTGGGTTTAGGCTTATCCTTATAGGATTGATGAATTATGATTAGAATTGCTTTAGAATGAAGCTTAGATGATGATCATGAGGTCTAGGGCTTTGAGAGTAAAGCTTATGATATGAATTATTTGTAATTGATGTTATTGTTGAGGAAGGAATATTTCCCACATGAATTGCCTAATTATGAATATTTGAATGTGAAAGTCTTTCTCACATTAGTGATTCTAGGTTGAAAGAATTGCTCACCTAAAATGAATCTAGACTAAAAGACTATGTAAATTATGAGGCGAGAGGCGAATACCCTTGACCTCTATATGAGAAGGATATGAGGTGATTTCTCATACTCTTTAGAATTGAACAAGAGGTGATTCCCTATGTACCTAATATGATGAAACGACATGGAGGTGAGTATGCATGCTCCTTATGAAATGATGTGGAAGCGATTGTCCGTGTCATATGATGTGATTGTATAAGCGAGTACCCATGATGTTAAGGTAAGTAAGGCAAGAGGTGAATACCCATTAGCCTTTATAAGTTAGGCAATGAGGTGAATCCCCATGTCTTTAAAAGTAAGCATAACTAATGTGAAGTATGATTATGAAGATGAATAGCTTGGATTATTGCTTGAGGTACCTTCCATAAACTAAGTTGACTAAGAGGTGATGACCCGAGTCTTGATTAATAATGAGTAAGGTTGCTTGAGAAGTATTCCTTTCTTACTATGATATTTATTTATGTGCATTGATTATGCTTATCGTTTATATTGGCTAACCATAATGTTTATGTTGTTTATGCTAGCTATTATATTTAGTACTTAATTGTACTAACGCATACTCTTGCCTACATTCTTACCAAATGTGGGGTCCGACGACATAGATTCTAACACTTGTGGCTTGCTCTCTTGTTGATCAAGGAAGTGAAGTTTTGGTGAGTCCTCATTATGTTTGAGGATGTGATCACCCTTTTCTCTTATGTCTTTCTTTTATGTCTTGGACTATTGTATGGGATGCGTCCCCTAACCTTATTCATTTCGTTTATATGGTTTGAGACAACGATGTTAGACTTTCGCTTGTTTTATAAAAAACTTTGATTATATTAAAATGTTTTAAATTTCTGCACCATTTTTTATTACTTTATGTTATTATATGCTAAGTGTCTTGTATGACGCCTCTCGGGGTATTATACGCCTTGTTACATCTAAGGGGTACCCCTGGGTCATGACAAACTTGGTAATCAAAGCACAAGGTTTAGAGGCTACTAGATGTTTAGGAAACTTCACTTCTTTATTCTCTAAGTCGTGACATGGAGTTTTAACTCTATAAGTCTTATTCCTAATCCTTACCCGATCGTTTTCAGGATATGACTACTAGAAGGACTAATGCTAGAAGGATTGAGGGAGCCAATATGAATCAAGAGGTTCCTCCCGAAGCTCCTCCTCAAGCTTCGATTGATCCTTAGATTGACAATGTGATGAATGCGGAGTTTTGGTCAGCTTTTCAAGTGTTGGCTCAAGCCGTGATAGCCCAAGTCAATAGAGAGGTGGTAACCCCCGTGAACCTAAATGTGGGTACGGTGGTGGCAAGATCTTGGGACTTTACAAGGATGAACCCTCCCAAATTTTATGGCTCCAAAGTTAAGGAAGATTCTCAAGAATTTATTGATGAGGTCTATAAGATACTTGCTATCTTGGGAGTGACTCTGGTACAGAAGGCGGAGTTAGCCGCTTATCAACTCAAGGGGGTTACTCAGATTTGGTTCAATCAATGGAAAGAGGGAAGGACAGAAGGAGCAAGTCCCGCATTGTGGGAAAGGTTTAAAAGTGCTTTTCTTGATCAATTTTTCCCTCTAGAGATGAGAGAGGCCAAGGTACTTGAATTAATCAATCTTAGGCAAGGAAATATGAGTGTAACAAAATATGCTTTGAGGTTCACTCACTATCTAAGTATGATCCTTATATTGTGGCAGACGTAGAACCAAGATGAGTAAGTTTGTATCGAGAGTGTCCGACTTGGTTGTCAAAGAGTACCGCATCGCTATACTTGTTGAAGACATGGACATTTCTTGCCTTATGGTGCATTCCCAACAAATTGAGGAGGAAAATCTCAAGGAAAGATCTAGAGAGGCAAAGAGGGTAAGAGTGGATGATGGTAACTTTTCACATTCTAGGTTCGATGGACGCGGTCGTTCAAGGTGTTGGCAAAAGTTCTCTAGGCAAGGTTCTACTAATTCTCCTCCAAGGTCTAACAATAAAAGAGTGTCTAACCCTAAACCTCAAAGATATGGTGGTAATAGGTCCTCAATGCCTACTTATGCTAAATATGGGAGAAATCATGAGAGTAAGTGTCTAGCGGGTTCCAATGCTTGCTTTGGGTGTGGTAAGACGGATCACAAGATAAGGAATTGTCCTTTGGTTGCTAAAAATGAGGAAGATACTCGTCGTAGGGTGCAACCCTACCTTTCACCCGGTCCAAGTGGTTCGGGTGCAAGATCTCCTAAGAAGAACCGATTTTACGCTCTCCAAACTAGAGGTGATCAAGAGAACTTCCCAGATGTGGTGACCGGGATGTTAAATTTTTTTCAATTAGATGTGTATGCTTTTCTTGATCTAGGAGCTTCTTTGTCCTTTGTGACTCCTTATATAGCCATGAGGTTTGATGTGCTCCCCGATGTGTTATTAGAGCATTTTTCTGTCTCTACCCCTGTTTGTGATTCTGTGGTGGCTAAGAGGGTCTATAGAGGATGTCCCGTTTCCTTATCCCATAGAGTTACTCTTGTTGATTTGGTATAGCTAGATATCCTAGATTTTGATGTTATCCGTGGTATGGATTGGTTGCACTCTTGTTATGCTTTTATCGATTGTAGAACTCGGGTAGTGAAATTCCAGTTTCCAAATTAACTTATCCTAGAGTGGAAAAGGGGAAATTCTATTCCTAAGAGTCAGTTTATCTCTTGTCTTAAAGCTAAAAAAATGATTTCTAAGGGTTGTTTGTACCATTTAGTTAAGGTAACGGATATGGATTTTGAAACCCCTAGTCTTGAGTCGGTCCCTATTGTGAATGAGTTTTTGGAGGTGTTCCCAAATGATCTACCTGGTATTCCTCCCGAAAGGAAAATAGACTTCGATATTGATATTCTCCCAGATACGCAACCTATCTCTATTCCTCCTTATAGAATGGCTCCGGCGGAACTTAAGGAGTGCAGTTGAAAGAACAATTGAGGGATTTGTTGGATAAGAGTTTCGTCCGACCAAGTATCTCTCCATGGGGCTCCAGTTTTTTTGTTAAGAAGAAAGATGGGTCCCTTCGTATTTGTATTGATTATCGACAATTGAGCAAGGTGACCATTAAGAACAAGTATCCTCTCCCATGGATAGATGATTTATTTGACCAACTTCAAGGGGCAAGTTATTTCCTTAAGATTGATCTCTGATCGGGTTTTCACCAATTAAGGGTGAAAAAGAAGATATTCCAAAAACAGCTTTTAGAACCCAATATGGACACTATAAGTTTCTAGTGATGCCTGTTGGTTTGACTAACGCTCTGGCAGTGTTTATGGACTTGATGAACCGAGTGTTTAGCGAATATCTTGACATGTTTGTGATTGTGTTTATCGATGATATTTTGATCTATTCAAGAAGTGAGAATGCGTATATTGATCATAAGAAGATCATATTGCAAATCCTCAAGGCCCAACAACTTTTTGCAAAGTTTAGCAAATGTGAATTTCGGTTAAGGTCTGTGGCTTTCTTAGGCCATATTGTTTCAACCAAGGGTATTGAGGTAGATTCAATTAAGACGGGTGCGATAAAGAGTTAGCCTACACCTCTATCATCAATAGATATCAGAAGCTTCTTAGGTTTGGCCGTTTATTATAGAAGGTTTTTTGAGTGGTTTTCCTCTATTGATTCTCCTTTAACGGCCTTGACTCAAAAAACGGCTAAGTTTATATGGTTGGATGCTTGTGAGAAAAGTTTCTAAGAGTTGAAAGATAGACTTACTTCTGCTCTGGTGTTGACTTTACTGGAAGGTACAGATGGTTTTATGGTATATTGTGACGCCTCTAGAGTTGGGTTAGGATGTGTGCTTATGAAAAATGGTAAGGTGATTACCTATGCTTCAAGGCAACTTAAAATCCATGAGATGAATTATTCTACTCACGACCTTGAATTAGCGACAGTCGTATTTGCCTTAACGATTTGGAGGCATTTTATGTATGGGGTTCATGTTGATGTTTTCACCGACCACAAGAGTTTGCAATATGTGTTTAGTCAAAAAGATTTGAATCTTCACCAAAGAAGGTGCTTGAGTTATTGAAAGATTATGACATGAGTGTTCTTTGTCACCCCGAAAAAGCTAATGTAGTGGTGGATGCCCTTAATAGGTTGTCTATGAGTAGTGTTGCACATGTTGATGATGATAGAAAAGAGTTGGCACGAGATATGCATAGATTGGCTTGATTGGGTGTTCGTTTGGTAGATCACGACAACGGTGGTGTTATGGTCCATAATGGTTCTGAATCAGCATTTGTAAATGATATTAAAGCTAAGCAATGTCTTGATCAGACTTTGGTAGAATTGAAAGAAGCGGTACTCAAGATGGTTTTTGAGGCTTTCTCCCAAGGGGGAGATAGTGCACTTAGATACCAAGGTCGTTTATGTATTCCAAATATGGATGAGCAAAGGGAACAAATTTTGGCAGAATCCCATAGTTCTCGATATTCTATTCACCCAGGAGCCACCAAGATGTACCGTGATTTATGAGAAGTCTATTACTGGAATGGGATGAAGAGGGATACTGCGGTATTTGTAGCCAAATGTCTGAATTGTCAACAAGTCAAGGTTGAGCATCAAAAACCGGGAGGCTTAACTCAAGATATTAGTATCCCCACTTAGAAGTTGGAAGATTTAAATACGGACTTTATTATTGGTTTACCTCGAACCAACCCGACGTCAAGATGATTCTATTTGGGTGGTTGTAGATCGGATGACAAAATCAGCACATTTTCTTCCTATCAAGGTTTCTTATTCGGCGGAACACTATGCCAAATTGTATCTGACCAAAATGGTAAGACTACATGGTGTGCCCTTGTCCATTATCTCTAATAGAGGTACTCAGTTTACGTCTCAATTTTGGAAGTCATTCCAAAAATGACTTGGCATTAAGGTTAAGCTTAGCAAAACTTTTCACCCACAAACCGATGGGCAAGCAGAGCGAACGATTCAAACTTTATAGAATATGTTGAAAGCATGTGTCATCGATTACAAGGGAAGTTGGGATGATCACTTGCCACTAATAGAGTTCGCTTATAATAGCTACCATTCTAGTAATGGTATGGCCCCCTTTGAAGCTCTCTATGGTAGGAGGTGTAGATCTCCTATAGGGTGGTTTGAAGTGGGTGCCTGTGTTTTGATTGGACCCAAATTGGTTCATGAGGCTATGGAGAATGTCCGGCTCATTAGAGAGAGGTTGAGAACCACCCAAAGCCGACAAAAGTCCTATGTTGATGTTAGAAGAAGAGACCTAGAGTTTGAGGTTAGCGATTGAGTCTATTTGAAAATCTCTCCCATGAAGTTTGTGATGAGATTCGGCAAGAAAGGGAAACTTAGTCCTTGATACGTAGGCCCGTATCAAATTTTGAGACGTGTGGGTAAGGTTGCTTATGAGTTGGATTTGGAAATGATTTAAAAATGGTGCATCCCATTTTCCATGCAATGCTTAAGAAGTGTGTTGGAGATCCAACATACATAGTTTCTCTTAAAGGGTTGGGAATTGATGAGAACATTTCATATGAGGGAGTCCCGGTTGAGATTCTAGACCGGCAAGTTAAGAGATTGAGAAATAAGTAAATAGCCTCCATGAATGTTTTGTGGACAAACACCTTAGTTAAGGGTGCTACATGGGAGGTCGAGGCCGATATGAAGTCCTACTATCCTCATACTTTTCCTCCTATTCTAGCTTGAGGTAATGAATTTCCTCGTGCTTTGTTTTATGTTTAGAAGTCAAGCGTGTTTTATGTGTTTCCATGATTTCGTTATATGCATGTTTATGAATTGCTTAACTTGTGAAATAAATGACTTATGTGAATTATTTTCCTCATGTTATTGTGCATTGAGTATTAGTTTCCTATACACTTCATGAGATGAGTTAGTGAACATGTTTTGAATATGCTTTTTTAGATTGAGTTGCATATGAGATCCATGATATTGTATTGAGCATGCTTTTAAGTTTGGAAATGATAGTACCTCCTTGACTGTAAGAAATTTGAAAATTTCAGGCATATTAGGTTGTTAGATGTAGTTCCTACTTCCTTATAGGGCATTGAGTATATTTGGCTTGGAGTTGACGTTTCCTCCTTAGTTGTGTGCATTTAGATGAGTTGTATGCATGATAGGCTGCTAGTATTGAGTCTTTTCGTTTAAAAACATGCTTAGAATTTAATTCGAGGACGAATGATCCCAAGGGGGAGATATTTTAAAACCCCGTAGCCTAAAGAGGTTAACTAGCCAAATTTTCAGAACTTCCAGGTGCCACCCACGAGGGCAAACCACGCCTCGTGGTCAGACCCATGCTTTTGGGTCAGCCTCGTGGATGGGCACCATCAGAGGCAGTAGGAGGTAGTGAACCACGGCTAGGACTCACGCCTCGTGGATGGGTCCACGGCCCGTGGACTGAGCTCCGTAGGTCCATGGCTAAAAAAAAACCAAGTCCCTGTAACACCCTGAAAACTAGTAGGCTAAAATAGACCTAGACATTAGGGTTAGAGTCTTGAATGTGCCACCTCATACCTTAAAATAAATGTTTTTGTGTTAGAACAGCAAGGTTCAAACCCCAAGGACCAACCATGGGTGCTTGAGGAGGACCCTAAGGAGGTTGCCTCGGCGGTGACCCATGAGGGAAACCCACGCCTCGTAGGTTCTCCCACAACTCGTGGGTGAGGGGACATAGGCCAAGGCCCCAGGAATCAAGTCCCAGAACCCCAAACCACTTCACCAGCACGGGTCGTGGGTCCAACCACAGTTCGTCAGTGATGGGGCGTGGGTGAGGCTTAGAACTACTTTTTGGCAGTTTAATTTAGGGGCATTATGGGGTATTTTGGTTTTAGTTAATATTTAGTGATGCCATTTTACCCTAACTTAGACTAACAATATAATGATTTAAGACCCCTAAATTAAGTAATTTTCGACAAAATTCCAAAATCCCAAATCAAAGCCAAATTTTCCCTAAATATTCTCTCTAAAACTTCTAGGAAGAAGAAGAAGAAAGTGGAGCTAGGGTTTGAAGGAGCAAGGTTTTCTACTCAATTTCTTTGGAGATTCATAGCTAAGGTATGGTAGTCCTTCATCCATTCATAGTCTTCACCCATGGAGTCCCTCCAAACTCAATTTCAAAACTAGTAATTCCCCAAAAGCTAGAGTTTTACTCCATGTCATGGAATCCTTTCAGAAATGATTTTAATGATTTAGTTACTTTATATTATTATTGAATTGATTATTTGTTACTTTTTTTAGGTTGAAATCCTCTAAGAATCCATGAAATCCCCATATTCCCAATTTATGACCTTGTGATGTGGGTGAATTGATGAAAGAAGGATATTATGAGATTATTCTTGTAGAATTTGAGCTAATTGAATCATGTTATTATCCATATCTAATGTAGTAATTCTAGATGTGTTAATTTGGCATGAGCTTTGACATTTGAAAAGGAAAGAAATGAGATAATGCATGAATTATGAAGGTTATGTATATGTTTTAAGACCACTTCGAGAGGGAAGTGTCCATGATTATGATAATGTTGTTATGTTGATGGAAAGGCTATTATCATGAAAACATAATGAACATGATGTGAAAGGTTTTCTCACAATATGATGATTCTAATGTTGAAAGGCAATTCTCACCTAATTGAATCTTATGTTACATAAAGACATGGACGGTGAAAGGTTATTCTCACGCATGATCTATTGAGCTTTTCTAATGAAACAAGTTATGAATTAAGAAGTACTCTGTGGGATAAATGCTTAGCACTGAGTGGATATTATTATTAGATGGAAGCTCCCCCGTCAGAATGGGTGGGTTTCTAGAAGGAATCTCTTGAGATGGAAGCTTCCCCGTCAGAAAGGGCATGTTTCTAGTAGCAATCTCCTTATCCTATAAACTATGTGCCCTCATAGGTATTTAGCTAGTGGATCCACCTAAAATCTAACAAACCATGGTCTTACCTTAGGCAAGTAGGACAACCCTTTTCGGTGTGGGTAACACCGGATTCCATGTTTAGCTCACATGGTTTATGTCGGTTAAGGTTTATTCCCACTATGATAACAATAAGAACAAGAACATGAATTATGAACTATGGTTACTCAAGAAGCTTTACTTAGCATGGGTGGCATTATGGGATCTTATTCATGCATTGCACAAGTAGATGATTAGAATAACGTTATCAAAGACACTTCATCCAATACTAAGCGTCAACGATCGTTAGTTAGTAATATAACCCAACGAAATGAGTTGGGGTCGAATCCCACAGGGAGTGGTACGTGTTTGAGAATCAAGATTAAAGTACGAATATGTTCAAATCAATTATAGGTAAAGACATTTACAAATAAAAGTATAATTCAAATTAAAGGGTGACACAAGTGTCATATAAGGGAGTTTTGGTTTTAGCTATCATCTACAACAACAACAAATAACATGAATTAACAAGTAATGAGACAGGTTCTTGGGATGTGCTTTGATTATAGGCTAAGGTAGACAAATGGGTAATTGCAATTGATAGTAAATACTTGTAAATCAGTGAATAAGCTAGACTTTAGAGGGGATAAACTTTCTATCGAACAATTTACGCCGAATCAAGTTGGTTTCTCTCGAACACCAACAAGAAGCAATTAAGAACAACTTACAATTTATTTCATTCACTCTCTCGAGCTGCATGTGTGGAAAAGGGTTTAGGATTCACTTTCTCAAGTTGAACCCATGACAACCCAATACCCACAGATCATCTATTCAGTAATCTTGGTTTTAAAACCTCTCTCTCGAGCAATCCAAAAACACTAAGGTAGAATTGCATTTGCAACTTCAACCCTTTAAATTAAACCACAATTACTGATTGAAATCACTTTTGGACAACATTTAAACTATCAATTAGCAATACCCATAAAATAAATCAACCCATAATCACACAATAAGAATTGGGGTTTTAGCTAGACATTATAAAAAGATAGAAATCATTACCAAATTGTGTTTCCATCAACTGGGTAAGAATAATTTCGTGTTTACAAAGGTCCAAATTGAAGAATCTCAAAGACACACTTCCAATTTCTCAAAAATGAAAAGCTTCAATTCTTCAAAGCTAAGGTAATGTTATCTCCAAATTCAGAGTTCTATCTAAAAAATTCTATATTATGAAAACTCATTCAAAACTAAGAATTCAAAAATGTATTTATAGTTTCCAAAAATATGTTGTGAAGGACCATTTAGCACATAAGTTGGGATCACCGATCAACTCGGCGATCCGCCCTTTGGTCAATTCCATCGCCTTTTTGCTTTGGCCTTCAGCATCCTCAAGTTTTGTAACTTTGGGCGATCCAACACTGCATCGCATAACTGTTCGGTGACTTGCCGACTGCTCCTTTCTCTCGCCGACGTGATTTTCTCCTTCAGGTTTTGGCACACTAGAACTTTAGGCGAGGTAATAGCCACTGGATGACTCGCCCAATGGATTAGGTGATCAACTGGCCTTCTTTATGTCGTTCTTTCAGTTGCCTTGCTCATTTTTGCTCATTAGTGTCCATGCTTTGTTCCTCAATTCAAATACTTGGAAATCAAGGAATTTACATCAGTTATTGGCACAAAATAAGCCTTTGAGGACACTAAATCTATCCAAATAAAGCCCTAAATGAGTCCAAATCATGGACTCATCAACACCCACAACTTAAGCTTTTGCTTGTCCTCAAGTAAAACTCAAGTTTAGCAGTTCAAAAAGGATGTCTCAAATAGTGCTACACAAGATACAAACATGAATGCACACAAAAAGGCTCAACCTACTCATGCAAGGATCAATTGTGCACTCAAAGATTCAAGTTGTAACTCATCATTATGAAAGATTCTCAAGTTCACAATACTTGCTTCAAATGCCCTCACACAAAGAATAATTCCATATTCACACACAATGGTTCAACAACTTACAGCTCCGAAATCACAATCAACACTTACACTCAAAAAGATAAACACAATGCATGATTTTACCCATAGGTTTGCCCTTATTTTCCAAACAACAATTGTTTCAGCTTACTCAAGATCAAAAAGGTCTTTTCAAGGCTTGTAACGGGGCTGAGTGCAAAGGTATGGTCATTTAGGCTCAATGTCTATAATCCTCATGAAAAGTGTTATGAACAATTATTTCTTTCCTTTTCTTCATCATTCTCATTCATGCTCAAAAGTCACCTCATTATTCATCTTCCATGGACTGTTGGACACCCCCATTTTCTTTGCACTTTCACAGCTTTATTCTACAACTTTTTCATTCTTTTTCTTTTTCATTCTTTTCTTTTTTTTCTCTTTTTTTTTTGTATGGAGGGGTTCCATATTTCTTAAAATCATGGGTGAAAGGGGCTTCTTTGATTTTCTTGATTTACCTTCTATTTTCACCACACTCCCAACTTAGGCTTTTTGCCTAAGTTGACTATTCAAACAATCCACAAATCATGAGGATTATGGGTAATCGATAAAGAAAGATCACAATTTCATCAAGTTTCTTCCAAGAAAAGTTTAAGGCTAAAAAGGTGTTCAATCAAAGTTCACACACTCACAAGGTAGGCCACAAAAAGAGGTACAATGTCAAATTGTTTCACACTCTTCAAATTTTTCTAAGATCATCTCAAGAGCTTGCATCACTTAGTGAGCAGGACCAACGGGGTAAATTCCAGGTGTCTTCACACGTGGTTCACGGTAAGCTCATCACAGAAGGCATTGACACCAATGTCAAACAAGACTCCACACTTTCGCTAGTATGCAATATTCATCACAAAACACTCAATTTGATAATTGGCTAGTCACAACACGATGCAAAACGTTCACATATTGACTATGCAACTTCATTTGGCCTTATCATAGCCGCACATTCAATTTTGTTCGATTATGAGCACTATTCAAGTCATCGGTATTGATCAAGACCGATACTCAAATTTGCAAGAGAACATCCACATTCAAACACAAACAAGAGGTGGCACAAAAAAAGTTTCAAAAGGTTCCAAAAATCATTTGCAATTAAAGCAACGAACAACAAGCTCAATCACCTACAAAATACAGTATCAACACAATTTATAGCTCAAAAACTCAAATATATAGACAGAACAATAGTCACAAAAGGTGAGCCTTACCCCACCACAAACAAAAGCTATTTGTCCTCAAATACGAGCAATAAATTATCCAAAAGTAAAAAAAAAATAAGACAGATAGGGAGGTAAAGAGGGGTTATGTCTAAACATTCACTCTATCTGTCGAGGCATCAGTACCCGGTGCAACACTCTGATCTTGGGCAGCAGTGCTCAGAGTCACATTAACAGTAGCAGGTCCACTAGGGTCAGCTAAGGGTGTGTTTGCCAAAGACGCCTGCACAACTGCTTCTACCATTGCCTCTTTAGTCTCCGTAAGGCCCTCATAAGAAGCCTCCTCAGTAACCCCAAGAATCTCCTCATTCATCTTGAAAATCATGGATATGTCGGTGGACTTCAGCTGGTCCACATCCCTCCTCAGCGTAGCAATAGCGGCCTTTAGAGTCGTCACCTCTTCGGTGGCCCCTTGGCCACACTCACACACTGCTATCCTAGCTTCAAGGGCATCAATGGTAGCGCTCAAAGGTGTCACAGCATCAGCAAGGGTTGTCTGAATCATGCCCAAAATGGAGGCTGATGAGTTCATGATTTGGATGCTTTTAAGAATTTATTTTGATAGATTTAGTGTCCTCAAATGCATATTTCGTTTCAATAACTAATGAAAATCCTTGAGCTTTAGGTATTTGGAGTTGAGACAAAGCATGGAAACTATAGGGCAGAAATGAACAAAGCAAGCTAAATGAATGAAGAAATAAAGACCAGATGATCGATGATGTCATTCAGTGAATCGCCAAAATGTCATTCAGCGACTTGCCAACTCGCCAAGATACCGCCTAAAGTTACAAAATATTGGAGCTAAAATGGGGGCGAATTCAGTGAGCAACAACTATACTCGATGTATCACTGTTCTAGTCGATGAAGGACAACCAATTCGCCAAAAGTACTAAAGAAGATTCAAGCAAGTGTTGATGGGCGAGATGGAAGGATAAAAGGCGAATCACGGAGTCAGTCGTTGATCCCGACCAAGATCACCTAAAGTTACAGTAGTCAGACCAAGAAAAAGCGAAAAATAAAGGTGAGATGAAGAACAATCAGTGATTCGCCGATCTCTTAGCGACACCTGACTTACTTCGCCGAGTAGTCATACACAGTGACACTTCAACCTTTTTTAAATTAGTTTTGGCTAGAGAGAGAAAATTATTAAGAAAAAGAGGCAGGAATCACTTAGAGAGAAAACACTACCAAAGGGTTTAGTGAGTGATTCTTAGCTAGATTTTGAGAGCAGATTATCAATTGATTTTCATCTGTAATTATCATGTTGTACCCAACTATTGGAGTGATAATTGATTTTGATTCTTTCATTTTTGAGATAAGTGGCTGAAACCCTTCACTTGGGGTTTTGATCATGCAGCCAATTATTGAATTTACTTAGTGGGTATAAGTTGTTGCTATTTTTCAAGGTTGAATTGTGCAACTTCGTGTGTCAATTCCAGTGTTGTGCACTTGCTCGAGAGAGAGAGGTGTGGGACCAAGGTGACAATCTTAGCATCCTTAGTAGTGGGTTTCTTTGGTTCAGCTTGAGAGAGTGAAACAAGTGATCCATAATTTGCATTCAGCTCGAAAGAATGAATTTGATGGGGGTAAAGAGCTTGGCTTCTTTCGATTGGTGTTGAAGTTCGAGAGAATTCAACATAGAAAAGGTAATTGTTCGAGAGAAGTTACTTTATATATAGTTCGTCCTACCCACAACAAATTATCCCATTATGAGAAGTAACATTTATCTACTTCATTGAGATTCAATAATTGGTTGATCAATTCCCCAAGCTTTACTCTACTATTTGATTGTTTATGTTCAAGTGTAAATTTGGGATTGATAGGTAAAACCTGAAATTCGAGAGTTGAACATTAATTGTGCAAGAATTGTTTGATTGAAAAGGTTGTCATTGTGCTTCGATTATTGAATTTGAAGAAAGTACTACTCCTTGTGGGATCAACCCCAACTCACATAGTTGGGTTATTTTACTGACAAACGATCGTTGGCATTTAGTATTGGATGAAATTCCTTGATATGTTAATCGAAATGGAGCCGCTATCGGGGAGTAGCGTTACTTAGAATTCTTTGATTAAATATTTGGCACTCTCAAATTCGTTGGCTGTAGTTGAATTAGTTTTGGCTGCCTTGTGAAAGTATTGGTTGGACTACGTAGAAGTGAACATGAGTGGGGAAGAGATGAATGACAGCCAAGCAGGTCATTGAGATGGTATAGACGACATCAATAGTGTCTACAATCCAGCTCAATCGGGTGGAATGGGTATTATTTGCATCCCACAAACTGATGAGAATGCGATGTTTGAAGTCACTAGCACAACTCTTTATGTTCTCCAAATGTGGGGACTATATGGAGGGCTAGATCATAAAGACCTGCATGAGCATATGAGAAATTTTACAGAGGTTTGCAGCCCTTTTTCATTCAAAGATGTGTCTCAAGAGTCAATTCGACTCCAGTTATTTCCACTGTCCTTAACGGGAGAAGCTAATAAGTGGTTTGCCGAGTTACCAAACAATTCCATTACATCATGGGAGGAGCTGGTTATAGAATTTAACACAATATTCTTTCCTACATCAAGGATGATGAAACTTAGAGATGAAATTCAAAGTTTCAAGCGATGGGAGGGGGAACCTATCCATGAAACGTGGGTAAGATTCAAGACGCTTCTACCTAAATGGACAACTCATGGGCTACCAAACGAGTTGTTACTTCAATATTTCTACCAGAGTTTTGATTCGGTTAATACTGGAGTGGCTGATCAATTGGTACGAGAAGGAATAATGTTACAATCATTTGAGGTAGCTTCGTTTCTTCTAGATGACATGACTAGAATAAACCAAGTGTGGTACACCAAGGAGGATCAGGTCTCTCTCTATTTCATTTTAGATTAACACAAAAGCAACTTGATAAAGAAAGAGAGAGAGGGATGAAAGCATCAAGAAGATGTTGACCCAAATGGAAGTTCTACAAGAGCACATGAAGGGGACATGTGAAGTGTTTAGAGTTTAGAAGGCTTCTTCTTTCGGTAACTCAGGGTCGGGGGAGAATCAAGGTTGAAACTCCAAGAGATATGAGGAGAGTTTCCACCCTCTCTATCTACAGCGAGGTGAAAATCAAGGTTGGATCTATTATAAGGGAGAAGAACAAAGGAGATACTATAAGATTGGGCCAAGTAAAATGATAATTGGAGAAGAGAAGATGATTATGAGGAGAACCATACTCACTCAAGTGAAAGTCAAAAATAAAAAAGGAGTGCAACCAGTCCTCGGGTGAATGACTTGTTGTCACGCATACTTGACAAAGTTGAAGGTTCGGATGATTTGTTGAAAGGGATGAAAGATGAATTTTCATCATTGAACAGTAAAGTGAACTCTCATGCTGACGCCATGAAGACACTTGAAGGACAACTGAGTTTAGTACCAGCTCAATTGAAACCAAAGATAATAATGGAAGATGACGATAGAGTGCTAATTGTGGTTACTCGTAGAAGAAAGGTGGCAATAGGAAATGTGACAGAAAATGAAGATGCTCAAAAGAATGAAGAAGGTAAAGGCATGGAGGAACAAGAGTTACTTATTCATTAAAACCTTTCCAAAGAACCACAGAAGGAAGTGGAACTACACGTTCAACTTCCAAAAGTCATGCAACCTTTACCCAAAATACCTCCACCATTTCCCAAACGTTTAAAGAAAAAAAATGAAGATGAGAAGTTCAAGAAATTATTGTCAGTGTTCAAGACACTATCAATCAACCTCCCTCTTGTGAAAGCATTATTGGAAATGCCGGGATACGTCAAGTTCATGAAAGAGTTGTCCCAAAGAGGAGGAGTTTGGATTTTGAGAGAATTGAAGTTTCCATAATTACAGTGCAATTATGACTAAGGAGCTGATCAAAGAGAAAGAAGATCCCGGGGAATTCACCATTCCGTGCACTATAGGCATGCTCCAATTCGCTAAAGCTTTATGTGACCTAGGAGCAAGCATCAACATAATGCCCTATACGATATACAAACAACTTGGGTAGGGTGAACCGAAAGCAACCACAATGAGACTTTTAATGGCAGATCGTTCAATTAAACATCTTGTGGGGATACTTTATGACATCTTGGTGAAGGTTGATCGGTTCATTTTTCCCACTAATTTTGTTATTTTAGATTGTGAAATAGATGCTTAAATTCCCATTATTTTAGGAAGGCCATTCTTAGCTACCAGGAGAGCATTGGTGGATGTTGAAAGTGGAGAATTGAGGTTTCGGGTGAACGAAGATGGAGTAACTTTCCATATTTTCAAATCCATGAAATACCCAAGTGATATTCATGTAGTGTGTACTAATTATATTATCGATGAAGCGGTAACTAGTGTAAGCCATTTGATGTGCATGAATAAACCCTTTGAAGTCGTACGTACTAATTATGATGAATCCGAAATTCAGGGCTATCAGGAGGTAGTATCTGCTTTGACAGGTTTAGGAGGGTATTCAAAGACTATAATCAAGGTTGATATTGACCTAAAAAATATACCACCCAATCTGGAATTGAAAGCACTTCCCTCTCATCTCCGATATGCTTTGTTAGGGGAAAATAACACTTTACCAGTGATCATTGCAGCTGACTTGCTTGAATTGTAGGTGAAACTGCTCCTTGAAGTGTTGCAAAAACATATAAAAGCTATAGGATGGACCATCGCTGATACAGTAGGCATTCCTCCCGGTATTTGTACTCACAAAATCCAACTTGATAATGAGTGTAATCCTAGTGTTGAGCATCAATGGGGATTGAACCCACCAATGCAAGAAGTGGTAAAAAATGAGATCATTAAGTGGTTGGATGCAGGTGTGATCTACCCTATTGGAGAAAGCAAATGGGTAAGTCCGGTGCAATGTGTACCAAAAAAGGGAGGTATCACCGTAGTCCCAAATGAAAAGGAGGAGCTTGTGCTGACTAGACCAGTGACCGGGTGGGGAGTATGTATGGATTATCGAAAGTTAAATTCATAGACTGGAAAAAGATCACTTTCCTATGACGTTCATGGATCAAATGCTTGATAGGCTATTAGAGAGGGGTTGGTAATGCTTTTTGGATGGGTATTCCGGTTATAACCAAATCTCCATCGCACCGGAAGATAAAGAGAAAACCACCTTCACATGCCCATATGGGACTTTTTCCTTTAAAAGGATGCCTTACGGGTTATACAATGCTCCAGCAACCTTCCAATGTTGCATGCTATCAATTTTTATCGACATGGTAGAAGATTCAATGGAGGTATTTATGGATGACTTCTCAGTTGTGGGTGATACCTTTGAGACATCCTTAGTACACTTAGGACAAGTTCTCCAAAGATGTGTGGAGACAAACTAGGTCCTCAACTGGGAAAAGTGTCACTTCATGGTTAAAGAAGGAATAGTACTTGGTCACAAGGTGTCGAAAAAGGGGTTGGAGGTTAATAAAGCAAAGGTTGAAGTTATTGAGAAATTACCACCACCAATTTTGGTAAAGGGGTTTCGTATTTTCTTAGGACATGCCGAGTTCTACCGGAGATTCATCAAAGATTTCACATCCTTTATGCAAAATCTTAAAGAAAAAAGTGAAATTCCATTTTGATGATGCTTGCATGATGTCTTTCCGGTGTTTGAAGGAAAAATTAGTATCGACCCCAGTCATTATCAGTCCTGATTGGTTAGAATCTTTCGAAGTAATCTGTGATGCAAGTGAAATGGCATTGGGTGTTGTGCTGGGGCAGAAACGCAATAAACTTTTTCACTCAATTTATTACGCAAGTAAGACTCTAAACAGTGCTCAACATAATTATACCGTGACTAAACAAGAGTTGCTTGTGGTAGTCTATGCATTTGAGAAATTTCGGGCATACTTGCTAGGCCCTAAAGTAATTGTTCACACTGATCATGCTACACTTTGTTACCTAATGGAAAAGAAGGATGCAAAATCAAGGTTGATAAGGTGGGTGCTCCTAGTGGAAGAATTTGACTTTGAGGTCAAAGATTGAGGAGGTTGAAAAAATTAGGTGGCTGACCACTTATCCAGGTTAGAGGGAAAGGAGAATGATGTGCATGAGGTTGACATAGACGATTCCTTCCCCGATGATTAAGTGTTTGCAATAACTCTCAAACAAACTCTTTGGTATGCAAATTTCGCCAATTAAATAGTGTGCGGATTAATGCCGAAAAAGCTAAACTTGTACCAACAAAAGAAGTTCATGTTCAACGTTAAAAAGTAATTTTGGGATGAACCATACTTGTTTTGAGAATGTGTGGATCATATCATCAGACGGTGTGTTTTGGAAGAAGAAGTGGTGGAAATTCTCCATGCTTGTCATGTTTCACCGGTTGGGGGCTATCATAGCGGTGTGTGTACAACCGCTAAAGTCCTCCAAAGTGGATACTACTAGCCATCCCTCTACAAAGACGCATATGAATTTGTGAAGAAATGCACCCAATATCAGAAGCAAGGTGGAGAATCTAAAAGACACGAGTTACCCCTTACTCCCATTTTAGAAGTCGAACAATTTGATGTTTGGGGAATCGATCTCATGTGCCCATTTGTGATTTCCTTTAGTAATAAGTATATCTTGGTGGCTATAGATTACGTTTCTAAATGGGTAGAACCTATTACACTTTCAAACAATGAAGGGAGAAGTGTGGTTCAATTTCTGAAATGTTACATCTTTGCTAGATTTGGTACTCCTCGAGCTATTATCTATGATGGTTGTTCCCACTTTTGCAATAGGTGGTTCTCAACTGCATGGAGTAATTATGGGGTGAAACACACAGTAGTAACTCCTTATCATCCCCAAACAAGTGGTCAAGTTAAAGTATCAAACCAAGAATTCAAGAGCATCCTGGCAAAGACAGTGAATGCTAATAGGACTGATTCATCTCGAAAGCTTCATGACGCACTATAGGCATATCGCACCACTTACATAACTCAAATTGGTCTATTTATCAGGTAGTTTTTGTGAAGTATTGCCATCTACCAGTCGAGTTAGAACACAAAGCAATGTGGGCATTGAAATCTCTAAATTTGGACTGGACAAAAACCTCAAAAGAGAGAGTAGAGCAGTTAAACAAATTGGACGAATTCAGGTTTAAAGCTTACGAAAAGTCAGCTCTCTATAAGGAAAAAATCAAGAAGTGGCACGATGCAAAAATACTTAAAAGAGAGTTTAAGGTGGGATATTGGGTGTTACTATACAACTCCCGACTTAGACTTTTTCCTGGAAAACTCAAGTCCAAATGGTCAGGACCAGTTAGAGTGAAAAGAGTATTCACCAATGGTGCCATAAAAGTTGAGGGTCAAGAGGGACCCGCATTTAAGGTGAATGGGTAACGCTTAAAACTATACTTTGAAGAATACTAGGTGATTTCTTTTATTAAGGTGGTGTACCTGGAAGATGCTTGAGAGCATTTTCACGTCGTGCCACAATGTTAAATAAGGCTCTTCTTGAAAGGCAACCCAAGTGTTAGTGTTTAAAATATTATGTGTTGAATTTGCAGGAGTGGGATCATTAGCGAGACAAAAGTCTTCTTGGTGAGTCGCCAAACCATTTCGACGAGCACAATTTGGTTCGCCTTATGGATCTAAAAAATGAGAGTGAGACTCTGGAACATTCGGCAGGACACCTTCACCAGTCAGCATATCGCCAATGTGTTTAGACGACCTGATTTTTCTCGCCCTTTCTAATTAACGCGGACAACGTTCCTCAAGGATCGACCGGTGATGCTCTAAGTTTAATATGTAGATCGCTGATCTATTTGACAATCCCCTACATCTTCGCAGACCTGTCTTCTCTAGGAGTGTAGTCTACTAGAATTAAGGGCGATCGAAATAACATTAGGCGCATCGCCGAATTATTCGGTGATCGTTTCACTCTATTGCCAACTAGGAATTTAGTGAAGATTCCTCATTATCGTGCTCTACCTGTTTACACACTATATTGTTTTCATTTCTTGTCAGTTTTTATTTATTATTCCTATTTTGTTTTATTTGCGGTAAATGCCCGCTCTCTACCCACATTGGGAACAATGCTAACTGCTTTTGGTGGGGGTGTGGAGATTACTAAGTGTCCTCAGCGAACCTTCTCCTTGTTTTGATACCCCTTGTTTGTGTGGAATGTGGTTGTTCTTGTGTAAATTTGAGTATCAGTTTGATCAATACTGATGACTTGATTAGTGCTCATAATTGAACAAAAATGAATGTGCGGCTACGACGAGTCCAATGGAATTTACAAAAATAATATGTGAACTCTTTGCATCTCGTTGTGACTAGCCAAGTATCGAATGGAGTCTCTTGTAATGAACATTTCACACTAGCAAAAGTGTGGAGTCTTGTTTGATATTGGTGTCAATGCCTTGTATGATGAGCTTACCGTGAACCATGTGTGACACCTAGAATATGCCCCGTTGGTCCAGTTGACAAAGTGATGCAATTTCTTGAGATGATTTTATGCAACTTTAAAGAGTGTGAACCAATTTGACATTATACCTCTTTTGTGGCTTACCTTATGAGTGTGTGAACCTATTTTGAGCACCCTTTGAACCTTAACTTTTTCTTGGAAGAAACTTGATATCATTGTGACTTTTTATCGATCCATTACCCATAATCCTCATGATTTCTAGTTTGTGTGAATAGCCAACTTAAGCCAAAAGCCTAAGTTGGGGGTGTGGTGAAAAGAAAAGGTAAAGCAAGAAAATGCAAAGAAGCCCCTTTTGCCCATGTTTTGAGAAAAATGAAACACCTCCATATAAAAAAAGGAGAGAAAAAGAAAAAAAGATTGAAAAAGAAAAAGTTGTGAAATAAGGTTGTGGAATTACAAAGAAAATGGGGTTTCCAATGAACTATGGAAGAGGAATAAGAGGTGACTTTTGAGATTGAGTGAAAATGATATAGAGAAGGAAAGAAGGTGTTGTTCATGTCAATTCATGAGGATTTTAGCCTATAAGCCTAAATGGCCATACCATTACACTCAGCCTCATTACAAGCCTTGAAAAGACCTTTTTTTTATCTTGAATGAGCTGAAACAAAAATCGATTGGAAAATAAGGGAAAACTTATGGGTGAATTATGCATTGCGTTTATGTTTTTTAGTGTGAGTGTTGACTTGATTCCGAAACTTTAAATTATTGAACCATTGTGTATGAATATGGAATCATTTTTTGTGTAAGGGCATTTGATTTCCGTTGTTAAGCTTGAACTTGCATTGAAGCAAGTATTGTGAGCTTGAGATTCTTTGGTAATGGTGAGTCACAACTTGAATCTTTGAGTGCACAATTGATCCTTGTATGAGTAAGTTGAATCTTTTTGTGTATATTTATGATTAGTCTTGTGTAGAACCATTTGAGACATCCTTGTTGAACTGCCGAACTTGAGTTTTACTTGAGGACAAGCAAAGGTTTAAGTTGGGGGTGTTGATAAGTCCACGATTTGGACTCTTTTAAGGCTTTATTTTGATAGATTTAGTGTCCTCAAATGCATATTTTGTCTCAATAACTTATGGAAATCCTTGAGTTTCAGGTATTTGGAGTTAGAGACAAAGCATGGTCACTATTGGGAAGAAATGAACAAAGCAAGCTAAAGGAATGAAGAAATAAAGACAAGATGATTAATCGCTAAAATGTCATTCGGCGAATGGCCAACTCGCCAAGATATAACCTAAACTTATAGAATGCTGGAGCTAAAATGGGGGAGAATTCGGCGAAGGACAACCAAGTCACCAAAAGTACTAAATGAGATTCAACCAAGTGCTGATGGGCGAGATGGAAGGATAAAGGGTGAATTGCGGAGTCAGTTGGGATCTTGACTTAGATTGCCTAAAGTTACAGTAGCCAGACCAAGGAAAAGCGAAAAATGAAGGCGAGATGAAGAATAATCGGCGATTTGCTGATCTATCAGCAACATCCAACTTACTTCACCGAGTTTTCACACGCAGTGACACTTCAGCCTTGTTTAAACTAGTTTTGGCTAGAGAGAGAAAATTATTCAGAAAAAAAGGAAGGAATTTCTTAGAGAGAAAATACTACCAAAGTGTTTAGTGAGTGATTCTTAGCAATATTTTGAGAGAGATTTTGTAAGAGAGGAGATCATCAATTGATTTTCATCTTTAATTCTCATTTTGTAACCAACTATGGGAGTGATAATTGATTTTGATTCCTTCATTTTTGAGATGAGTGGCTAAAACCCTTCACTTGGGGTTTTGATCATGAAGCCAATTGTAGAATTTACTTAGTGTGTGTTTGTTATTTGCAAAGAATGGTGTTAATTTGAAGTGGGTCTAAGTTGTTGATGTGTTTCGAGGTTGAAGTGCGCGACTTCGTGTGTCAATTTTAGTGTTGTGCACTTGCTCGAGAGAGAGGTGTGGGACCAAGGTAACAATCTTAGCATCCTTAGTAGTGGGTTTCCTTGGTTTCAGCTCGAGAGAGTGAAACAAGTAATCAATCCTTTGTATTCAGCTCGTAAGAGTGAATCTGATCGGGGTAAAGAGCTGGTCTTCTTTCGATTGGTATTGAAGTTCGAGAGAATTCAGCATAGAAAAGGTAATTGTTTGAGAGAAAGTTACTTTATATATTATCGTCCTACCCACTGCAAATTATCCCATTATGAGCAGTAACATTTATCTACTTCGTTGAGATTCAATAATTGGCTGATCAATTCCCCAAGCTTTACTCTACTATTTGATTGTTTGTGTTCAAGTGTAAATTTGGGATTGATAGGTAAAACTTGAAATTTGAGAGTTGAACATTAATTGTGCAAAAATTGTTTGATTGAAGAGGTTGTCATTGTACTTGGACTATTGAATTTGAAGAAAGTACTACTCCCTGTGTGATCGACCCCAACTCACGTAGTTAGGTTATTATACTGACGAATGACCGTTGGCATTTAGTAATGGATGAAATGCCCTGATATGTTAATCAGTGGCCTCAAGTCTAGAAGCACGATGATCGGGAGAATGGGCTAGCTACCCCATTCGGAGTAAAGCGGACTGAGTGAGCGGGGGGCCGGGAAACAGCAACAGCAACAGCTCTGGGAGGCAATGTAGCAATAGAGGAACTAGGGGTGTCAAAAGGAACAACATTGGATGTACCTGGAGGGAAGTCTTGCGCTACTTGGCCCTCATGACTATCTCATGTGCCATAGTTATTCCTAGATTTATCCTTATCTCATCAAGGATGCAACCCAGACAGGCTTCCTTGGCTAGGTAAAGAATCGACTCCTTCTGGGATGGCATGATAGTGTTGCTAATGAGGCCAAACCAGAACCTTACAGTTATGTTTAGATCCTTCTTTTCAATTGGTGCTCCAATCTCTAGCCACTTGGGAGTACCATATGATATTAGCGGGGCCAACCATCTCTTTATATTTTCCAGTATCTTTTTCTTGATCAGAAGCTGACACTCTTCGTTAATATCATCAGGACATTCCAGGACAACATTAATAGCCTCGCTATCACACTTGACCTTATTTCCCCGGACAACTACGTAGTCAACCGGCTTGAATGCAGTTGCCTGCTTCTTTCTCTATGGTACCAAGGCTCCATAGGCAGCGTAGAACTCTTGGACCCAATTAGGAATGTAAGGTCCATAGGGCTTGGTGAAGAGTTGGAATTTGTGCGACTTTAGGAAACTCATTATCTCCGGGTACCTGTCAATAAATCCATCAATGGGCAGATGTTTCTCCTTTATAATGGTCCTCAGCCCCTCAGTCTTCAGTATGTTCATAGACTTGGTAGGAGGAACCTGTACTGGTGGTGCTAGGACCACAGCTTGTGGAGGAGCGGGAGCAGTAGGAAGTTGGGATGTCCTAATCCTAGACGGATCATTCAGCTTCTTGGAACGCAGCTCTGCCTTCTGTGTTGCTACTAGCTCATCACTAGGCTCACAAGTGGCAGCCTGATGCTCTTAGTGCTCACTCTCACTCTCAGAAGTGGTGAGGTGAGTGGCGTAGGTATTGTCACTGTAAGAGCTGACCTTCGGTGACGCAGGTGCCTTCCCTTTCCCACTAGTTGTGGGAAGTTTGGTGGGCTTGGCCCTAGATGCAGCTGCATCCTCATTGATTTTTATCCCTTTGGCTTTCTTACGGGGTGGCATGTCTCTACCAGTAACCTTTGGTCTAGCCATGTCTGCAAAAACATCAAAAAGAGTTAGAAACAATTCAAGTAAAAGCAAAGAAAAGTAGCTGTAGACAGACTCGCCGAACCAGTCGGTGAGTCACCGAATCACTTTGGCGGGCCAGATCGGGCTCGCCGAAATATTTTTGGATAAAAAATTTCTCAGACAAATGGCATGTTGGTAATGGGAAGGGCCTTTCGGCGAATCTCCGATAGCATTCTGTAAGCATGTCTTAGCCCGCCGAAAGTTACACTGCATTTAAGGATTAAGGGCGCAGACAAAGAGTGAACAAGAAAGACCTTCGGTGAGTCACTGAGTGCACTCGGCGAACTAAGGCTTCTCACTGAAAGTTACAAAATCATTTTCAAGATAAAGCATAAAATTAAAGGGGATGAGAGGAACTTCGGCGAACCGCCGAGTGGTTCGGCAAGCACCAAACGACCCATCGTGCCTACTTTCAACCCAACTTCCCAAATTCAACCCCGCATCCCCCAAAAGAAAAATCAAAACACGCACTCTTACAATTAATCTAAGACCCATTATACCCATGCCCTCGGGATACTCAGACTTCTCCCGATTTGGCCAAATTTGGCCATTTGATAACTTTTACCGTTAAGAATGACGTCGATTGCTCCATCATTGGGAAAAGTACGTCATTTGGCACAAATGTGGGTAACTTAGACTTCACCCAACTAAACCCAACAACATGCAAGCGCAACCCCACACTTTTAATTAATTTTAAAGCACGAAAAACTTGGGAATTCGACAATATAGACATTATGGCTAGGGTATTCAAATTCAAACACGCACACATAAGTATAATTACGATCAGAGAGGCCAAGAACACATCATTAAGATCAAAATCAATGCATAAGAGTCAAAATTGATAAAAATGAATTTAGGGTTCAAAACACCAACCTTAGATGCTGAATAAATACTTTGAAACGCTAGGCGACAAAGTAATCCAACTCCGAACACAAATTCGGTAACTAAAATGAGATAAAAATTCAATAAATATGGAAAAATAGTGTGAAGGTGTGAGTTTGGGAAGTTCAAAAGTGATGGAAAGTGAAAGAGTTTGAAAGTTTAAACCTTTGGCCTTTAAAAACCATCCAGTTCTCGCTCATTCGGCAACATAAATCTTACTCACCGACCCACTCGGTGACACACTAAGTGGGTACTTACCTAGCCGAGTTTTACAGAACCTCCAGTCAATGTGGGGGTCCAAACGACAGACTAAGTCGTGATTGCCGACCTGGTCGGCAATTCACACATCAGCTCCTGAGCTCCCTGAGTTTTACAGACTCTAATTTCAAAATGTCTTGAGTCCAACGGTGGTCTAAGTCAGGCTCGCCGACCTCTTCAGCGATGCACCAACTAGACTTCTAGCTCGCCAACCTGCACTTTTCAAACACCTTCCACACTCTGGCCTGCACATTCAACACACTATTATTTCAAACTTAAAAAAGAAAGAAAATAAAACTTGGGTTGCCTCCCAAGCAGCGCCTTAGTTAACATTGCGGCATGACACAAGTCCACGCTCAGACCTTATTTTTGGGGTTTTCCATAGTGTCACTAGGCATCCTCCCTTGCTGTCTTGGATTTAGATGAGACGATATATGACCCATTTGGGTCTCCAACTGTTTGATCGACACTAAATAAGAGGTAACCGTCTGGCTGAGGGTCGACACATCTTCTTTCATTTCTTTCAAAATCTTTTCTGATCCCTCAACTTTGTTGAGGATACGAGAAAACATATCCTCTGACCGACCTCCATCAGAATCCTTTGGATTTTTGCGCTTATGGGGAGGAACATATCTATCATTCTCCCCTTCTCTCTCTTTCCAAGTGGGGTTATGGTCCCTTCACTCTCAATCACGATCTTTCCAATGTTCCTCCTTGTTCCAACATTGGTTACCACCCTGCCTCGGGTAGTTTGAACGATAACCACCTCCTTGGTTAGTTATGAAGTTCACCTCTTTGTTCTACAAAGCCTCAAACTCAGCCTAATCTGGATTAGCACACCGACACCCACGACATTGACACCTCGAACACGAGCTCCCATGACATTTTTGGACAACATGTCAAGTTGTTGCATGATCTTGGCCATGTTCTAGTCCCTCTCTTGGTCTTTGTCCATCTGCTCCTTGGTCAACTTGAATGTGAGAGGAGAGGCATGGTCTTCACGGGTGTACCATTGATGAGCCCATGATTTGGATTCTTTTAGGGGTTTATTTTGATAGATTTAGTGTCCTTAAATGCATATTTTGTCTTAATAACTGATAAAAATCCTTGAGTTTTAAGTAGTTGGAGTTAGAGACAAAGCATGGACACTATGGAGCAAAATGGAACAAGGTATCTGAAAGAACAAAGAAAAGAAAGCTTGAGGATCACCAAAGACATTGGGCGAGTCGCCAAATTGCCTTGGTCTCACCCAATGTTCCAGAGTGTCAAGCCCTGAAGGACAAAATCAAATAGGTGATAGGAAGGAGCAGTCAGCATGTCACCGAACAGTTCCGTGATGTAGTACTCCATTGACCAATGTTACAGAACATGAAGTTGCTGAAGGACAATGCAGAAAGGCGATGAACCAGACCAAAGGGCGGATCGCTGAGTGGATTAGCGATCCCGACTAAGTGCGCCAAGTGATCCTTCGCAACACAATTTTTGACAACTATAAATACATGTTTGAATATTTAGTTTAGAATCATGTTTTACATTTTAGAACTCATTTTTAGAACTTAGTTTTTGGAGACTATTTTCCTTAGCTTTAAAGAGTTGAAGATTTCCATTCCCTAAGTGATTGGAAGTGGGTATTGAAGATTTTTCATCCTTGACGTGTGTAAAGACAATATTTATCGTACCCGTTTGATGGAAACACTTTTGGGTATCGATTTCTATCTCTTTACTATATCTAGCTAAAACCCTAATTCTTGGGGTGTGATTACGTGAATATGGGTTGAATTTACTGCTGGGTATTGCTTATATATAGTTATTTTGTTGTTTAAAGGTGATTTTGTTCAATAGTTGTGTTTGAATTTAATGGGGTTGTAGTTAAAAATACAATTTTATCTTTGTGTTTTTTACTTGCTCGAAAGTGAGGTTGTAAAACCAAAACTGCTTAATTGATAGTCTGTGGTTATTGGGTTGTCGTGGGTTCAGCTCGAGAGAGTGAATCCTAAACTCTCTCCCACACATTCAGCTCAAGAGAGTGAATGGACTAAGACGAAGGCTACATTTCAATGTCGCTTATCGGTGTTCGACAGAAACCGATTTGATTCGGGGTAAATTGTTCGAGAGAAAATTTACCCCCGCTAAAGTCTAGCCTAGTTACCAATTTACAGTGATTTACTATAAATAACATATATCCAGTTGTTTATTTTAGCCCATATTCCTATCACATCCCAAGAATCCCGTCTTCATATTTGCATTTTCGTTTTAGTTGTCATTTTAGTTGATAATTTCTTACAAAACCCCCTTTGATAATTGATATTCATGTCACCCTTTAAATTTATCATGTTTTTCTTCATAAATGTTTATAGCTATAATTAACTTGAACATATTTTTGCTTTTCTATTGATTCTCAATTACAAACCGCTCCTCCCTATGGGACCCAACCCCAACCGTAACCCTTGGTTGGGTTATATTACCACTAATGATCGTTGGTACTTGAACTGGAAGTAGTGTCCTGATATGTGAAATCAAAAATAGTGCCGCTGCCGAGGAGTGGTGTTAATTGAAAATTTTTAGTTAACTTAAACTTTGCTCTAGTTAGTGATAGTTCTACTCACTTAATTTTTAGTTTTTGTTTTGTTTTGCTTGTTTGTGTTGTGCAACAGAGGAAGTGAGTATGTCGAGCAGAACTCGCGAGCAAATGGAGTTTCCTCCATTAGAGGTAATGATGTTCAGGGATCGTATTTTAACCTTTAAACAATTGGAAGGTGAATGGATTCATGAGGCATGGCTAAGGTTTAAAGAACTGCTAGTTCAATGCCCAACTTATGAAATTCCCAATATAGTCCTCCTGGATTGTTTTTACAGATATCTCAGTTTCGGAAACAAGGTATTTCCCAACCAACTCATTTCGGGTGGTATTACACAGTAGCCCTATGTGATAGCAGCCCACCTGCTTGATCACATGGCCAAAACAAAACAGGAAGTAGAGAAGGACTTCATGTTGGCCGTACTGATGACTCAGATGGATGAGATGGACAAAAATATAGTGGAGATTGAAGTCTAATGCAAAAGGAAGGACAAATACATCCCTCCTCATTAACAAAGAAAGCCTACGGACAATGAGGGTAAACGTGTCGAAGGAATGCTCTCAATCATTCTCCACAAGGTAAATGAGCATGATAGAGTGTTGGAAGAGATGAAGGAGAACATCAAAGTGATGAAACAGATGATTGGTTCTCATTCTAGATATATACAGCTGCTCAAGAACCTTAAAGGTCATGTGATGCCTCATCTCTGCCTGCAGCAAAATAGGGGGTTGCCAAGTGATGTTATGGCTAAGCCCAACAGTGGAGTTTGAGTGTTGACTTGCGTCATGCCACGACGTTAACTAAGGTGCTTCTTGGGAGGCAACCTAAGGTTTTATCACTTTAAATTGTTATTTTAGAATAATGGTATGTTGATTGTGCAGGTTAAAGTTGGGAAATGTTTGAAAAGTACTGTTTGGTAATCTAAAGTCCAATCGGTAAAATGCCGAAGAGGTCAGCGACCCTGACCTAGTCCATCGTTAGACTCAAGACAATTTTGAAGTGGAGTCTGTAAAACTCGGCTAACCCTGGAAATTTTTGGCGAATCATCGATCAAGTTGGCGATCTCGATCTTGTCCACCGTTTGGACCCACCCCATCATAAATTAAGGGTCATATAAAACTCGGCAATGTAAGTGACCACTCGGCGTGTTGCCGAGTGGTCGGCAATCAGGACTAACGTCACCGAATGGGTGAAATATAGACAGTTTATTCAAGTGCCAAAGGTTTAAATTTTGAATGCTTTTATTTTCCCTCATGCTACATCTTCCCAAACTCGCACCTATTTAGTATTTTTGATATTTCCGCATTCTATAAGTATTCTAGTAGATCGATTGGTGCTTGGATTTGGATTACATTGCCGTCTATCTTTTCAACTTCAATTTTAATCGACATTCAAGGTTGGTTTTTCGAACTCCGTATTTATTTTTAGTACTTTGTACTCTTATGCAAGCAATGATTTTATCTTAGTGATGTGTGCTGGACCTCTCTAATAGGAATAGAATGTTTGAATGCCGATATTAATTTGATAATCTTGCTCGCATTGTTTTGATCGTCGAATGCCTGTAAATTTGTGCCTTAAAATGAGTTAAATTTCATAGGGTTGTGCTTGCTTGTTAGTTAGATTGGATTTCCAACTAGCCCATATTTCTGATAAATGATGTAAATTGCACAATGATAGAGTGGGTGACACCATTCTTAAGGGAAAATTCATCAAATGGCCAAATTGGGCAAAATCGGGAGAAGTCTGAGTATCCCGGGGTGATGGGTATTATGGGTCTAAGCTTAATTTGACTAGTGTATGCTTTGATTTTGTTTTCGGGGGTTGCAGGGTTGTATTCGAGAAGTTGGGTTGAAAATAGGAACGTTAGGTGGTTTGGCCAGCTGGGTCGAGCTCACCGAATCACTCGGTGGTTCGTCTAATGTACCCATCTCGCCTTTAATTTCATGATTTATTTGATGATTGGTTCTATAACTTTCAGTGAGAAGCCTGAGGTCGCTAAGAGCACTTGGCGACTCGCCGAAAGTCTTCTCGATCGCCTTATATTTGCATCCCTGAACCCTATTTACACTATAAATTTCGGTGAGTAGAACACTTGCTCACGGAATGTTCTCAGCGATTAGCCGACAGGACTTTTCCATCGCAAATTTGCCACAAATTTTAAGCCAATCCTTTCGGCGAGCCTGACCTAGCTCGCCAAAGTGATTTGGCGACTCGCCAATCGATTCAGCGAGTTTCTATGAATTTGATTAAGTTAGTTTTAACTTTTCCTAATGCTTTGCAGACATGGCTAGATCCAAAGTTGCACGAAGAAACATGCCACCCCAAGAGAAAGAAAAATGGATTACACTCAATGAGGGTGCAGCTGCATCCAGGGACAAGGACACAAAATCGTCCACAACTGGTGGGAAAGACAAAGGAAAAGGCAAAGCATGCGTCACTGGAGGCAAGCTCTGAAAGTGACGGCATCTATGATACTTACCTAACCACCCCTGAGAGTGAGGGTGTGCATCATGAGCCTCAAAATGTGGTGTCTAATGATGATGAGGTTGTAGCAGCGTAAAGGGCAGAGCTACGATCTAAAAAGTTGAATGATCCATCTAATATCTGGACTTCTCAAGCTGCCCCTCCTCTTCAAGTTCCAGAGTAGGCAATGGTGCTTGCACCACCAGTACAAGGTCCTCCACCCAAGTCAATGAATAGATTAAATAATGAGGGGCAGAGGACGATTCTTGAGGAGAAACGTTTGTCCACGGTTGGAGTAATTGATAGGTACCCAGAGATAATGGATTGCCTCAAATACCACAAGTTCCAAATCTTCACAAAACCCCGTGGCTCTTATATTCCAAATTGGATCAGAAAATTCTACAGTGCATACATTGCATTGATACCCCAGAGAAAAAAGCTAGCAGCAGCTTTCAAAGCAAATGATTACGTGGTTGTCAGAGGCCAGAAGGTAAAGCGTGATAGTTCTACTATCAACACAGTCTTGAGCATGTCCACAAGTATTAATGATCACTGCCAGCACTTGATCAGAATAGAGAAGCTGGAAAAGATGAAGAAGTGGTTAGCCCCACTGATTTCAAATGATACCCCGAAGTGGTTGGTGGAAGGGGCTTCGATTGTAAACAAAGATCTAAACGTAGCTGCAAGATTTTGGTTCATCTTTATCAGCAGCACAATTATGCCATCCCAGAATAAGTTGATCCTGCGCTTTGCTAAGGCAGCTATCTGAATTGCATCATAAAGGAAACTAGGATAAATTTAGGGATGATCATTGCTTCTGAGATTCTTATGCATGCAAAGCAGCGCCAGACCTCACTTTCCTTCCCGATTTTGATCATCGAGCTGTGCAAATAGACTCGAGTACCTAGAGATGCCAAAAAAGATGTGGAAGTAATTCCCACATCCTCTACCAATATTTGGAGGATCGTGGAAGAATATTTAAAGGACCAAGCTGAAAAGAAGAAGAAAGAAGCCCCGGTGGATCCTTCCCTGGTTATGGACACAGACTCCATACCTGCAGAGGCATCTTTGCCTACTCCAGCCCATGGTCCTTTAGGTACCTCTACTGCTACTCCTTCTGATGTTCCTAGTTCTTCTGCTACTGCACTGCCCCCTAGACATGTTGTTGCTGCTGTTTCCTGGACTCCGATCACCCAAGCTTCATTAATCCAGATGGGGTAACTTGCCCATTCTGCTGATCGTTGAGCTGCCAAACTTGAGGCCTCCATTTCGAGCATGATTCATACTGCCCTGACTGAAGTTGTGGCACCATTGAGTGCTATCATTGATACCCTTGCGTCTAGGATAGTGGTGTGTGAGTGTGACCAATGGGCCACCAAGGAGGTGACATCTTTAAAGGCCACTATTGCTTCATTGAGGACACTACTGATCCAGAATCTAAGGTGGAGATGGATGATGAGATGCTAGAGGGAGCTGAAGAAGCATCATTTGAGGACCTCGATGAAATTTAGGAGGCCATGATAGAGGCAGTTGTGCAGACTTCATTGGTGGATATATATTTGGCCGGTCCTAGTGCAGCTACCATTTCTCCTGAGGTGACTCCGGGTACTGAGACCCAAGACCAGACAGATGTATCGGGCACTGATGCCTAGACAAATGCAGCAAATTCTTAGACAAGATCCCCTTTCTACCTCTATCTCTTTCTTACTTTTATTTTAACTTTTGGATATTATATTTTGTTTGCATTTGAGGAAAATTGCTTTTATTTGTGGTGGGATGAGGCTCACCTTTTGTGTGACTCTTTTTGTGAATATTCTTGTTTTGTTTATATAGTTGGGCTTTGAGCTAAATTCGTGTTATACACTACTTTTTGTGGAAGGTTTGAGCTTGTGGCTCCTTGCTTTTAATTGTGAATGATTTTTGACCCTTCTGAAAAAAGTTTGTCACCTCTTGTATGTGTTGAATGTGGTTGTTCTCTTGCAAATTTGAGTACCGGTTTTGATCAATACCGATGACTCAAATAGTGCTCATAATCGAACAATAATGAATGCGCAGCTACGAAGAGACCAATTGAAGTTGCATAGATAATATGTGAACTCTTTGCATCACATTGTGACTAGCCAATTATCAAATGAGTCTCTTGTGATCAACATTGCACACTAGTGAATGCGTGGAGTCTTGTTTGACTTTGGTGACAATGCCTTGTGTGATAAGCTTACCATGAACTGTGCATGATGACACCTAGAATTTGCCCCGTTGGTCCGATTTACTAAGTGCTGCAAATCTCTTGAGATGATCTTAGGCAACTTTAAAGAGTGTGAACCAATTTGAAATCATACCTTGTTTGTGTCTTACCTTGTGAGTTTATGAACCTCTTTTGAGCACCCCTTTCACCTTATCCTTTTCTTGGAAGAAACTTGATGAAAGCGTAACCTTTCTTAAACCATTACCCATAATCCTCATGACTTGTGAATTGTTTGAATAGCCAACTTAGGCCAAAGCTGGGGGTGTGGTGAAAAGAGAAGGTAAATCAAGAAAATGCAAAGAAGTCCCTTTTGTCCATGGTGTTGAGAAAAAAAAATGGAACCCCTCCATACAAAAAAAAAAAAAAAATGAAAAAGTTGTGGAATAAAGTTGTGAGAAGACAAAAAGAAATGGGGTTTCCAACAGTCAATGGAAAGTGAACAATGGGATGACTTAAAAACACGAATGACAAATGATGAAGAAAAGGAAGGGAAGTTTTGTTCACACCACATTTCATGAGGACTATAGACAATCAGCAGAAATAACCATACCTTCGCACTCAGCCCCATTACATGCCTTAAAAAGACCTTTTTTTTTTTTTTTATCTTGAGTGAGCTGAAGCAAAAGTCAATTGGAAAATAAGGGCAAACCTATGGGTGAAATCATGCATTGTGTTTATCTTTGTGAGTGTGAGTGTTGATCTTGATTCTTAAAATATAATTGATTGAACCATTGTGTGTGAATATGGAATCATTCTTAGTGTGAGGGCTTTTGATCACCTTTGTTGGGCTTTAACTCGCATTTGAAGCAAGTATAGTGAGCTTGCGATTCTTTGGTAATGGTGACTTACAACTTGAATCTTTGAGTGCAAAATTTATCCTTGCACAAGTAAGTTGAGACTTTTTGTATGCATTCATGATTGATTCTTGTGTAGCACTGTTTGAGACATCCTCTTTGAACTGCTGAACTTGAGTTTTACTT
This sequence comes from Solanum commersonii, assembly GCA_029007595.1. Lineage (NCBI taxonomy): Eukaryota > Viridiplantae > Streptophyta > Magnoliopsida > Solanales > Solanaceae > Solanum > Solanum commersonii. The sequence goes on from JAJTWQ010000008.1 coordinate 6,953,804, forward strand.
GAGGACAAGCAAAAGTTTAAGTTGGGGGTGTTGATGAGTCCACGATTTGGACTCTTTTAGGGGTTTATTTTGATATATTTAGTGTCCTCAAATGCATATTTTGTCTCAATAACTAATAAAAATCCTTGAGTTTCAAGTATTTGAAGTTAGAGACAAAGCATGGACACTATGGAGCAAAAAGGAACAAGGCAACTGAAAGAACGAAGAAAAGAAGGTCTGAGGATCGCCTAAGCCCTTGGGCGAGTCTCCAAATGGCTTTGGTCTTTCCCAATGTTCCAGTGTGCAAAACTCTGTAGGACAAAATCAAATAGGTGATAGCAAGAAGTAGTCGGCGTGTTGCCAAACAGTTCCGCGATGCATTACTCTATCGCCCAATGTTACAGAACTTGAATTGCTGAAGGACAATACAGAATGACGATGAACCAAACCAAAGGGTGGATCGGTGATCGCAACTAACTGCGCCGAGTGATCCTTCGCAACACAATTTTTGACAACGATAAATACATGTTTGAATATTTAGTTTAGAATCAAGTTTAACATTTTAGAACTTAGTTTTTAGAACTTTCAGTTTTCAGAACTTAGTTTTTGGAGACTATTTTCCTTAGCTTTGAAGAGTTGAAGATTTCCATTTCCTAAGAGATTGGAAGTGGGTATGATTCTTCATCCTTGATGTATGTAAAGACAATATTTATCGTACCCATTTGATGGAAACACTTTTGGGTATCGATTTCTATCTCTTTACTATGTCTAGCTAAAACCCCAATTCTTAGGGTGTGATTATGTGAATATGGGTTGAATTTACTACTGGGTATTGCTTATATATAGTATGTTTGTTTTTTAAAGGTAATTTTGTTCATTAGTTGAATTTAATGGGATTGTAGTTGCAAATACAATTTTATCTTCTTGTTTTTGACTTTCTCGAAAGAGTGGTTGTAAAACCAAAACTACTGAATCGATAGTCTGTGGTTATTGGGTTGTCATAGGATCATCTTGGGAGAGTGAATCGTAAACCCTCTCCCACATAATCTACTCGAGAGAGTGAATGGACTAAGGCGAAGGCTGCATTTCAATGCCGCTTATCGGTGTTCGAGAGAAACTGATTTGATTTGGGGTAAATTATTCGAGAGAAAATTTACCCTACTAAACTCTAGCCTAGTTACCAATTTACAGTGATTTACTATAAATAGCATTTAGTCAGTTGTTTATTTTAGCCCATATTCCTATCACATCCCAAGAATCCCTTCTCCATATTTGCATTTTCATTTAGTTGTCATTTTAGTTGATAATTGCTTACAAAACCCCCTTTGATAATTGACATTTGTGTCAGCCTTTAAATTTATCATGTTTTTCTTCGTAAATAACTATAGCTATAATTAACTTGAACATATTTTTTCTTTTTTGTTGATTCTCAATTACAAATCGCTCCCTGTGGGACTAGAACTCAACCCTTGGTTGGGTTATATTACAACTCACGATCATTGGCACTTGAACTGGAAGTAGTGTCCTGATACGTGAAATCAACCATACCTGGTTGATTGTAGTTATTCCATCCTAGAGTTGAGCTGCTATCACATAAGGTTGCTACATCAAACCTCAAGGAGAAAGTTGGTCAGCAACACCCTTGTTTACCGAGTCAAGGCTCCGGTAAAAATACTACAGCAACACGTTGTCAAGCAGGCCATGAGTTGGACATTGGAGCACCAACTTCTTGCCTCGTAGCCAAGTTTCATGAATTGGCCCACCCTCCAGACGCTTGAAGCTCTGAATGCTATCCCGAAGATTCATCATCTTCGAAGGAGGGAAAAATTGCACTTCAAATATGGTGACCAACTCCTCCCACGAAGTGATTGATTCAGGTGGCAATTGAGCTAGCCACTTTCATGATTATCCCATCAAAAAGAACGTAAATAAACTCAACCGCACCGACTCTTGGGATATGTGCTTGAAGGAGAACGGTCCATAAACATTCATGAAGTTTCTAATATGCTCATGGGGATACTCATGAGCCAAACCACCGAACATCCCCTTCAATTGCAAGAGCTACAACATAGTACTTATGATATGGAACATCGCGTTCCATTCGTTTAGAGACAAGCGAATATAACCAATTCCACCCATAAGATGGGGATCATTAGCATTAGGCTCGTTGAAATCGTTGAGATTTCCGATGTCATCTTGGTGGCCTACTTGGCTACCATTGCTCCCATTCACACTCACACTTCATGTTTCAAAACACAAACAAGCAAAACAAAACGAAAATTAAGTAAGTTTAACTATAACTAACAAGAGAAAAACTCAACTTAACTAAAGATTCTCAACCAAAACCACTCCCGACAGCAGCGCCATTTTTATATGAATAACGTTATCAAAGACACTTCATCCAATACTAAGCGTCAACGATCATTAGTTAGTAATATAACCCAACTAAATGAGTTTGGGTCGAATCCCATGGGGAGTGGTACGTGTTTGAGAATCAAGAGCAAAGTACGAATATGTTCAAGTCAATCATAGGTAAAGACATTTATGAATAAAAGCATGATTCAAATTAAAAGGTGACACAAGTGTCAAATAAGGAGGATTTGGTTTTAACTATCAGCTACAACAACAGCAAATAACACGAATTAACAAGTAATGAGACGGGTTCTTAGGATGTGATTAGATTATAGGCTAAGGTAGAAAAATGGGTAATTGCAACTGATAGTAAATAGCTGTAAATCAGTGAATAAGCTAGACTTTAAAGGGGATAAACTTTCTCTCGAACAATTTACCCCGAATCAAGTTGGTTTCTCTCGAACACCAACAATCAGCAATTAAGAACAGCCTACACTTTAGTCCATTCACTCTCTCTAACTGAATGTATGGAAAAGATTTTAGATTGACTCTCTCGAGCTGAACCCATGACAATGCAATACCCATAGACCATCAATTCAATAATCTTGTTTTAAAACCACTCTCTCGAGCAAGTCAAAAACACTAAGGTAGAATTGCATTTGCAACAACAACCCTTTAAATTAAACCACAATTACTGATTGAAATCACTTTTAAGCAGCATTTAAACTATCAGTTAGCAATACCCATAAACTAAATCAACCCATAATCACACCCCAAGAATTGGGGTTTTAGCTAGACATCATAAAAAAGATAGAAATCATTACCAAATTGTTTTTGAATCAACTAGGTAAGATTAATTTCATCTTTACAAAGGTCCAAATTAAAGAATCTCAAAGACCCACTTCCAATTTCTCAAAAATGGAAAACTTCAATTCTTCAAAGCTAACGAAAATTTGTCTCCAAACTCAGAGTTCTAACTCAAAAATTCTAAATTACGAAAACTCATTCTAAACTAAGAATTCAAAAATGTATTTATAGTCGCCAAAAATATGTTGCGAAGGACCATTCGGCGCAGTAAGTCAGGATCGCCGATCAACTCAGCGATCCACCATTTGGTAAATTCCATCACCTTTTTTCTTTGGCCTTAAGCATCCTCAAGTTCTGTAACTTTGGGTGATCCAACACTACATCGCAGAACCATTCGGCGACTCCCCGACTGCTTTTTTCTCTCACCGACTTGATATTCTCCTTCAGGTCTTGGCACACTGGAACTTTAGGTGAGGTAATAGCCAATTGGCAACTCGCCCAATGGATTAGGCGATCAACAGTCCTTCTTTTATTCATTCTTTCAACGGTATTGTTCCTATTTTTCTCATTAGTATCCATGCTTTGTTCCTCAATCCAAATACTTGTAAATCAAGGATTTTACATCAGTTATTGGCATAAAATAAGTGTTTGAGCACATTAAATATATACAAATAAAGCCCTAAATGAGTCCAAATCGTGGACTCATCAATAGTTTCATTTCTAGTATTTCATTTTTTAGGACAAATGTGTCATTTGTAGTTTCATTTCTAGTATTTCCTTTATATACTATGTTGTACGGGTTGTGTCCCTTTTCATTTGAAATATTGTAATAGATGGCCAAATTGAGACAAGTCTAGACATCCGCTTTCCTTTATGAAAATTTTGGACTTGAAATGCATTTTATTCTCTTTATTGTTCTATGTGTATGTTATGATATTCTAAGTGGCTTACATGGTATCTTTGGGGGTTCTATGTGCATTTTTATATCTAGGGGGTACCCCTGGGTCGTGACAAACTTGGCAATCAGAGCAGGAGGTTTAGAATGATTCTAGGATGATGTCTCATAAGCCACACCTAGTAGAGTCTTGTTCATAAGTGTGAAGCACGCGACATTTATGAACGAGAGGCTACATCATGATTAGGAAATTCCACTTCTTTCATTACTCTTAAGTCGTTCCATAGAGTTTAACTCTATAAAGTCCCTTTCCTAATCCTTCTCTTATTTCTTCAGGATATGACTAATCGAAGTGCATTTGCAAGAAGAGTTGAGGAAGAGAATGTGAATGAAGGAGCTCCTCCTCAAGTTCCCCAAGCTCCTCAATCTCCAATTAATCCTTCGACTATGTCAAATGTGGAGGTTAGGTCGTCTTTCTAAATATTGGCCCAAGCCATGACTGCTCAAGCTCAAGCCGTGACAACTCAATCCCAAGCTATAATGGCCCAAGCCAATAGATAAGTTGTAGCTCCGGTGAACCCTAATGTGAATTCCGCGGCTTCTAGAGTGAAGGATTGTGCAAGAATGAACCCTCCCAAATTTCATGGCTCCAAAGTACCTCAAGAATTTTTGAAAGAGGTTCATAAAGTATTTTATATCATGGGGGTAACTTCGGTAGAGAAAGCAGAGTTAGCCGCTTACCAATTGAAAGTTGTTTCTCAAGTATGGTATAATCAATAGAAGAACAGTATGCCGGTAGAAGCAGGTCTCATAGAATAGGAAGCATTTAAATTGGCATTTATTAACAGGTTCTTTCCCCAAGAGTTGAGGAAATCTAAGGTGGAAGAGTTCATTAACCTTCATCAAGAGGTATGAGTGTGAAATAGTATTCTCTAAAGTTTACTCAATTGTCCAAGTATGCTCCAGCTATGGTGACGGATTCAAGGGATATGATGAGTAGGTATTTGACAGGTGTGTCCAAATTGGTAAGAAAAGAATGTCGTACGCCAATGATCCATCATGATATGTATATATCACATCTTATGGTGTATGCCCAACAAATGGAGGATGAGAAACTCCAAGAAAAAAAATAGAGAGGTGAAAAGAGCTAGAACCAGTGATGGGAACTTCTCCAATTCTAAGTCCAATGGACAAGGTTAACCAAGGCTCAAGAAAAGGTTCTCCAACCAAGGTTCCTCAAATGCTTCTCCAAGGGTCAACAAGGATAATGTGTCTAACCCTTAACCTGAAGGAGGCAATGGTGGTGGATCTTCCATGTCTAGGCCTACTTGTGCTAAGTATGGTAAGAAACATGATGGTAAGTCCTTAGCCGGCTCAGATGTTTTTTTTTTGGTTGTCATAAGAGTGGTCATCAATTGAGGAATTTCCCAACACTTTCAATTAAGGGAAAGGAGGGAAACCAAGTTGCTCCTGATGCTCCAAAGCAAAACCGTTTTCATGCTCTTCAATCCCGATGTGACCGAGAGAGCTCCCCGAATTTGGTGACCGGTATGTTAAAAATTCATTCTTATTGATGTATATGCGTTGTTAGATCCCGGTGCTACATTGTCCTTTGTGACACCTTATGTGGCCATGAAGTTTGATATGCTCCTTGAAGTCTTATAAGAACTTTTTATGGTTTTTACCCCGATTGTTGATTCTGTAGTGGCTAACAGGGTTTATAGAAGATGTCCCATTTCCTTTTCCCATATAGTTACTCTTGTTGACTTGGTAGAGCTTGACATGTTAGACTTTGATGTGATTCTTAGTATGGATTTGGTTGCATGCATGTTATGCCTCTATCGATTGTAGAACTCGGCTGGTAAGATTCCAATTTCTGAATGAGCCAATCTTAGAGTGGAAGGGGGGAAATTCTATGCCTAGAGTTCAATCTTTGTCTTATCTTAAAGCTAGGATGATGATCTCAAAAGGTTGTTTTTACCATATGGTTAGGGTAAGGGATGTAGATTCTGAAACCCATTCTCTTGAGTCGGTTCCAATGTTTAATGATTTCCCAGAAGTTTTTCCCAATGATTTACCCGGTATTCCTCACGAGCGGGAAATAGATATTTGTATTGACCTTCTTTCGGATACGCAACCTATCTTTATTCCTCCTTATAGAATGGATTCGGCGGAGTTAAAGGAGCTGAAAGAGCAACTAAACGATTTGGTAGACAAGGGTTTTATTCAATTGAGTATCTTTCCATGGGGTGCTCCTATGTTATTTTTTAGAAAGAAGGATGGGTCTCTTAGAATGTGCATTGATTATCATCAATTGAATAAAGTGACCATCAAGAATAAATATCCTCTCCCGAGAATTGATGACTTGTTTGACCAACTTTAAGAGGCTAGTTATTTCTCTAGGATTGTTCTTCGCCCAAGTTATCACCAATTGAGGGTGAGAGGGGTTGATATTCCCAAGACAGCTTTTCGAACAAGATATGGTCACTATGAATTCCTAGTAATGTCCTTCAGTTTGATTAACGCTTCGACGGCATTCATGGACTTAATGAATAGAGTGTTCCGACAATATCTTGACATGTTTGTGATCGTGTTTATTGATGATATTTTGATCTATTCAAGGAGTGACAATGAGCATGTGCACCATTTGAGAATTGTATTGCAAGTTCTTAAGGACCATCAACTTTTTTCAAAGTTTGGCAAGTGTGAATTTTGGTTAAGATCCATAGCATTGGGCATATTGTGTCAAGTAAGGGTATTGAGGTAGATCCTATGAAAATGGATGTGGTCAAGAGTTGGCCTAAACCTCTATCACCGACACACATTAGAAGCTTTTTGGGTTTGGCCGGTTACTATAGAAGGTTTGTTGAGGGATTTTCTTCCATTACTTCTCCTTTGACGACCCTGACTCAAAAGAAGGCTACGTTTGTGTGGTCGAAAGCTTGTGAGAAAAGTTTCCAAGAGTTGAAATATAGACTTACCTCCGCTCTGGTGTTAACCTTATTGGAGGGTACAAATGGTTTTGTGGTGTACTGTGATGCCTCTAGAGTTGGGTTAGGATGTGTGCTTATGCAAAATAGTAAGGTGATTGCCTATACTTTAAGGCTACTTAAAATCCATGTGAAGAATTATCCTACCCATGACCTTGAGTTGGCGGCGGTTGTTTTTGTCTTAAAAATATGGAGGCATTATCTATATGGGGTGCATGTTGATGTGTTTACCAATCAGAAGATCTTACAATGTGTGTTTAGTCAAAAGGACTTGAATCTTCATCAATGAAGGTAGTTAGAATTATTGAAGGACTATGACATGAGTGTCCTTTATCATCCCGAAAAAGATAATGTGGTAGCAGATGTTCTTAGTAGATTGACCATGGTAGTGTGGCTCATGTAGATGATGAAAAGAAAGAATTGGTTCGTGATGTGCATAGGTTGGCTCGGCTAGGTGTTTAACTAGTGGATTCCACCATGGGTGGTGTCATGGTTCATAGTGGTTCTGAATCGTCACTTTGTGATGGATGTGAAGTCTAAGAAAGGCCTTGATCTTATATTAGTTATGTTGTTAGAGTCGATACTAAAGAATTTCGTTGAGGCTTTCTCCTAAATGGGAGATGGGGTGCTTAGGTACCAAGGTCGTCTATGTGTTCCGGATGTTGATGGTTTGAGGGAACAAATTCTAGAGGAAGCTCACAGTTCTCGGTATTCTATTCATCCGGGAGCAACCAAGATGTATCGTGACCTACGAGAAGTCTATTGGTGGAACGGAATGAAGAAAGATATTGCGGGATTTGTTACCAAATGTTCGAATTGTCAACAAGTTAAGGTTGAGCATCAAAGGCCAGGAGGTTTATCCCAAGATATACCAATTCCTACTTGGAAGTAGGAAGAGATAAATACGGATTTTACTGTGGGTTTGCCTCATACCCGAAGGCAACATGATTGTTTTTGGGTCATTATAGATCGGATGACAAAATTAGGCTACTTTATTCCCGTTAAGGTCTTTTTTTTGGTGGAAGACTATGCCAAGTTGTATATAAGGGAGATAGTGAAGTTGCATGGAGTTCATCTATCTATTATTTCAGATCGGGGTACTCAATTTACTTCACACTTTTGGAAGTCATTCCAAAAGGGCTTTTTACTAAGGTCAAGCAAAGCACGGCTTTTCATCCCCAAACCGATGGGCAACAGGAGTGTACTATCCAAAAAATTAGAAGATAAGTTGAGGGAACGTGTCATAGACTTCAAGGGTAATTGGGATGACCTCTTGCCTTTAATAGAGTTTGCCTCCAACAATAGCTATCACTCAACTATTGGTATAGCTCCCTTTGAAGCCTTGTATGGTAGGATATGTAGGTCTCCGGTTGGTTGGTTTGAGGTTGGTGAAATTTCCTTGATAAGTCCCGAGCTAGTCTATGAAGCCATTGAGAAAGTTCAGCTTATTAGAGAAAGGTTGAGAACGGCACAAAGTAGACAAAAGTCTTATGCCGATGTGAGAAGAAGGGATCTAGAATTTGAAGTTAATGATTGGGTTTATCTAAAAATCTCGCCTATGAAAGGTGTGATGAGGTTTGGATAGAAGGGAAAACTTAGTCCCCGGTATGTGGGCCCATACCAAATTTTGAAACGTATTAGGAAAGTCGCCTATGAGTTGAATTTGCCAAATGAGTTGACCCCGGTTCTTTTGGTGTTTCATGTTCGATGCTTAAGAAGTGTATTGGACATCCAGTATCTATTATTCTCATAGAAAGGTTGGGAATTGACAAAAGTCTTTCATATGAAGAGGTTCTAGTAGAGATCCTAGACCGGCAAGTCAAGAGATTGAGAAAAAAGGAAATAGCTTCCATAAAGGTTTTATGGTAGAACCACTTAGTTGAGGGTGCTACTTGGGAGGCTGAGGCCGATATGAAGTCCTGATATCCTCATTTCTTTCCTTCTACTCCTATTCAAGCTTGAGGTAAGTAGTTCCTTTTGAGTTTTCCTTGTTTTGGGAATCATTTGAATGTGATTTTCTATGATTTCCTTATATTATGCATGTTCTTGAGAAATTCTTGTTTAGTAAGAAAATGAGTTTTTATGATTAATTTTCCTCATGCTCTTGTGCATTGAGTATGAGTTGCCTATTGACTTCATGAGATGAATTGATGAACATGCTTTATTATGCTTTTGAGAGTAATTGCATATTAGCTCCATGATATTGTGTTGAGCATGCTTTTAGTTGGAGAAGGTAATTCCTCCTATGAATATGTCAAATGTTGAATTTTCATGCATAATGGGCTGTAAGATGTAGTTCCTACTTCTTTAAGCTGCGTTGACTGTTTTTGAGATGGAGTTGAAATTTCATCTTTTGAATTGTGCATTATTTTGATGTTTCATGCATGATGGGTTACTAATCTTGAGTCTTTAATTCCGTAAGGTGTCTATATAATCATTTCAGGACAAATGTTCCCAAGGGAGAGATATTGTAACACCCCAGACTCTAGTAGGTTAAACCAGTGCTTGACGTTAGGGTTAGAGTATTGAATGTACCTACTCGTACCTTAAAAAAATGTTTTCGTATTAGAACGTCAAGGTTCAAACCCCAAGGACCAACCATGGGTCCTTGAGGAGGACCCTAAGGAGGCTGCTTGGGCAGTGACCCACGAGGGCAACCCATGCCCCGTAGGTCCTCCCACACCTTGTGGGTGAGGGGGCGTAGGTCAAGGCCCCAGGAACCAAGACCCAAAACCCCAAACCACATTCACCAGCATGGGTCGTGGGTCCAACCACGGTTCGTCAGTGGTGGGGCATGGGTGAGGCCTGGAACTGCTTTTTGGCAGTTAAGTTTAGGGGCATTATGGGGTTTTCCAGCTTTAGTTAATATTAAGTGACGTTGTTTTACACTAAATTAGACTAACTATATAATGATTTAAGACCCCTAGATTAAGTCATCCTCCTCATAATTCCAAAATCCCAAATCAAAACCAACTTTTCCCTAAATATTCCCTCTCTAAAACTTCAAGGAAAAAGAAGAAGGAAGTGGATCTAGGTTAGAAGGAGCAAGGTTTTCTACTCAATTTCTTTGGAGATTAAGGTATGGTATTCCTTCATCCATGGAGTCCCATTAAACCCAATTTCAAAACTAGTAACTCCCCAAAAGCTAGGGTTTTACTTCAAGTCATCGATTCCTTTCAAAAATGATTCTAATAATTTAATTACTTTATATTATGATTGAATTGATTATTTATTATTGTTTTTATGTTGAAATCCCCCAAAAATCCATGAAATCCCCATATTCCAAATTTATGACGTTGTGATGTGGGTGAATTAATGAAAGAATGATATCATGAGATTATGCTTGTAGTATTTGAGTTAATTGAATCGTGTTATTATCCATGTCTAATGTAGTAATTCTAGATGTGTTAATTTGACATGAGCTTTGACCTTTGAAAAGGCAAGATATGACATAATGCATGAATTATGAAGGTTATGTATATGCTTTAAGAACGCTTTGAGAGGGAAGTATCCATAATTATGATATTTTTGTTGTGTTGATTGAAAGGCTATTCTCGTGAACACATAATGAACATGATGTAAAAGGTTTTCTCACAATATGATGATTCTAAGGTTGGAAGGCAATTCTCACCTAATTGAATCTTATGTTACATGAAGACATGGACGGTGAAAGGTTATTCTCACGCATGATCTATTGAGATATTCTAATGAAAAAAGCTGTGAATTAATAAGTACTCTGTGGGATAAATGCTTAGCACCGAGTGGATATTGTTATGAGATGAAAGCTCCCCCGTCAGAAAGGGCGGGTTTCTAGAAGTAATCTCTTGAGATGGAAGCTCCCTCGTCAGAAAGGGTGGGTTTCTAGTAGCAATCTCCTTATCCTATAAACTATGTGCCCCCATAGGTCTTTAGCTAGTGGATCCACCTAAAAGCTAACAAACCATGGTCTTACCTTAGGCAAGTAGGACAACCATTTTCGGTGTGGGTTACACCAGATTCCATGTTTAGCTAACATGGTCTATGTCGGTTAAGGCTTATTCCCACTATGATAACAATAAGAAAAAGAACATCAATTATGAACTATGGTTATCAATAAGCTTTACTTAGCATGGGTGGGATTATGGGATCTTATTCATGCAATGCACAAGTAGACTTTGAGGGTACTTATGGTATGTTTCTCCTATGATATGATGATCTATGAAATGAACATGCTTATGACTTGTTTTTTCATTAACTTCAAAATGATGCTTTAACTTAGTAAATTGTATGCATTAAACTAAAATGTCCCTTTTTGCATGTTTTCAAGGTTTTTATGCATGACTATCATAATTAGTGCATTTTTGTACTAACCCATATTTTCCTATATTTCTCCCATGTGTAAGATATGGTTCTTAAGGTTGTCATCATTTGGTTCAAGCTTGGATTCGACTATTCTTCTATCTTTTGGTGAGTCCTCATGATTCGGATGGATGTGTCATTTGTAGTTTCACTTCTAGTATTTCCTTTACGGACTATATTGTACGGGTTGTGTCCCTTTTCA